>CM067261.1:0-1211574 GCA_034195605.1 Santalum album
TGTGGGAGATTATGAAATAGTTGATGCTGCCTCTGCTGGGATGAACCAAATAGTTCTTGATTTAATTGATCATAAGAAACCTAAACAGTCAGTTGAGGCCATAATTACTGTGCCAAACTTAAATGAGTGTTATACTCAAGGCCGTGGCACTCCAAAGATGGAAGGCTTGAAACCTGTTGCCATGGAGAACCCAACTGTAGGTGCTCCATCTAGAGATGCCTATGGCCAGAAATTTGGTCTGCAAAGCCAAGAGATTCCTGTCAATACAAGGGAGAGCCAAAAAGGGGACATTCCTACTGAGCATCCTCAACAGGTTCGGGAGGCTGCTGCTGATTTGCCAGGCAGGTCTGCTCAAGGCCGTGGATATAACAAAATGGTTTGGTTGGAGTCAGAAAGATCTAGAAAGAGCAATATGACAGGGGCCCTAGACAATTGGGTTGGGGAATTTCCTCCAGCTCAGGTTTGGCTTCCCCCACTCAGGATAGACCCACATGTCCATTCTTTTATTTCAACTAACAATGCAGGTATAACTATCACTGATTTGGATGAAAGGCCTTTTAAATCCCACAATCCTTTCTATATGCTTGAGGAATTATCAGAAGAACGTGTAGAGCCTCTGGAGGAGAAGATGCAGCTTCTGTCTTCTGACTTGAAAGCCAACCTGAGTGCTACATACCCTCCATGGGGAGAACAAATAATTGAGCAAAGTAACACTAAAACCCTCTCCGCTTTTAATTATTGTTTGCTTAATCAAGCTGATGATATAAATGCTTTTATGAGTACTGCTGTTGCTAGCAAATCTGGGCCAACTAGAAGTGCTGAGTTGACCCAGACATCCTTGGATCTGGAAGGCAGAATCTCTGTCACTGATACTAGCTCTGATTCTAGGCCCTAATGATTAAGTGTTTGATCTGGAATTGTAGGGGGATTGCATCTCTCCATAAAATTGATTATTTGAATGCCATGATTAAAAAATATAATATTTGCTTACTTGCGTTGTTGGAACCTAAGCATGCTGGTCATGTGTTACATAGCACTGCTCTGAAGTTGCATTTTCCTCAGTTCATGCATTGTAACCCTGTTAACACTCACATCTGGCTCTTATGGAATAGTAATGTTAGTGTTCATGTGTTGGAAGCTGATAAACAATATATATCTGCTATGGTGAATTTGGATGGGATGGAAGTGTGCTTTACTTTTGTCTATGCTAGTTGTGAAATTAATGAGCGTGCTGTTTTATGGTCTGCCCTTCTTCGTTCTGTCATACCTGATAAACCGTGGCTTATTGGGGGGGACTTTAACACTATTTGTTCCAACACGGAGAAGAAGGGGGGTAGGCTTTACTCAAGGAGGGCGATGGATGATTTTAATTCTTTCATTGCCAATGCTGGGGTTAGTGAGGTTGATTATATTGGGAACCCCCTGTCTTGGTGTAACAATGAGCAAGGAGATAAGAGAGTTTGGCTTAGACTCGATAGGCTGCTTTCGAATCTCCAGGCCCTTCATGATATTCCAGCTCTTAAGTCTCTTTATTTGGAAAGACTTCATTCTGACCACAGCCCAATGCTTATATCTTTACGCGAACGTAAGCATATCCCTTATGTGTTTAGATTTCAACGCCAATGGCTAGGTTATGAGGAGTGTAAAGAGATGGTCCGTAATGTTTGGTCCCAACCTGTTAACGGTTCTCCTTGGTTTAAATTTCATACTAAGCTGTCTCACACTAAAAATGCCCTTTCAGTGTGGTCGAAATCGTGGAAAAAGGAGATTAAGCAGGACATGGAGAAATTCTCTAAAACCATTCATCAGCTTGATCAGAAACTCCAAAATAACTGGTCTGAGGCAG
The DNA here is from genome assembly GCA_034195605.1 of Santalum album. Taxonomy (NCBI): domain Eukaryota; kingdom Viridiplantae; phylum Streptophyta; class Magnoliopsida; order Santalales; family Santalaceae; genus Santalum; species Santalum album. The sequence continues at coordinate 1,847 of CM067261.1, forward strand.
ATTTCAAGAACTATACTATAGCTAAGCATGATCTTGCTTCCCTCATTGTAATTGAGGAAGGTATTTTGAGAGACAAAGCCCGAGTTAAGTGGCTTGAGGAAGGGGATAAAAACACTAAATATTTTCATGCTTGCCTTAAGGAGCGTCGTAGCCAATCTAAGCTCAACTTTAAACTATCTGATGGTTCCTTCTCTGATGATCCTGATATTTTAGGTCCCATGGCCGTAGATTATTTTAGTTCTATCCTCACTGCTCCTACTACCTCTAGCATTATTCATCCCCTTCAGTATAGCGCTGCTAACCGTGACCATAGTGATATGCTGGACTATATCCCACATCTTATCTCTGACCAAACTAACGCAATGTTAACTCAATGTCCAGAGTGGGAGGAGATTAGTCGTGCTCTGGTGCAGCTGGATCCCGACAGTGCCCCTGGGCAAGATGGCTTCACCGGTCATTTTTATCGGGCCTTTTCGGATCTGATTAGCCAAGATCTCACTAATGCTATTCAAGACTTCTTTAGGGGTGGGCAACTTCCAAAGAGTATAACAGCCACTAATCTTGTTCTCATCCCGAAAAACAAAATCCCTGCTAGCTTCTCCGAAACCCGGCCGATTAGCTTATGTAACTTTAATTATAAAATTATTGCTAAGATCATCAATGATAGACTCTCCTCTGTGCTGCCTAGTCTGATCTCGTACGAACAATCGGGCTTTGTTCAGGGCAGGAATATTCATGATAATATTGGCCTAGCTCAGGAGATGGTTAATGAGATTAATAGGAAAGTTGCAGGTGATAATGTTATTATTAAAGTTGACATGGCTAAGGCTTATGATAGGCTTGAATGGTCGTTTCTTCTTAAAGTGCTCAACAGATTTGGTTTCTCTCATACTTGGTGTGACTTGATTTATCGTTGTATTGCTAACAATTGGTTTTCGATCCAGGTTATGGGCAGAAAATTTGGTTTCTTTAAATCTTGCAGGGGCTTAAGACAAGGCGACCCGCTATCGCCTAGTCTGTTCATTCTTGCTGAAGAGGCGTTTAGTCGAAAGCTAAACCACCTTATGACTACTCAAGAGATAGGCAGATACAAGAGCACCAATTGTGGCGCGTCCATCTCTCACCTTCTTTTTGCCGATGATCTCATTGTTTTTCTTAATGGCAGGAAGAGATCGGTGCTGAATTTCATGAATCTTTTAAAAGAGTATGAGGCGTGTAGTGGACAACAAGTCAACTTCAGTAAAAGTACTCTTATTACCTCCTCCGCCATTTCGAGAAGGAAAAAGGCCAACTTGAAGCATTGGACCAAGTTGGATCAAAGCAACCTGCCAATGAAATACTTGGGTGTCCCCATTTTTAAAGGTAGAGTGCGCATTCACTATTTTGATGATCTGTTGAGTAGCATCACTTCGAAAATTCAAAGCTGGAAAAATCGGTGGTTATCCCAAGGAGGTAAAATCACGTTGATTAAAAGTGTTCTTTCATCCATTCCTGTGCATATAATGTCGATCATTAAAGTTCCTAAACTTGTTTGGAACCGCATTAACCAATTATTTGCTAGTTTTCTTTGGCACACCTCGGACCAGCATCGTATTCACTGGGTGAGTTGGAAAACCCTCACTTATCCTATTTCCGAAGGCGGTCTTGGAATTCGGGATTTTGAGACCACTAGGAAGGCGTTTCAAGCTAAATCTGCTTGGAATTTTATTAAAGGTGAGTCTAGTTGGGCTAAATTTGTTAGAATTAAATATGGTGATCCTATAGAAGTCATCAATAATGGTGTGAAATCTAATGCTTCTCATTGCTGGAAGTCTATTGCTCCTAGCATCCCCTACATGATTGATAAGTGTAAGTGGATCATTGGTAAAGGATCGTGCTCTTTCTGGAAGGATAATTGGTTGGGCTCGATTTTATGGAAAGAGCATTGCCCTAGGCCTAAGATCCAGGTTAAAGATGCTTTGAGAGATCTTAACTTTTTGAATGATAATCTTTCTGCTGATTTGGTCTCTCAAGCTCTCGGTATTCCGCTAGAGGACAAGCCTGATCGTTTTGTTTGCACTCTTAATCGCTCAGGTAAGTTCTCGCTCTCTTCTGTTTATGATGATATCAGAGATCGTAAGGAGGTTAAGGCTTGGATGAATTTGTTATGGTGTAAATTTATTCCTCCTAAAATTTGTTTTTTTGTTTGGAAAGTAGTTTATAATGCTTTACCTGTTGATGAGAATATTAGAAGAAGAGGTGTCTGTGTGGTCTCTAGATGTGAGTGCTGCTGTTCTTCTAAAGTTGAAACTGTTGGCCATTTATTTCTCCATAGTGAGGTTGCTCAATTTATCTGGCAAAAATTTCGTAGTATTTTGGATATTGATTTTAAATTCCACTCAATTGCTGCCTTCTTTGAATCTTGCCTGTTGCCCATTAAGATTTCCTCCCAAAAAGGTTGTATTGTTGTTGCTGCTATTTGTTATGCTGTGTGGGGTATTTGGATTGCTAGGAATAAATCTAGGTTTGATGCTGCTCCTATATGCTGTGATAAAATTTTCTCTGATATCGTGTTTTAGCTTCGGCAAATTGTAGCTAATCTTCATATATCTAGACCTCCCTCCTTTTTGGAGTCTTTAGCTTTCCAAGCCCTTCATATCCCCACTATCTCGGTTCCGTTCAAACGAGGTCAGTGGGTGAAATGGAATAAACCTGAGAGAGGTTTGTTAAAATTGAACACGGATGGTTCTTGTGTGGGGGGTTTTTGTGCTGGGGGAGGTGTGTTACGTGATCATGGTGGTCAGGTTCGTATGGCCTTCTCGGCCAATCTGGGTAGGGGCTCTAATTCTTTTGCCGAGGCTAAGGCCTTATTGTTAGGGCTTCAATTATGCAAAGGTATGGCTTTGGCCCCTGACATTGTTGAACTGGATTCTGCTTTTTTATTTAAATGCATGTTAGGGGAATGGGAGGTGCCATGCGATTTGATTTATATTATTCGAGATTGTCACACTTCTCTTAGTAATAGCGTCAGATTCAGTCACTCATTCAGAGAAGGGAACTGTGTGGCGGATACGCTTGCGAAGTTCGGTCATCAGATAGAAGACACGTGTGTGTTCCGAAACGTCAAAAGTTTTCCAGCTAGTTGCGTTCGTGCACTTCGAGGGGATCAGCTTGGTTTGTCTAATTATCGGCCGCCTTAGTTTTTGCTCTTTTGTTCTGGGTTAAGCCTATATGCTGCCCGTTTGTATCTTGGTTTTTTCTGGTTGTCTCTTTCTCTATAGTGCAGCCTCTGTTTTTGATTGCACCGCATTTAATTTTGTTGATTTTGTATGGGTTAAGCCTATATGCTGCCCGCTCTACTTTCTCAAGGTATGGTTATTATGCCCAGCCTTTAATTAATACAATGTGTCAGGGTGCCGCCCCTGTTTCTTAAAAAAAAAAAAAAAAAAAAAAAAAAAAAAAAAAAAAAAAAAAAAAAAAAAAACCCTAAACCCTAAACCCTAAACCCTAAACCCTAAAACCCTAAACCCCAAACCCTAAACCCTAAACCCTAAACCCTAAACCCTAAACCCTAAACCCTACACCCTAAACCCTAAACCCTAAACCCTAAACCCTAAAACCCTAAACCCTAAACCCTAAACCCTAAACCCTAAACCCTAAACCCTAAACCCTAAACCCTAAACCCTAAACCCTAAACCCTAAACCCTAAACCCTAAACCCGAAACCCCAAACCACCGCGTCCTTGGGAGCTTCTCTCTCCTGCGTCCGCGGCGATTCTCAAGTGACTGGCTCGCGCGGCCATGGCCGCTGCGCCTGGCCCCCCACCGCCGGTGGTGGAGGGGCCGTCCTCCCTTCCTGTTCCGGGCAGCCTACATCAACCACTCAAATCCTACAAAGCTGCGCTCGGAAGGAATGCTTCAGCACCACTTGTCCCTGTTTCTTCCCTCCCACGGATTCCTCCCATCTCACTTGGCCCCAAGCCTCTTTCATCTGAGGATAATCCAGTTCTCATCGTTTCTCCCATGGAGTTTGCTCAGGCTGCAGAATACCATAGGCTCACTCTTTTAGCAAAATTTTCCAGCGAACGGCCTCCTGTAGATGTGTTCGAACATCATGTTAATTCAGTGTGGGGGCTCTCTAAGCCGGCGGTTGTTGGGTTGCTGGACTATAGACACATAGCCATCCACCTCCAATCTGAAGAGGATTTTGCAATAGCATGGTCACGGGATTCTCATGTTTTTGAGAATCGAAGATTCCTGCTCATGAGGTGGACGACAGATTATAACAAGAGGAAGGATTCTCAATTTGCTGCGATGTGGCTAAGGCTTCCAGGTTTGCCTCTTCCTCTTCAGAACCCCTCTTACTTGAAAGCTATTGGAAATCTGTTGGGCAAATTTCTTAGGACTGATATTCGCACAGCTACCTTGAAGCACCCAATTGCCCCAAGAATTTGTGTTGAAATGGATTTATCAAAGCCCCTCCCAACCAAAATTAAAATTGAAATAGGAATCCATGAGTCCTTTTGGCAGAAGATTGAATTTGAATCCAACTTGGGATTCTGTTCTTACTGCAATCTACAGGGCCATTCTGTGGCCAATTGCAGGAGGAAAACGGCTAAAAATGCTCCGATTAAGGTTCCAGCCGTGGGTGTAAAAGAATCTCATTTGAAAAATGTTAAAAAGGGGAATAATGGTAAAGAGGTTCAATTTTTTGAAAAGGAAGCGGATGGTAGCAGTGTTTGGAGGAAAAAGAATAATTATGGTCAATCTCAAGCCTGCCCGCCCACTGCTTGTTTAAATGCCAAGGATAGTTTAGATCCATGTTTGGTCAAAGATAAGCCAAAAGAAGATGTCATGTATAGAGCTCCTAATGATCTGAACATGGGAGAACATGGAATAAACTCTACTGGCTCTTCTGGGATTAACCAAATAGATGCAGGATTAATTGAACATAAGAATTATCAGCAAGCTGCTGAAGCCAATGTCCCACACTTAAATGATTCCCCTGCACAAGATCGTGGCACGCTAGAAGTGGAAGGCTTAACTTCTAATATGATAAGAGAAGGAAAAATGGCTATGGATCGGTACAAGCAAACTGGGGAGGATTCTCCTTCAAGTTTACTGGTCCCTCCGGCTCAGGTATGGTCCCCCCCTTCCAGAATAGACCCACATGCTCCCCCTGTTTCAATTAACAATGCAGGTATAGCTCACTCTTCTGTGGATGAGGGGTGTTCGTACAACCCTTTCCATGTGTTAGAGGATTTATCAGAGAAACACGAGGAAGCGATGGAGGAGGAGATTCAGCATCTCTCATCTGGTTTTAAAGCCAATCCGAGGATTTCATCTCCAACCCGAGGAGTACAAAATCTTGAGCACAGTAATCCAAAAACTCCTTCTTGTTTTGAATATTGCTTGCTTAATAAAGCTGATGATATTAATGATCTTGTTAGCCCTACTGATGTTTGCCAAACTGGGATATCAGGCTCACCCACTAAGATCTCAAAAAAAGGAAAAAAAAGAGGGAAGATGGGCCAGACGTTCCTGGAGTATGAAGGCAGTCCCTCTGCCACTGATACAAGTTCTGACTCTAGGTCTTTATGATTAACTGCATAATCTGGAACTATAGGGGGTTTGCATCCCCTCAGAAAAGTCCTTATTTGATTACTATGATTAGAATTTATATCATTTGCTGTCTTACTACGAAGGGTTCTAAATATTTTGGTCATGTTTTTCAGAGTGTTGCCCTGAAGCTGCATTTTCCTAAGTTTATGTATTATTATCATGTTAAGACTCACTTTAGGCTCCTATGGCATAGCATCGTTAGTACTCATGTTTTGGAAGCTGAGGACAACCCAATTACTCTCAGAATTCGTATTGATATGAATTTTTCAAAGCCCCATCCCTCTGAAATTAAAACGGAGATAGGAACCCAAATTTGCTTTTGGCAAAATATTGTATTTCAAGCCAACGTGGGAATCTGTTCTTGCTGTATTCTGCAGGGCCTTGTTAGGGCCAACTGCAGGGGGAAATTGCTTAAATTTGCTCAGGTACAATCCCCCTCTGTGAGTGAAAAAAATCAGAACTTGAATAATGCTAAGAGAAGGAATAAAGGCAAAGAGGTGCAGTTTTTTGATGAGATTATCAAGGGCAGCAGTGGGTGGAAAAATAAGAGTGTTTCAGACTATCCTATTCCCTGCACGTCTACTGATTGCATAAATGCTATTGAAAAAATTGTTTTCAATCTGAACAAGGAGAACCCAATTGATGGTGTCCTATTTAGAAAGCCCAATGGCCAGAAATTTGATATGCAAGGCCCAGAGACTACTACTCATACAGGGGAGCACCAAACTGATTTTAAGGAAGTTTCCTGGGCCCAGAAGTCTGTTGCTGCTGTGCCAAGCAATGCTGCTCAAGGCCGTGGCAACACTGTAATGAATGATTTGGGGGTCATGAGTCATTACACTCAGAATATTAGAAAACATGGCACTGTTGATGCTGCCCCTATTAGAATGTACCAAAAAGCTATGGGCCTAAGTGAGCATGAGAAGCTCGAACAGTCTGGTGAGGCTACAATTACGATGCCACACTTCAAGGACTATTTAGATCAATGCCATAGCACTCTTGACATGGTTGATACCATTGTAGAAACTGAAGACAATCCAATTGCTATAGTGGATCAATGCCATAGCACTCATGCCCGTTCTTTTATTCCAACTAACAAGGCAGGTATAACTACCACTGATTTGGATGAAAGGCCTTTTAAATCCTACAATCCTTTCCATGTGCTTGAGGAATTATCAGAAGATCGTGTGGAGCCTCTGGAGGAGGAGATACAGCTTCTGTCTTCTGCCTTGAAAGCCAACCTGAGTGCTACGTATCCTCCATGGGGAGATCAAATAAATGAGCTAAGTAACACTAAAACCCTCTCCGCTTTTAATTATTATTTGCTTAACAAAGCTGATGATATAAATGCTTTTATGAGTACTGCTGTTGCTAGCAATTCTGGGCCAACTAGAAGTGCTGAGTTGGCTCAGCCATCCTCGGTTCTGGAAGGCAGACTCTCTGCCACTGATACTAGCACTGATTCCAGTCCCTTATGATTAAGTGCTTAATCTGGAATTGTAGGGGGATTGCTTCTCTCCATAAAATTGATTATTTGAATGCCATGATTAAAAAATATAATATTTGCTTACTTGCGTTGCTAGAACCTAAACCCTAAACCCTAAACCCTAAACCCTAAACCCTAAACCCTAAACCCTAAACCCTAAACCCTAAACCCTAAACCCTAAACCCTAAACCCGAAACCCCAAACCACCGCGTCCTTGGGAGCTTCTCTCTCCTGCGTCCGCGGCGATTCTCAAGTGACTGGCTCGCGCGGCCATGGCCGCTGCGCCTGGTCCCCCACCGCCGGTGGTGGAGGGGCCGTCCTCCCTTCCTGTTCCGGGCAGCCTACATCAACCACTCAAATCCTACAAAGCTGCGCTCGGAAGGAATGCTTCAGCACCACTTGTCCCTGTTTCTTCCCTCCCACGGATTCCTCCCATCTCACTTGGCCCCAAGCCTCTTTCATCTGAGGATAATCCAGTTCTCATCGTTTCTCCCATGGAGTTTGCTCAGGCTGCAGAATACCATAGGCTCACTCTTTTAGCAAAATTTTCCAGCGAACGGCCTCCTGTAGATGTGTTCGAACATCATGTTAATTCAGTGTGGGGGCTCTCTAAGCCGGCGGTTGTTGGGTTGCTGGACTATAGACACATAGCCATCCACCTCCAATCTGAAGAGGATTTTGCAATAGCATGGTCACGGGATTCTCATGTTTTTGAGAATCGAAGATTCCTGCTCATGAGGTGGACGACAGATTATAACAAGAGGAAGGATTCTCAATTTGCTGCGATGTGGCTAAGGCTTCCAGGTTTGCCTCTTCCTCTTCAGAACCCCTCTTACTTGAAAGCTATTGGAAATCTGTTGGGCAAATTTCTTAGGACTGATATTCGCACAGCTACCTTGAAGCACCCAATTGCCCCAAGAATTTGTGTTGAAATGGATTTATCAAAGCCCCTCCCAACCAAAATTAAAATTGAAATAGGAATCCATGAGTCCTTTTGGCAGAAGATTGAATTTGAATCCAACTTGGGATTCTGTTCTTACTGCAATCTACAGGGCCATTCTGTGGCCAATTGCAGGAGGAAAACGGCTAAAAATGCTCCGATTAAGGTTCCAGCCGTGGGTGTAAAAGAATCTCATTTGAAAAATGTTAAAAAGGGGAATAATGGTAAAGAGGTTCAATTTTTTGAAAAGGAAGCGGATGGTAGCAGTGTTTGGAGGAAAAAGAATAATTATGGTCAATCTCAAGCCTGCCCGCCCACTGCTTGTTTAAATGCCAAGGATAGTTTAGATCCATGTTTGGTCAAAGATAAGCCAAAAGAAGATGTCATGTATAGAGCTCCTAATGATCTGAACATGGGAGAACATGGAATAAACTCTACTGGCTCTTCTGGGATTAACCAAATAGATGCAGGATTAATTGAACATAAGAATTATCAGCAAGCTGCTGAAGCCAATGTCCCACACTTAAATGATTCCCCTGCACAAGATCGTGGCACGCTAGAAGTGGAAGGCTTAACTTCTAATATGATAAGAGAAGGAAAAATGGCTATGGATCGGTACAAGCAAACTGGGGAGGATTCTCCTTCAAGTTTACTGGTCCCTCCGGCTCAGGTATGGTCCCCCCCTTCCAGAATAGACCCACATGCTCCCCCTGTTTCAATTAACAATGCAGGTATAGCTCACTCTTCTGTGGATGAGGGGTGTTCGTACAACCCTTTCCATGTGTTAGAGGATTTATCAGAGAAACACGAGGAAGCGATGGAGGAGGAGATTCAGCATCTCTCATCTGGTTTTAAAGCCAATCCGAGGATTTCATCTCCAACCCGAGGAGTACAAAATCTTGAGCACAGTAATCCAAAAACTCCTTCTTGTTTTGAATATTGCTTGCTTAATAAAGCTGATGATATTAATGATCTTGTTAGCCCTACTGATGTTTGCCAAACTGGGATATCAGGCTCACCCACTAAGATCTCAAAAAAAGGAAAAAAAAGAGGGAAGATGGGCCAGACGTTCCTGGAGTATGAAGGCAGTCCCTCTGCCACTGATACAAGTTCTGACTCTAGGTCTTTATGATTAACTGCATAATCTGGAACTATAGGGGGTTTGCATCCCCTCAGAAAAGTCCTTATTTGATTACTATGATTAGAATTTATATCATTTGCTGTCTTACTACGAAGGGTTCTAAATATTTTGGTCATGTTTTTCAGAGTGTTGCCCTGAAGCTGCATTTTCCTAAGTTTATGTATTATTATCATGTTAAGACTCACTTTAGGCTCCTATGGCATAGCATCGTTAGTACTCATGTTTTGGAAGCTGAGGACAACCCAATTACTCTCAGAATTCGTATTGATATGAATTTTTCAAAGCCCCATCCCTCTGAAATTAAAACGGAGATAGGAACCCAAATTTGCTTTTGGCAAAATATTGTATTTCAAGCCAACGTGGGAATCTGTTCTTGCTGTATTCTGCAGGGCCTTGTTAGGGCCAACTGCAGGGGGAAATTGCTTAAATTTGCTCAGGTACAATCCCCCTCTGTGAGTGAAAAAAATCAGAACTTGAATAATGCTAAGAGAAGGAATAAAGGCAAAGAGGTGCAGTTTTTTGATGAGATTATCAAGGGCAGCAGTGGGTGGAAAAATAAGAGTGTTTCAGACTATCCTATTCCCTGCACGTCTACTGATTGCATAAATGCTATTGAAAAAATTGTTTTCAATCTGAACAAGGAGAACCCAATTGATGGTGTCCTATTTAGAAAGCCCAATGGCCAGAAATTTGATATGCAAGGCCCAGAGACTACTACTCATACAGGGGAGCACCAAACTGATTTTAAGGAAGTTTCCTGGGCCCAGAAGTCTGTTGCTGCTGTGCCAAGCAATGCTGCTCAAGGCCGTGGCAACACTGTAATGAATGATTTGGGGGTCATGAGTCATTACACTCAGAATATTAGAAAACATGGCACTGTTGATGCTGCCCCTATTAGAATGTACCAAAAAGCTATGGGCCTAAGTGAGCATGAGAAGCTCGAACAGTCTGGTGAGGCTACAATTACGATGCCACACTTCAAGGACTATTTAGATCAATGCCATAGCACTCTTGACATGGTTGATACCATTGTAGAAACTGAAGACAATCCAATTGCTATAGTGGATCAATGCCATAGCACTCATGCCCGTTCTTTTATTCCAACTAACAAGGCAGGTATAACTACCACTGATTTGGATGAAAGGCCTTTTAAATCCTACAATCCTTTCCATGTGCTTGAGGAATTATCAGAAGATCGTGTGGAGCCTCTGGAGGAGGAGATACAGCTTCTGTCTTCTGCCTTGAAAGCCAACCTGAGTGCTACGTATCCTCCATGGGGAGATCAAATAAATGAGCTAAGTAACACTAAAACCCTCTCCGCTTTTAATTATTATTTGCTTAACAAAGCTGATGATATAAATGCTTTTATGAGTACTGCTGTTGCTAGCAATTCTGGGCCAACTAGAAGTGCTGAGTTGGCTCAGCCATCCTCGGTTCTGGAAGGCAGACTCTCTGCCACTGATACTAGCACTGATTCCAGTCCCTTATGATTAAGTGCTTAATCTGGAATTGTAGGGGGATTGCTTCTCTCCATAAAATTGATTATTTGAATGCCATGATTAAAAAATATAATATTTGCTTACTTGCGTTGCTAGAACCTAAGCATGCTGGTCATGTGTTACATAGCACCGCCCTGAAGTTGCGTTTTCCTCAGTTCATGCATTGTAACCCTGTTAACACTCACATCTGGCTCTTATGGAATAGTAATGTTAGTGTTCATGTGTTGGAAGCTGATAAACAATATATATCTGCTATGGTGAATTTGGATGGGATGGAAGTGTGCTTTACTTTTGTCTATGCTAGTTGTGAAATTAATGAGCGTGCTGTTTTATGGTCTGCCCTTCTTCGTTCTGTCATAGCTGATAAACCGTGGCTTATTGGGGGGGACTTTAACACTATTTGTTCCAACACGGAGAAGAAGGGGGGTAGGCTTTACTCAAGGAGGGCGATGGATGATTTTAATTCTTTCATTGCCAATGCTGGGGTTAGTGAGGTTGATTATATTGGGAACCCCCTGTCTTGGTGTAACAATGAGCAAGGGGATAAGAGAGTTTGGCTTAGACTCGATAGGCTTCTATCGAATCTCCAGGCCCTTCATGATTTTCCAGCTCTTAAGTCTCATTATTTGGAAAGACTTCATTCTGATCACAGCCCAATGCTCATATCTTTACGCGAATGTAAGCATATCCCTTATGTGTTTAGATTTCAACGCCAATGGCTAGGTTATGAGGAGTGTAAAGAGGTGGTCCGTAATGCTTGGTCCCAACCTGTAGACGGCTCTCCTTGGTTTAAATTTCATACTAAGCTGTCCCGCACTAAAAATGCCCTTTCAGTGTGGTCGAAATCGTGGAAAAAGGAGATTAAGCAGGACATGGAGAAATTCTCTAAAACCATTCATCAGCTTGATCAGAAACTCCAAAATAACTGGTCTGAGGCGGACTTCAAGAACTATACTATAGCTAAGCATGATCTGGCTTCCCTCATTGCTATTGAGGAAGGTATTTTGAGAGACAAAGCCCGAATTAAGTGGCTTGAGGAAGGGGATAAAAACACTAAATTTTTTCATGCTTGCCTTAAGGAGCGTCGTAGCCAATCTAAGTTCAACTTTAAACTATCTGATGGTTCCTTCTCTGATGATCCTGATATATTAGGTCCCATGGCAGTTGATTATTTTAGTTCTATTCTCACTGCTCCTACTTCCTCTAGCATTATTCATCCCCTTCAGTATAGCACTACTAATCGTGACCAAAGTGATATGCTGGACTATATCCCACATCTTATCTCTGACCAAACTAACGCAATGTTAACTCAATGTCCAGAGTGGGAGGAGATTAGTCGTGCTCTGGTGCAGCTGGATCCCGACAGTGCCCCTGGGCAAGATGGCTTCACCGGTCATTTTTATCGGGCCTTTTCGGATCTGATTAGCCAAGATCTCACTAATGCTATTCAAGACTTCTTTAGGGGTGGGCAGCTTCCAAAGAGTATAACAGCCACTAATCTTGTTCTCATCCCGAAAAACAAAATCCCTGCTAGCTTCTCCGAAACCCGGCCGATTAGCTTATGTAACTTTAATTACAAAATTATTGCTAAGATCATCAATGATAGACTCTCCTCTGTGCTGCCTAGTCTGATCTCGTACGAACAATCGGGCTTTGTTCAGGGTAGGAATATTCATGATAATATTGGCCTAGCTCAGGAGATGGTTAATGAGATTAATAGGAAAGTTGCAGGTGATAATGTTATTATTAAAGTTGACATGGCTAAGGCTTATGATAGGCTTGAATGGTCGTTTCTTCTTAAAGTGCTCAACAGATTTGGTTTCTCTCATACTTGGTGTGACTTGATATATCGTTGTATTGCTAACAATTGGTTTTCAATCCAGGTTATGGGCAGAAAATTTGGTTTCTTTAAATCTTGCAGGGGCTTGAGACAAGGCGACCCGATATCGCCTAGTCTGTTCATTCTTGCTGAAGAGGCGTTTAGTCGAAAGCTGAACCACCTTATGACTACTCAAGAGATAGGCAGATACAAGAGTACCAATTGTGGCGCGTCCATCTCTCACCTTCTTTTTGCTGATGATCTCATTGTTTTTCTTAATGGCAGGAAGAGATCGGTGCTGAATTTCATGAATCTTTTAAAAGAGTATGAGGCGTGTAGTGGACAACAAGTCAATTTCAGTAAAAGTACTCTTATTACCTCCTCCGCCATCTCGAGAAGGAAAAAGGCCAACTTGAAGCATTGGACCAAGTTGGATCAAAGCAACCTGCCAATGAAATACTTGGGTGTCCCCATTTTTAAAGGTAGAGTGCGCATTCACTATTTTGATGATCTGGTGAGTAGCATCACTTCGAAAATTCAAAGCTGGAAAAATCGGTGGTTATCCCAAGGAGGTAAAATCACGTTGATTAAAAGTGTTCTTTCATCCATTCCTGTGCATATAATGTCGATCATTAAAGTTCCTAAACTTGTTTGGAACCGCATTAACCAATTATTTGCTAGTTTTCTTTGGCACACTTCGGACCAGCATCGTATTCACTGGGTGAGTTGGAAAACCCTCACTTATCCTATTTCCGAAGGCGGTCTTGGAATTCGGGATTTTGAGACCACTAGGAAGGCGTTTCAAGCTAAATCTGCTTGGAATTTTATTAAAGGTGAGTCTAGTTGGGCTAAATTTGTTAGAATTAAATATGGTGATCCTATAGAAGTCATCAATAATGGTGTGAAATCTAATGCTTCTCATTGCTGGAAGTCTATTGCTCCTAGCATCCCCTACATGATTGATAAGTGTAAGTGGATCATTGGTAAAGGATCGTGCTCCTTCTGGAAGGATAATTGGTTGGGCTCGGTTTTATGGAAAGAGCATTGCCCTAGGCCTCAGATCCAGGTTAAAGATGCTTTGAGAGATCTTAACTTTTTGAATGATAATCTTTCTGCTGATTTAGTCACTCAAGCTCTCGATATTCCGTTAGAGGACAAGCCTGATCGATTTGTTTGCACTCTTAATCGCTCAGGTAAGTTCTCGCTCTCTTCTGTTTATGATGATATTAGAGATCGTAAGGAGGTTAAGGCTTGGATGAATTTATTATGGTGTAATTTTATTCCTCCTAAAATTTGTTTTCTTGTTTGGAAAGTAGTTTATAATGCTCTGCCTGTTGATGAGAATATTAGAAGAAGAGGTGTCTGTGTGGTCTCTAGATGTGAGTGCTGCTGTTCTTCTAAAGTTGAAACTGTTGCCCATTTATTTCTTCATAGTGAGGTTGCTCAATTTATCTGGCATAAATTTCGTAGTATTTTGGATATTGATTTTAAATTCCATTCAATTGCTGCCTTCTTTGAATCATGCCTGTTGCCCATCAAGATTTCCTCCCAAAAAGGTTGTATTGTTGTTGCTGCTATTTGTTATGCTGTGTGGGGTATTTGGATTGCGAGGAATAAATCTAGGTTTGATGCTGCTCCTATATGCTGTGATAAAATTTTCTCTGATATTGTGTTTTGGCTTCGGCAAATTGTTGCTAAGCTTCATATATCTAGACCTCCCTCCTTTTTGGAGTCTTTAGCTTTCCAAGCCCTTCATATCCCCACTATATCGGTTCCGTTCAAACGAGGTCAGTGGGTGAAATGGAATAAACCTGAGAGAGGCTTGTTAAAATTGAACACGGATGGTTCTTGTGTGGGGGGTTTTTGTGCTGGGGGAGGTGTGTTACGTGATCATCGTGGTCAGGTTCGTATGGCCTTCTCGGCCAATCTGGGCAGGGGTTCTAATTCATTTGCCGAGGCTAAGGCCTTATTGTTAGGGCTTCAATTATGCAAAGGTATGGCTTTGTCCCCTGACATTGTTGAACTGGATTCTGCTTTTTTATTTAAATGCATGTTAGGGGAATGGGAGGTGCCATGCGATTTGATTTATATTGTTCGAGATTGTCACACTTCTCTTAGTAATAGCGTCAGATTCAGTCACTCTTTCAGAGAAGGGAACTGTGTGGCGGATGCGCTTGCGAAGTTCGGTCATCAGATAGAAGACACGTGTGTGTTCCGTGACGACAAAAGTTTTCCAGCAAATTGCGCTCATGCCCTTCGAGGGGATCAGCTTGGTTTGCCTAATTATCGTCCGCCTTAGGTTTTGCCCTTTTGTTTTGGGTTAAGCCTATATGCTGCCCGTTTGTATTTCGGTTTTTACTGGTTGCCTCTTTCTCTGTAGTGCAGCCTCTGTTTTTGATTGCTCCACACTTAATTTTGTTGATTTTGTATGGGTTAAGCCTATATGCTGCCCGCTGTACTTTATCAAGGTATGGTTATTACGCCCAGCCTTTAATTAATACAATGTGTCAAGGTGCCGCCCCTGTTTCTTAAAAAAAAAAAAAAAAAAAAAAAAAAAAAAAACCCTAAACCCTAAACCCTAAACCCTAAACCCTAAACCCTAAACCCTAAACCCTAAACCCTAAACCCTAAAACCCTAAACCCTAAACCCTAAACCCTAAACCTTAAACCCTAAACCCTAAACCCTAAACCCTAAACCCTAAACCCTAAACCCTAAACCCTAAGCATGCTGGTCATGTGTTACATAGCACTGCTCTGAAGTTGCATTTTCCTCAGTTCATGCATTGTAACCCTGTTAACACTCACATCTGGCTCTTATGGAATAGTAATGTTAGTGTTCATGTGTTGGAAGCTGATAAACAATATATATCTGCTATGGTGAATTTGGATGGGATGGAAGTGTGCTTTACTTTTGTCTATGCTAGTTGTGAAATTAATGAGCGTGCTGTTTTATGGTCTGCCCTTCTTCGTTCTGTCATACCTGATAAACCGTGGCTTATTGGGGGGGACTTTAACACTATTTGTTCCAACACGGAGAAGAAGGGGGGTAGGCCTTACTCGAGGAGGGCGATGGATGATTTTAATTCTTTCATTGCCAATGCTGGGGTTAGTGAGGTTGATTATATTGGGAACCCCCTGTCTTGGTGTAACAATGAGCAAGGGGATAAGAGAGTTTGGCTTAGACTCGATAGGCTGCTTTCGAATCTCCAGGCCCTTCATGATATTCCAGCTCTTAAGTCTCTTTATTTGGAAAGACTTCATTCTGACCACAGCCCAATGCTTATATCTTTACGCGAACGTAAGCATATCCCTTATGTGTTTAGATTTCAACGCCAATGGCTAGGTTATGAGGAGTGTAAAGAGATGGTCCGTAATGTTTGGTCCCAACCTGTTAACGGTTCTCCTTGGTTTAAATTTCATACTAAGCTTACCCGCACCAAAAAGGCCCTTTCAGTGTGGTCTAAAACATGGAAAAAGGAGATTAAGCAGGACATGGAGAAATTTTCTAAAATCATTCAACAGCTTGATGTGAAACTTCAAAATAGCTGGTCTGAGGCTGATTTCAAAAACTATACTAAAGCTAAGCATGACCTTGCTTCCCTCATTGCAATTGAGGAAGGTATTTTGAGAGACAAAGCCCGAATTAAGTGGCTTGAGGAAGGGGATAAGAACACTAAATATTTTCATGCTTGCCTTAAGGAGCGCCGTAGCCAATCTAAGTTCAACTTTAAACTATCTGATGGTTCCTTCTCTGATGATCCTGATATTTTAGGTCCCATGGCCGTAGATTATTTTAGTTCTATTCTCACTGCTCCTTCTACCTCTAGCGTTATTCATCCCCTTCAGTATAGCGCTGCTAACCGTGACCATAGTGATATGTTGGACTATATCCCGCATCTTATCTCTGACCAAACTAACGCAATGTTAACTCAATGTCCAGAGTGGGAGGAGATTAGTCGTGCTTTGGTGCAGCTGGATCCCGACAGTGCCCCTGGACAAGATGGCTTCACCGGTCATTTTTATCGGGCCTTTTCGGATCTGATTAGCCAAGATCTTACTAATGCTATTCAAGACTTCTTTAGGGGTGGGCAGCTTCCAAAGAGTATAACAGCCACTAATCTTGTTCTCATCCCGAAAAACAAAATCCCTGCTAGCTTCTCCGAAACCCGGCCGATTAGCTTATGTAACTTTAATTACAAAATTATTGCTAAGATCATCAATGATAGACTCTCCTCTGTGCTGCCTAGTCTGATCTCGTACGAACAATCGGGCTTTGTTCAGGGTAGGAATATTCATGATAATATTGGCCTAGCTCAGGAGATGGTTAATGAGATTAATAGGAAAGTTGCAGGTGATAATGTTATTATTAAAGTTGACATGGCTAAGGCTTATGATAGGCTTGAATGGTCGTTTCTTCTTAAAGTGCTCAACAGATTTGGATTCTCTCATACTTGGTGTGACTTGATATATCGTTGTATTGCTAACAATTGGTTTTCAATCCAGGTTATGGGCAGAAAATTTGGTTTCTTTAAATCTTGCAGGGGCTTGAGACAAGGCGACCCGATATCGCCTAGTCTGTTCATTCTTGCTGAAGAGGCGTTTAGTCGAAAGCTGAACCACCTCATAACTACTCAAGAGATAGGCAGATACAAGAGTACCAATTGTGGCGCGTCCATCTCTCACCTTTTTTTTGCTGATGATCTCATTGTTTTTCTTAATGGCAGGAAGAGATCGGTGCTGAATTTCATAAACCTTTTAAAAGAGTATGAGGCGTGTAGTGGACAACAAGTCAATTTCAGTAAAAGTACTCTTATTACCTCCTCCGCCATCTCGAGAAGGAAAAAGGCCAACTTGAAGCATTGGACCAAGTTGGATCAAAGCAACCTGCCAATGAAATACTTGGGTGTCCCCATTTTTAAAGGTAGAGTGCGCATTCACTATTTTGATGATCTGGTGAGTAGCATCACTTCGAAAATTCAAAGCTGGAAAAATCGGTGGTTATCCCAAGGAGGTAAAATCACGTTGATTAAAAGTGTTCTTTCATCCATTCCTGTGCATATAATGTCGATCATTAAAGTTCCTAAACTTGTTTGGAACCGCATCAACCAATTATTTGCTAGTTTTCTTTGGCACACCTCGGACCAGCATCGTATTCACTGGGTGAGCTGGAAAACCCTCACTTACCCTATATCCGAAGGCGGTCTTGGAATTCGGGATTTTGAGACCACTAGGAAGGCGTTTCAAGCTAAATCTGCTTGGAATTTTATTAAAGGTGAGTCTAGTTGGGCTAAATTTGTTAGAATTAAATATGGTGATCCTATAGAAGTCATCAATAATGGTGTGAAATCTAATGCTTCTCATTGCTGGAAGTCGATTGCTCCTAGCATCCCCTACATGATTGATAAGTGTAAGTGGATCATTGGTAAAGGATCGTGCTCCTTCTGGAAGGATAATTGGTTGGGCTCGGTTTTATGGAAAGAGCATTGCCCTAGGCCTCAGATCCAGGTTAAAGATGCTTTGAGAGATCTTAACTTTTTGAATGATAATCTTTCTGCTGATTTAGTCACTCAAGCTCTCGATATTCCGTTAGAGGACAAGCCTGATCGATTTGTTTGCACTCTTAATCGCTCAGGTAAGTTCTCGCTCTCTTCTGTTTATGATGATATTAGAGATCGTAAGGAGGTTAAGGCTTGGATGAATTTATTATGGTGTAATTTTATTCCTCCTAAAATTTGTTTTCTTGTTTGGAAAGTAGTTTATAATGCTCTGCCTGTTGATGAGAATATTAGAAGAAGAGGTGTCTGTGTGGTCTCTAGATGTGAGTGCTGCTGTTCTTCTAAAGTTGAAACTGTTGCCCATTTATTTCTTCATAGTGAGGTTGCTCAATTTATCTGGCATAAATTTCGTAGTATTTTGGATATTGATTTTAAATTCCATTCAATTGCTGCCTTCTTTGAATCATGCCTGTTGCCCATCAAGATTTCCTCCCAAAAAGGTTGTATTGTTGTTGCTGCTATTTGTTATGCTGTGTGGGGTATTTGGATTGCGAGGAATAAATCTAGGTTTGATGCTGCTCCTATATGCTGTGATAAAATTTTCTCTGATATTGTGTTTTGGCTTCGGCAAATTGTTGCTAAGCTTCATATATCTAGACCTCCCTCCTTTTTGGAGTCTTTAGCTTTCCAAGCCCTTCATATCCCCACTATATCGGTTCCGTTCAAACAAGGTCAGTGGGTGAAATGGAATAAACCTGAGAGAGGCTTGTTAAAATTGAACACGGATGGTTCTTGTGTGGGGGGTTTTTGTGCTGGGGGAGGTGTGTTACGTGATCATCGTGGTCAGGTTCGTATGGCCTTCTCGGCCAATCTGGGCAGGCGTTCTAATTCATTTGCCGAGGCTAAGGCCTTATTGTTAGGGCTTCAATTATGCAAAGGTATGGCTTTGTCCCCTGACATTGTTGAACTGGATTCTGCTTTTTTATTTAAATGCATGTTAGGGGAATGGGAGGTGCCATGCGATTTGATTTATATTGTTCGAGATTGTCACACTTCTCTTAGTAATAGCGTCAGATTCAGTCACTCATTCAGAGAAGGGAACTGTGTGGCGGATGCGCTTGCGAAGTTTGGTCATCAGATAGAAGACACGTGTGTGTTCCGTGACGACAAAAGTTTTCCAGCAAATTGCGCTCATGCCCTTCGAGGGGATCAGCTTGGTTTGCCTAATTATCGTCCGCCATAGGTTTTGCTCTTTTGTTTTGGGTTAAGCCTATATGCTGCCCGTTTGTATTTCGGTTTTTTCTGGTTGCCTCTTTCTCTGTAGTGTAGCCTCTGTTTTTGATTGCTCCACATTTAATTTTGTTGATTTTGTATGGGTTAAGCCTATATGCTGCCCGCTGTACTTTATCAAGGTATGGTTATTACGCCCAGCCTTTAATTAATACAATGTGTCAGGGTGCCGCCCCTGTTTCTTAAAAAAAAAAAAAAAAAAAAAAAAAAAAAAAAAAAAAAAAAAAACCCTAAACCCTAAACCCTAAACCCTAAACCCTAAACCCTAAACCCTAAACCCTAAACCCTAAACCCTAAAACCCTAAACCCTAAACCCTAAACCCTAAACCTTAAACCCTAAACCCTAAACCGTAAACCCTAAACCCTAAACCCTAAACCCTAAGCATGCTGGTCATGTGTTACATAGCACTGCTCTGAAGTTGCATTTTCCTCAGTTCATGCATTGTAACCCTGTTAACACTCACATCTGGCTCTTATGGAATAGTAATGTTAGTGTTCATGTGTTGGAAGCTGATAAACAATATATATCTGCTATGGTGAATTTGGATGGGATGGAAGTGTGCTTTACTTTTGTCTATGCTAGTTGTGAAATTAATGAGCGTGCTGTTTTATGGTCTGCCCTTCTTCGTTCTGTCATACCTGATAAACCGTGGCTTATTGGGGGGGACTTTAACACTATTTGTTCCAACACGGAGAAGAAGGGGGGTAGGCCTTACTCGAGGAGGGCGATGGATGATTTTAATTCTTTCATTGCCAATGCTGGGGTTAGTGAGGTTGATTATATTGGGAACCCCCTGTCTTGGTGTAACAATGAGCAAGGGGATAAGAGAGTTTGGCTTAGACTCGATAGGCTGCTTTCGAATCTCCAGGCCCTTCATGATATTCCAGCTCTTAAGTCTCTTTATTTGGAAAGACTTCATTCTGACCACAGCCCAATGCTTATATCTTTACGCGAACGTAAGCATATCCCTTATGTGTTTAGATTTCAACGCCAATGGCTAGGTTATGAGGAGTGTAAAGAGATGGTCCGTAATGTTTGGTCCCAACCTGTTAACGGTTCTCCTTGGTTTAAATTTCATACTAAGCTTACCCGCACCAAAAAGGCCCTTTCAGTGTGGTCTAAAACATGGAAAAAGGAGATTAAGCAGGACATGGAGAAATTTTCTAAAATCATTCAACAGCTTGATGTGAAACTTCAAAATAGCTGGTCTGAGGCTGATTTCAAAAACTATACTAAAGCTAAGCATGACCTTGCTTCCCTCATTGCAATTGAGGAAGGTATTTTGAGAGACAAAGCCCGAATTAAGTGGCTTGAGGAAGGGGATAAGAACACTAAATATTTTCATGCTTGCCTTAAGGAGCGCCGTAGCCAATCTAAGTTCAACTTTAAACTATCTGATGGTTCCTTCTCTGATGATCCTGATATTTTAGGTCCCATGGCCGTAGATTATTTTAGTTCTATTCTCACTGCTCCTTCTACCTCTAGCGTTATTCATCCCCTTCAGTATAGCGCTGCTAACCGTGACCATAGTGATATGTTGGACTATATCCCGCATCTTATCTCTGACCAAACTAACGCAATGTTAACTCAATGTCCAGAGTGGGAGGAGATTAGTCGTGCTTTGGTGCAGCTGGATCCCGACAGTGCCCCTGGACAAGATGGCTTCACCGGTCATTTTTATCGGGCCTTTTCGGATCTGATTAGCCAAGATCTTACTAATGCTATTCAAGACTTCTTTAGGGGTGGGCAGCTTCCAAAGAGTATAACAGCCACTAATCTTGTTCTCATCCCGAAAAACAAAATCCCTGCTAGCTTCTCCGAAACCCGGCCGATTAGCTTATGTAACTTTAATTACAAAATTATTGCTAAGATCATCAATGATAGACTCTCCTCTGTGCTGCCTAGTCTGATCTCGTACGAACAATCGGGCTTTGTTCAGGGTAGGAATATTCATGATAATATTGGCCTAGCTCAGGAGATGGTTAATGAGATTAATAGGAAAGTTGCAGGTGATAATGTTATTATTAAAGTTGACATGGCTAAGGCTTATGATAGGCTTGAATGGTCGTTTCTTCTTAAAGTGCTCAACAGATTTGGATTCTCTCATACTTGGTGTGACTTGATATATCGTTGTATTGCTAACAATTGGTTTTCAATCCAGGTTATGGGCAGAAAATTTGGTTTCTTTAAATCTTGCAGGGGCTTGAGACAAGGCGACCCGATATCGCCTAGTCTGTTCATTCTTGCTGAAGAGGCGTTTAGTCGAAAGCTGAACCACCTCATAACTACTCAAGAGATAGGCAGATACAAGAGTACCAATTGTGGCGCGTCCATCTCTCACCTTTTTTTTGCTGATGATCTCATTGTTTTTCTTAATGGCAGGAAGAGATCGGTGCTGAATTTCATAAACCTTTTAAAAGAGTATGAGGCGTGTAGTGGACAACAAGTCAATTTCAGTAAAAGTACTCTTATTACCTCCTCCGCCATCTCGAGAAGGAAAAAGGCCAACTTGAAGCATTGGACCAAGTTGGATCAAAGCAACCTGCCAATGAAATACTTGGGTGTCCCCATTTTTAAAGGTAGAGTGCGCATTCACTATTTTGATGATCTGGTGAGTAGCATCACTTCGAAAATTCAAAGCTGGAAAAATCGGTGGTTATCCCAAGGAGGTAAAATCACGTTGATTAAAAGTGTTCTTTCATCCATTCCTGTGCATATAATGTCGATCATTAAAGTTCCTAAACTTGTTTGGAACCGCATCAACCAATTATTTGCTAGTTTTCTTTGGCACACCTCGGACCAGCATCGTATTCACTGGGTGAGCTGGAAAACCCTCACTTACCCTATATCCGAAGGCGGTCTTGGAATTCGGGATTTTGAGACCACTAGGAAGGCGTTTCAAGCTAAATCTGCTTGGAATTTTATTAAAGGTGAGTCTAGTTGGGCTAAATTTGTTAGAATTAAATATGGTGATCCTATAGAAGTCATCAATAATGGTGTGAAATCTAATGCTTCTCATTGCTGGAAGTCTATTGCTCCTAGCATCCCCTACATGATTGATAAGTGTAAGTGGATCATTGGTAAAGGATCGTGCTCTTTCTGGAAGGATAATTGGTTGGGCTCGGTTTTATGGAAAGAGCATTGCCCTAGGCCTCAGATCTAGGTTAAAGATGCTTTGAGAGATCTTAACTTTTTGAATGATAATCTTTCTGCTGATTTAGTCACTCAAGCTCTCGATATTCCGTTAGAGGACAAGCCTGATCGATTTGTTTGCACTCTTAATCGCTCAGGTAAGTTCTCGCTCTCTTCTGTTTATGATGATATTAGAGATCGTAAGGAGGTTAAGGCTTGGATGAATTTATTATGGTGTAATTTTATTCCTCCTAAAATTTGTTTTCTTGTTTGGAAAGTAGTTTATAATGCTCTGCCTGTTGATGAGAATATTAGAAGAAGAGGTGTCTGTGTGGTCTCTAGATGTGAGTGCTGCTGTTCTTCTAAAGTTGAAACTGTTGCCCATTTATTTCTTCATAGTGAGGTTGCTCAATTTATCTGGCATAAATTTCGTAGTATTTTGGATATTGATTTTAAATTCCATTCAATTGCTGCCTTCTTTGAATCATGCCTGTTGCCCATCAAGATTTCCTCCCAAAAAGGTTGTATTGTTGTTGCTGCTATTTGTTATGCTGTGTGGGGTATTTGGATTGCGAGGAATAAATCTAGGTTTGATGCTGCTCCTATATGCTGTGATAAAATTTTCTCTGATATTGTGTTTTGGCTTCGGCAAATTGTTGCTAAGCTTCATATATCTAGACCTCCCTCCTTTTTGGAGTCTTTAGCTTTCCAAGCCCTTCATATCCCCACTATATCGGTTCCGTTCAAACGAGGTCAGTGGGTGAAATGGAATAAACCTGAGAGAGGCTTGTTAAAATTGAACACGGATGGTTCTTGTGTGGGGGGTTTTTGTGCTGGGGGAGGTGTGTTACGTGATCATCGTGGTCAGGTTCGTATGGCCTTCTCGGCCAATCTGGGCAGGGGTTCTAATTCATTTGCCGAGGCTAAGGCCTTATTGTTAGGGCTTCAATTATGCAAAGGTATGGCTTTGTCCCCTGACATTGTTGAACTGGATTCTGCTTTTTTATTTAAATGCATGTTAGGGGAATGGGAGGTGCCATGCGATTTGATTTATATTGTTCGAGATTGTCACACTTCTCTTAGTAATAGCGTCAGATTCAGTCACTCTTTCAGAGAAGGGAACTGTGTGGCGGATGCGCTTGCGAAGTTCGGTCATCAGATAGAAGACACGTGTGTGTTCCGTGACGACAAAAGTTTTCCAGCAAATTGCGCTCATGCCCTTCGAGGGGATCAGCTTGGTTTGCCTAATTATCGTCCGCCTTAGGTTTTGCCCTTTTGTTTTGGGTTAAGCCTATATGCTGCCCGTTTGTATTTCGGTTTTTACTGGATGCCTCTTTCTCTGTAGTGCAGCCTCTGTTTTTGATTGCTCCACACTTAATTTTGTTGATTTTGTATGGGTTAAGCCTATATGCTGCCCGCTGTACTTTATCAAGGTATGGTTATTACGCCCAGCCTTTAATTAATACAATGTGTCAAGGTGCCGCCCCTGTTTCTTAAAAAAAAAAAAAAAAAAAAAAAAAAAAAAAAACCCTAAACCCTAAACCCTAAACCCTAAACCCTAAACCCTAAACCCTAAACCCTAAACCCTAAACCCTAAAACCCTAAACCCTAAACCCTAAACCCTAAACCTTAAACCCTAAACCCTAAACCGTAAACCCTAAACCCTAAACCCTAAACCCTAAGCATGCTGGTCATGTGTTACATAGCACTGCTCTGAAGTTGCATTTTCCTCAGTTCATGCATTGTAACCCTGTTAACACTCACATCTGGCTCTTATGGAATAGTAATGTTAGTGTTCATGTGTTGGAAGCTGATAAACAATATATATCTGCTATGGTGAATTTGGATGGGATGGAAGTGTGCTTTACTTTTGTCTATGCTAGTTGTGAAATTAATGAGCGTGCTGTTTTATGGTCTGCCCTTCTTCGTTCTGTCATACCTGATAAACCGTGGCTTATTGGGGGGGACTTTAACACTATTTGTTCCAACACGGAGAAGAAGGGGGGTAGGCCTTACTCGAGGAGGGCGATGGATGATTTTAATTCTTTCATTGCCAATGCTGGGGTTAGTGAGGTTGATTATATTGGGAACCCCCTGTCTTGGTGTAACAATGAGCAAGGGGATAAGAGAGTTTGGCTTAGACTCGATAGGCTGCTTTCGAATCTCCAGGCCCTTCATGATATTCCAGCTCTTAAGTCTCTTTATTTGGAAAGACTTCATTCTGACCACAGCCCAATGCTTATATCTTTACGCGAACGTAAGCATATCCCTTATGTGTTTAGATTTCAACGCCAATGGCTAGGTTATGAGGAGTGTAAAGAGATGGTCCGTAATGTTTGGTCCCAACCTGTTAACGGTTCTCCTTGGTTTAAATTTCATACTAAGCTTACCCGCACCAAAAAGGCCCTTTCAGTGTGGTCTAAAACATGGAAAAAGGAGATTAAGCAGGACATGGAGAAATTTTCTAAAATCATTCAACAGCTTGATGTGAAACTTCAAAATAGCTGGTCTGAGGCTGATTTCAAAAACTATACTAAAGCTAAGCATGACCTTGCTTCCCTCATTGCAATTGAGGAAGGTATTTTGAGAGACAAAGCCCGAATTAAGTGGCTTGAGGAAGGGGATAAGAACACTAAATATTTTCATGCTTGCCTTAAGGAGCGCCGTAGCCAATCTAAGTTCAACTTTAAACTATCTGATGGTTCCTTCTCTGATGATCCTGATATTTTAGGTCCCATGGCCGTAGATTATTTTAGTTCTATTCTCACTGCTCCTTCTACCTCTAGCGTTATTCATCCCCTTCAGTATAGCGCTGCTAACCGTGACCATAGTGATATGTTGGACTATATCCCGCATCTTATCTCTGACCAAACTAACGCAATGTTAACTCAATGTCCAGAGTGGGAGGAGATTAGTCGTGCTTTGGTGCAGCTGGATCCCGACAGTGCCCCTGGACAAGATGGCTTCACCGGTCATTTTTATCGGGCCTTTTCGGATCTGATTAGCCAAGATCTTACTAATGCTATTCAAGACTTCTTTAGGGGTGGGCAGCTTCCAAAGAGTATAACAGCCACTAATCTTGTTCTCATCCCGAAAAACAAAATCCCTGCTAGCTTCTCCGAAACCCGGCCGATTAGCTTATGTAACTTTAATTACAAAATTATTGCTAAGATCATCAATGATAGACTCTCCTCTGTGCTGCCTAGTCTGATCTCGTACGAACAATCGGGCTTTGTTCAGGGTAGGAATATTCATGATAATATTGGCCTAGCTCAGGAGATGGTTAATGAGATTAATAGGAAAGTTGCAGGTGATAATGTTATTATTAAAGTTGACATGGCTAAGGCTTATGATAGGCTTGAATGGTCGTTTCTTCTTAAAGTGCTCAACAGATTTGGATTCTCTCATACTTGGTGTGACTTGATATATCGTTGTATTGCTAACAATTGGTTTTCAATCCAGGTTATGGGCAGAAAATTTGGTTTCTTTAAATCTTGCAGGGGCTTGAGACAAGGCGACCCGATATCGCCTAGTCTGTTCATTCTTGCTGAAGAGGCGTTTAGTCGAAAGCTGAACCACCTCATAACTACTCAAGAGATAGGCAGATACAAGAGTACCAATTGTGGCGCGTCCATCTCTCACCTTTTTTTTGCTGATGATCTCATTGTTTTTCTTAATGGCAGGAAGAGATCGGTGCTGAATTTCATAAACCTTTTAAAAGAGTATGAGGCGTGTAGTGGACAACAAGTCAATTTCAGTAAAAGTACTCTTATTACCTCCTCCGCCATCTCGAGAAGGAAAAAGGCCAACTTGAAGCATTGGACCAAGTTGGATCAAAGCAACCTGCCAATGAAATACTTGGGTGTCCCCATTTTTAAAGGTAGAGTGCGCATTCACTATTTTGATGATCTGGTGAGTAGCATCACTTCGAAAATTCAAAGCTGGAAAAATCGGTGGTTATCCCAAGGAGGTAAAATCACGTTGATTAAAAGTGTTCTTTCATCCATTCCTGTGCATATAATGTCGATCATTAAAGTTCCTAAACTTGTTTGGAACCGCATCAACCAATTATTTGCTAGTTTTCTTTGGCACACCTCGGACCAGCATCGTATTCACTGGGTGAGCTGGAAAACCCTCACTTACCCTATATCCGAAGGCGGTCTTGGAATTCGGGATTTTGAGACCACTAGGAAGGCGTTTCAAGCTAAATCTGCTTGGAATTTTATTAAAGGTGAGTCTAGTTGGGCTAAATTTGTTAGAATTAAATATGGTGATCCTATAGAAGTCATCAATAATGGTGTGAAATCTAATGCTTCTCATTGCTGGAAGTCGATTGCTCCTAGCATCCCCTACATGATTGATAAGTGTAAGTGGATCATTGGTAAAGGATCGTGCTCCTTCTGGAAGGATAATTGGTTGGGCTCGGTTTTATGGAAAGAGCATTGCCCTAGGCCTCAGATCCAGGTTAAAGATGCTTTGAGAGATCTTAACTTTTTGAATGATAATCTTTCTGCTGATTTAGTCACTCAAGCTCTCGATATTCCGTTAGAGGACAAGCCTGATCGATTTGTTTGCACTCTTAATCGCTCAGGTAAGTTCTCGCTCTCTTCTGTTTATGATGATATTAGAGATCGTAAGGAGGTTAAGGCTTGGATGAATTTATTATGGTGTAATTTTATTCCTCCTAAAATTTGTTTTCTTGTTTGGAAAGTAGTTTATAATGCTCTGCCTGTTGATGAGAATATTAGAAGAAGAGGTGTCTGTGTGGTCTCTAGATGTGAGTGCTGCTGTTCTTCTAAAGTTGAAACTGTTGCCCATTTATTTCTTCATAGTGAGGTTGCTCAATTTATCTGGCATAAATTTCGTAGTATTTTGGATATTGATTTTAAATTCCATTCAATTGCTGCCTTCTTTGAATCATGCCTGTTGCCCATCAAGATTTCCTCCCAAAAAGGTTGTATTGTTGTTGCTGCTATTTGTTATGCTGTGTGGGGTATTTGGATTGCGAGGAATAAATCTAGGTTTGATGCTGCTCCTATATGCTGTGATAAAATTTTCTCTGATATTGTGTTTTGGCTTCGGCAAATTGTTGCTAAGCTTCATATATCTAGACCTCCCTCCTTTTTGGAGTCTTTAGCTTTCCAAGCCCTTCATATCCCCACTATATCGGTTCCGTTCAAACAAGGTCAGTGGGTGAAATGGAATAAACCTGAGAGAGGCTTGTTAAAATTGAACACGGATGGTTCTTGTGTGGGGGGTTTTTGTGCTGGGGGAGGTGTGTTACGTGATCATCGTGGTCAGGTTCGTATGGCCTTCTCGGCCAATCTGGGCAGGCGTTCTAATTCATTTGCCGAGGCTAAGGCCTTATTGTTAGGGCTTCAATTATGCAAAGGTATGGCTTTGTCCCCTGACATTGTTGAACTGGATTCTGCTTTTTTATTTAAATGCATGTTAGGGGAATGGGAGGTGCCATGCGATTTGATTTATATTGTTCGAGATTGTCACACTTCTCTTAGTAATAGCGTCAGATTCAGTCACTCATTCAGAGAAGGGAACTGTGTGGCGGATGCGCTTGCGAAGTTTGGTCATCAGATAGAAGACACGTGTGTGTTCCGTGACGACAAAAGTTTTCCAGCAAATTGCGCTCATGCCCTTCGAGGGGATCAGCTTGGTTTGCCTAATTATCGTCCGCCATAGGTTTTGCTCTTTTGTTTTGGGTTAAGCCTATATGCTGCCCGTTTGTATTTCGGTTTTTTCTGGTTGCCTCTTTCTCTGTAGTGTAGCCTCTGTTTTTGATTGCTCCACATTTAATTTTGTTGATTTTGTATGGGTTAAGCCTATATGCTGCCCGCTGTACTTTATCAAGGTATGGTTATTACGCCCAGCCTTTAATTAATACAATGTGTCAGGGTGCCGCCCCTGTTTCTTAAAAAAAAAAAAAAAAAAAAAAAAAAAAAAAAAAAAAAAAAAAACCCTAAACCCTAAACCCTAAACCCTAAACCCTAAAACCCTAAACCCTAAACCCTAAAACCTAAACCCTAAACCCTAAACCGTAAACCCTAAACCCTAAACCCTAAACCCTAAACCCTAAACCCCAAGCCCTAAGCCCCAAGCCCTAAGCCCCAAGCCCTAAGCCCCAAGCCCCAAGCCCCAAGCCCTAAGCCCTAAGCCCTAGACCGTAGACCCTAGACCCTAGACCCTAGACCCTAGATCCTAGACCCTAAACCCTAAACCCTAAACCCTAAACCCTAAACCCTAAAACCCTAATTGTTTGCTTAATCAAGCTGATGATATAAATGCTTTTATGAGTACTGTTGTTGCTAGCATATCTGGGCCAACTAGAAGGGCTGAGTTGACTCAGACATCCTTGGATCTGGAAGGTAGAATCTCTGTCACTGATACTAGCACTGATTCTAGGCCCTAATGATTAAGTGCTTGATCTGGAATTGTAGGGGGATTGCATCTCTCCATAAAATTGATTATTTGAATGCCATGATTAAAAAATATAATATTTGCTTACTTGCGTTGCTGGAACCTAAGCATGCTGGTCATGTGTTACATAGCACTGCTCTGAAGTTGCATTTTCCTCAGTTCATGCATTGTAACCCTGTTAACACTCACATCTGGCTCTTATGGAATAGTAATGTTAGTGTTCATGTGTTGGAAGCTGATAAACAATATATATCTGCTATGGTGAATTTGGATGGGATGGAAGTGTGCTTTACTTTTGTCTATGCTAGTTGTGAAATTAATGAGCGTGCTGTTTTATGGTCTGCTCTTCTTCGTTCTGTCATAACTGATAAACCGTGGCTTATTGGGGGGGACTTTAACACTATTTGTTCCAACACGGAGAAGAAGGGGGGTAGGCCTTACTCGAGGAGGGCGATGGATGATTTTAATTCTTTCATTGCCAATGCTGGGGTTAGTGAGGTTGATTATATTGGGAACCCCCTGTCTTGGTGTAACAATGAGCAAGGGGATAAGAGAGTTTGGCTTAGACTCGATAGGCTTCTATCGAATCTCCAGGCCCTTCATGATATTCCAGCTCTTAAGTCTCTTTATTTGGAAAGACTTCATTCTGATCACAGCCCAATGCTCATATCTTTACGCGAACGTAAGCATATCCCTTATGTGTTTAGATTTCAACGCCAATGGCTAGGTTATAAGGAGTGTAAAGAGGTGGTCCGTAATGTTTGGTCCCAACCTGTAGACGGCTCTCCTTGGTTTAAATTTCATACTAAGCTGTCTCACACTAAAAATGCCCTTTCAGTGTGGTCGAAATCGTGGAAAAAGGAGATTAAGCAGGACATGGAGAAATTCTCTAAAACCATTCATCAGCTTGATCAGAAACTCCAAAATAACTGGTCTGAGGCAGATTTCAAGAACTATACTATAGCTAAGCATGATCTAGCGTCCCTCATTGCAATTGAGGAAGGTATTTTGAGAGACAAAGCCCGAGTTAAGTGGCTTGAGGAAGGGGATAAAAACACTAAATATTTTCATGCTTGCCTTAAGGAGCGTCGTAGCCAATCTAAGTTCAACTTTAAACTATCTGATGGTTCCTTCTCTGATGATCCTGATATTTTAGGTCCCATGGCCGTAGATTATTTTAGTTCTATCCTCACTGCTCCTACTGCCTCTAGCATTATTCATCCCCTTCAGTATAGTACTGCTAACCGTGACCATAGTGATATGCTGGACTATATCCCGCATCTTATTTCTGACCAAACTAACGCAATGTTAACTCAATGTCCAGAGTGGGGGGAGATTAGTCGTGCTTTGGTGCAGCTGGATCCTGACAGTGCCCCTGGGCAAGATGGCTTCACCGGCCATTTTTATCGGGCCTTTTCGGATCTGATTAGCCAAGATCTCACTAATGCTATTCAAGACTTCTTTAGGGGTGGGCAGCTTCCTAAGAGTATAACAGCCACTAATCTTGTTCTCATCCCGAAAAACAAAATCCCTGCTAGCTTCTCCGAAACCCGGCCGATTAGCTTATGTAACTTTAATTACAAAATTATTGCTAAGATCATCAATGATAGACTCTCCTCTGTGCTGCCTAGTCTGATCTCGTACGAACAATCGGGCTTTGTTCAGGGTAGGAATATTCATGATAATATTGGCCTAGCTCAGGAGATGGTTAATGAGATTAATAGGAAAGTTGCAGGTGATAATGTTATTATTAAAGTTGACATGGCTAAGGCTTATGATAGGCTTGAATGGTCGTTTCTTCTTAAAGTGCTCAACAGATTTGGATTCTCTCATACTTGGTGTGACTTGATATATCGTTGTATTGCTAACAATTGGTTTTCAATCCAGGTTATGGGCAGAAAATTTGGTTTCTTTAAATCTTGCAGGGGCTTGAGACAAGGCGACCCGATATCGCCTAGTCTGTTCATTCTTGCTGAAGAGGCGTTTAGTCGAAAGCTGAACCACCTCATAACTACTCAAGAGATAGGCAGATACAAGAGTACCAATTGTGGCGCGTCCATCTCTCATCCTTCTATTTGCTGATGATCTCATTGTTTTTCTTAATGGCAGGAAGAGATCGGTGCTGAATTTCATGAATCCTTTTAAAAGAGTATGAGGCGTGTAGTGGACAACAAGTCAATTTCAGTAAAAGTACTCTTATTACCTCCTCCGCCATTCTGGAGAAGGAAAAAGGCCAACTTGAAGCATTGGACCAAGTTGGATCAAAGCAACCTGCCAATGAAATACTTGGGTGTCCCCTATTTTTAAAGGTAGAGTGCGCATTCACTATTTTGATGAGTCTGGTGAGTAGCATCACTTCGAAAATTCAAAGCTGGAAAAATCGGTGGTTATCCCAAGGAGGTAAAATCACGTTGATTAAAAGTGTTCTTTCATCCATTCCTGTGCATATAATGTCGATCATTAAAGTTCCTAAACTTGTTTGGAACCGCATCAACCAATTATTTGCTAGTTTTCTTTGGCACACCTCGGACCAGCATCGTATTCACTGGGTGAGCTGGAAAACCCTCACTTACCCTATATCCGAAGGCGGTCTTGGAATTCGGGATTTTGAGACCACTAGGAAGGCGTTTCAAGCTAAATCTGCTTGGAATTTTATTAAAGGTGAGTCTAGTTGGGCTAAATTTGTTAGAATTAAATATGGTGATCCTATAGAAGTCATCAATAATGGTGTGAAATCTAATGCTTCTCATTGCTGGAAGTCTATTGCTCCTAGCATCCCCTACATGATTGATAAGTGTAAGTGGATCATTGGTAAAGGATCGTGCTCCTTCTGGAAGGATAATTGGTTGGGCTCGGTTTTATGGAAAGAGCAATTGCCCTAGGCCTCAGATCCAGGTTAAAGATGCTTTGAGAGATCTTAACTTTTTGAATGATAATCTTTCTGCTGATTTAGTCACTCAAGCTCTCGATATTCCGTTAGAGGACAAGCCTGATCGATTTGTTTGCACTCTTAATCGCTCAGGTAAGTTCTCGCTCTCTTCTGTTTATGATGATATTAGAGATCGTAAGGAGGTTAAGGCTTGGATGAATTTATTATGGTGTAATTTTTTTCCTCCTAAAATTTGTTTTCTTGTTTGGAAAGTAGTTTATAATGCTCTGCCTGTTGATGAGAATATTAGAAGAAGAGGTGTCTGTGTGGTCTCTAGATGTGAGTGCTGCTGTTCTTCTAAAGTTGAAACTGTTGCCCATTTATTTCTTCATAGTGAGGTTGCTCAATTTATCTGGCATAAATTTCGTAGTATTTTGGATATTGATTTTAAATTCCATTCAATTGCTGCCTTCTTTGAATCATGCCTGTTGCCCATTAAGATTTCCTCCCAAAAAGGTTGTATTATTGTTGCTGCTATTTGTTATGCTGTGTGGAGTATTTGGATTGCTAGGAATAAATCTAGGTTTGATGCTGCTCCTATATGCTGTGATAAAATTTTCTCTGATATTGTGTTTTGGCTTCGGCAAATTGTTGCTAAGCATCATATATCTAGACCTCCCTCCTTTTTGGAGTCTTTAGCTTTCCAAGCCCTACATATCCCCACTATATCGGTTCCGTTCAAACGAGGTCAGTGGGTAAAATGGAATAATCCTGAGAGAGGCTTGTTAAAATTGAACACGGATGGTTCTTGTGTGGGGGGTTTTTGTGCTGGGGGAGGTGTGTTACGTGATCATCGTGGTCAGGTTCATATGGCCTTCTCGGCCAATCTGGGCAGGGGTTCTAATTCATTTGCCGAGGCTAAGGCCTTATTGTTAGGGCTTCAATTATGCAAAGGTATGGCTTTGTCCCCTGACATTGTTGAACTGGATTCTGCTTTTTTATTTAAATGCATGTTAGGGGAATGGGAGGTGCCAGGCGATTTGATTTATATTGTACGAGTTTGTCACACTTCTCTTAGTAATAGCGTCAGATTCAGTCACTCATTCAGAGAAGGGAACTGTGTGGCAGATGCGCTTGCGAAGTTTGGTCATAAGATAGAAGACACGTGTGTGTTCCGTGACGACAAAAGTTTTCCAGCAAATTGCGCTCATGCCCTTCGAGGGGATCAGCTTGGTTTGCCTAATTATCGTCCGCCTTAGGTTTTGCTCTTTTGTTTTGGGCTAAGCCTATATACTGGTTGTCTCTTTCTCTGTAGTGCAGCCTCTGTTTTTGATTGCTCCGCAATTAATTTTGTTGATTTTGTATGGGTTAAGCCTATATGCTGCCCGCTGTACTTTCTCAAGGTATGGTTATTACGCCCAGCCTTTAATTAATACAATGTGTCAGGGTGCCGCCCCTATTTCTTAAAAAAAAAAAAAAAAAAAAAAAAAAACCCTAAACCTTAAACCCTAGACCCTAAAACCCAAGACCCTAAAACCCAAGACCCTAAAACCCTAGACCCTAAACCCTAGACCCAAAACCCTAGACCCATAAACCCCAAACCCCAAACCCTAAACCCTAAACCCTTAACCCTTAACCCTGAGCCCCGAACCCTGAACCCTGAGCCCCTCAACCCTCAACCCTCAACCCTCAACCCTGAACCCTCAACCCTCAACCCCTCAACCCTCAACCCGTCAACCCTAAACCCTCAACCCTCAACCCTCAACCCTCAACCCTCAACCCCTCAACCCTAAACCCCTAAACCCGTCAACCCCAAAATGGAGACGTACACGGCAAGGATGATGAAGAATGGTTTTAAAAGGTGGCATTTGATAAAATTTATTAATCATGCATGAACACTGAAATGTGAATTTAAATAATTGTATTGATTTGATAGCTAATTTCTTACAACATCTTGATAGTAATATTTTCCGGTTTTACAGTTGTAGTAATATTTTTTTTTTCCCTATAATTTCGTTTTGAGTGAATGTTGTTTTCATCAGTTGAATATACATTCGTGGTTGTTTTTCTTTTTAAGTATTTTCTTAATGTTGTCAGTATCGTTTTTAAAATAATAAAAGGAAATAACAGGAGGAAAAAAAGTAAAAGAAAACCCAGAACCCACCATATTACTACTTCTTCTTCACTCTTGTCTTCTTCATCCCCATTGGTACCCGAGTTCCATTTGTTAACTTTAGTACTTACGTATCAATTCCCATTTGTATAATTTATTTTCAAACTATCAAGTTACATTTGTCAATGTAAGAGTCAATTTAATGATTAACTGTATAATAGTAAGATAAGTTGTAGTTTTGATTGGATGAATAGGGGGTCAAAAATTCCGCAAATATGAAGGTCTAAAATGAAGTCATGGGTTGTTTAGTAAGAATGGAATGAGCGTGTAAATTAATGTGCGGCCATTGCATTTAACTGTATATATGGAACAATCTCTTAGAGTTATAAAATAGTCGTCAGACTCCATTTCACATACCACAAACTACATTGCTCAAACTGAATGAATAATTAATATTTTTGTTCTTCATAATTGCAGCTGGGAATGGGTCGTGCAGTCGAAACGATAAGTGGCAAAGCCTGTGGAGCGGTGATGCTGTGTTCGTAGTCTTTGTGTTTCTAGATTATAGTGCTAGTGGCAGGGTTGCTTTACGACCTCGAAATTGCCCTCAATGCCCTCTATTTATGGGGACTTGGTCAATTTAGGAACATATCGAGAACTAATATTTTTTTATGTCCGAGTTGGGAACGCAGGGAGAAAAAAATAAATTGACATTTTATGATACACATGAATAACCTTGTCGAAGCTTTAAATGGCCAAGTGTACTCTAATATATTTTGGATTGGAATAAAGGAATCACGAAATTAAGAATAATCTTTTTCATTTGCGTCTTTCATCTCTCTTGTCAACTTCTTCATGTTCTAGATGTATGTGTCAGAGCATGACGGTATGTGGATGGGGTTACATGATATCTGATGGGGCTCTAATGCGGCCGCAAAGGTAACCCCAAACCCCGCAATTCAATTCTCCTATGAGCCTCTCACCGCAGCTATTAGGGCTATAGGAATTATGGGTTGTTGTGGGCATGTCGTTGAAGTTATTATGGGCTGTAGTAATCATGTCTTAGCTTCACCCCACCCTGAAATAGTTCCTACTCCTACGTGGCCCAATACTACTACGTGCTCTTTGCTCAAATTTCTAGCCTCACGGCCGTAAGTAGGGAGCGCATAATGATTTATTGAAGTGTTAGGACCTTTTATTTGTGTCGGGGAAAAAAAGAGTAGAAGTTAGTTTGCGATCATTATCCATCTACATTTCAAGGGCGTAAATTTAAACGCGAAGCATGAAATCCTTTTGCTCAGGTACCTAACAAATTGAATTACAATGAATAAAAATTCATACTAGTCGACAGTACTGCAACTACCTGCTAGCCTCGTCTGGCATCTACCAGAAAGTCAAACCTCCCTTAGTTGCATAATAATTAGTTATTTCAAAGAAGTAGAGGAACTCAAATCATCAGTAGCCTCTACAAGTAAATATAGCAATGAGGAATAGGCATCCGAAGCTTACAAGATAAATAATTGTGGGCTTAGTTTCTTGCCATATTTGAGGGGGATGAAGATGTTGTGGAGGAATTAGAACAAGGGGAGCAAGTGGGCACTAGGCTGAATATCTCAGAGAAGGAATATTTGTCATCAAACTTACTCCCTCCAGGATGAAATTCATTAGAGGAGGCGCCAGCAGCAACCATTGGGCCTCCATCTACTACACGTTCTAGAACTGCATGAGCATCTAGAAGGTAGTTCGTATGTCCATTTCGAACCTGAATGGACTATTAAACAGCACACAAATTGCATAGGTTCACTAATACTCCTTTTAACAAGAGTCCATTTCAATTCTAGTTGTGAAACAATCTGAACAATTGCCAATGAGAACAACCCAGTGCATTTTGTATTTGAAATCGTAAATGAACAATGCACAAGCAGCTAACAGTTGACGAAGCTTCTTCGTGAATGCGGAGAAGTACTATGCATGATATGAAAGACCAATTGTACTAAATTAACACTAATGTGTTCTCTTTCAGCAGTCACACGTGATATGCTAAAAATTTAAGATTTAAAGTGTAGAAGGTGAAGATGTATGCGACACAGTAAACATGCTGGATACCCTCATTCATTTCTGAAGTCACCGCTCCACTGCCACTGCTACCACGGCGTTTATGGTAACCCAGGATGAGGTGACATTTTCATACGTCCATGATGGGGGGTTCGTCGACATTTACGATATGCCACCTATCCGCCGAGAGGGCCACTACATTCAACGGTCATTTGCGAAGACGACAACATAGGGAGGATCGAAAAACATTGCCACGGGCTCGTATTTGGTGCTGACATAGTATCTGCCTTTCATGGTCTTGAGGATCCGGTAGAGGGCCGTGTAGTCGTGAACTCCATGGGGAATGTCAAAGCATAGGATCCTCTGATAATCGTAGACACAATAGATTTCCTTCTTATCGGCGGCCTCAAATTGGATGGTGTCTCTGTGGTCCCTCAACCACATCGCCATGTACTGAATTGCCCGTGTCCCCCGGCACAGACCAATACCAGTGCACTAGTCCTCCTATTCAGGGGCTGATCAAGTACCGCAGTGAGCTCCCCCTGCCAAGCTAGGTTCAAAGAGTCCTCCGAAACCCGCATCCTCGATTACACCATCACAAGGCCGCGATACTTATTGACGAAGCGCAGGTATTTGGCACACACCTCGGGCTGGTCCTCCATCATCTCCTCCCGGTGCTTGCGGACGACTGCATCATCCATTGCGGCTTTTATGTCCGTCCAGGCCCCCTATCCAATGTGTTGCCCATAAAACCAAAGGTCGGCCACCCAAGTGGCCTCCTTCTAATAGTAGTCCCAACAATGGCAAAAGTTTACGAACGGTTCGATGTGCGCCGTCGGGTAGACACCTTACGATTACACGGATGGATGCCAGGGTTCTTGAACTAAAATGCAGACCTACAGGTGCTTTGTCCCCGATGCGCCGAGCTCCCACTGCCATACAGGCGCACTACACATGTGCGGGAAATGGGAGGTCGTTGCTGACCGGGTTGTTGATGGTCATCATCACGCTGTGCGTCTTTCACCCATTTGCTGGTGTGTGCTGGTCCCACCCTCCTCCTCAAGGTTAAAGCCCCGTCAGCCATCTTGTGTTGCCTCCTAAGGTGTAGGTGTGCTATTCTTCGGGTTGGCTAGTTTTTAAGGGCATATAGGGTGGGAGTTGGGAGGGGGAGACGAGGTAGGAGCTAACCTTCGAAGAAAGAGGGTGCACGGGAGTGGGGGAGCGTTCTGGAGAGGGTGGGCGGGAGTGGGGGAAGTTAAAATATGGAGATTGTCCGTGGAGGTGGTGAACCGGAGAAAGTGATGAGAGGAAGTTTACGGCATGTCCTGTAA
The DNA here is from genome assembly GCA_034195605.1 of Santalum album. Classification (NCBI taxonomy): domain Eukaryota; kingdom Viridiplantae; phylum Streptophyta; class Magnoliopsida; order Santalales; family Santalaceae; genus Santalum; species Santalum album. The sequence continues at coordinate 39,050 of CM067261.1, forward strand.
GTTTATGCAAATGTCTTGTTCCTCCTTTTCCAATGTTTTATTTCTCACAGGGTTATGTATTTTATTTTAGAAAACTATCCTGCGATCACAGTAGCCCATACGGTAAGAGGCCTTACCAAGTGTGTGTTAAACGAAGGTTCAACTCCCTGTTGCAGTGCTCCTTTATCCAATTTTATTTCTTCCAATCCTCGTTATTAGGGCCTATTTCTCCTCTATCTTATTTTATTTTTTCCAATCCTTGTTTTCTTCCTATTACGCATCCTTTTACATAGTAGCATGCCAGGGGGACAGCTGGTTTTTTTTTTTTTGTCCAATGCTTGTTCTGTCCATAATCTGTATCCTATTTCGCAATATCATACAATATGAATGCCCGGAGTATTGAATGTGCGTATAATGAACATTTATCTCTAAATTTCAACGATGAGAATTTTAAGCATCATCAAGAACTCAGATATAAATAGAACTGACTATCCAATTTTTATGCAGCCGTTGTTTCTATCTGTTTTTTCATCCTTGGGATAAGCAGGGCAAAGGGCAATCGAGGGGGCAAAACAAAGTGGTAATAACCTTCATTTCTTTGTGGGGGAAAAATGCCTTCCAAACGAGATTCGAACAAATGTTTTGAGAGCATGTCCATGCATACGTGGGAGCGAAGACATGGGTTTGACTACTCCACTCGTGCGTTTTAGGTAGGGAGGGAAGAAGAAGAGGACTGTAGTAAAATTATTTTTAGGATTTACTAAAAAATTGTTAGGAATAAGTTTTCCTTAAAGTTGTATTATATATGGAATTGGGGCCTAGTGAATTACACTTTTGTTTGGCTTTAAGATGTTTGTTCGGTTTCCTTTTTTCTTCTTTTTTTTGTTTAAGGGGCAGGAGAAGTCAAATAACTGTAACATTCTATTCCTAAATATTGGGGGCGGTGTTAACATGGTTGAATACTACAAGTGAGGAAGAGGTAAATAATATGCTATTACCTTTATTAAAAAGGGTCGGGGTCTTTTACCGATGGGGGGTGCTCGTGATCTGAGTGGGTAACGGGATGGGCAGCTTAGTGAGGACGCTATAGGGTAAGAGCCAGTCGCCCAGGTCGTCGTATTCCGGTGTTCGAGATCGGGAGGATGGGTCCCTGAGTTGGATGGGTGGGATGACGACCGATCGATGAGAGCCACCAAATGGGCCGTCCAATGATTTGGTGCAGTTAGATTTGGGGTTAGGCGACGGCGTCCACGACGCAGGTGAGTGATTTCCATCGGCGTCAAGGTTGTACAGACGCTAACGAAGCTCTTTCGTGTAGTCGGCTACGAGGTCGAGAGTAGAAGGCAACGGGAGGCCGAAGAGGTACGAGACGCCTTTGGGCAATGGTCGAACATGCATGAGGGGTTCGAGCGTGGAAGCGGCAGCGTAGGCGATCGAGTGGGGCGGAGGGCCATGGGGGTTGGTCCGACAAATCAGCAAGTCTTCATCGGAGATGGGGAGGACCTAGCCGGAAGCTTGGGGGTGTTAGGTAGCATCGCAAAGAGGTCGGTGCGGCCAGAAGTAGCATTAGCATTATTAGGGGGGAGCCCAGCGGTTCGGTGCAATCGGAAGCAGCTCCACCACTGTTCAACCCCATTATTTCGGTGTCATTAGATGTGGCTTTGGGGCTGGTAGGCAGCGATTCGTGCAGCCGTTTGACGAACATCGGACTTGTCTCATCCTCGAGAGGAGACGGTGGAGGCAGATTCGCCGGGGTGCGGTGACCATGATGGACGAGGACAAGGGCTTGACGTCAGGAGGAGCTAGGCTGTCCGGCAATGTGTGGGGCAGTTGGGTGCAGTCCAATACGGCCCCAAGGCTGTCGGGGATAGTCCCCAATAGTTCGGTGTAGCCATAAGCAGGTCCACACTAGTATGTTAGTGCCACCGAATGCGGCCTCAAGGCTAGTGTGCTCAAGAGCGAGTGCCCATGCGATGGACGTTGGAGCCGTCTCGTCTTCGAGGGGAGGGCAGCGGAGGGGGTAGAACGGACGAACGAATCCCCGTCAGACTGTTGTGTGTCAAGCAGTTCAGTGCTATTCGATGCAACGACAGGGCTGTCCGGGGGAGTTGGCAAAGGTTTGGTGCAGGGGCCCTCTGAACTGTCTGACAACGTGGACATTATGTCGGTGCGGTCGGACGCAGCCCCAGGCTTATGGGCAGCAAACCAAGCACCCATGTGTCGGAAGCATTGGTTGTGTCAACGTCGATAGGAGACTGCAGGTGCGCCTGGCGGCTGCTCTGGCGAATTAGCAGCGTTTTGTACTCTTCTTCCTCCTCCGATTCGAGTCGGGTAGGGGCGAACACAGATGACTTTGCGTCGGAAGTCGAGGCTATCGTAGAGATGTATTTTTCTGCCAACATCTCGTGGGGGTGGAGCAGGATAAGGGATTGGAGCCACCCAACAAACAACAGGGCGTCAGACGAGGTGGTTAGCCCTTCGAAGGAAGGGGTTGGTGGCGTAGGGGGGGATCAATGGCGTTGCGTTCCCCCGTTCCTCCTCCGATTCAAGGCTAGAGCGTACATGGATAGGTTCGACGGGAGGGAAATCGGGCGGTTGTCCACGCAAGCACTTCGAGTACCTCCGTCCGTCGGGGGGAGTCGATGGGCATTTGTGATGGACAAGCGCTGAGTGGTGAGGAATGAACCCCTCATAGTCGGGGTCGTCAGGGTCCTATTCCGATGGGGATCCATCGATGTCCTGTTCCGATGGGGAGTCATTGGTGTCTTGTTCTGATGGGGGCTCGGCATCGCGATCATCGTCGTCGCCGACCCACCAATCGATGTTGTCATGGGTGTTGAAACAGCAGTTTAACAGGCGTTCCGTCGCGTCTGAAGGAGGGAGCGCCTCCCGTAGCCGAGTCCAAACCCGTGTGAGCAAAACCGTTGCAGCAACGAGGCTTGGCAGGTCATACAATTTTGCCATGGGAGAAAGTGCATGGGATTGAGAGGAATGAAGCAAGGAATTTGTGGAGCCGTGGTGTGGGGAGCCGCTAGCTAGATTCGAGGGCTCTTTATGTCGCAATGTGTTGTGGTTAGCGAGGTCTTCCGGTCTTGCTCATCCTTATCTTTAAGTTGATGATGATTATCCAGGGAATCAGTTACTTATGAGACTAGGTCAATTCCCGTACTCCCATACTCTTGAAGTTGATAATATATCTAAGGTTTAAATTTTAAACTTTAAATTTTGAGTTTGAATGGTGTATTTTGGATTATTAGATTTAGTTTGTGAATTTATTAGATTTTGAAGCGTGTATTAAAGATTTTGTATTTTTGGTTTTGAGTGGTGTCTATCCGGTTTATTACTTTCGAATCGTAACATTAGTTTTGGTTCGTGTGTTTTAAGTTCAATAGAGGAGGGCATCGCATGGAGTTATTAAGACGACATGCAATCAATGGCACTGTCTTCAATCCAAAAAAGGTTTGAGATAAGTTAAATGGAGAGATAATAAGGAAAAGAAAATCTGAACAAAAAAGTTTAAGATAAGTTAAATGGAGGGATAGTAAGAAAAAAAAATTTTCAACAAAACGTGTGAAGTAGGAGTCAAACTTGGGACCAACCCCGTGAGTGGAAAAACGGCTATCGACCTGAGGTGGCGAAGGATTATAGGATGACAGCTGTGCGCAATGTTTAAGAAGTTAATAGAAAAAGAGATGTGAAAACAAATAGCAAAATGTTAAAGCGCAGACTCAAACCTTAAGGCCCTTCAAGAGTTTCTTTCTCTTAAGCTTCATTACTTGGATAGACTCCATTCTGACCATTGCCCCATGCTTTTACTAATAATCCATTTACACTTATCAAGCATACATGGAATGCTAGGAATGATAGACTTTTAGCAATGAGAAGCATTAGAGTTCACACCATTGTCAATGACCTCAATTGAATCACCATATTCAATTCTAATAAACTTAGCCCAACTAGAGTCTCCCTTCATAAAGTTTCAAGCAGGTTTAGCTTGAAACGCCTTCCTAGTGGTCTCGAAATCCCAGATTCCAAGGCCACCTTTAGAGATAAGGTATAAGTGAGAGATTGCCAGCTCACCCAAGTAATCTATGTTGATCCTAGGTGACTGCGGCGAATTCCAGGCAACCCCATTCATCCTATCTTGCGTAGCTTGTTTGTTTTGGTAGAAGAGGCTTTTAGTCAAAAACACAACCATCTCATGAATATTCGAGAGATTAGCAAATATAAGAGTACCAATAATGGTTATTCTATTTCGCATCTTCTTTTTGTTGACGATCTTATTTTTTTTCCTTAATGGCAGGAAAAGATTAGTGCTTAACTTGTCGAACCGAGGTTCGACCCCTGCTTGCAGCCTTGCCCTCCTTTTTTTTTTTTCCAATGTTTGTCTCCATAGGTTATGTATTTATTTTGACTATACGATCATGCGATCCTGGTAGCCGGGTTGGTAAAATGCGTTTCTGATGGTGTGTTCAACAAAGGTTCAACACCATTTGCAACGCTCATTTCCTTTTTTTTTTTTTTTTTCAATGTTTGTGTTATAACAGATTATGTATCTAATTTCACAACAATGTCATATGATTTTGACAAACGGAATATTGATTATATATATATATATATATATATATATATATATATATATATATATATATATATATATATATATATATATATATATATATATTAAACTTTTGACTCTAAATTTCAACTATGAGAATTTTATGCATCATCAAAATTTCAAATATAAATATAACTAACTATCAAGATTTTATTCAGCAGTGGTTTTTATTTCTTTTTCAGTCCTCGTGATGTACAAGGTGAAGGGTACTGGAAGGGAAATGTGAGTAGGGGTGAATGTAGAGAAATCTAAATGGAAAGAAAGGTTTGGGAAAGGAATGGAATAATATCGATTCAATCCCGAAGTTGCAACCCAAGTTCGGGAAATATAACAATGCTCATGGGTATAAATGAATAGGTTTATTAAACTAAGGTTCGACTGCTACTTACAACGGTCTATTCCTATTTTCTGTAATGTTTGTTTTCCACAAGTTATGTATCGGATTTGATAATACTATTTTGCGATCCTGATAGCCCAGTTGGTAATGTACGTTTTTGATAGTTTGTTAAACTAAGCTTCAAACCTTGCATGTAGTGCTCTCCCCCCCCCCCCCCCCCCGCCCCCCCCACCCTCCCCCATTTTTTGGTTAGTTTTCCACAATTTTATATGTAATTTCACAATATTGTCATGCAATCCCGGTAGCCCAATTGGTAACATGCGTTTGCGATAGTTTGTTGAACCAAGGTTCAACCTATGCTTGTAGCCTTGCCTCTTTTTTTTTCCAATGTTTGTTTCCACAGGTTATGTATTTATGTTGACTATGTTGTCATGCGATCTCTGTAGCCCGATTGGTAAAATGCATTTCCAATGGTGTGTTTAACAAAGGTTCAACCCCCGCTTGCCACGCTTTTCTCTTTTTTTTTTCAGTGTTCATTTTCCACATATTACGTATACTATTTTGCAACATCATGCAATTCTCTTTTCGGCCTCCTATTTTAGACGAGTCTAACCAATTAGTCGCCTTAACCCACAGATTTAGCACCATTGGAGATAGTTCCTTCTATTCTTACCGCCGTTATTTGATTTATAGGTTCTTTCAAGGCTAGGTGAGCCACTATTCCACCAATTTACCTTAACGAGGATTTGTGACATTTCCCAACCCCTCAAGGAACAAGCTAGTATACCACAACTTTGTTTTCCTTCTAGAAACATGGACCGAAACATAATTAAAATACAATAAAACTAAAATGGCATAAGACATTGTCATATTTATGCACTTTAGGGCCTGTGACACTTCACGCTTAGCAGAATGACCACCACCACCACTAGAGGGGTTTTTTTACTTCTCAAGCGCTTTGGCATGATTATCGGGTTTACGGACTTGAGGGCATACGACACTTTGTGCTTAGCAAATAATAACCATATTTGCTCAAATCAATAATGGGAGGTCTTTACTCGCTTCAACGACCTGATGTATTTAATTATCATCCATTTATGAATCATGCAAACCTGAAATCTCGATTTTCATCAAAACCTAAACCTCATTTGGAGGACATTTATTTGTCAACAATGGTAAAAAAGGGATGTGGGGATTTATTAGGGAAGGTTTGGAATGGTAAATGTTGGAGATGAGGGAGGAGTTGTAATTAGATGAGGGGATTCAAAGATTAGAGCCACTAGTACTCATCCTATACAATCTTGTGACCTTTTTTTTGATGATGATTTTCCACCCAATCCGTTTGTACCCAATTTTCTTCCATGTAGTTTTAATCTCTACGCTTATGTTTTTGTGTTAATAGACTAACCTAACACTGATTCAATTTTCTTCCATGTAGTTTACACTTATTTGGTGGAAGAAGCACATAGCAAGTACAGCCAAAAACATGAAGATAGTGATATATTGGTGGGGTGGAAAAATGGACGAGCATAAGGAGTATCACGAGAAAGGACAATGGAAGGGAGTCGATTAATAAAGTAAACTGCAGTGGAAACCGCCTCAGCCCAAAAATGAGGAGCAAAAAGCACGGGTGGTATCAAGGGTGTGACGATGCTTCCGTTCGGTAAACCTATTCTAGGCAAAGACACCAGGATAAAATAACTGAGGTAAGGTGCCCTGAGAGGCCAATAACAAATGAAAAGTAGCAGAGAGACTCACCACCAGAATTAGAACGAAAGATTTTAACGAAAGATATATAGAGAGAAACTCATCACAAGAATGCATGAAATAAATCTAAGTATAACGTGAGTAGTCATTGGTAAAAGATACATAATATTGAAAACCGCTGTCAAAAATTATGAGGATTAAAACCCCAAACATCTAAATGTATCAAATCAAAACATGGATCAAATATAGAAAAGCTAATGGGGAAAGGAGGAGCACACTGTTTAGCTAAGGACAACTAGTACAAGGATGCATAATAATAGAGGGGACAGACCCCAAGCGCACCCTATTGATGAAGATAAGCCAAACGAGACTCGGATATATGGCCCAAACACTGGTGCCAATGATTAAGACCCGATATGGTCAAAAAAGGTTTCGATAAAGGAAGCCGAAGATAGTGCATGGTGTATAATCCTTCACATCTACTGCCTATGCCAATCATCCGCCCACTCGTATGATCTTGCATAACACAAAAGTTATGAGTAAAAGAGATAATATAATCCAGATCTACCAGCTACCCAATAGATAAAAGATTGAGGATCAATCTAGGGATATGTAACACATTGAGAACGATCTAGACTGAATCTAAGTCAAACGCGAGAGCCGAGCCTCGATGACAGCCAGATGAGCATTTAAAGAAATAGATGATGAAGCAAAATTCGCAGAGGTAGAGGATATTGGTGTTACAGGGTGAGATGATCTGATATAGAGATCATGTAGTTTCCAAAAGCAGTGGTCCTTATTATGCTTGATCCTTTGACAACACTAACATAAACAAGAGCAGGCCTCACTCATGAGAGGCACCACAATCCATGCTGGGAACCATGACCACGCAGGGGCTGTTAGAAAAAATTATATTGTTGTGTTAGTTGATACTGAAACTGTGACGGAGACTATTTGTAAGAAGTAGCCAAAATTGTTGATGCCTCTAAAGCTGTATGGGTGGCAAGAAGACCCCGTCGAGTTTCTTTGGCCAGTAGTTGCTTTGCTACATTGGAATGTGAAGGCGCCGGATAACGATACAAAATTTAGATGCAAACTCTCTCAAATCAGATGATAGCTGCATCAGAAACTCATACAGGCGATTCGTGCTCTTTTCTTCATGCTTTCTATTAGTACAAGTAGTGCAACTAGCACACGTAAAACATGGGGGATGAGTCAAAACATCTAACTAGGACCAAAGAGAATTCATATTGTCATGGAAATCCTGGATAGACTGTGTGCCTTGAGTGGCATCATGAAGTTGATGCATAATCTAACATACACAAACAAATTATGTTAGTGCGAAGCAGTTGTTGTATTCAATTTTAGTTAAAAAGTATACTAAAGTAATGCATGTATTGTTCAAATCATGTTTCAAGTCTGAAATAAATGCAAATCCAACAAAGATCATTTAGTTAATGGTCCTTGTAGTCTAGCTCGAGCTGGATCATTTGCTATCTTGAGGTATTTTATAGGTGCCAACAAATACACCGACGCCAAGAATTGTTTAGGTACCTTAGATGATGTCGAGATCAGCTTGTAGAAGAGCAACCACACATTGTTGTTGTTGGAATGGTGTTTAAGCTCTTTCATTAGCCGTAAGAACCTTGTTAAGCATGTGGTTAGCATTTGTACTCTCTGATCGTACCCCTCCATCTACCACCTCTTTTCGCTCACAGTAATGCAGCATCTTGTGAGAGTGCCTTCGTAGCTTGATGTAAAGATTCCCAATTGAAGAAAATGAAGGGATGGGTCCAAGTTTTTTTTTTCTCCTAATAAAAAATCATAGTTGAAAGACCAAATTTGGAACAAGAACAAAGACACCAAATAAAGTTTAAGAACTAAGCTGCTTAAAATTAAAGTTAAATGCTCAAATTGATAATAGGGGCAAAATTCGAAGGGTATTTTAGTATTTTGAACCGAATTTATTTTGTTATAGAACCCTTGTCCAGCCTTGCAGAAAAAAGAACTCCAGTACAACTGGTGATCGGGCCGCGCAGCCGGGTCGAATAGGATAATTGTGCACTTGGAGGGGAGGAATGTGGAGCAGTATTTGAAGCAAGCGTAGCGTTGTGTTTGTGGAGATCGAACACGCAGCAGCATCGTGGAAATCATCAGCAGCCACCCGAGCCGGAATCGGGATGGACGAACTGCAGATATCACCAGCCGATCCACGGGGGAGCCCTGGAAAGGAACAGCAAGCGGCGGGGGTCGGCATTCTACTGCAGATCATGATGCTCGTCCTATCTTTTGTCCTCGGTCATGTCCTCCGCCGTCATAAATTTTATTATCTTCCTGAAGCCAGCGGTTCACTTTTGATAGGTATACTTCTTCGCGTTTCCCGCATCTATATGCTTTGTCTTCTGTTTAATTTTCCAAGGGAGGGTTTTAGTTGTTCTTTAATTTTAATTTGTATAACGGATCATCACGCGTGTTACAACGTGGGATTTCCGATCCAGTGTATTCTAACCTTGTTACTTATTGCAGGACTCATTGTCGGAGGGCTTGCTAACATTTCAAATACGGAAACTAACATCAGGTCCTTACGTTTTGAACTTGCCATCTATCGGAAATTTTCCACTTTCTGATGCTCTTATCATTTATTGAGCTCATTTGTCAATAATCCCTTATTTGTGGCAGGGCATGGTTTAATTTTCACGAGGAATTCTTCTTCCTGTTTTTGTTACCTCCAATCATATTATATCCTTACTGGCATTCTTACAAGTCAAACACATTTATATGTATGCTACTACTTAATTTCCGTGCCAACTGTTTTTCTTGACACTTTAGCGCTCACTCAATCAGGATTCAGCTTGTCACCTGTGAGTTTTGTTAAAGTTCTTTTTATCTCTGTGAAAATTCTTGTTCTGAACTGATAATTCCCAACTCTACCTGTTTATGCCTCCCTCCTATGCATTATGCAGAAGCCATTTTTTTCGAACTTTGGAGCTATTGTGACGTTTGCTATCTTGGGAACTTTTATAGCTTCTATGGTCACGGGTATTCTAGTGTGAGTATTGCCGTGTTGAAATTTCTTTTCTACTTCTGTTTATTTTTTTGACCACTTCCTCACTAATAAAATCTGTTTTTTGTTTTACAGTTACCTTGGTGGCTTGATGTACCTCATGTACAGACTTCCATTTGTCGAGTGTCTGATGTTTGGTGCTCTTATATCTGCAACAGATCCTGTTACTGTTTTGTCCATATTTCAGGTTTCTGTGTGCGCGTTTTTCTGACCAAGTTAACCGCTGCTGTATTTTATAAAAGACAATAGATGTACAAGATAGCTTTGTAAATAATTTTTCCCAAACCTGTTCACCTCAAGCTGATTTGTGTGTAGGAGCTGGGCACAGATGTGAACCTTTATGCTTTGGTGTTTGGGGAATCAGTTTTGAATGATGCAGTAAGTTTTTCCTGTTTTGTTGTTAACTTCTGGTTATTTTTGTGAATGCATATTTCTCCTTATGACATGCAATGATCACTGGTCTTTCCATGCACATCGCACAACTTGGAAGATGGCGATTTCCTTGTACAGGTGTGAAGACTCGGTTTAGTTTTTTGATGTAACTATTAGATTATGGATGAAAATGTTGTACTAAATGTAACCATGTATTTTCTGCCAGGACAATGTCGTTGGTAAAAACTCATGCATCATCTGGACAAAACTTCCTTATGGTCATTGTCCGGTTTCTTGAGACCTTCGTTGGCTCAATGTCAGCAGGTTATACAATCTTTATTCAGGAGCTTATATCAATTATGAATGTTATGCCTGATAAGTGCTGCTAGTTGTGCCTAAAGGGATGCTAAGTTTCAAAATTTGGGTGCACTAACAATTTGTTTGACTTTTGCGTTAAGCTGATCAATGCTTATCCATATTTACATTCCATCACAAACCACATGAGTCTGCCTGAACAAAAGCACTTTCAATTTAATACTCTTTGCAAGTTGACAGTTGCATAATGCACGTGGCCTTGTTATTCTAAGCTGAATATTCTTGTTCCTCTAATTCTGTAATGGATCATGCACATCCTTGTACTTTCAATATCTTCATGGGAAATCCCATTCTCCGCCATACTTAAGACCTTGTAAAGGATTAGCGATTTTTCTTTCCTGGAATTAGACACAGTGTTAAGATGATTTTTTCTTTTTTTTTTTTTGTTTTCTTGATGCATTGATCATAATATTTTCATTTCTGACTTTGTTGCTTTGAAAAGTATCTTTCATTGGTTTTGGCATTTTATTTCCAATTCTTAAACTGCTTTATCGAGGCTAGTAAGTTTTACTGGTCAATAAAGGTGGCATATGATGCTAACTTGAGAGGTTGGAGAAAGCTTCACTGGCCAATACTGAGAAGGCTTATTATCATCTGATATTATGATTTTTAGTTATGGTGCCAAAACTAAATGAGTTTGGAACTAAATACATGGGAATGGAAATTTCCATTGTTTGATATTGTAAAAGGTAATGGAATCCAAGCAGAGATTTTTCAGTTTTATTTTTTTTTAATATTTTTGGATGGAAGAAGAAATTAATTGGGAGAATAGAAGTCTGATGTATGTTTTTTCATTTGTTCTCTCTTGGAATCGTAGGCTTTGATCTTTGATCAAATTAATTTGTTCTGTCTTTGTAGTCCAAGCTGTATCACCTGTCGTCCTTTTTGTAGTTCTTCCTCCTTTTCGGAAAGCAGTTTTGACAAAATAAAGTACTTTCCAGAAAACTTGGGCATTTGGCAAAAACTCGAAAGCTGATTTGGCCTGAAAGAGCACTTTTTCCATTAAAAGTGAATCTAGAAAGGCCCAACTAAAACAGCCTTTAATGTTATTACCAAGCAAAAACCAACGCAATGCGTTTAACAATAAGTATTGCTTTTTCTTGTGATGCATCTATTGAATGACTTTAATGCCATTTATTTCTTATATTTCTCTTTTCTTTTTTATCCAACTTCGACTTAAAAATACTGATAATATATAACATGTGCTTTTACAGGTGTTGGTGTTGGATTTACTTCTGCTTTGATATCCTCTATAATCAACTATCACAGTTCTTTATTGAAAGTCATAGGTTTCTACTTTTTTAGATGCATTGTGAAACTTTAACCCCTCAGAACCTTTTCAAGTATGCTGGGTTAGATATAGATAAGTGAGTACTCTTTTTAGATCCTCTGGTTAATTTGAGGGCTCATAACTAATTTCAGAATTTACTGATTAGAATTCTTTTCTAACACCTTTCTTTTTCTGCTCAGTCTCCAGAACTTGGAGTGCTGCCTTGTTGTTCTTTTTCCATATTTCTCGTAAGCAATTTCTCCTTTATTTCTTTGCTTTTCTGGAGCCTGGGGACGTTCTTCCATTGAATCAGAACTTTATTTATTTAGGTACATGCTTGCGGAAGGTCTTGGCCTCTCTGGTATTGTATCAATATTGTTCACTGGAATTGTAAGTGAATCTTTGTCATTTTGTGCTTTAAAATCTCATACCTATCAATAGTTGAAGCCATATCATGGAAACAGTGTTCTTTTTCTTTGTTCAAATATCTCTAAAGGTTATGAAGCACTACACATTCTCAAACTTGTCAGAGAATTCCCAGCAATTTGTGTCTGCCTTTTTCCATTTGATATCATCTTTAGCGGAGACATTTGTGTAAGGAAACATTTTCTCATCTGACCTCAGGTTTTTGTAGCTTCTCCTGTACCATCTTGACTTGGTTGTTTATCTGCAGGTTTATTTACATGGGCTTTGATATTGCCATGGAACAGCATAGCTGGTCACATATTGGATTCATCTTTTTCTCAATTGTATCCTTGTGTTATTACTGAAGAGATTACTAGAAGTTCCTTTCCTATAGGTTGTTGTTCCTTGACTTCATCTGTGACTTCACTAGTTATTCATTTGCGTAGCAAGGTGTGCATTCCTTGACTTCCCTATTTAGGTTGTCATGTGTTTGTTGATGCATCTAGACATTAATCCTGTAAGACTAATGCATCTAGACAATAATCCTGAGAAACTAATAACCACTTCTTTAACCTGTTATGAAGGGCGGCAAATGTATTTTCTTGTGCATATATGATCAATATGATTCGGTCTCCACATCACCAAATACCTTTGAAACATCAGAAAGCACTCTGGTACAGTGGTAAGAGGAGCTTTTAACTATTCATAGCACTTGAAGTTGCGGTATTGCTGAATAAATATTTATTCTATTTATTTGTGTAGGACTTCGAGGTGCTATGGCTTTTGCCCTCGCTCTACAATCAGTTCATGATCTCCCAGAAGGGCATGGCCAGACAATATTCACTGCAACCACTGCAATAGTTGTTCTAACGGTATGCAAGCTTACTTCCCCTTTTTGCTTTCAAATCTTTTGTTGCACATATGGATTTATGATGCCCAGTTGTGGACCTTACCCCAATAATTTGGGGTTGGCTAAGAGAGATGCCTAGCCATATGAGATATACGTTAGACTATGTCATGTTTCCCAGCAAGATAGGAGGAGCACAAACTCAAAGTATCAAAGATATGAAAATCTCTAAAGTGGTGTAGCAAGATCACTATAATGATATTAATCTGATGTAACTTGCTATTTATTTTGGGCTTTAACTATGGGACAAATGCCAAGACTTGCTGATACTCATGGAAGCTCATGGGTCTTCATCTCGTTGGTATCTCCTTTCTTTTGACCTTTTGTTAGCTACAGGGCTAGGTGCAGCATCCATGTTATGTTTTGAGAGGATGTTGGTAGGGGAATCTTCCTTTATATTGCACTTTTCCTGTCTTCACCGGTTGTCCATGCTGCATCATGTTTCTACTCTTCCTTTAAGGGATCCACTAACTTGAACTTTGACTGCTTTCGAAGCCTCAATGATTTGGTGGTGAAGGAGGCCTCTCTAGATGGATCGGGCATATTCTATCATGAGCACCTAACTCCTTTCCTTCATCCCGAGTACCCATAAGCTAGCAAAAACAGCATGCAACCATAGAATTGTTTTCCATTTTCCTCTTTCCTTGGTGTTGAAAGCAAAAAACCTGCATTGCCTCCGATTTGGGGACATTACCAAAACTTATCAAGAAGCTTCTCTAGAGAATCCAAAAACTGCAAAAACAGGTAGTCATTAGTCTCTGCATGATAGCACATCATGCGTGCATTAGGAGAGTGAGCTTGTGTGGCCACTCCACTATTATTTTTATGGTCTTGTCCATGTACTTTCGTCATCCTTTGCATGTGAAGACGTGGAAAATGCTACTATGTTTTGACGAAGGGATATAAAAAGCGCAAATTATGAGAGGTAGAGATTTTGAAGTTTTGCTCTTTTCTAGTTGTTTTGATCATTCAGAAAGAAAGACAGTCTGATAGTGCAGGGGAAGCAGGGATAGCCATGCCCTGAAGAAAAATAAATCTCATTATAAGTGTCCATCCTCTTGCTAACGTTGGATACACTTGATGCCAAAATAAGCAAACCACAGTGATGCGGTTAAAAGATGGATTCTACAGGAATTTGGTCCAAGTTTTGGCCAAAGCCTAGTTTGCACATCAGCCCATATTGGTTGGGTCTACATATGGGCTTGTGTTTTTAATGCATTGGCTAGTTGCTTCAATGTAGGAGTGTTCTTAAGGTCAATTATACTTAGGCTCTGATTCCAATTTGGTGCAAGCCTAGATGGAAATCAATAGTAGAGAATATAGGATAGATCTGGGAGGGTAATATAGAAAAGTGTAGGAGTCTCATTTACACTGAACCGAAGGCATTCGACCTTGTTCATTTGTTGTATCTCACAGCCATTGCTTCGTAGAAGTTATATCTCGATAGATAGTAGGGTTGCAAACAACCGAGCATTCATGAGTGGGCTTATGAACAAGTTTGATAAGAGCTCACTCGAGCTCGTTCATTAAGGTAAATGAACAAGCTTGAACACAATTGTTAAGCTTTGACCAAGTGTTTGTTTAGTTTTTACTTAATACAAATTATAATTTCTTAGTTTTTTATTGTGTTGTACATAATCTCACATCAAAAACTTCAAAAGGTTTCCAAGTCTTGGTTCCCATAAGAATCTATTGAAGGGATTCTTTAAATAAAAGCACTATGCATGGGCTCGTTAAAGGCTTGTGGGCTTGTAAGGCCAAATATTTTGGGCCTCATTTGTTGAGCTCATTATGAGCTCACTATATGCTTGTTCACAAGCAGGCGCGAGCTCAGTTAGATGTTAACGAGTTGAGCTTGAGCAGGCTAAAGCTTGGTTCGCCTCGTTTGCAACCGTAATAGAGCTTTGATAGAATTTACGAGTTGTTGAGGAGATAATGCAGGACAGTGTCTAGCACTTCCAAGATTAATTCGGAGGAGAAAACAGTGATAGTAATGGAGAAAGTGAAGAATAGATAACAGGTTAGAGTCCCACCTAGGCGCAACCAAAGAGTCTCATCAAGGTCCAACCTGAAGGCATCCCACCTTGGTCACTTGCTGAGTCTCACAGCCTTTGCTTCATACGAGTTATATCTCAATTAGAGAGTATTGAGGGAATTTTCTGGGTTGCTTAAAAGAGAGCAGCCCACTAATCTTTATAGCACAAAAATGAGGTTAATGACCTCAAGTTACAATAGCTCAACTTTGAATTCCAAGACAAGACCTTTGGAATTCTAAGATTAGAAATTGAAAGACTCAAGACTCACTCAAAACTTATTTTGAGTTCTAACTTGGAAACTCAAAAGAATCGTATACTTTTTTTTTTGGTAAACAATTATATACCAAAAGAGCAAGAAACAACAAAACACCCACAAGACCGAAACCAAGTTCCCAAGCCACACCACTGCAGTGTCGCAAACGTGCAAGGGCAGCAAGGGAAACAACAACACAAAAACAAAAAAAAAACATTCAAGGGATACCGACCACCCCAAGAATTCTCATATGCCCCCACTACTTAAAAACAGTCACAGGCAAACTCCAGCTCCTCTGAATCCAGATGTTTTCAACAGTCTGAGTCATGTTGGATAAAGTGCAAGCCTTATCCCAAACAACATTGACAACATGCTTCATCATAGAATGGGTGTTGATAATCTTATCTCAAAAAATAGCATCATTCCGGACCTTCCAAATGATGTAGCAAAGAGCAGCGAATGCCACCTGAGCAATGCTCAGATGCAGCTGGTTACCTTGCAGGGAGTGAACCCCCAACAGAGATTGTCAGTCCAATTCGAATTTCTTCACAAAATGTTACACTTTTCAGCCCATTGATTCACCAACAAGGACGTAACAGCACAGTCAAGGAATAAGTGATCCATGGAATCTGGGCAGTGCTTAGAGAACCCACAAATAGCTCCCTGGATTCTATCTTGTCTCAGCAACTTGTCCTGGGTCTGCAGCTTTTGTAAGGCAGCCAACCACAAGAAAAAGGAGTGATGTGGGATAATGTGCTTATCCCAGACAAATGAAGCCCCAATTTGGATGCTGACCTCTAGTACACAGGAGGTTCCAAGCATCAGACAGAGAAACCAGCCGAAGGAGTACTATTCCAGATAGGCTTATCAGCTCTAGCAGTGTCCAGAATGGGAATAGCTCCAAGCCAGTTTCTTTGATTATGCAAGGTAGGCGGCCATGAGCCATTACAATGCAACAAGGCATCCTGCAGGGTAGAATTACGAGCAATACCCGACTGGTAAATGTCCCTATCACCTACCAGATGGTACAAAGGACCCACAGAATGCCACTTATCAAACCAGAAAAGAATCTGTTTCCCATTACCAAACTTCTAATACACCAGTGGCTCCATCAATCCTCTCAGCCCAAGGATTTTCTTCCAAGCCCATGAGGCAAATGTAGGGGTTTTAGCAGTCCAAAGACTTCTCGGCTTCAGAAAATTGGATTGAATCCACCTACACCATAAAGCTTCTGTCAGAGAAAGCTCCCTTCCAACTTAGGGAGACAAACATCCTTCCAGGCCACTTTGCTACCGCCTGTGGACAAAGGAGGACCCTTCCAAAGGAATTTCCTAAGGACTTGCTCAATCTTAATGACAACAGAATGCAGAAGAATGAAAACAACAGTCAGTCTCTAAGTGATGATAGGCACCCCCAAGTATTTGATGGGGAATTCACCTTCCACAAATCCAAACAGAGAAAGGATATTGGTTTTCAAATCCTCTGAAGCCCCTGACAGGAATATCTCTTTCTGTTAGCCAACAGACCTGACCAATGAGAAAACTTATTCAAAGCTTCACTCATACAAGACACCAAGTGCAAGTCCCCTTCAACAAAGAGGAAGACATCATCCGCGAAGAACAGATGGTTGAATTTTAGGTTCTTGCATCTCCAATGATATATAAATCCAGGGGAATCAGCAGTTGTATTCAGGATGCCAGAGAAAACCTCCATGATCAAATTGAATAGATAGGGGGATAAAGGGTCCCCTTGCCGCAGCCCTCTGCTACTAGGGGGGAAAACCATTCAACTCACCATTCCGACAAATGGAGATTTTAGGAGTTTGAACACAGGTGGAGATCCAATGGATAATCCTCTTTGGAAAGTCAAAGGCCCTCAAAATCTGTATCAGATAGCCCCAGTCCACCGTGTCATAGGCCTTCTGACAATCAACCTTAATAGCGCATTTCGGGAGGTAAGGCTGTAAGTGGAACCCACTAAAGAGCTCTTGGGCGAGGAGAATATTGTCGCTGATCTGTCTACCTTTAACAAAAGCTGACTGGTTTCCCTCAATAAGGTACGGGAACATGACAGAAATCTTGTTAGCCACAATCTTAGTAATACACTTATAGATCATATTGCAGCAGGAGATAGGTCTAAAATCAGCCATAGTTGTTGGATTATCAACCTTAGGAATAAGTGTAAGAATAGTGTTGTTGACTTCTTTGAGCAGCTGCCCATTATGGAAAATAGCCTGGGCGACCTCATTCCCAACTATGTTCCAACAATACCTGAAAAATTCAGCGTTGAAACCATCAGGCCCTGGACACTTACCTCTTGCCAGAGACAAGAAAGTATCAGTAACTTCCTTAGCCGTAACAGGAGCTTCCAGAGCTCTAGTTTGCTCGTAGAAAGAGAAGATCTAATGAACTATTTCAAATCATTCAGATCAGGAGGACCCGAATTAGACTGATGCATCAGCAGACTCTGATAGAAGTTAATACTGTGATCCCTGATCTCTTTAGCATCCTCCAACAGTCTTCCCTCAGAATTCTTTTACGACTCTGCCTCTGGTTCACAAGGTGATGAAAATACTTTCTGTGCAAGTCACCCTCAGCAAGCCATTTCACCCTAGGTTTCTGTTTAAAAAACTTTTCCTCCTGCAATCTCAGAGTGGAGAATTCCTGAGACTTTTGCCTTTCAAGCACAGCAAGCTTTTCCTCCAGAAAGTTGGCATCTGAATAAGAGAACTGATTAGACCAGAAGTCATTAATCAGAACCCCATCAATTTTCCTCATTTTCCGATTGCTGCCAGCAGACACAGACCAGGTGAATCTGTGACCCAGATATCTCAGGTCTTCAAGCCCAGACTGGTCAAGACAATTTCAGAAGTCATCAAAAGCTGGAATCCATCTGGTAGAACTGCCCTATCTGTCTGAGGGTTCCCTTGTAGCATTAAAGTCTCCCGCAAGAAACCAGGGATGATTCTGAAAAGCAGCATCTTGAGTGCAGATGATATTCCACAACTCACGTCTTCTCACAAAGGAATGCTCAGCATAAACAATAGAAGCATGGACCATGGTGCCATCTTCCAGATTGCTTATATTCCCCAAAATCATCTGAGCATGAGAGAATTGCATATTAAACTGAATAGTCATGGGTTTCCAGCCCACCCAGGTATGACCTCTAGGAGAATGGTCATAATTAGCAACCCAACTCCATCCATGCAACAAGCCAGCGGAAAAATCAGAAGAAATATGGGCTTTCACCTTAATTTCCAAAATGCCAACAGGGCAAAGCTTATTATATGCAACAAAATTACGAATTGCAGCTTGCTTAATTGGGTCATTCAGACCCCTAATGTTCCATACTCCAAAAATCATATGTACAGAGCATGGGGGGAACCAATTACCTGAACTTCCCTCCCCCACACTTCTTGCTACGGGTTTGGGGTGGCTTTCTATCCATTGTATCTCCAGAAGCGGGATCCCTCTGGTCAACAGGGTCAGAAACTCGAATCATATGGCTCTGCAGCACATCCACATTAGACTGCCCTTTTCCTTTCAGTCCTGAGGCTTCCACAGTCTGATCTGATTGCACCTTAGTGGGGACTTCCAAAATAGGGAAAGCCTCACCTGCCTCAAAAGGCCCATCACAGAACTACTCGAGCTGCTGGTAGCACTGAACTCATCACCAGCCTCATTCCCAACAGATTGCTCCACATCCTTAGCCAGCCGCGTCCCTGACATTCTAGGAGACTTTTCTTTGTTCTTCTTGTTCCGAACCACCTGCCAGACCCTATTATCCTCCATAACAGCAGGGCCAGGCTGAGAATCTCCCAGGTTGGCAGTGTCTGAGGTCTGATTTTGCACCCGATACAGCTCTTTATTCCCCTGAATAGGATATGATAGTTCTCCCTCCAGGCATCGATGACCGAAAACCCCACACTTCGAGTATATAGGAGGTTTCCGGTCGAATTCCACAGCAGTGATCCTCTTATGCTGCCCCAGCACAACATCAAACTCAGTAATTATTGGTTTGGTGGCATCCACCTTGACGGAAACTCGAGCAAAAGATAGCCTTTGGATCTTTTCTGTCATCTGATCCATGTACAGGGGTTTCCCTACTGCACTGGCGAGCTCACTAGGGCCTTGAGCTAGACCATAGTGAGAGCGGAACATTTCTCAGCCTAATCCAAAGAGGACGCGTGTCATGTTTACCTCGAATCAGCTCCAAGTCAGGGGTCCATTGTTGAAGGAATAAGGGAACCTTCGCAAAGAGGTGCGGCCTAGAGTCAGGAATTCGATGGCGGGCTCCATCCTCTAGTATGTGGAAGAAAATAAAAACTGTCTTCATTGGCCATAACATTCTGAAGCTCCTTGCCCCAGATACGTTTCGCAACAGATTTTGTGAATTTGAACGGGAGTCACTTACCAACAAAGTACCCAGCTAAGCATCCATTCCAAGTCAGACTGGTTGACTGCAGAGCACACAGAGTTGGCTTGACAGTCATCGTCCCATCAACCAGCACTGGAGGAACATAAGACAAGGAGAAACCTGTTTCATTGAGTTTGGTAACCTACACCCAAGACTTCCGTGGAGGCTGAACACTGGCCTTTTTGGATTGCGACAGAGCACGGCTTCGGCTATGACTCCTAGCAGCTGCCATCCCCTTCATTTGCCGATGTCCCAAAGGTGCAGGTCCAGCTGTAGCTGCGACCATAGTTTCAACCGGACAAGGAGCTTTAGCCTTTGATCAGTTGACTTGAGACTTCAACAACTGTACCTCTGCTTTCGGACTATGAGTATCTTCTGCAGTTTGCTTCAGATACTCAATCCTCCCGAAGAGTTCTTCAACATAAGCTGAATCACCTTCATCCTTGCAGTTCGAACCAGCAGGTTGCTGCAAGGAAACCATCACTTCAGAGTAACAGGAAGACCATAAAGAACCCCATCAGAGCCAGCACAGATCTATACAGATAATAAAAACTAGCCGTATGGATGCAAAGAGCACCCAAATCCGAGTGTTCACGTGAAAGGATCTGCTGATGCAACTATCGAGTTTGCCAGAAACAAACTGGACAATGCAACAAGGAACAGTAGCAAAGTCGCCCTTTTCTATAAAGCAGTGCATTAATCTTTAAAGACTTGTATACTTTGACTTTTAGAGGACTCACAACTACTGATAAGATTCATAATTACTCATCTGACTCAATTAACTTCGTACAAAAGGGTAGACTAAAATTTGAATTGGTTGTCCAACTGGGCTTGTAAACAGGCTGGTTTGAGATTGGATATCCATATCCATATCCATGGTTTATTGGATATCCAATCGGATTATCAGATATCTAATACATACAAATAGAAATATAAAATTAACAGGACTAAAAATTTATACAATAAACAAATACAATCAACTACTTCAGGGTGCTACACCATGCCTGAAGTGCAGCATTTTGCATTTAGTATGCGAAGGTGCGTGCTAGAGCAATATGCACTACAGCACTGAGGCATTCCACCTGCAAAGATTGAAAAGAAAGGGCCAAAATTGGTTTTTGCTTTTTTTTTGGGGGGGGGTGGGGGTGGGGGACCAAACAAAAAAATTGGGCCAAATCTCTAGGAAAAAGAAAAGCCAGATCAATCAAAAACCCTAGAGCCCCTTACCTCTTCACTTCATCACACAGCTCCAGCGCCACTCTTTCATCAGGTTAGTTCTCTGTCTCTTTCTCTCTCTTTCTTGTCTCTCTCCTCCCAAGGCCTTTTTCCTCCAAAAAAGATGGATCACGTTTTGTAATGTTATTCCTATTTGATAGAATTATTTAAAGCCTTGTAAAAAAATAGAGATGTTTAATATTTTCTTACATATCTATTATACATAAAAATAATGATAAATTTTTACATTTATGCGCTTCAGCCACGTGGAACACACCCTTCATGCTGTAGCTCTAGAGGACCTTTGCGCTTTTGTGTAGTATGCACCATTGACAACACCATGCTCAAGTGACTCCTCAAATGGCTAGTCCCTTTCTTACTTTCACCTGCAAAAATCTTATTGCTATGGCTATATTTTGCAAAATTTCCATCAGGTTTTTTAAACTTCGTAAAAAATTTCATCCCTCTAAAGTCAACTTGCGCCTACCTGTCTCTTGAGTTTTAGCCTCAACAGGATCTTGTGTAACACCAGACTAGGAACTCTAGATTGACCTGGCTTGTTTCACAATTTTTCCTGTGAATCTATAATATAAATTCAGTATTTTTGTAGTAAGAAATGAAAAACACTAGAAAAAGAAAAATCAAAACTTTTTGACATATGAGAATAATAGTGAATAAAGCAGAAAGAAAGAGAGAAATATTAACAGTTGGAGGTGGTGCTAGGCGACCAAAAGAGATTGTGAACATAGGCCCTCATTCACGGGTGAGATGGGAGGGTGTACGAGATGGGAGAGATGAAAGAAGACAGCTGGTTGGGATGGGGGAGGAGAATTTGGCATTTATTTAGGGTTTTGGGGGTTTGGTTTGGAACGGGTAGGTGGGGTGGGGATGGAAGTTTGACTTTTATTTTTTTGGGGGTGGGGGGTAGTGTGGGGAATTTGATTTTTATAATAATAGTCTTGTAGATTTGCTTGTGTGTCTGTATATATATCATCAATTTATATAAATAAAATATATGTTCGTGAAATTATCTGATCAGATAATTATCGGATCGGATTATGTGATATTCATGACGTAATTTTAATCAGATTCAGATATGGATATGGAATCTAATGATTCATATCTGAATAAACGGATTGGGTTTGGATCAGATTCAGAGAAAAAATCCCATCCATTGACAAGCATCTGTCCAACTACTGGGCTTGGGCTGGGGCTTTGTGCTGTCTGGTTTTTGACAAATTTTGAACCAAATTCCTCTATGAGCCAACTTCTGACCGCATCAAGAGAGTAGCCCACAGATTCATATAGTAGAAAATGAGGCTGAAGACCTCAAGTTCTAATAATTCAGATTTTAGAGTTCCAAGGCAAGGAATTTCCAAAATTGAAAACAGCTAAAAACCGTGCAAAGCAGTAAATGCTTATTGACTTCAACCAAGGAAAATTAAACAAACATAAGACTCATAACTAGAAGCTTTTTAAATTTATTTGGCTTTTCAGAATATTTACAAAGAAAACACATAACTACATGTAGACCCAATCAATATGAGTTGCTACGTTTTGGCCGAACTGTGGACTGAATTCTTGAGGATCTATCGTCTAACTGTGTCACATAGGGTTACCCTCTAAAGGCCCTCTACTTGATCGGCCACTGAAGCTCCTTGCAACCAGAAAGGCCTCGAGATCAATCAACTCCTGATGAGGGACATTGATGACTGGGAGGACACTAATGTTTGCCTTAAGACTAGAGATCTCATCAGAGATCTGAGTAATGGAGAAAACATTGAGGAAAGACGTCTTATCACATCTGTGCACTTGGAAGCTTTCTTCACCATTCCACTGAGCACGTCAACCAAATGAGCACGCAAGAACGGTGACAACAGGCCACTTTACCTAAGGCCTTGCAAACTGTCAAAACACTCCTTTGGCTCTCAATTGATGATGACAGAAAATTTAATTGAAGAGAGGCAGCCCCTAATCCGCTGACTGCCATCTAGCTCCAAAACCCTTGCTGCTCCCTTCCATTGTGTTACCTAACATCCTTCATGACATCACTGGCCACAAGAATAGCATCCAAAATCTCGTGTTCCTCCTCAAAAGCACTCTGAGCGTTCGACCTGGTATCATCAATATCTCGAGCAAGTCTATATGCTAGAATTTTAAAAATAATTTCCATCCCAAGAGTCCTAGGAAAAATGTCAAACCATCAGAACCCAGGGTTTTCTCCCTATCCATCCTAAATACAGCCTACGAATCTTCCCCAAATCAAGTGATCTTTCCAACTTGATGGCCACCAGTTAAGGACGCCTAATCTTTATGCTCAATCATAGGCTTCACCTGCCATTCTTTTCTATGAAGCTCCCTGTAGAAATAAGTCACCTTCGACACGATATCGTGCCATCTCTTCTGTATACCACATCTCTTATCTCTAATTCCTTAATTGAATTCTTCCTTCACTGTGCAGATTCCAACCCGTTGAATAACTTATTGATGCAACCACCCTCTCTAACCAAGTGTGCTTTTATCTTCTACTGCCAATTCACCTCCTCCCTAGCAATCATCTATGATGCGCCAACACTCTAAAATGGCTCACATACTAGTGTCCAACACTCTCTTGATATCGACATGCCCCTAACACAAGTTCGACATATCTAGGGCACACAGTCACTGATTTCAACAAAATTATGGATTCAACATGCACATGACAGGTATGTCCCTTCTGAAAAATGTTATGACACTTTTTTTCCTTTCCTCCCCCCCTCCCCCCCCCCCCCCCCCCTTGTTATTTGTTTCCCTTCTTTTTCTCCCC
Organism: Santalum album; assembly: GCA_034195605.1. Lineage (NCBI taxonomy): Eukaryota > Viridiplantae > Streptophyta > Magnoliopsida > Santalales > Santalaceae > Santalum > Santalum album. Next base: position 62,810 of record CM067261.1, read on the forward strand.
CTCCTTCCAACCGCGTACTAGTGCCCTAATCCTAAATTAAGCCCACCCGTTCCCCAAACAGTGATCGCCTCCCCCAAATGGTGATCGGCGATCTCCCCCTCGCGGTGACCTCCACAGCAGTGAGCAGCTGCCTCCTCTGATGTTACTCTCTCTCTCCCCTCTTTTGTTTCTCTTTCTCCTCTCTCTGGTCTCGCTTCTGTTGACCCTGTTTTTTCATTATATATATGTGTGTGTGTATGTGCACACACGCGCACAAAGAGAATTATATGATGGTACTTTTTTGTGTGTCCTTTGATTGGTTAAAATCTAGTAATTTTCTGTTTGTCCTCTGACTGCTGTTTTTGTGTCAATGGAATTGGTCTAGTAATTTTTTGTGTCCTATGATTAATGCATCATCCGATTCGATTCAAACACAACAAAACGCCTTGTGCAGTTATATTACTCCACTAGAAATCATGGAAAATGATGGTGGTAACATACGATGGAAATGTAATGTTTGTCAAAATGAATTGATGAGCTCTTACACTAGGGTAAGAGCTCATCTAATGGGGATTTCTTTAAATTTTAAGATTTGCTGGTTTAATTTGAATTTTGAATATATATATATATATATATATATACACACACACACACGCACGCACATCCACACAAAAACATGTCAGCCAACGTATCGAAGTTTTTAATTTTTTGAAGAATTGTGTATTAGTGTCGTGTCGTGTTGCCGTACTGGTCTCAGTGTCAATGCATCTTAGGCAATCATTTCTTGGAACTTAGCCCGATAGAGGAGTGCCAACTAACTAGTTCCTCCATGAGACTCCCTTCTGTCTTGATTCGTCCCTCAAGATAGTGGCCTTTCGAACCATAACATCCCCAAAAACCTCAAGATTTTATCTTAGGATTCATTTGGATGGCTGCAATGGAAAAGGGGAATGTTAACTCTCATTTCATTATTTGATAACATAGAAGGCAATGGAATGGTCCCAATGACTAGTGAAAATGCTTATGTCATCCCCAGGATGAAGAGATGAGCACACACCCTGCAAAATCGGGTGCAACAGTGGGAATGAAAAAGTTTGAAAATCTGCACATACTATTTGGTGCCGAAAGTGTTCTGATTCAGCTTGATTTTATTTCCTGTGGTGCCTGAAGTCCATCAGTGATAGTCCTGTATGATCTATTTTTGATGATGACCATTGCCATTGCAATATGTCTCGCCCTTGTCTCTGCACAGCCACCACTGTCATCATAAACATTATTATCCTTACCTCAATTCTAACTCAAATACAAATACAGTGATAGATGTTGATAATATCCCTGAAAGCTATGTTTATAATTCCAACATCATCATGATTGTCAAAAATCACCATTTGGTGGTTGCCTTTACAACCTAATTAAATATCTGACAGCCATCTGGCTTGGGAGTACATATAAAATATTCATCTGTTTATTATAATCATATGTTCATGCTTGCATGTATGGCCACTTTATTTATGCAACTACCCCAATTAACGTTACTGCCTTCTAAAAGCTTTCCTGCGCGTTCCCAAGGTTTGTCTGCTTATTGACAATTCATTTATTCTACTTTCATTTTGCATTAGTTTTTATGTCTGCATATATCATATTTGAGGGTCAGCCTTGGCACAACCAGCAAGTTATTCCTTTGTGATTAGAAGTTAAGGGGTGACATCATGGAAATGGCCTCTTTCATCATACCAAGGAAAAGGCTGCACATGATAAATGACCCTCCTTCAATCCTCACAACAGCCTTGTGCAATGGGGTCCGCCCTCTGCTATACCATGTTTAATTTAACCTTTTATGTGGTGTTTCTGGTCTTGCTGATTGGAGGATCAACAGGCAGGTCCGCCCTTTGCTATACCATGTTTAAATTAACCTTTTATGTGGTGTTCCAGGTCTTGCTGATTGGAGGATCAACAGGCACAATGCTGGAAGCTTTACAAGTTGTCGGTGATGGTCATGATGGACCATTAGGTGATGTAAGTTATTCATTGACAATGATTAGGTGCCAGCTTCATTTATTGAAATATGTTACAGATAACCAAATAAAATAGGGTAAATTTTTTGGGTAATATGTACCCTTTTTTCCTGAATGGATTAAGTGGTCTAGCTTAGAGAATATCAATAAATGGAAAAGTGTTCTCGCTTCTAAAATTTTTGTATTCCCTGCATACAAAATCTGTATATCAATGTTTTATTTTAATATTAATTTTTCTATCTTAATTATGCTTCTTTCTATCGTATATAATATTTGGAAGCCATGTAATTTTTATTAAAAAATTCAACGATATCCTTTATGCTCTCTCCCTCTCCATATTGTTTAACATGTACAAATTGTTTGGCTTTAGAGCTTTGAAGGGAACAATGGCTATATCGCCCCATCATATGACGAGGACACATCGTCTGGTAACAAGCTTAAGATGAAACTCAAAGAATTTCACAAGAGGTATCATTTGAAAACTTACTTCGATCATGAATCTGTAAAGTTTTTCTTTATATTCACTTCTCAATCATTAAGTTTTCAAATTTATTTTGCAGCACCGCATCATTTACAGCATTAGACAGGAACTATCTTACTCCATTCTTTACCACCCAAAATGGAGATGACGATCAGGGTAAGTTAAAAATATCAGCTCATTACACTATGGAAAGTTGGTTACTCTTGATAATTTGAGACCATTTTAGTAAGATGTAAACCATCCCTGTCTCCCATGATAGTTGTCTCTCTCAAATCCCCTAATCCTCAGCTTTTCGTCTCTCATCCCCTAACTTGCTTCCCTCTCATTTCCCTCACTCATCTCCCTTTTTCATTTTCCTTCTCAACCCACACTCCCAGTCTCCCTCTCTTTTCTCGTCCCTCATGTCAGCTCATCTTCCTCTCTCGTCTCCATCTGTTAGTTGGTCTATTGAACCTCTGCTCCTCTCTCTTATGTACTAAACAGTGGGATATGCTGACATACAAATTTTTGAAAAACTATGAGACAGATATGGCAATAAGTAAGTATTTTTACATATACATTCGCTAAATTCTTCTTAATTTTTGCTTAACACATGCATAACAATCATTAACAAATACCAAAAAAAAAACTAAATTAAAATTTAATATGATCAGCTAAAAGTAACAACCTCAACATTTTGGTGGGAACATTTCACAAACTTTATTTCAGTATGTGTGTGTGCATGCGCATATATATTGGTTCCATTTCAGAATAATTGTTTTTTAATATCCTTTCCCTTTGGAGCAGTTGTACATTCCATATTCCTGTTTCATCCATTTTACTGTTCAAAGTATTTTTTATGGATTTCCTTACCATAGTCATCGTGGCCAGGGAAAGGACATGAATGTTCTTGGATTGGATGAGAATACAATCTTGCATAGGAATGAGTGGCATTGGGAGATCCATGTTAATGACCTAGTGTTCTTGTTGGTTCCATATAGGCGACCCCAAATATTGGGATAAATGCTTAGTTTGCTGTTTGTTGTTGTAGTCATCATTGTGCGGGAAGTTTGTTTTGGCGCAATAAAACTAATTGTGCAGGAAGTTTGTTCAGGCGTAATAAAACTAGCACCATAAGGCATTAATAAGTGTAATTCATTAATAGAGAGGCAGACTATGAATATGATGCAGATCAGTGGCTTAAGTGTTGACTATATATATCTGTAACTGAATAAGAAAATAGGAAAATTAGAACTGCTCAAAGGAGGGCTGGAGGGAAGTTGTCCCAATGGGAGGAGTGTTAAATCTGATCCAGTTAATAGACCCTCTTTTGCTTGTAAAGTTCGAACTTTCTTAGGTTGCTCCCGGAATTAAATGTCCTTGTAATATGGTCCTTGGAGTTGAAACCTCTTGGATCAAATTTCACCTTGGCTCATGTGAGGAGCGCATGAGGTCTGTCCTGTCTTATTTTTGTGACAAGGCTTCCCTGCCTTTTGTGGTAATGATTGCTCGGAGACTTTGTTCAGATTTGCATGCTTCCCCATCCACGGCATTCTTACTCTTCCTCAGGTTACACCTTTCAAATTCTAGAAGACATGCCTCCCAATTACCTTCCTAATTCTGGAAGACATACCTTTCAATTTCCAGAGAACATATATGCATACATACCTGCAAATAGCTTGCTTGCATGCATGCTTGTTTGCATACTTGCACAAACATGGCATAAGCATTCATGATTTATATATGCGCACACATGCACATGCACACGCATACGCACACGCGCATGTATATATATGCCTACAGGCATTTATGTGCATGAGCACTAGTGCATATATGCACATCGGTGCACTCCTGATTCAAGAATTTGCATGCACATGGATATTTGTGTGGGCATATATGGGGGTTTCTAATTACTTGGTCGATCTTTTTTGAATTGGTTGTGAAAATCACAACATAAAAATTTCTTGGTGTTCATTGACAAACTGAAATGCCCAAATTTTAAAAGAACATCAGTAAAGGAGGATACCACCACCATTTGTGGACTGCATTAATTTATCATCTCCATACCTATATTACTCTGACATTCTGATTTCTTGATTGGTTGGCAGATGATCCAATGCCTAGCTCTAGACGAGCAGCCTTCCATTGAGTGGCACCACCCTGCTGATATATTACAGAACAGCCTGGTGGTCTGCACTTAACAGTGTAGCTTATAGGATTAACTCGAGGTGTGAGCAAATGCATATTATTTCGTATATAGTAACCTGCTTAAATAAGTTCATAGAATTGTATATGTTATTTGCGGGGTTAACATTTATAGTAGCAATTGCAGTATTAGTACAGCTGACAACCGAACGTTCACATCACATTGATTTTTTTTTTTTTCGGCATGAATGGTCTAGATGAAAATGATCGACATGGAGCTGATGTTAAATCTATTCCCTGTACCGGTTTAATTACTCAAGTAAATGTCTATTTTTGCCATAACGTTTAACTCAACCAGAGGACATTGTTGCCGAGTCGGGTTGATGTCTTTTCTGCATCTTTCTTTGTATAATTTCAGGTTTTGTTTCACCATGTTTGACGATTGGAGCTTGAATGGCAGCAAGTTCCAACTCTTTCCAAAGCTAGATTTTTTTCCCTATCCAGAAATTATGCGAGAACTAGGGACAATGTTTACTCGAAGTCATTGGTAGGAAATAATTTCCTAATGGCGTGTGTTTTACTGTGATTGCCCACTTTTAATTCTAACTCCAAAACACTGGGATTCCGCAAACAAGTGGAATTAGCTTTTAAATAAAAGAGACAAATTGGCAATTAGATGTGTCAAACCATAGGAACAATATCAAAACATTGGACAACGAAAGCATTACGGTAGATTATTGTCCATAGCTGACAAATGCTTATTACGAAACAGTTGAAAAAAGTTATGAAATAATATGAAAAAAAAAAATTTTAAAGTAGGTGTAAGGATTTTTTTTAATATAAGTTTCAATCGCGTAATTGCTGATTGTGAGACTCACTTTCAAATGGGGTTTGAATGTTAGTCATGCAATTGGTAGTTGTGTGACTAGATTTTGAAAATAAGTTAGAAAGTTTAAATGTTAGTTATGTATTTGACAATTACGTGGCTGATCCACCTAAATCCCCCGCCCTGCCCCCTATGGGTCTTTTGCTATTCCCCTCACTTTTTACCACAATAACCTCCTCACACACAAACTTCATCACCAGCACGTTAGCACTTTTTCCCACCACTCAAAATTTTGCCATTTTTTTGGATAGCATTTCGTACAATTATCATTTCAATTTTCCTAATGTCATCACTCCTTATTCTTATATATATATTCTATTAGAATGGTCGAATCATAGAAAAGCCACAAATTGATTGCAATTACAAAGTGGACACGTCATATATGATCCTAGTACAACTCAACACAACACTCTACTCTCTAACGTTACAATTATATCCGTAGATGGCGATCGATTCGAGGCTTTACAAGCTTAATTTGTTGTTTCAGTGTCTTATTACTCTTGGAGGAGGGGCATATGCAAGCTTTTAAACAACATCAATTCTGAATGACAGTGCATAGAGCTGCATCTTGTTTTGACCCAACTATCCTTTCTTTCATAGACAAATTTATGTTTAGCTTGAGGCTTGTCATTACAAAAAAGTTGAAAAAAAATCCCTAAATAATATAGGAAAAAAAAGAAAAGGTTCTTAAAGTAGGTGTGAGGATCAGACTTTTTCCAATATAAGTTTGAGTCACATAATTGCCAATTGTGAGACTGACTTTCAATAAAGTTTGAATGTTAGTTATGCAATTGCTAGTTGCGTGATTAGATTTTGAAAATTAGTTTAAAGGTTTGAATGTTAGTCACACATTTGACAATTGTGTAACTGATCCCCTTAAGTCCCCCCACCCCCTCCTTCGCTATTCTCCTCATTTATTATTACAATTACCTCCTCTCACGCAAACTTCGCTATCCTCACCAGCACGTCAGCACCTCCCATACTACTCAAAATTTTGCCCTTTTTTTCGCCAGCATTTATTACAATTATCATTTCAATTTTTATGATGTCATCACCCCTTATTCCCATACTATTCAACTGGGATGGTCAAATCATAGAAGAATCATAAATCGATTGCAATCACGAAAGGGGTACATCATATATGATCCTTGTACAACCCTACACAAGACTCCACTCTCTAATGGAGCAATTATATCCATAGATGCCGGTCAATCTGAGCTTCTACAAGCTTAATTTGTTATTTTGATATCCTATTACTTTCAAAGGAGGGGCATATGCAAGTTTTTTAACAGCACCGATTTGGGTTAATAGTGTATTAAGCTACATGTTGTTTCAACCCTAACTATCCTTGCCTTCATACTCAACAGATTTATGTTCAGCTTTAGGCAATTTAGCACCAGATGTGGATCCACTCAAGTACTACAATTAACTAGTTGTTGCGCTAAGCGTTGTGGCACCCTAGTGGGAAGAAATCTTTGGTAACCATTTGCAGTACTACTCGTACAATAATCTGAGCACCAGTAGTAGATGTTGTCATAGCAAACATTGAAAGTTTGTCGTTCGATGATGACGCAGATGCATTAAATGACGATGACGATGGCATTAATGAGCATGATTTCTCATTTTTCGAGAGTGAGCGATGCGGACAACACCCAACCATCGACTCCCATTCAATCAGGGGCTGTTTCATTTCGCATGGCTCCCGCTAATTTCTTCTCCTCGGTTGAAAAATGGTCGTCATCCCACAAGGAGATCCCTCCTATGGTATTTAATCTAAGCACCGATGACCTGAAGATTGGATTACCATCTATAAAGGGGGGAAACAAACAAAACATCTAAATGCAGAGCTGCTACTATACGTGCTATAAGTGAGATTTAGTTGGAATCACTTTTTCACATGCTGTTGCAGTTTGGAGATAATTATACATAAACCCTTCCTAATACATGTCATACTTTTTCATCACAAAGTGCTATTGAAGTCTTGTGAACCCAAAATAAATCCATTGTATGACTCGGTATTATGGAATTCTACATACCCTCAAGAATGGCAACACTTTAGCAATTGTCTACTACTAGATCCAACTCAGAAGAGGACTGGTGATCAGTCATTTTTGAATAAAAAATAATTAAATAAAACTACAATATTACCTAGTAAAGAGACAAGTATAGTATTGTCCCACAACTAATCTAAGACTAAGTTGAGTTTGTTTTTAAAGTTAGAAAAATTATTAAAGAAGAATGTAAAAGAGATTAAAAGATTGCACTAAAAGTTTGATGGAGAAAACTATGGATTAGGAAATCCACTTTTGTGGACTAAATCCGCTTTAAACCGATTGATTTGAATATGTATGTAATTAATCTATTAAAGCTACAAGCCTAATGAAATTAAAAAATATTAGGTAAATTAACATAGGTATAACCTAGCTTACCAAACCTTAGTTTAGTCAGTTATGGATTATCATCGGAAGAATCCCCACATAATATTGCACCGATGCTTGAACATAATTAATAGAATCGCATAAAACTGTAATGCTTACTAAATATAACAATAAGGCTCAATCAGTCCAATCTCAACATCAAGCATTTAATTACATACAAATTTCAAAGATTAATCAATTAAATACCATTAATCAAAATTAAAGTATCATCTACAATCCAAAAGTGAATAGGGAACTTAGCCACTCATTGTGTTGGTAAATGCCAAGTTTGAATTGAATAGACCTTCGGAAGATGAAACAATGGAAGCAATGTGCAATACTGGTGTGATGGCGGCGTTGGACAGTGGTATATGGTGGTTCAAGAAAAGAGGGAGAAAGAGAAAAAGATAACGAGCTTGGCGGTAGGTGAGGGAGTCCTCAGTACGTTTTAAGAGAATGAGAGACCCTTCTTTTATAAGTGAAGCAAAGGTATGTGCTAATAGGAGATAAAAGGAAAGAAAAACAAAAATAATAGCCTTTGCTTGAATGTTTCCTTTTTTCCTTCATTCTTTCTTTTCCATTTAATTGTTTTCCTTTTCTTGCTTTCCTTTATCTCAAAGTAATTTCATCTTCTATTTCCTTTTCTTCCATTGATTGCTTCCTAGTCCTGATATTCCGTGAAATTGCCAAAAATACATCGTTTTGCTATATTTATTCTGTAATTACCAAAAAGAATAAATAATATCAATTTAATAAAAAAAATATCAACTTTCATTACCCAATTAAATATTACCTTTTTCCCAATATAGTGGTTCAATCACCCCCCCCCCCCCCTTAACTTGCACTTTTGCTCATCCTCGAGTGAAAGAAAATGAAAAATAAGAACAAGAGCTAACTAGCCACTTTCGTAGGACTCACGATTGCATTGTTTCTCTTGAGGGTTTATAACGATGCAACCTACAAATATCAAGTCCACAATTGCATTGCTTCTCACGAATAACATTCAATTTGACACACTTAGAGCCAATAATACCAAACCAATAACTAATATCATTAATCTGTAGAATCTAAAATTATTTAAACAAGGTCAAGTATAGAGCAAAAAGGTTATTATTTCAATTTATCTCAAATAGTATTTTGATACTCAAATGCTATGCAATTCGTATGCAATAAGCCCCCCTTTTTTCCGGTCACACTCAATGCCCCACCATTTCATCGAGGCTTGGTTACTAGGCAGAAGTTGTTGCGACCCTTTTTTTTTTTTCACACTCAACATCCCACTATTTTACGTGAAACTTGATGATGGTGTCGCTAAAGCTAGGTGACTAAGTAGATATAGAGGTTGGTTTTCTTTTCTCTTTTTTTGAGTTACTTCCACACAGACTTTCATATTTCACTTGAGCCTCAAAATATCCACTTCATATAGTCAAAATAAAAATCAAAAGAGTCTAAACTTAATCACATTTAAATCAAGTTAACATGCTCCCTAGCTCATGGTGTAGCTATCAATCAGCATTACTTTCACTAAGTAAGAAAGATTTAAATGTGCACTTAGTATAAGCCTAGCATATGAATTCAATGAAATTTTGGAAGCATAGTGACTGTGAATTGGATCTTAAAAAAAAAAAAAACCTAATAGGCACATATGTTTTCCAATCAGAATCAATAATAATCACAAAAATACCATCTACCCAAATAGGAGCAATGCACATCACAACTCAGCTCAAAATACTCCAATTTTATCAATTTTATCAGTTATACCCTCACCCCTTAACTTAAATGACATTGTCCTCAATTGCACGTGAAAAAAGAAAAAAAAATAAACAGTCATAGTGCGCACAAAAGTCACATGCTAACTTCACACTTGCTAACCTATTATCCTACAAAATTTGACAATCTCCACACAACTTGAGATAACAATAGTGACAAGAAGAAAAGTCTATCCAAAATATAGCAAACAAAAGTAACTACCACCTAACAAACAAAGCAAATAAGAAAAACCTCAATGGGTTGCCTCCCAAAATAATAAAGTATAGGTCTCGCAATTGTGAATCAAGATAGTAAAAAAAAAAAAAAAAAACTTATATTGGAAAAGGTTTGACTTGTACACCTACTTTGGGAATTTGTATTTCGTATTATTTTAGGATTTTTTTTTCCCAAAAGAGCTACTAGCTAAAGGTCGATATACCTAAATTCTAGATTGTAAAAACAATATGTTGTTTTCCTTATAACGAAACTCTTATGCTCATAAAACCGCAGATATATTCACTCTATAGGTGAAGAAATTATATGAATCATGAACCATAATCACACAAGGCCATGAGAAGACCACATAAACGAGCACTTATGGGTACCCATGAGTATGGGTCTTAATGGGTGTACTCACTCAATTTATAATGAGTACACCCATTACCCATCCCAAAGTTAGAAAATTTTTTGCTCTTAAAAAAAAATCATCAATATTAAAAAAAAAATTATTTAGTGAAATTTTAGTGTAGAGTGTTAACACAATTCTAGAGATGTGTGTTACTTGTTTAGATAGGAATTTTTGCATGGAGGTTTTCTAAAACTTGAATGACTAAATTTAGAATTTTACGGGCTAAACTAAAAATCTCCAAAATTTAGGGACCAAACAAAAAAGTTTTCGAAATTTCAAAGACCAAATCGAACTTTTTTGGGGACAAAATTTCTAAAACTTTGAGGATCAAACTAAAAAATATTTAAAATTGAAGGATTAAAGTGGGTCAAAATATAAATTTTAGAAAAATATTATATTTTAAATGGTTATCCATAGGTACCCATGGGGGCATGATTACTTACTTAAAATGCTATTACTAGTAGGTACTCATGAGTACTCACTGACTTTTGCTAGGTCAGCCCATGAGCCCACAACTCATGGAGCAGATCGCGGCTCTGCACTCCTTCACTGATCTCTCATTGCTCACAAACCCCCAACCATTGTAATCTTGTCTCTTTTAATTTATAGGCAAAGGAACCCCAATTATAGGCACATGTAAAAGTACAAATAATTAATAATACTTTCCAAGGGTCAACACCCGGAGGATCTTAGCAAAAACTGCATTTTTTTTAATAATGTTGTCATGTCCTCTAATAAAAAAATATACATTATTTTTAACTAAATAACATCATTTAAAGTCGAATTTATCCACATGATACCATAAATTCAAAAAAGGAAAATTATGACAAGGGCGAGAAAGGATGGGCATGAATAATTTAAAAACAAACTCCGAAATACTGATTTGTTTCCACAGGCATTCAACTTAGCTGAAGTCCTTAACAAAGCAAACAAAACTAAAATGAAAAATTGGGCCGTCGCATATTAATAAACTTTTTCCTTTTCTTTATAAAAAGAAAAACACTCTCTCCTTGACGCATCCCTCTTTTGAAATATGAAACCGTTGCGTCTAGCGATGCCTTCACCCCGCAACGGCTAGTTCTTTTTCTTCTCTTCCTTACACTCCTCATCTCCTGTTCCGTAGACTATACTTCTCTCCGCTGCTATAATACAAACCGTAAAAGCGCCCTCAAATCATTGGGAAAGAGTTCATCAGCCAACAGATCAATCTTCCGGAAGATCGAAATTCTTCCCGTTCTGGTACGCTAGTTCTTTGATTATTGGTACATCTGTAGCAGCTAATGTTTCAATTCCTTCCCATAGGAGTAGCAGATCAAAATGCAATGGCGTCGTTTTCTCCTCTGATAAGTGTTTCGGCTTTTTTGCCTATGTGGGTTCAATTTGTGTCTAGGGAAAATGGGTGAAACAATAATCGAAGTTCGGTCCTCAATCCAAAAGCAGCAGGAGGAGCTGCGCAAGCAGATCCATACCGAGTTTCGTCCGATTCAAGAACAAGTTGGCCTTGTTTCGTATGTGATCTCTTAACCCTCTTTCTCTTTTTCCTCAAAAGAACAGATTTTTCTAATATTCTAGACGAGGGCGACCTTTTCATTGAGGTTGGGGATTAGGGTTCCTAGTGAGATGTATACATCTGTATCATGTTTTCTCATTTTTAATTTTTCCCAAATACTTCGCTTTGCAGAAAACAGGAGAGATCCCACGATTCTAGATTAGCAGTAGGGAAGAGCAGTTCTAACGGATTCAAGGCCATGGAAGCGCTCTCCAAGACTGATGATGAGACAGGTTCCTCCACTTCTGCGAAGGTAATACTACTACTATATCAGCTACATCAGATGATTTTCACACTCGTTCATCTTCAATGTTTACCTTGGTTCTTTATTTCCTGTATCTTTAATCTGCTGAAAATTAATCTCCCTATGCATGCACGAGTAACGTCTGACAGCTGCCTGACGGAAAGAAACAAAATGGCGGAGCATTTTTGCAAGATTTATGAACAATCTGGTGAACGTTTATGTTTTGATGGACATGGAATTAGCACAAAAGATATGGATATTAGGCGCTGAAACTGATTTATAATGGAAAGAGATTTTGTTCAAAAGACCTTTCTAGAATATATATTTCCATCATCCCTGACACCTTGAACATTTTCGGCTCATTAAGTTTATGTTTACATGTGGATATATGTTTGTGGTGATTGTCTTAGCAGCAGGAATATGTACCTGGAGCTTTATTGACCCCAGAGGCCCCTCCTCCGCCTCCTTCACCCCCACATCGTCGACCAAGGGTAAGGGAAGTGAGCTCTAGGTTCATGTCTCCGGTGGTGACTTGCTCAAACTCCGGTGGGGATCTTCATCAACTTCCCACTACTAGGTCACCAATCTCCAAGCACCCCATCTCAAACCTTGCAGAATTTCAGTTGAGGCAACAGCGATCACACTCTGTGCAAAGACGGCGGCACCGGGGGGAGCTTGAACCCTTGTGCAGCGCAGATGAGAACAGACCTGATATTACAGTTCGGAGCTTGGATGCTCCACTGGGCTTACATTCTAAAGTGGCAATGCCAGTGCAGAGAAAGCAGCGTGCCGTAAAGCCATTCAATAAGGAGAACGGAAGAGGCAAAGGGGAGCATCAAAATCATTACAATAATGGAAAACTCTCTGGGAAAAGTGGAAATAGTGTATCAAGGCTTGACACACCAATTCCTAGTCAAGAAAGAATTACATCATCTAGTCTACGACACACGACTCAAAGTTTCAAGCGTTCAACTGAGCTTAGTGCTGCCTCACCCTCTACGGTTGCAGTGAAGTTGCTACAATCCAGTGGGATGTCATTGTCATCTCAAAACCCCAATGTTGACAATAAGGTCAATCGTGGTGATGTCAATAATGACAAGGGATTCGCTGAAGAAAATTCTCCCAGAAAAGGCTCAACATCTTGCAATTCAGGTTCATGTGCAAGTTCTCCGGTCGAGAACTGCAAGACACAGTCTCTTCCTGATTGTCGCTCTTCATGGACAGCAGAGGGAAATTGCAGCAGGGGGGATGTGAATGTGATTGCTGGTGATGTTTCAAAAGTTCATGCGTCCCCGTGTTCTCGTTCTCTCAACTTTCCGCTCTCAGGTTGTTGTGAACAAACTCCGTCATGTTCTTTGCGAACCAGTGAAAAACCTGCTGCTGCTGCTGTCCCCAAGACCTCTTCAAACTCCACAAAGATGGGAGTGTTTTGTCTGCCTCCTCTACCTTCAGTCACTAAGATGGATGCTGATGGAAAGAAGAGCAGGAAAGTTTCCAGCCATCACGAAGAAGTGCACTCTCTGAGATTGCTTCACAGCCATTACCTACAATGGAGATTTGCCAATGCAAAATCAGAGGCCTGTGTAAATTCCAAAATAAGGGAAACTGAGGTTTGTCTCTCTTTAACAATTAAGAGTATCTTTTTTCCCCTTGACATCTTTTGTAAATATTGACACTGTGAGTACCGTTTTCCTTGGAAGCATATTAATTATGTGGGCTTGGTTGGACTATTGATGCAATTGTTCTTGTGGGCTTTGCCAAGAGTAAGAATTAAGGAAGTGTTTTCAAGGAGCATATATTAGACCTTTCATGGCCTTGTCATATGTTAGCATTTGAGGACAATGAAGTAGAATTAATGCGAAAAACAACGTGTAATTTACAAATGAAAAACAAGTGTGTAATCTCAGAATGTCGAGGGAGGTCATGTAATGATCACAATCCATTGTAGCACACCAATGGCCCCTGATGTAGCAATGAAATTTAAAAGTACCAACTTTGTAAAATTTTAGATTAATTGGAGCCTTTCTAACTTACAAAAAAAGCCCTATTTATGGCTATTTAGTTTTCCATAGATGGGTGAGTTATGCTTATACATCTTTGCATTCAATAATTTAGTTTGGCAACATCTTTTCTCATTAATCCCTTATGGCTCCAAAAATTTCTCTTACAAATTACCATGTTTCGTTGCCTTGCAGATAGTACTTTACTCTCTTGGGGTCAAGATATCAGACTTGTGCGAATCCGTGAGAATGAAACGCTTTGAACTTGAAGTATTGCAAAGAACAAAAGCCTTATCTACAGTTCTTGAAGCTCAAGTAAGGGTTCTAACTTGTCAAATTTGTTTCCAGTTGAATTTTATATAGCATCATCTCTTATTGATTTTGGTGATCTGAGAACCTGATTGATAGGAATAGATATTTAGACCTAAAATTAGTTTGTATAGGCTCTCGCCTGAAGAGTTAGAGGTCCCTGCCTCCTGGTCCCAGGTGAGTGGCTAGGGCAAGTTGAGGTGTTGATAAAACACAATAATGGATATTAATTGCGGAGAACTTTATTACTATTTAAGGGAAACCTGTTTTAATAAGTTCTCTCAAGAGTCTCTACAATTTTTAAAATTGTTTTCCTTTTTTCCATCTCCTCAAGATATTTGACAGCTTGTTTATTCTACTCGGGCTACTTTTAGATGCCATATCTGGATGAATGGTCAGCACTGGAAGGGGAATACTCAATTTCGCTATCAGAAATAGTTCAAGCATTGACAAATGCCTCACTTCAACTTCCTCTCAATGGGAATGTGAAGGTACGATAGTTTTAAGCCTGTCTTCTTTTGTGGCTGGGTTATTTAATCAAGGTTGAGGGATGAATGATAGTGTGAAATGACACATTCTAGATGATAATTCTGCAGGCCGACATAAGAGGGTTAGGGGAGGCATTGAACTCAGCAATAAAATTGACAGAATTAATAATTTTCCATGTTCAAAGCTTTGTGCCAAAGGTATAGTAACAAAATACAACTATATAATACTTGTATCAGTGGAAGCTATTATCTAAAAAGTGAGATGATATTCCACACAGAAGGTGCGAATTCCCGTTTGACCATTGGGTTTATTCATGCAGACGGGAGAAATAGACAGTTTGATATCAGCATTAGCCAGGGTGATTGGTGGTGCAAAGGCTTCTGTTGAAGAATATGGAGATGTGCTGTCCAAGACATATATTTTGCAGGTTTGCTTAGCCTAGTTTTCTGATCATTTGTTCTTACATGACATGCCAATGATTAGATTGCAGCAACATATAGAATAGTATTATGCCAGATTTCACTGTCACAACTCGATCTTTTCTAGGTAACAATATTCGTTTTATGTTATTCCAATTACTAGTGCAATGTTCAACGTTCAGGTGGAAGAATGCAGCTTACGAGGCCAGCTAATTCAATATCGACAATGCAACTTGGATCGACTCTAGGAAGAATAGTCTTCTTTTTCTTTCTTCCTTTCTTGAGGGTACGTGGGTCTCTTGAGGACTTCAATTGTACCCTTTCACTTAAGTGGTGGTCTGTTGCCCTTTCCTTGAGCCTTTATCAGTACAATCTTCCCGTGCATCACTTTTCGTCTTCCTTTTGTGGATTTAATACGTCTTTCTACCGTATGCGCTACATCGAGCCTATGCTGATTATAAGTGTGACCATGTTTTGATTTGTGGGTTTTGAATGATATTAATTGTGGTTAAAGTGACTATATACTGTCAAAGAATTAATATATATATATATATATATATATATATATATATATATTATTGTATCCTCATTGTTAATAACCATTTGGATAGAGGGAATGGGAATAGAAATGGGAATGCTCGTTCCTATTCTATAAGCGAATAGTCATTCCAACCCTAATATTTGAGCATTGTCATTCTTATATCCAATTTCAGCAATGATCCCACAATGCCATGACACCGCTTGATTCCCATTGACATCATGATACTCCATAAATGCTTTGTTACAGCATTCCTGTATTTTCTTTATTTATTTTATACTTACAAAGTTATTTGAAGTTACTTTCATACTCATTCCATTTTATTTCATCATTGAGCAAACCAAATGCATAAGTGAAAATGAAATAGGAATGGTTATTTCATTCTATTTTCATTCTCACCATCCAAATATTAACTAGAAGTTGTAATGGGAATTAGGGATGAAGCCGGGAATTTATAGTAAGGGAGCAAAGGAAATTCTCACAATAAAATAAACCATAATGGAGATCTCATAGCAAACTAAAATACCATATATTTCTTTTCGTTGTAAAGTGATTAGTAGTTAGTGGTTAGGTGTTGTGAAGTAATTAGTGGTTAATGGTTAGTAGTTAGGTGAGCTCCCATTCATAATGGACTCTATGCCTATATATAACCACTTTTAGTGTGGAAATGTTGATTACAAAAAAAGGGAGAAGAGAAGAGTAAGAGAAGAAAGAAAAGAAAGAAAGAGGAAGGGAAAGAGAAATAAAAAGTGAGAGGATTTATTATTGTCTCGATTTGTTTGTGATCCCTTTGCTTAATAATTTATAACACGTTATCGGCACGAGTTTGCTCAAGCTTTGTTCAGGACATCAAGTAATCAAATAATAAGTCAATATCTCTTTTTGTTTATTTTTTCCTTATGTTTATATTTTTCAATTATCTTTATTGTAGTCTCATTTGCAAGTGCGGATTACCGCCCGTATTTGGGAACACAATTTTATTTCTGCAATATATGAATTTCTTTTTGTTGCGGTCTCATTCACATGTGCGGACTACCACCTGTGTCTTGGGTACACAATTATTTTCAATTATCTATATTGCGGTCTCATTTACATGTGAGGACTATGGCTCGTATCTTGGGAATACAATTATTTTTGCAATACATGAATTATCATTTCATTTAATTTTTCCTTTTTTTCGTGCGATTGATCACATGTCTAGTGAGAACCAATTTATTCCGTTATGATATTTATCTATGCATCTTTTAAATTATTTATCATATAAGATGATCAATATTAATAAATTGAGGACCTAAGCCTACACCAATAATTATATATTAATACACTTAAATCTGATAATATCATTTAACCTATGTTTTGAGCATCACTTGGGACGATGGCGTAGTGGTAAGGGGTCGGTTGGATACACCCAACGTAGTGGGTTCAAATCTCAGTAACCGCATTATGCCCAAGTGATATCATGCCCTGATTAATTCGAGGGAAATTGAGGTTATAATTGATGATTTATGAGGTTTTATTTTAATTTCTAATTTTTACCATTTACGTGTAACTAATCTTTCAATAATTATTTTTATCTTTACTATCAAATAGATTGATTACAATGGAACCACGCAAATTTGCGATCCTTGAAGTCTCAGGAACAAATTACTTGCCATGGACAGTTAATGTAACATTCCATTTAAAGGCCATAAGCCTTGGGCACACAATTGATGAAGGGAGCTTAACTACTCCCGAGCAATATTTTAAAGCTCTATGCTTTATCAGACATCATATTCAAGAGAGCTTGCAAGATGAATATTTGATAGTGGATGATCCCTTATAATTGTGGAACAATTTAAAAGAAAGATATGACCATCTAAGGGCAGTAATGTACCCTAAAGCACAGTCTGCATGGGCATAGTTGAGACTACAAGATTTCAAGAGTGTATTAGAATACAATTTCACTCTTTTCAAAATTGTCTTCGTGTTGAAATTATGTGGAAACAACATCATAGAAAATATAATGCTTGACAAGACATATAATACATTCCATGCTTAAAACATGCTTCTAATGCAACAATATAAGACCCAAAAATTTACCGGGTATTCCCAGCTAATAACTTGTATGCTAGTGGTGGAGCAACATAATGAGCTCCTCTTAATAAACCATCAAGCTCGTTCGACTAGTTCGGCCTCATTGCCAGAGGCCAATGCAGTATCATTTTTTATCGAAAACTCTGTTCCATTTCCCAAAACAAATACTGTACCGGCCTTTACTAGAGGCTATGCCCCATTACAAAAAGCAAATGCAGTATCGTTCTTTGCTAGAAAACGTGCGCGAGGACGAAGGCGTGGCGAGGGTGAGGCCTGAATTATGGTAGAGGACGAGGCCATGACCATGGCCAAAATTTCGGTCGATACCATGATAACATAAATTTTCAATACAATTTGGGTCTACGAAATAATAACAAGAATTTTGTACCTCGTCAAAGCTGACATAATAATCCTCTAAGAAATGAGAGGAGGGGCATATGTGATCGAAGTGGAAAAGAAGGCCATTAGGCCTGTACTTGTTGTGCACCCAAACATTGGGTTAACTTCTACCAAGAATACCAAAAGGGAAAAGGGAAGCAGGTTGAGACGAATTTTGTATCTCTTTATTTTATATATTTTTCTTTTCACTATTTAAATAAAGTATTTTTATTTTCTAACATTTGTTCTTATCTATAAATTCAAATAAAATAAATGAATGAGAGGAATGCATTGCTAATAGTGCAGCCACATACACAATCTTTCGACCTAGAAAATATTTCTCTCACCTGACATTGGAGGGAGCAAATGTTAGTACAATATCAGGTACAACAAGCCTAATTGAAGGTTTTAGAAAAGCCGAGTTGATGTTACCAAATGGAACTAAAATTCATAATAAAGATGCATTGTATTCTTCTAAATCTCGAAGAAATTTGCTTAGCTTCAAAGATATCCATCTCAGTGGTTATCACATTGAAACCATAAACGAACATAATAACGAATATCTTTATATTACAATTGTTATATCCGGTCGGAAGCAAGTCCTAGAAAAACTCATTATTTTACCTTTTAGATTATATTATACAACCATAAAAAGTTATAGAGTCACATATATTGATAAAGCAAAAATGCACTGATCCAAAGACTTTTGTCTTTTGGCATAAGCAACTTGGGCATCTGAGAACCATAATGATGCTCCGAATAATTGAGAATTCAAATGGTCATCCCTTGAGGAACTAAAAGTTCCTATCAAGCAATGATTATGCATGCAAGACATGCTTAGTGGGGAAATTAATAGTGAGACCTTCTCCTTTGAAAATTGCTTTTGAATATCCATCTTTTCTAGAGAGAATTCAAGGGGATATATGTGGGCCAATCCACCCATTATTAGGACCATTTCGTTACTACATGGTCTTAATAGATGCATCTACAAGATGATCTTATGTCTGTCTGCTTTCAACTTCGAATGCTACTTTTGTAAAGCTTCTTGCTCAAATAATAAAGCTCAAAAATCAATTTCCAGATTATCCTATTCAGTCGATTCAGCTTGATAATGCTAGTGAGTTTAAATCTAAAGCATTTAACGACTACTGTATGGCAGTTGGCATTACAGTCAAGCATCTTGTTGCACATGTACATACTCAAAATAGGTTAACTAAATCTTTGATTAAAAGGCTTCAGCTAATTGCTCGGCCATTACTACTGAAATCTAAATTGTCTACTTCTTCCTGGGGCCATGCAATATTACATGCCACTACTCTCATTCGCATAAGACCAACCACTTATCATAAATACTCACCAATGCAACTCATAGTTGGTCAAGAACCAAATATTTTTCATCTGCGAGTTTTTGGGTGTGTTGTATATGTTTCAATAGCACCACCACAACGCATCAAAATGGGTCCGCAATGCAGACTAGGCATTTACATTGGATTTGATTCTCCATCTATTATTAAATATTTGGAACCTTTAACAGGTGATTTGTTTACTGCATGATTTGTAGATTGCCATTTTAATGAAATAATTTTCCTTCTATTAGGGGGAGAAAAGATTTTACCAAAAGAAAAATGCGAGCTCAATTGGAAAGCATCTAATTTAAATGATTTTGATTCTCATATTGGCAAATGTGAACTTAAAGTTCAAACAATCGTTTATTTGCAAAATATAGCATATCAATTGCCAGATGAATTTGTTGATGTAAAAAAAGTGATAAAATCACATATACCTGTTGTAAATGCTTCTACAAGGATTGATTTACCTAATGAGCATATTCCTGAAACAACAGAAAGAGCAAAGCGACGCTTAAAGCGAGGCAGATCTATTAGTGCCAAGGACACTATAGCTCGAAAACAGAAAGTCCAAGAAAAGGCACAAAAAGATGTTATGCTCCAATAAGAAAAAGTACAAAACACTGATACGGTAAACGTGGATATGACCTCTGAGAACGCCACATGTAAAAACAAAGAAATTACAATTAATTATATGCATAATGAAGAATTAGATCGATATAAAATTGTGGTTGATGATATATTTGCGTATAATGTAGCTTTGGATATTGAAACAAATCTTGATGAAGATCGTGAACCACAATTGATTAATGAATACGGAAAGATGCAATTCAGGCAGAGCTAAACTCATTAGAAAAACGCGAGGTATTCGAAATCATCGTTGCAACACCAGCAACTATAAAGCTTGTAACATACAAATGCGTATTTGTTTGCAAATGAAATGAGAAGGGCAAAATCGTGAGACATAAAGCACAATTAATTGCTCAAGGATTCTCACATATGCCTGGTTTTGACTATAAGGAGATGTATTCTCCTGTAATGGATGGAATTACTTTCATGTTTTTAATTGCCATGGCTACTAACAAGGGCTTACATATGCGCCTTATGGATGTTGTTACAACATACTTATCTGGATCACTTGATAGTGACATATACATGAGAATTCCTGAAGGATTCGCAATGCCTGAACAATATAATTCGAATCCTTGAAGTCAAATTTCAATCAAATTGCAACAATCGTCGTATGGCCTGAAATAATTAGGAAGAATGTGGTATAATCGCCTGAGTGGAGACTCGCAAAAGGAAGAATATATGAACAATATAATTTGTTCATGTATATTTATCAAGAAATCTAATACTAGATTTATTATTATTGTTATATATGTGGATGACTTAAATCTTCTAGGGACTCTAGAAGACATTGTAGGTACAACAGATTATCTAAAGAAAGAATTTGAAATGAAAGACCTGGGCGAAACCAAATATTGTCTCGGTATTCGGGTAGAACATTTATTCACAGGAATATTTATTCACCGGTTAACTTATACAGAGAAGGTGCTTAACCATTTTAATATGGACAAAGCTCATCCATTAAGCACATCAATGGTGGTACGATCTCTTGATGTCAAGAAGGACACATTTCGTCCTTAAGAAGAAGGTGAGGAACTTCTCGGGTCATAAACACCATATCTCAATGCAATCGGTGCTTTTATGTATCTTACAAATTGTACACGTCCAGATATTGCATTTTCAGTCAACTACTTGGCACGATATAGTTCTGCACCTACCAAAAGACATTGGAACGGAGTCAAGCACATCCTACGCTACCTTTGTGGAACCACTGAAATGGGTTTGTTCTACCTAAAAGAATCAATACCGGGATTAGGTGGTTTTGTAGATGCAGGGTATTTATTTGATTCTCATAAAGCTCGATCACAGACTGGTTATGTGTTTACTTATTGCGGCATGACTATTTCATGGCGTTCAACGAAATAGACACTGACTACAACTTCTTCGAACCATTCGGAAATATTAGAAATTCATGAGGCAAGTTGTGAATGTTTCTGGTTGCAATAGATGATTCAACACATTCAAGAGTCTTGTGATATACGATCAACCCAAGATAACCTGACTGTAATTTATGAAGACAATGTTGCATGTATCACCCAACTTGAAGAATACTACATAAAGGGCGACAGAACGAAGCGTATTTTAGCTAAATTATTTTACATGCATGAGCTCCAAAAGACTAGTGAAATAGACGTTCAACCAATATGCTCCATAGATAATCTGGCTGATTATTCACTAAGGCACTTCCCAGGACAATTTTCAAGAAGCTAGTTTACAAAACTAGAATGCGACGGCTTAGAAATATCCCTTTTTGATGCATCCAAAGGAGTTTGTTTTGAGGGGGAGACTATCTCTTTTTTCCTTCGCCATGGTTTTTATCCCACTGAGTTTTTCCTAGCAAGGTTTTAACAAGGCAGTCTAATGGGGACCTTAAACAAAGGATTATATATATGATGGTCATCCAAGGAGGAGTGTTGTAAAGTGATTAGTAGTTAGTGGTTAGGTGTTGCGAAGTAATTAGTGGTTATGGTTAGTGGTTAGATGAGCTCCCATTCATAATGGACTCTATGCTTATATATAACCACTTTTAGTGTGAAAATGTTGATTACAAAAAAAGGGAGAAGAGAAGAGTAAGAGAAGAAAGAAAAGAAAGAAAGAGGAAGAGAAAGAGAAATAAAAAGTGAGAGCATTTATTATTATCTCAATTTGTTTGTGATCCCTTTGCTTGGTAATTTATAACACTTTCTTCATTTATGGTACTCACATTAATAACAAAAATATTTCTCCTGAAATCTAAAGTAAGTGCTTCAGCAATTTCCCTCCCAATTTGCAACATCAAAAAATTTGAGAGATACTCATCTTCCATCTTATTACGAAGCCCATTTGTAGTGATATTTATTGCCAAAAATGCTCGTTCTATAGTAGCCATAGAAACCGGAAGTGTAAGCGCAAGCCTAATTAACCCCCCGACAAGACGGTGAATGATTGACTTTCTTATTCTCATCAATACTTGACATAACTCGGGAAGAGATGACATAAATATATAATGCTGCAATTGGAGCTTCAGAAACTATAAATCATCTTCACAAAAGTCTTAAGGGTAACATTGGCTTGCAACTTTACACATTTTCTCAACATTGAATGACGCATAACTATCTCTTGGGTCTAGAGTTCCCTTAAACATTTTTTAAAGTGTGGGCTTGAAATATGTGATCAAATAGGTTAAAAGGCCCAATTAAATTTCTGTTATCGGCTTCAAATGTAAAAAATATAATTTTAGAATTCTTTGTGGGCAAATTTTGAAAATTGGAGTGGGACAACTTGAAAATAGGAAAATTTCAAGGGGGCAATTAGGTTTAATGATACGGACATATACAACTAATCTTTCAGTTGAGGAAGGTCCAAATTTCAAATCGTGTAGTGTTTTTTTTGACAACTCCTTTACCAGCAGAATTACATGAATTCGAAACAGTTATTCTCCCTTGTAGAAAAAAAAATCAAGAAGAATATTTGTAAAAAAATATTTGCCTTAAAGCAAATTGATTATTTGGCTTCAAGAGCATATCCACTTATTCATAAAAAATAAAAAATAAAAGATATTTGTAACTGGAAGTCTACTTTCATTGAGAGTAGATTTGCTGATTCTTTTCTCACAACTTTGTTCTAAATTTCTTTTATATGTTTTCCCGTTTTTGAGCAGATTTGAGGGTTAGATTTCACGAGTAGATCTACTCATTTTTTTCATATAAAAAAAAAATTGTATCTACAAATACACTTTTCCTACGCGCAAATTCACTAATTTTTTCTTGAAAATTTTGTTTGAAATTTTGTTCATGCCTCAGCTTATTTCATCAATTTTTTCCCTTTGTGTACACTGATCTAGAATTTTGCGTCCGCTCTTGTTCCTCAATCAAGAACACATATGGGACGCGAAAAAATAAACAAAAATTTCAGATATCCATCTTAAATCGATCCGGCCCCATTAAAATTTGAGCCGGATTGGGTTGATTTTATGGTTGATCATTCTCATAGGCTATTTTAACCCGCCTAGTCCCGAGCCAACCCGCTCTAATTACATAAATACTTGAAAGAAATCCCAAAATAATATGAAAAAAAATTAGGTATATAGATCAATTTTTTTCAGAATAACTTTTCAAGCGACCTTGCATTTACAAATAATGCGACTAGATTTGTACCTGTTTACAACCACACAATTGCTAATTGCATAATCAAAATATTAAAATAATTGTATTACTATTGTTTGGATAATTGGTGGGGACGAGGGAAGGAGGGAGGGAGTGTGGGTTGGGGGGAGGAGGCATGCTGCCGTTTGCACCATTCTTTTTACAACGAGAGAGAATCAAAGATATGCAATTAAGCCTCCGAGAAATAGACGTACAGCTGGGGATAGAGTTGGATTTGCATTTCCTTTTATTGCGTTCACTGTTATACTTCCCCTCCTTTCCGATAAATCTCAAATTTTACAGTATATCTTTTCACGGGATGAAGTAAGAAAAAGTGACCTGCGGAGGTACATGGTGTAGTTGGTTTTTAATGCATTTTTGAAGTTTTGAACTGGAGATATAATATATAAAAATTATACATATTTATTAATTTTTAAGTGATTTAAAATATAAATTATATAAGTATAAAAAATTTCAGTATTGTTTTTAAATCTAAATTTTTTCTTACTTTAAATAAAAATCTCAAGATCGATGGCAACCTTATAAATTACCTGAAAATTAATATATAATATATATTTATATTTATATTTATATGTTAGTTTTATTGATATGATTCAAATTTTTGAAAAATATATGGGAAAAAAATAGTGCAAACTGTGCACACGAAACCCTCGCTCATCGACCCATCCACCCTCCCCCCAAACCCAGAATTACCTCGCCACTTTGGCCGTATATTAGTCAAGCAATCGATAAAATTTTGGGAAATACCTGATCGGTACCGTAATCTCTCCTTTTTAATATATTATTTGGGGATTTTTTTTTTTTCCAAATACTCTTTGATAGTTTTAACCGCCGATCAGACCATCACACTGTTATCGTCCCGTAGACGCTCTCTCTCACACACGGTTCTTCTTCAACCCAAGGGATCAGCGACCCCAGATCAGGTACTCCCTCCTCTTTTCCTCCTCTTCCTCCTTTTTTTCCTAATTTTTCTGCCCAAATTTCTTCTCTGAACCAATTTCTTGCTCAACGAGTCCACTGTTATTAGACTTTTCAGATTTCTTTACAAAACCCTAAGCCCGATAACCCTTATAGCACATGTACTAGTTTACGAATTAGTTTTGTTGTGAAATTGGGTCAACAGAAGTTTAGATTCCTTTTTTTTTTCATCTTGATAAAATTCTATGTTTACTATCTTGAGGAGAAATTCTAGGTTTAATTTTATCATCTTCATCCTCTCTCTGCATCCTTATGGGAAATTGATTAAAAGAATTTATTGGAGTTATATGGGCTTATCTGATGGATGAACAACTATACGTTGGGTGAAAGATTTATCCACCCTATATATAATTGTAAGTTTTGGTCTAAGTTGTTAAAGGGTTGTTTTTGTGGCTTTGAAGGCGTGAGAAGGGGTCGTCGTTTGTGAATGCGTTGAAGGTTTTGCAATTTCCAATTTCCTATTCTCTAAAAACATCAACAGTGATGGGTTTGAAGTTTCTGAACAAAAAGGGATGGCACACGGGTAGTCTCCGGAATATAGAGAACGTGTGGAAAGCGGAGCAAAAGCATGATGCCGAAGAGAAGAAGTTGGAGGAGCTCCGGAAACAGATTCAGGAGGAGCGAGAGCGTTCTGAGTTTCGTCTCCTACAAGAACAAGCTGGCCTTGTTCCGTACGTGATTTTTCCCCCCCTTTTTCAAAAGAATAGCTTTTATATTAGTCTGTAGAAGATGATCTTCCCATTGAGGCTAGGGGTTGGGGTTCCTTGTTTGATGATTATTTACTGCTTCAAAATACTTCTCTTTGCAGGAGACAGGAAAGATTGGACTTCCTCTACGATTCTGGTTTGGCCGTCGGGAAGGGCAGTTCTGATGGCTTTAAGGCACTGGAAGCCCTCCCCAAGACTGATAATGAGGCAGCAGCCTGCACTTCTCCCAAGGTAATAACATTTCTTATGTAGTAGCTATATCCATAGTTATTAGAATCTTATGATTCATGATTGGATTCAATACTGTGTTTGGTGTCTAAAAAGCAAAAGACAATTTGGATAGTTAAAATAATTAAAATAGGTCCAGTAATAAACAAAAATGGTGGGGCATTCAAATTAAAATTTTTCAAAATAACAAAGGAATAACAATGATGAAGCTGAATTTTTTTTGGAGAAAAACATGATTGGCTCAAAAAAAAAAAGAGAAGCTTATAAGAAGCCTTTTTATAAGCATAAAGAATGTTATGTTGAGGTATTCTTCTAATAACGAGCTGTTCTTGTATGTGCTATTGAATCTTAAGATCCCCAATTCGATTTTACTCACTATTCGGAAAATGAACTCTTTGATTCACCACGCGACAACTATGTCAAATCATTTGCATCTTGATGCTCATTCATCTAAAGTGCTTACCTTATTGTTATTTTGTTTCCTGTATCTTTAGTCTGCTGTAAATTGATCTCCACATGCATGAGTAACGTCTGATGGCTGCTTGGCAGAAAGCAGAAAAAGGGATACTTCTAAGAGCCAACCACGAGTCAAGTAGATTAATTTTTTGGAAAGTCTTTGTCTTGGCTCTTATTAGGATAATCATGCTCTTCCCATACAATTTTTCTTTGGTTTGACATTGCCTTTTGATTAATGGATACAAGAGTGCTCTAAATGTAGCCTATTGTTCTTACTCGTTTTAGCCTTGTTAATTTTTGTTTACATGTGGGTAATATCGTCTGTGTTGACTGTCTTTGCAGCAGGAACCTGTACCAGGAGCTTTATTTGAGGAGAAACGTCAATCAGCCAATGATGCATGGAGGAAGCTCCATTCAGATCCCTTACTAATGATCCGCCAGCGGGAACAAGAAGCTCTTGCACGAGTAAAGAACAACCCCATTCAAATGGCCATGATCCGCAAATCAGTGAGTTTGCTCTTGGCTATGTCATGGATTACGCACATAGTATATATTCAGGAATGGAAGGTGAAATATATCAATTACGATGTTATAAATGAATTATGCATAGATTTATTATAAGCTACTGAAGATTCTAACTTCTAAATTCTAATGCTTGTGCACCTTTAATATAAGTGAGATGCAAGTCTCTAATAAATAAGTTATCTTTTTAGAGTTTTCACTTCTTGGGAAGGAGTCAGGCTGTAAATGAGGCCGAGCCCAACCTTAGTTACCAGAAAATGCTCAAGGGGTTGCGATTCCCGAATTGGAACGGAAGTTCCCAAACTGGGAACATTTATGTTCCAGAGCTGCAGATTGAACGTTCCAAAAATAAAAGGAAAACCTTGAGAAACCTGGAAGATTTAATCTGACTTGTAATAGAAATATTTTCTCCTCTAAATGAAGATTTGTGTATATTTTAAGATTTGAAGATTTGAAGAAGTTGATCTTTAGACATCATTGTTCGCGTTCAAGTGGAGGAGGAAAATCCTTAAAGATGAGGAAAGGAAGAGATGGGAGGGAAGCATAAATGTTGGAGAGGGAGGAGAAGCATGGCCAAGTAAATAAGAGGAGAGAGTAAGAGGCATGATGAAGGAGAGAGAAGCTTTACCTTGGGAAAAAAAACAATCTCTGTGTTTCTTTAAATGAAGAAAGTCTTCACATGTTTCAAGTTCTTGAAAATTTAATAAATTGCTTTAATGATTTCAAGTTTCAATAAATCTACATCTAAAAATAAACTCAGAATTCTGGAATAAAAAATGGTTCAGTTAATTTTTAGATGGTTACACGCTTATTCTTTATTTATATCATTCTTGGATTGGATATGGCTTGAAGTATATATGTTCTTCCCACATCTTGTTCTACCTACCTGTCTCCCTTTTTTTTGTACATGGACAAAGAAGGAACTATAAAATTTTATATATAACCCGAAAAAGCATTCCGCTTCCAATGGGATGTATCCTATTCCAATGAAGCATTCCCAAGAAGACTATCCCTACCATTCCACGTTCCAAGATAGGTTGCATTTTACGTTCCCATTTCTGTTCCACATTCCGAAACGATCCACGATCTAGGTAACTGGGAGCCCAACTGTGCTTGGACTCAACTCGTTTGATTTGTGTGTAATTGGAATTGGGCTCAGCCTGTGGTCACAAGCCCCAGTTCTAGTGTTTGGGCCGGACTTCTGAATTTTCTAAGGAGCCAAAGCTCAGCTTGTCTTGCCACAAATTTTGAAAAGATAACGAGCATGGACTCATGAGCTCAAACTCATTATCACAAGTTCAAACTCGTGTATGTTTGTTTGTTTGGCTTGTTTGGTTGATAAAATTAATTACCTAACCATAGTAAACCTGTTGATGCTTATAATTTTTTGAGATAAGAGTCCTAAATAAAAATAATGAAAGGGAGATCTGGCCTGCTGATGCGTGGTCTAGATCACTCTATATGTTTTTTTTTTGGTGAACTTAAATATATTACCAAAAACCAGCAAAAAAACCTGGAACAAGGAATAAACAATACACACAAACAGCCCCTAGCCGCACACCACAGCTAGGCCTGATGAAAGAAAACAAGATTACAACAAAAGCACAGCAAAGCACAGAGCAAACACCACTTAATCAGGCATAGCAGAGGGAAGACCCCAATTACATTGAACCATCAACGAAGTGTTGTTGCATTTGATTCTCTTCAATGTACACGCCACGTCCTTTACAGCCCTGATGAGGTGATTCTTCAAGGCAGTAGCAGAAGGAGATTTCCTTCTAAAAATGCACTTATTGCACTCCCTCCAAATGGAGTAACAAAGGGCAGCAAAACTTACCCTGATGATGATCTGCTGTGGAGAATTCCCAATAGCATTACTGCAGATCCACTGTAAATTCTGCAACTAGGTTCCATTGACCCATGGGATATTGCATCTACCAGCCCAGAACCAAGCCAGACCAGCTGAAAGTATGCAGTCAAAAAAAAGGTGATCAAGAGAGTCCTGCACAGATTTACAGAACATGCAGACCTCATGCTGGATTGTCTGATTGTCCATCAACACAGATTGTGTGGGAAGCTTATTCCTCACAGCCAGCCAAAGAAAAAAGGAGTGCCTTGGTGCAAGATGTTTGGCCCACACCAGTTTCGACCATTGCCTGATTATTTCCTTTCTTTGAATAAGCTCCCAAACTAAAGCAGTAGAGAAAGCCTTACCATTGCTGTCCTTCCAACATAGTTTATCTGGTTGCTCTCCCACTAGGACAGGTAAAGGATCAGGCCACCTAGTCAAAACACGACTACACCAAGGCCAAGCAGAAATACCTGACAAAACATTCCGAAGGGTTGCAGACCTCGGGATTCTTGACTCTCAGATCCCTATTCGAAACTCTTATAGAAATTCCCTTGAGGGTGCCAGCAGTCAAACCAGAAGGAGATGCTCGAACCATTCTCAATCTTCCAGACAAACTGAAGCTGAACCAGCGGTCGCAACTTAAGGATTTTCCTCCAGGCCCAGGAAGAAAGAGTAGGAGGTTTGGCCACCCAACAGTGACTTCTTTTCAGAAAATGGATATGGACCCATTTGCACCACAAGGAAGCCTTATCCCTGAACAAGGACCACAGACTTTAGATCAACCTATATTTATAAGTCAAAAAAGAAAAAAAATAACGTAGCACAAAAGGCATTCCTAAATTTATGTTTGGGTTCGGCTTGTTTGAGAAAACATACACAAATGAGCCCTTAACTAGTAAAATATAGGTGAGCTTATTGGTCAGCTCAGTTCTTTGCAGGCCTATGGAGTAATATGGAATAGGAATCAACATTCTCATTTGTATTTTCATTCCTGCCATTCAAGCAGCTCCTCAATTTGCTTCTTTTGGTTAACCCCAATCCTCCTAACCATCATAGACAGATTATTCAACTCCATCTGTAACAATGCAGCCCCAACCCGGCCCCCTCCTCTCCTTTTTTTTTTTTTTTTTTTTCCCTCTCTCTCCCTTTACCTATTAAAGTTCAAGAGATCTTAGTATTTTTATCACCCTCTTAGTCTCCAGCTAATCTCTTCCCTCGTAAGAATCACTCGAAGTCATTACAGAGTCTCTTTCCTACCCAATTACTCCTTAAAGATCTCTACCCTTCCAAAGAATCTGAGATATAGAGTTCACTCTCTAAGATCTCTACCCTTCTAAATAATTTGAGAGATAGAGTTCACTCAGAATAAGCTTCTTCTCAGATATTCCTAAGATCTTCTACCTTTCAACTCCACATTTTTCCTTGAAGAAGATTAGTTTCATCGTGAATTTGAGCCCCTCCCAAACTCTGACCAAAAGGCTATCCAACCACTCCTCAGTACTAAAAAGGCTGTAATGGTTGCTCCACAAGCTCTCAGTACTAAAAAGGCTGTAATGGTTGCTCCACAAGCTCTTAAATCCCAAGAAAGTAAGGTAGCTGACAAGATTCGAGAATGATGAAGGCTGGGCGTTTCCATCCTGAAACCAATTGGCGATAAGAGTAACCCAACAAATGCTTGAAGCACCAGGACAACTGGTTCAAAACTGTCATGGCATCCGCAACAGCTTGTGTTCTATATGTGCACAACACAACACAATCCCGAGGGGGGGGGGGGGGAGGAGACCACAAATGGGCCTCACTTGAGCCAAACACAACCTCTGCTCTAATAGCATGTCAAGGTTCCATCTCCAAACTAATTGGCAATCGGTGTAGGGGCCCCAAGATCTTATTAATTAAATTGTTAGGTTCTAGTTTCCCAATGTGGAACAATATTCTCAACACCCTTACCCTCACCCCTCCCCTCCTCTCCACATATGTTGTTATCTGAGCGAAACGCATGGACAGCTTAAATTGGGGTTCCCATTCCATCTCCAAACTAATTGGCAATCGGTTGAGGGGCCCCAAGATCTTATTAATTAAATTGTTAGGTTCTAGTTTCCCAATGTGGAACAATATTCTCAACACCCTTACCCCCACCCCTCCCCTCCTCTCCACATATGTTGTTATCTGAGCGAAACGCATGGACAGCTTAAATTGGGGTTCCCATTCCAAACTAATTGGCAATCAAGGGGAGTAGCCCAATAGATACTTCAAGTACTAGAACAACTAGTCCCAGATCGATGTGGGATTCTCAACAGATAACACCTGAAAACAACTAATCTCCTGGCCTAGGTCCAGGAAATAATCCTTCCACCTGTCAGCCTGGAGAAACTGTTCAATGGTCTGGTTTAGGGTGAAGCTGTCATTGAGCTGCGAAAGGTCCCTTAACTTACTCGCATTGATGAAAAGTTGCAGGTTCTAAACTTGTTGGATGTGTGTGTATTTGTGGTCAATAAAGAAAGGTTACTCTCATTGATTAAATAATTAAAATACTCCATACTTCTAGCTGTCAGTGTTGGCGTGGCGAGGTCATGGTGCCTCAAGCAGTTCCAGCCCAGGGTCTGGTCATTCTTTGGTCCCTAGTTGCCTTAAACTGTTAAAGGTGGCCTGAGGATAGAAACATCAGAGCACAAAAATACTATAATATAAACGCAAAGCACCTGTAGATATTAGATCAAACCTGCAGAAAGATGACAAAAAGCATGCTGTTCAACTCATAGGAAAACGTGCTCAGGTTTTTCATACAAGTGGTGAGATGCCCATTCTCTCACAAGAAGTTGCGGAACATTCACTTAGTCGTAGCTACTAACTAGGAATCTTAATAAATTTGGTCCTATGTTAGATGGTTTCTAGCCTGTTCTGTCCATTTATGCTATTTGCTCAATGTTGGCTCTCTTTTTAATTCATAATGACTGCAGAAATTAGTGAATCACCAAGAAAATTGCTATTAATGCACTGGCTTCTTCTTTTTTTTCCTTTTTTTCTTTTTTCTTTTAAATAAAAAAATCAGTTTGTTAAAATGACTAGCTCCTTTAAATGTATTCTTTCAAGAATAAGGAGAAGCGTATTTTGAAAATATTTGTAGGTTGAGGTGCAGAAGCACAAGAAGGCCTCTGATGAAAAGGAACCTCAAAAGAACGTACATCAGCGAATGTCCAGGCATCAGAAGCATTCATCATCAAAACACCGATCAAAGTCAGAACTTCTCTCTTCAGAATGGGAAGACCGATGGAAACCTCATAAAAATTCTGACAAGCACAAAGGGCAGGTAGACGAATCAAGTGATGGGAGAAATCGCACCAAGAAGTCTCACTTCGAATACTCGGAGCACCCACCCAGTGGCTCGACAGACATCAAAACTGGAAAATATGAAACTAAGCACATGAGTGGGAAGCATGAGAGATCCAAGCGTGAAAAATGTCCTATGGAAGATTGGGCAAGTCCTGATGCTACCAGGGAGGAAGAGAGCCGAAGTTCTCGTGGAGCAGGTTTGGTGCCTAGGCACCAACCTCAGCGTAAGCACCAGAATAACGCTCCAAGACTTTCTGAAGAAGAGCGAGCCACAAGGCTTCGTGAGATGCTAGTGGATGCAGAGCTGCACGAAGAACAACGTTGGAAACGACTAAGGCAGGCTGAGGAAGATGATGCACGGGAAGCTATGCAGGTGTACAGTTCTGGCAGCCGAAATTCTTTGGAAGCTGCTCACAAGAGCTTATATGGTGCTGATAGGGGAGGAAGCTCTACAATAGAGAAAAGTGTCCGACGGCGTGCACATTATTTGCAGGGCAAGTCAGATGTTGGTGAGGGGAATGCTTTCAGGCGGTGAACTGTTGTTTCTAGTTCGAAATTTGTAAGTATGGCTACTTCCTATATCTAAATTTACTGTGAACCAAACCGAATGAAAGGTGCTCAGTATGTTGTAATGGCTGGCTGCTCCACGTTCCTTTTCCTTCTGAGTTCCATGACATGACTGTAATGAAAATTTGTTACTCTATTTGGAAGTAAATCTCATCAATTTTATATTTTAATGAAGGGGTCTTGTTTTTAGGATTAAGCTCCAAATGAGGTGATCGTGCCAACTTAGTTAAAATAGCAATCATAATAGTTGTGCACAGGATGTTGACCAAAATGAGGTCATGTTTCGCAGGGTTGGGAGATGAGAAAGGGGATTAATAGTGGTGCATGTAATGCGGACAAAAGTGAGGTAATGTTTCGCAGAGTAGGGAGATGAGAAAGGGGATTCTAAGCCTATTTCTAAAATATACTAGATGCACTCTACATTGCACATTTATAATTATTTTAAAATGCATGACATATCATTAAAATTATTTTTTTTAACAAGTAAATTACTCCTGCCCTACCTCTCCATATTTTTCTTTTCTCCTAAGATCAAATTTTTTCCTACTCCCGACTCCCTTTCGACTTTCATTTTCCACATTTTTTTCTTTCTTATTTATGCTAGCCGTTGCTTTAATTTTGTGCAAAAAATGAAAGTCAAAAAATTATTTGAAACCTGAAGAATTTAAAAATGATTATTTAAATGCAACAAGACCAACAAAAATAATAATAACCATTCGAATAATCAGGGAAGAAGTGATTTTTATTTTATTTTTCTCGAAAAGAATGACTCTTTTTTTTTTTTACTATACAACAAGGCTGAGTGTAATTTGAGTTTTTAACACATGAAATATATGATTTTCATTTCTTTTCTTAATTCGAATAAAGAATGCTTTTTTCCCTGTGATTACCTGGTTACATCTAAGTAATATATTTTTTTATTTTTCCGTGTCTTAAAAAAAATAAAATAATAAATTTTTTTCATAAAATCAAAGTGACGGCAGGCGAAGAATAAGAAAATAAAAGGTTAAAGAAGAAAGACTTAACGGAAATTGGGAAGGCAAAAATAAAAGGAAAGAATGTTAAAAGATTGGGGATGAATTTCATTGATGGTCATTGAACTCTAAGGATTGCCTCAAAATTGTCAATATATTTTTATTTATTTCATTTTCCATACTGAATTCTCAGTCAGAAATTATCTAAGAAGGAAAGAGAGAACCGAGAGATACACAGAGATGAAATCAATTTTTGATGCAAAAAATAATATTTTGATAAAAAGATGCACATTCAATCCACTACAGAGATGGAGAATGTAGTTATCCATACAAGCATATGATGTGTAAGTGTGAATAGAGGTCAAGAACTCAAAAATCCTTCCATATTTATGAAACTCATGAAACTTGACTAGGTCTATATATTTTTGTACGTTATCTCAATCTGAACAGTTAGAATTATTTAAAAATGCCTTGAAATCAACTAGGAGAGTGAAATTATTAGATGAACTCAAGAGGAGCTAGCTCCCTCTTAAAGAAACTAACAACAATGATGAAATTGTGACACTATAAAGGTTCAGTATGAAAAGTGAGATAAATCAAGTACAATGACAATTTTTAGACAACCATTGGAGTTCGGTGACCTTCAATAGAAGTTACCCAAAGACTGGTCTTGGTGGGTGAATGTTAAGAAGGAAAATAAAAATAATAACTAAGCTCGTGAAAAAAGGGGGAACAGAGGTAATTTGGGTTTTTTTTAATATCATTTTAATTATATGTCACTAGGCCTTTTGATTAAATGAATGCCTAAGATCAAAATTGGGGACGTAGAACAATAGTTTTGCCCTCTAAATCGACCCACTCGAAAAACCAACAAACAGGTTCATGTGAGGCGGGCTTTTTTTCTTTTTGAGGTGGGTCGAGTCGGGTCTATGGGTAGAATTACATTTGGGGCTACTAGATCCAATCTACCCAACTTAGGATTATATATATAGGATTTTGTTAATTTAGTATGTTAGTTGTCATTGAATTGAGTCGCTCTTTTTGTTAGTAGTGTTTGAATTGGATTGGGTAAATTTAGCCCTTTAGTATATTAGTTGTGACAAAATAAAATCTTTTTTTATATTTAGTAAAACATTTATTTTAAATTTTTTGACCCATCCTTCCCACCTCATTAACCTTAGCCGGTTTGCCCTATGTCTGGTGGAAAATTTTTTTAATCCGCCTCAAAATTAATGCAGATTGGGTGGAAATGGTCCAAAACCATTTTGCTCCATCTACCTACACGCTCCTAATTAAAAATAATAGTATACCTACAATCCCGGCAAAGGACGTGAATTTGATGGGCATTTCCCTTTTTTATTGCTAGTATTCCATAAAATGAGGATAAAATACAATTTCCATTTTCTCAGTAAGTTGAGGGAAACGAGAAAAATCACATAAAAGAGCCTACTTTTTCACATAAAAGCATCTAAGTCAACTTTGTACTTGCCTCCAAAAGGGCCTTTGAATTAAATATCGCATAAAATTGATGTAAACTTAACTGTTATTGGAAGGCTTATTGGGTTTACTTCGGGATGACCATCTTATCCAATGCCTAATAGGGCAACAGTTAATTGCCTAGAAACAAAATACATGTATGTGCTATGATAACCCAGTCTCTTGCACCCTCGACAGCACAACGGGGTGTTAACTAAGACCAACCATCACAGCATTAACAAGCATGACTAACAGCATGAGTAGATTATGTTAAAATAATAACCTATAATCTTCAAACCAAACTAGTAATTTTCTAATTTTAACTTTTAATTTCAGATGACTATAAAAAGACATAGGGTTTATCTTATTACAATATTATCCAATAGGTTTAATTACAATTTTAATTAGCACTAAACTTGAACAACTGGGGAATGAAAATCCCATTGGTTCTACCTTGCCTATTCGCCTCATTCCTTATTGCACAAACTTGTTTACCTGGTAGTCAATAATAAAAAAGAGTGAATGATAAAACACCTTGTAGGAAACTTAGATCAGCAAGACTTCTACTAGGTTATATCATGAACAAATGATATAATAGCTTCAAGAATTTATCTTATTCTCCCAACATCAACAGACAAGGACAAACAATAGTTTTAAAAATTATGAGCTAAACTGGATGAACACAACATTCAAACTCAAACTAGCTGACTTAATCAAACAATTCTTTAGCCTTTAGCCAAAAGATCCACCAAATTTGTATAAACGGTTCGTCAACTATTAATCATGTCGTTCACCCACCCAATATTCGATTAGATTACTCTAAAATTTGCTTCTATAGCTCAATGACTCAGTCATTCAAACAAACTGTGACCTCACTGAGCGACTTGTAATGTGGTTATGAATGTTTTTCATTTAAAATCAACTCATACTTTTGAGCCCACATATGCCAAAACATTTCTTGCATTATTTAACCCAAGCATGGTCTAATTGCATGCATTGTTTAACCAGAGTATGAGGTCTAACCTTATGGCAAAATGGACAGCATTTTTTTGCAATTCAATCCCCCATGTATAAAGCTGTTCAACTTAGCTCGATCACAACCAATATTTGAAAGGTACTCCAA
The DNA here is from genome assembly GCA_034195605.1 of Santalum album. Taxonomy (NCBI): domain Eukaryota; kingdom Viridiplantae; phylum Streptophyta; class Magnoliopsida; order Santalales; family Santalaceae; genus Santalum; species Santalum album. Next base: position 98,921 of record CM067261.1, read on the forward strand.
CAATCGAGTATGCAATCTAATTCAACTCCAAAAGATACTACCCAAAAAATGGTATTCTAACTCAAATCAACTTAAGACATAGAACAAGAAGCAGTCTTAAGTTCAACAGCATATTGTTTACTTAACAACCTTTTATGATCCATTAGTTCAAACAATAATAACCCACTATCAACTAACAACAAAAGATTAATTTAATCTACGATATTCTACTATTTGTCGATGATGATCCACTTAATCAATTTTTGCATTTCCAGATCTCGATCATTTACTTCATCTAACATAGATGATGAACCGCTTCCATGAGCAATTCATCTACCACCATCTCTAACAATGTCCTATAATATTGTTGTGAAACAACTAGATACCAAGATGACTCTTGTGGCTTCATGTTAGTTAGGTCATGTACAAACAATCGTCTATTTTACCTTAATCCACCCAAAATAATGTCTAAGTTTCAATTCGACTTATTCTCTACCTAATAGCCGTATTTAGGTTAGCACCCTCACATATCCAACGATTTCACTTACTTTAGTTTAGCACCAACTAACACGAACCAATAGGTATTTGGAAACAAACGAATACCCAACCATACAAATCAAGACTTGACAAGAAACACAAGTCATATATCATATTTCAATAACGGTTATTCAATTGACCACACACCATGTAGTAATAAAAAACTCTCCAATAAACACTAGCAGGGGTTCAATGAGACAAAACACAATAAACCATTCATGGGAAGTATTGTTCATAATCATCTCAAGAACATCTTAAAAACTTTCACTTTCATAAAACAACACTTTAATTTGAAATACTACAACTTATTCTATAGTGCTCAAATGGAATTGCTCCCAAAAGAAAAAAGTTAGATAACCTCGTTATCTATAAACTTTTATGTTGATCGCTTTAAACAATTTAAGCTCTAGATAGGCCAAACAGGCCAAAAAAAGAGGGCACAAAAATTTAGTCTCTCAGAAACTTAGTTTAGACCACTTATAGGAAAACTGAGCTATCTTTTGATACATACGCCTTTCTAAATTGCAGTCAAAATAAGATACCTAGATAATAAATGGGGGTAAAACTTAATTTTTGACCTCAAAGTGTGATTCATTTTTTAGGGATGTTAAAAAGGGAAAACAATGGTTCTTTGCAGTTTTGCATCATTTAGACATTTCAATCTGGATCCCTTGCATTAGAAATGCTTAAACTTCTTATACAAAGCTCAAAACGTTTTTATACCTAAAGGGAAATTTTAAGGCACTAAAATATGGAAAATTCTTCTTTCGAACACTTTTGCAAACTTAGTCATTTATAGGGTTAACTATCCACATGAAGGCAGCAATTTGTGCTGGAAATACAATCCAGCCAGATTCTCTGTAGAAAGTTTGAAATTCTAAAACTTTTTCCACACCTCAGATTAAGATGATTCCTAAACCAAATTTGAAGGCATTCAATATAATTACAACTCCATAAAAGAACTCATTCTCAAATTCGAAATAGTTTTAGGCGGAAAATCCCAAAAACCACATTGCCTTCACACTTCCCACACAGAAACAACTAATTTCAATAACTCACATAAATAGAGTTCAACCAACACAACCCACTAAACCAGTTTGGGTCACACCAAAAACTACTTGAGATGATTTGTAATACCCCATAAATACCTTATAATTTTCGATACATTTTAACATCTATGTCTATAATTTAATATTTTTTCAGTATTAAATTATAAGATGGGTGATGTATTACAGTTAAGGGAGACTAATAGCAATTATGGATGAATATTATTCTTAAATCGAAAACGTAAACAATAGGTAAATTGTAGTTTTGCTGTAAAATTTGTGGAAAAATCGAACGAATTGGTGAACCAACAATGTGCAAACAGAAGAGAACAGGAGAAGCACCACATGTGTGGGCCCCACCCATATGGCCTTCACATTTTGGTGGTGGGATTTTTGTCCCCCCCACCTAATCCTATGGGCATAAGTTTGAACTGAAAGATCGAAAAATCGAAAAATCGACTGAAACCGACAAAGACCGAATCAAATCGGTTGGTTCAGTCTCCATTTTTTTTTTCCAACAATAAACTGCATCGATCGGTCGATTTTCAGTCGTTGTTGAAAAATCCTCAATAATCGACTGACCACAAAAGTAACATATATATATATATATATATATATATTAGTGTTGGCCGAACCCAGGCTAATAGATCACAAGCCCAGCCCAATAGCTAATCGGCTCATCCCAAAAGGTTGGCCCAGCCCTAAGTTGTTCTATCAACTTCCCTTTCTCTTTATCTCTCTCCACTTTAACTCACTCCCATGTTTTTCCCATGTGGGGCTCCCAAAATAATATACAAACTTACCCCTCTACCCCTCAAATTCAATCTCTTTATCTCCTTCTCACTTCATTTCACAATAGTAAAATAAAAGAGAGTTTGTCCAATAGAAGGAGGTCTAGAGAACAGGGATAGGCAAGTCTTTTGTAACCTTTTGCCAAATATTTTTGGCAAAGGTTAAGGAAAATATTTTTTTAATTAATTTAATATTTTATATATGAATTACTAGTTTATCATTTAATGGCTTAATCTCATTGGGGTTCTTATTGAGTCGTTGGAGAAGAAATTGTGAAAAAACAAAAAAATTGATCGGTCAGTCAATTTTTTTGTGGTTTTTTTTTCAGTAGAACAATACGGTTGGTAGGTTTTCCATTTTTTTTCATGGGAAAAATTATCGGTCAGCCAATCTTCACCCCTACATAATCCCACCTAAAGGAAACTTTTTCTTACCAAAAGAATTATTGCACTTTTTTTTTTTAATTTCTTTAAAACAAGTATTGTTTTAGGATTATATAATCCATTTTTTCCACATAATTGGAGGGGGAGTTGCGGCAAAACACGAGGAAGATAGAGAGAGTGTGTAGAAAAAGAAGAAGAAGAAGAAGAAAAATGGGCTTCACTTACTCACCCTCTTTACTTGAGGGATTTTTCTACATGTTTTCGCCTTATTTTGATGTTTTTCTTTGAAAAATACTTTAAGAAAGGCTTGATTCTCTAGATCATACTTTTGTTTGCCCCAAAACATGCTGAAATGATGATTTGGCTGTAGCAAGGGGCTGGTTTTGGGTTTTTCACAAAAGATGTTACAAAACTTGATATTTTGAACTTGAAGGTGTTATTTTCAAATTTTGTAATTTTGATCTTAAAAAGGAGTTTCAAAATCACTTGATCTATATTTTTGAATGTAAATGAAGCACTTTTCATGTTGGAGACTCCGGTTGGAAATGCATATAAAATGACCTATAGTTTTTGTCCTTAAAAGATCACTTTGTGCACAGTTTGTAAACTAACCCAAGACAAAGTTTTAGAGGCTATATCAGACGTAGTATATTCGATAGACTTTTATATAGAACATAAATATGGAGCTATAGGAACCAGAATCATTCCAATTGAAGTTGAAACAAGCCTTCAATACTCGTTTGAATCTGAAAGTCAAAATCTAGAATGAAAGTGGGAGAAGCAAAAATGATTTTCTTTGTCTGGAGCTGTTTCCAAGCCCGATGGGTTGTGAAACTAATGTAAACCTAATTTATGGTTGTAATAGGTGTTAAAAATATATTTTTGGGCTTTGATGGCTTTGTTAAACTTAATTAGAAGATTACTCCTAAGATAAACCATTTAGGACATATGAAGATTATTCTTGAACGAATATTCGGAGTTCCGTGATGTGACGCATGACTGATGTGTAATTGATGTGTCATTGATTACAAATTAAAGGTTGAGCTTGGTTGGACTTCTTTGGAGGAAGCTTAGCCAGGTAAGGATTTATGCTCCTTTGTACTAGGATTTCATTCCCTTGTAAGTTTTATTACTTTCTTATAAAGGCTTTGTTATGGTGTTTTGGTGTGGGATACTTTAATAATTCCTAGTGGAATCTTCTTTTGACTCAATTATTGATGATGCTGTTGATGATATTATATATATATATATATATATATATATATATATATATAATATAGGTGAACTCTAGTACTAATATGAATATGATGAGTTGTCTTGGATCCAAGGACATGGGTGTTTAATGCAGGTTCATTGGCTTGTCGCCACTTCGTCAATAATATAGTCGTGCTATTTGTTGTATACCTAGTGATTGCTGTGATGTTGCTCATTAAAAATATATGACTTCTTTTCTATGCTTGCTGTATATATATTTATTGCTAATATTTTCTGCACACTGTTTGAGTGCACTCCTTACTAAGTATCTTTCATACTCACCATTTATTGTGGTTGTTGGTTGAACAGCAGGTGAGAATTTAGTCAATTCGTATAATGACATGGGAAAGGGGATTACGTATGACTAGAAGACTAAAAGACAACTCTTTGGATATATTCTATAAAATTGGATAGTTTAGTGGAATTTTGACTTATACCTTATGAATGTAATATAAATCCAACTTTTGAGGTGTAGTTGATATTAGATACACTTGATGATATTGCTTTACTATTCGATTAAGCACTCCTCATCTCATCCTCCATTTAGGGGGTATATAAACTTAAATGAAGGATGAAACAGAGGGCGCTTTCAGTAACACCACAAATTTTTAATGATGCTTTGGCTAGTGGAAATTGGGGGCGTCATATGATTAATCACATACTACTTCCATGAACAATGCTAATATCACTCCACACAAAATATACCATGGAAATTTAAGATTACCATGGTCAAACACATGATTATGGTTCTAAATCAACATATAAATTTTTGCTAAAAGAAAACATGAAAAGAGTTCAAACTAAGACTTGAACATTGAGATTCAAAGTTAATTTTCCTACTTTTACAACTTTGCTTTGGGAAGAAATTGAGCTCTTTCTTGCAAAATCATACTTCCTTCGTGGATTTTCCAAAGCACCATAACTTTCTCTCTTTTCTCTCTTTTCTCCCTTTTCTTCCATTCTTCTCTCTTCTTTTCTTACAGCAGCTCACACACACCAAAGGAATCCTGAAGGGATTCATAGTTTTGAATGGCAAATTTGATTATTTTTTCTAATTTCGCCCTTGCTTCAAAATCCCATCATTTGTAACAACTAAGGGCATTTTGGTTATTTCACTTCTAAAAATATTTAAAGGTCAACTTATTTTACACCAAAAATTTTGTGTGAGCCCTACGTGTTACATCAATCACTCGTTAAATATTTCTTGCCTAATATTTTTCATAACTAGGCCAAAAACACTATTCCTGAACTTGTCTTTATTCCCGATTCTATGAGACCATTTTTTGTCCTCCTACTAGGGTTTCGAAATCATATATCACTATCTCTACTATTGTTTATGGCTTAATGACAAAGGTCATTTCGATAAATTCACACGAAACCTAAATATAGCATGTTCGTGCGCGAAAATTTTTTTCTAGTGAAAATTTCTTAGAATCTTAAACAAGTTAACCACACAAAATATCTTAGAAAAACATTGATGTTAAGTTTAGTCAAAGTCAACTTTAATTTTAAAGTCATCGATATTACAAGTGTCACACGAGCCGTGCATGTGGGTTGGATAATGCCAATATTTTAGTGAGTTGGCTTACCTATTAACCTAGGAACTTATCTGATAAGAAATCTAGTTTAACTCTAACACCCACTTAACCTATATAAATATAGTTACAAATCTAGCATCAAATAAGAACCTGAATAATAATGTCATATGATTAGGCTTATAACCTAGTTCTATCTTTGTATTCTTTTAGTTCTCCATAAAGATATCCAATGGTTTAGGTGGTGATCTTTGTGTTTCAATCTAGGTATTGCTTTGACTTAACACTAATTGATTAGGATACGCTTGTGAGACACTTTCGCTTCATCGTAAAAGTAATTAGAGCTACACTGATCTGTAAGTGGTTTATGTATTTTTCAATACATATGCACACACACACACACACATATCTGATTTGCTAATACTGATATTAGAGCCAAATCAACATCTGGTTATCAATGGTTAATTAGATTTGGTAAATCTGTTGTTTTGTGAAAGCTAATGAATTTGCATTAAACACCCATATTCTTGGATCCAAGACAACTCATCATACTTATTCTAGCACTAGAATTCACCCTATAACTCGTCTTTGACGGTTGTTCATGCTCAGTCCAAAATCAGCAAGTATTTACAATATTAACATCAATATTAACAATTGTTGAGTCAAAAGAAGACTCCATCCAATAACTAGGGAAGTATGCCCCTAACAAATTGGCATTTTATATCTTTCATAAGAAGGTAGTAAAACTTACCTTGCAATGCTTCCCTTGAAAATATTCCAAGAAACAATCAACCTATAATTTATAATTAATAACACCACAATTATTAACCAATTTTGCAATATAAAACTCATAATAAGTCTCTATACATAACCCTCCATAAGTGTGCTCAAACTTAGGGTTAATCGGGACATCAAGCCAAACACATGACTTTGATACTTAGTACAGTCAAATAATTAGTTTGAATCAGTTTTATAGGCCTACAAGGGTTCAGAACAGCCCCAAGCAAAGAAGCCTAATTTCTGGCCTCTCCCATTTTCGTTCCAAATTCTGTCTGTTTAATTTGAACAAGAGCTGGGAGCACATTTTAACTTCGATTTATGTAATTCTAGTTCTTATAGCTCCGTCTTTGAGTCCTCTACAAAAGTGTCTTTATAGTCTAGGTCTGAATCGGTCTCTAGGGCTACGTTTTGAGGCTGTTTCTGAATTGTGCGCAATGTAAACTTTTGAAAGTAAAAACTATAGAAAATTTTCTGTGCATATTCAACCTAAATCACCAACACAAAAATTGTTTTATTTACTTTCAAAACATAAATAAAGTGATTTTGAAACATCTTTTTAAGATCAGAAGCATAAAACTCCAAAATCGCATCTTTGTGTCAAAATATAAGATTTTGCAACATCTTTTATGAACAACCCAAAATCAGCCCCTTGCTATAGTCTAGGTCACCACATAAACATGCTTTGGAGCCAAACACAAGTATAATCTAGAGAATCAAACCTTCCCTTAAGAATTTATCAAAGAAGAACATCAAACTGAGGTAAAGGTGTGAAAAAAATTACCTCTAGTGGTACAAAGCCTTCTTCCTTCTCCTCACCCTCTCTCACGTCTCTCCTTCACACTCTCTCAAGTCTCTCCTTCTCCTTTCTATTTCTTTGCAATACAAAGTCAAAAGACCCATATATATATATATATATAAAGCCAATATTTGCTATCAATAATTGTTATTATCTAAAGGTATGGGAGGGAGGGGGGAGAAATCCATTTGGTGGGAGAAGAAATCTCCCAAAACTTAGAGATCACATGGGTTGGTGGGAGAAGAAATCTCCGAAAACGTGGAGATCACATGGGTGGGCCCCACCCATGTGACTTTCCACCCCCTCTCTCCCTAGTTGCGTATTTTTGTCTACCGATTCACTCGATTTTTTCTGCGAAATTTTAAATTTAAAAATGCTATTCCCCCATAACTACTATAAGGCACCCATAACTCTAATACGTCACACATTTTAGTATTTAATGTTATTTATTAAATTATAAACAATACTCATACGAAAATATGCCAAAATTATAAGGTATTTTCAGGGTATTACAATGATTCCGATCATGCCTTGTCGGAACCTCATCACTATTTGGCAATAGTTCATGTTTGATGGTAGTCATGTTTCTGTGTTTTCTTATGCTCCAGCAACTGCGGCTAGTTGAGGATTTTTTTTTTTTGGTACAAAAGTCATGCCTCTGTTGAAGAAGAAAGGGAAAACGTTAACGTGTTTGACCTTGTCACAAGGCGTGTCACAGTTTGATACTTTTTCTTTTGGTTTTATTATTTTAATAATAAAATCAAAGCAAAAGAATAAAAAAAAAAGATAACAAAAATCAAGCTGTGCCTGTTGAAAAATATTGTTTTCTTTTGCCAGTGTAATCTTTCTTTTTATTGCACTTTAGCCCTCCGAGTTTTTTGGCTGCCCCTAATTTAATTCTCTCTTAGTAGCATAAATGTGGAAGGTCAAATATGAGCCAATTTGTTGGTCAGTTGTTATATATGTATATATATATTTTACCAGGATTGTTGAGACAAACAATTGTGTTTTTTAATTTTAAATATTTATTATTTTAACAATATTTTTTTAAAGATTAAATTAAAATTGTTCGGGTCCTACTGATAGTTAAATTATTGACCAATGGACCTCTATTTGTGTGATAGAATTATTATTGCTATTAAGTATATTTGAAAACTATTTCGGTATGTAGGGATCCTGAAAGGTCAAATGCCATAAGACACAATTATTGTGAGTGGGGTATGGGGGGTATACTTGTACACTTCGGGTCATGTCCCCTCCTAATTTTTTGTTACAAATATATGTATTTTTTATGATGATTGCTTGGTTTGGTGTATGTTTCAAACTTTATCACAATTTTTTAAAAATAATGGAAAATCACCAACATTTTAAAAATCGGATTTGGGAACGCTAAAGAGTTCATAGAATGTGATGTTCAAAATCTTCTAGTATGCTTGTGGTGTTGAGCCTAGGGATCCTTCCCAACATATTTAAGGTAGAGTATATTATGGTCTCGTAAGCCTTGGTGGGTCTCATTTGTGTACTGAGTGTGCTAATTTCCAACTTAAATAATTTTTTGTAGTGACATGGCACCTTTTAGAGGGTACCTCAGTGATTCAATCAATCACGCCTGTCTAGACAACAATAGTTATAAGGTTTGTCCTGTCAAGATTGATTTTTTCTTGGAGAAAGAAGAATTGGAACAATACATAACTACTAAAATGGACAAACTGGATGCTAGCACTTTTGAAGCTACACTAGTGACAAAAGCAATTGATGATGCTTAGCTCAAGAAGGATCATTGTGTTAAGATGGTTAGTTTGAACTCTTTGTCTAAGGATATCATGAGGGAGTTTATGGATATGTCTTTTGCCCAAGACCTTTGGGAACAAATTGAGGCGAATTATAACACTACCTCACCTTGTTGCCACCGTCAGATGATTGTGTGATTTAACTGCTTTCGTAAGAAAGTAGACACCACTAGGGCCAAACACCTTCGAACGATCAAAGAACTAATCAAGGTTGGGCATGAGATTGGTTATGAATCACAGATTGAGGACGTACTCACTTTGTTACTTGATGGCTGGGACGATTTTGTGGTGCATGAGACTCACAATGTGAGTATTGCCCTTTTTGATGAATTCAAATGACACATTGAAATGGAGGTTGACCCTTATAAGTATAAGCATTCTACCACAAATATTTAGGCAATGGTGCTCTATATTGCTAGTGCGAAGCCTATGGCCTCAAAGCCGAAGGCTAGAAAGCGTTTAGGAGGTGCTCACAAAGCAAAACCTACACCTGTAATTGCTGCTCAAGGTAGTGTGAAGAAGAAGTACAAAGGCACTACGAAAGCAAAGACTAAGACATGCTACACATGAGGGACGCGGGGTCATTTCCTGAGTGATTGCACGCAGAAGGGGCCACTATGCATATAACATGAGATCGATTAGGATTCATGCAATTCTACAAGATGCAAATAAGGGTTAACATGTTATGTGACACCCCGATTTCCCGCACCCTCGGCAGGTCAACGGGGCGCCAACTAAGACCAATCACTGCGGTATCACCAAGCATAACTAACAGCATGGGTCGATTATGCTAAAGTAATAACCTGCGATCTTCAAACCAAAGTTGCGACCTTCAAACCAATCAATAATCTCCAACATTATCTCTTATCATCTCAGATGACTATAAGAGAAACAGGGTTCATCTTATTATAACATTGTCTGATAGGTTTACTTAGAATCATTTAATTAGCGCTAAACTAGAACAACTATGTGCTGAAAATCTCATTGATTCCATTTTGTACATCCGCCTCACCTCTTTCTGCTCAGACACGCTCACCTGGTAGGCAATATCAACGAAGAGTGAGCGATAAAACACTCAGTAAGAAACTCATATCAAAATACTCCTACCAGGTTATATCATGAATAAATGATATAACAGATTCAAGAATTTGTCTTATTCTTTCAACATGTGTGAATAATGACACATAGACAACGCCAAATAACAATTTTAAAACTGTGCATCAAATTGCACGAACACAGCATCCAAACTCTAACTAACTAACCCCAATCAAGCTTTAATCAGACGATTCGTCATCGTTTAACCCAAAGGTCCATCAACTTCACATAAACGGTTCTTAAACCTTTAACCACGCCTTTCGGCTGCCTAGCGTTCAATCAAACCAATCTACAACTTTTTTCTACAACTTAAAAAAAAACACTCAATCATTTGAACAAATTGTGATCTTACTGAGCGACCTGTAATGAGATCATGAACATTTTAGCTAAACTTAGCTAGTTGTGCTCTAACTTTAGGACTAGAGCACGCAATCCCTAACAGTTTTGTCAAATGGTTCCATTGATTGCCAGCATAGGCAAAAACCTTTTGAGCATTATTTAACCCAAGCATGGGGTCCAACTTTGTGCCAACATAGGCAAAACATTTTTCGTTAATTCAATCCCCCATGTATGGGGTTGTTCAACTCAGTTCGATCACAACCAACAATTGAAAGGTACCCCAACAATCGAGTACACAGTCCAAATCAAACTTCGAAAAATACTACCCAACAAATGGCAGTCCAACTCAAATCAACTTAAGACATGGAACAAGAAACGGTCTTAAGATCAATAGCAAGATTGTTCACTCCATAATCTCTATTCAACGCGCTGTAATCCACTATGTTGAACTACAGTAGCCCATCATCAACTAACAGCAACTGATTAATCCAATCCACGCTGTTCTACTATTTGTTGACGAGACGATCCACTTAACCAACTGTTGTGCTTCAAGAACTTGATGAATCCCTTCATTCAACCTCAACGCTCAACGGCTTCCATCAACAATTCAACTGCTACTACCTCCAACACCATCATATAATATCATTGTGAGACAACTAGATACTAAGACGACTCTCATAACCTCACGTTGAATTGTCTAGACAAACAACCATCCATTATGCCTTAACCCATGTAAAGCCATATCTAAGTTTCAATTCAACTTATTCTCTATCCTATAGCCTTCTATAGGTTAGGGCTTCGCACATCCAACGATTTCATTCACCTCAACTCTACACAAACTAGTAGGTATTCAGAAAACAAATGAACACCCAGTTATACAAATCAAGACTTAACAATAACCGCAAGTCTTGTATAAAACTCCAACAATGGTCATTCACTTGACCACACATAAAGTAGCCACCAAGGACTCTCCAACAAACACCCATAAGGGTTCAGCAAGATAGACAATGAGATCAGCCATTCATGGGAAGTATTGTTCTAAATCATCTCCCAAAACATTTAAAATCCTTGCACTTTTGTAAACCAGCCACCTCAAGTTAAAATACTACAACTTCTTATAAAGAGCTCATTTGGGATTGCCTCCAAAAGAACAAAGTTATATCATCCAGTTATCTACAACTTTCATGCTGAAAACCTTAAGTGATTCAACCTCCAGATAGGCCAAGCGGGCCAAAAACAGTGGACACAGAAAACTGATCCCTCGAAAACTCAGTTTGGACCATTTTCAGAAAAACCGAGCTATACTCTAGTACACACTCCTTTTTGAGTTGCAGCCAAAATAAGATACTTAGATGAGAAATGGGGCTACAACTTCCTTTTTGACCCCAAAGAGTGATTCACACTCTAGTGATATGAAAAATAGCAAACAGTGGCTGTCTACAGCTTTAAACCATATAGCAATTTCAGTTTGGACATCTTTCATTTGAAATGCAAAAAATTTTAATAAAAGGCTCAAAACGTTTTTCTCCCAAAAGAGAAATTTTGAAGCACTCAGAGAAGAACAATTTTCATTTTAACACCATCACAGAATCAATCAATTTTATGCGTAAAAATCCAAACGAAAAACACAAATCTGTGCTGGAAACACTGTTCATCCGGATTCTCTGCAGAATCTATAAAGTTCCAAAGCTTCTTCCACACACCACGGATTGAACTGGTTCCAAAACCAAAGTTGTAGCTCTTTGTTAGAACTAAAACTTCTTAGAAGAACAAATTCTCCAATTCGAAATCCTTTAAGGTGAAAAACCCTAAAAACCCTACTGCCTTTTCAGATGGTGTACAAAACCACTAATTTCAAATATCCAATATAAATACAACTTAGGCAACACAACCCAACTAAACCATTTTTTGGGTCCAACACACAACCAATTGAGATGATTAATCACATAATACTTCCATGAACAACTCTCATATCATTCAACACAAAAATTAACATGGAAACCACAAATAACCATGATTATGGCTCAAAATCAACATATAATTTCTTGGCAAGAGAAAGCATGTCAAAACATGGAATCAAGAATTTAAAATGAAGATTCAAGGGTAAATTTCCTACCTTTACAACTTTGCTTTGGGAAGAATTTGAACTCTTTGTTGCAAAATCACACTTCCTTTATAGGCTCCTCCACAATTCCATACTTTTCCACTCAAAGTCTCTCTCTTTCTCTTCTTTTTTTTCTTCTCTTTTCTTCTCCCAAAACCAAGTGTGAGACATAAGTGAACCCCAGCCACATTCACGGTTCCTTATGGGAGAAGAATTCCAAAGTTTTCACTTTTTTCCAATTTTGCCCCTACTCCAAAATGCAACCCCTTGAAAACACGAGGGGTATTTTGGTCATTTGACTTTTGTAAATATCCCAAAGTCAACTCTTCTCAACCACAAAATTTTTTGTGGGTCCCACGTGTCACATCAATCACTCGCTAGATATTTCTCTCCCGATAATCCATAACTGGGTCAAAAACACTATTCCAAAATTTGGTTTTATTCCTAACTTCTACAAAACTGATAAATTTCTCCTATTAGGGTTTGGAAATCATACACCACTATTACTATCATTATTTATAACTTAATGGTCAAGGGCGTTCCGGTAATTGCAGCCCAAAACCCGAAAATTTTACGTCCGCGTGCGAAAATATTTTTTTCCTTGAAAATTTCTCAGAATTTTAAACTGGTTAAGCACGCAGAATAACTAAGAGAAATACTGACGTTAAGTCCAGTAAAAATCGATTTCAACTTTATGGTCAGGGGTATTATATGTTATGTGTGAGACTATGACTAGTACGAACACTACTCTTGCATGATTGTTTGTATATGCCCGATGTCACATGAAATTTGGCATCCATAACTTCTTTTGTTGCTTATGGTTCCATTTTAAGTTTCAATAAAGAATATATTTCCTTTATAATGAAGGATGAGGTTTTCCATGGCGGTCACCTTGTAGACAGTTTTTATCTTATCAATTAAATTTAATGGATGTTTCTTACTCTATTATGCATGATAATTCTATCTTGTGGCATACTAGTTTAGGTCACATTGGGCAGGACAGAATGACTGGACAGGCTAGAGCAAGTCTTGTAGGACTATTCACCAAGGTTAATCTCTAGCCAGGTGAATTTTGTTTAGTAAGGAAAGTAGTGAGAAATCTATTCGGTAAAACGGTAAACCCAGTCACCCACTAGAGTTAATTTGTTCATACATGTGCGGACCATTCAATGCTTGGGCACATAATGGTGCATATTACTTTATCACATTCATAAATGACTATTCTCGTCATGGTCATGTCTATTGATTGCTCACAAGTCTGATGCACTAGACTGCTTTCAAAAGTACCCCCTCGAGGTTGAGAATTAAACTTGCAGGACTGTGAAGGCTCTTAGGACTAATTGAGGACAAGAATATTTATCAAAGTGTTTTAGGTCGCCTCATAAGTGTAGGGGAATTAAGCGATTGCTTACCACTCTACACATGCCCTAAAATAATGGGATTGCTGAGTAGAGAAATCAAACACTACTTGAGATGGTCAAGTAAATGATGGCGTACACCAACCTTTTCACTCATTTTTCGGGGGATGCGCCATTAACTGTGGCTTGCATACTTAAATAAGTGCCTAGTAAATTAGTACCCGACATGCTTTATGAGCTTTGGTTTAGCTGACAGCCTAATCTGGACCATCTACTGACCTTGGGGTCAATGGGGTTTGTATGCATCTCAACCCCTCAGTAAACGAAGTTGGAATCTAAGGGACGAAACGGAATTTTCATTAGATATCCTTTAAAAGTTACGTGATGTTGTGCGAATAGCCATATGAGGGACTAATTGAGATCGAGTCACGAGATGTGGATTTCATCGAGGATGATTTCCCAAGCAGAGGTATTGTGAGTGTGGATCACCAGTTCTAGGAGCTTGGGTATGGTGAGCGAGTGTAAACCATTAGTCAAGGTGGGAAATTAAAATCTTTGTCAATCATCGAAGCCAACATAAATTTGATTTTTATATTTGTGAAAAGGGATGATGGTCTTCATGGGAGCACTCCTGTGTTTGTCCCCTTAAGTGGGACCGATCTTCCTACATATGATGTTTCGGTTATCACTCAAGATGTCCAGGCAAGTGAGAGTTGTCCTCCTAGTGAGGGTTGTACTTTCAATGCCAATCAGTCCATTGAAAAACAATCGTTACCGACTAAAGATCATCTAGCACCTCGTAGAAGCACGTGAATTCCCGTTCGTTATACATGTTTTTAAATTGAGTCTAGAGCATTCGTATGCGTTCAACACGAAGAGTATAAGCCATGAGATTATCATGAGCCTCATGCTTCTTCTACTATGTCTAAATGGAGAGCTGCTATGAATGAGGAATGTCTAATATGTATAAAAATCAAGTTTGGGAGTTAGTTGATCTTCCAGCTGAGCATAAGACAGTTGGGAACAAGTAGGTTCATATAGTCAAATGTAAAGCAGATGGTTTGATTAAAATGTATAAGGCCCGTCTCACGGCAAAAGTCTTTACGTAACAATAAAGTGTGGACTATGATGAAACCTACTATCCTGTGAATATGGATTTATAATTGCACTAAATGGATGTTAAAAAGACATTTCTCAATGGAGAACTAGATGAAGGGATCTTTATAGATCAGCTAGCAGGCTTTAAGACTAATGGATGTGAATGTGAGGTTTATCGCCTGATGTGATCCATTTACAGCCTCAAATAGTCATTTAAGCAATGGTACCTTAAGATTGAGGAGGATCACTGTGTGTATGTACTAAGATTAGAAGGTGACATTCTTATTCTATCACTTTATATTGATGACATATTCATCGCTAGGAATGATATAGAGGAGGTAGTCTCTACTAAGAAGTGGTTGTCTTCTATCTTTGAGATAAAGGACATGGGAGAGGCAAGTTATATCCTTGGTATTAAGATCATTCGCGATAGCTTGAGATGCTTTCTTGGTATGTCTTAAGAGATGTAGATTAAGCAGTTCTTGGAGCATTATCATACGGATAAAGTTAAACCTATAGACACCCCTGCCGAAAAGGGAAATACCCTAACTTGTGATTTGAGCTCAATAAGTGCTCAGGATAAGAAAAAGATGTAATTTGTTCCTTATGTGAGTGTAGTTAGAAGTGTAATGTATGCTATAATGTGTACTAGACCCAACATCTGCTATGTATTGAGCATAGTGAGTAGGTTCCAAAATAATCCTGGGGAGGAGCACTAAAAAGCAGTGAAGCACGTTATATGATATTTACGAGGTACCCCGGACTTTATGCTATGCTTTCATGGAGGAGAGTTGCTCCTCAGAGGATACAGAGATGTAGATTGAGATGCTAACCCAGATGAAAGAAAGTCCACCTCGGCCTACATGCTCATATTGGTAGGTGGGGCTATCTTTTAGTGCAACAAGAAATAATATTGCATTACTCTATCTACTATAGAGGTTGAATATGTTGCCTCTAGCGTTGTAGCCCAAGATGTAATACCCCTAAATTTTTAATTAATTTGGATATGCGATAAATATAGGAACTGTAAATGGTTAGGTGGCTGTGACGTAGCATCAAGTGAAGGATCGGGGTAATAAAACGATAAAATTGGGAACCCAATAATAATTCAAGAATGAGAAATATGGTGGAAACTGGAATAGGTGGACGTACGACACGTGATTTTCTATATATGCATGTGATTAATGGGAAAGCATCAAAATAATGGAAAGTATATAATTCTAATATAATATAATCTATGACTTATTAATGTAATAGGCATACGTGTGGCCAGGGGGAAAACTTTAGTGACTAAGCTCACTATCACTAAGTCGATACGTCAACGGAAGTGCACTACATTAAAGTACGTGATGTGTTTATATAATATATATATATATATATATATATATATATATATATATATATATGTTATGTTTGTGGTAAACTTAACTAGTAAGTTTATGTCAGTCGGTTAAAATATAATATTTATTATAAGAGAAAGGGAAGAGCAACAGAAGTAATCTGAAGAAGGAAAAAAGAAGAGCCAATAGCTTGAGAGGAAAAAATGAAAAAGAGAGGGGGAAAGGAGAAAAAAGAAAGAAGGAAAAAATGGAGAAGGCGATTTTAGCCATGTTAGTGCATCACCTAATAAATCGAGGTAAGGGCAATCTAGTTTTTATAAGGGAAAATCTAAACCTATCCATGAGATTTGTTCGTTTTAGGGAATTTCAATCCTTTTATTGAAATAATTTGATTCCTATTGAATTTAATTGAATCTATTGGTATTTGAGCCATATTTGTTGTTTTGGGCATTATCTGACATGTCTATATTGATTTGTTCATCCGAATCGTGGTAGTATAAATAATTTGAGCCTGAACCGTTGATTTGGCTATGAATGGGAATAACGGTTTGAACCCACTAACCCAATTATTGTTATTATAATTGTTTGAGATCTTAAACATTGATTTAAATGTAGTTGGACCTATTTGTTCTGTCCCACTTGTTATGCTAGTTGTAGAATATTGCGTTTGAACCTGTTGACTAAGATGAACAACCACGAAAACAGGAATGGGAGACCGCTTGCTTGGGTTAGTGCACGTATGAGCCGTAATGGCTAGTTGACGGGCCCCGATACGTTGAGTAGACCCTATGTTTGGGTTAATGCACAAATGTTAGACTCCGTGTCTTGGTTTGAATAGATGCACCATCCATAACCTTATGGGTCTCTCAGTAGTTGATGGTTTAAGCTAACCTATGTTGAATTTATTGTGTTGACCCATCCTAAGCATATTTCTGATTGATTTTCTCTTACTGAGTGTTCATTCACACTCACCTTTGTTGGTTGACCATTTTCAGGTAAATTCTTAAAAGACAAGCAGTACGTACGTAAGGGACGGTGGTGACAAGGGAAAAGGGATCGCCAATAGTTAAACGTTTAAGTTTTTATAGCTTCAAGCTATCTTTTGAGAGATAATATATTATGTAATACGGTTTTAAGTGTGCTATAAATGGTTCCACTTTTGTAATAATGACCAGGAACTGTTTAATGGATGATGGATGAGTGCACCCCTGTACATTTGTTGGTGTGTAAAAGGTAGGAGTATCACACAAGAGATCGTGGTTAAGGGGATTCTTTCAGCGGTTGCTAGACACTACTAGTTCTAAGCGGCTAGCCACATTGCATGGCAACAATACATTAGCTTTGGCTTTGTAGTTCGTAAAAAGTCACAAATACCATGGCAAAGTGAATCACATTCAAATTCACTATCACTACATTAAGTCACTTGTTGACGAGGGTAAGAAGATTGTGCTAGAGCAAATTTCTAACCATTGACATGGTCGTTAATCCCTTGACGAAGCTAACCCTGCAGGCTGCATTTCAGTGACATGTTCGTAGCATGGGGCTGCATAGATTGTAGAGATTTCTTATATTATTTTTCCTTTTCTTCTCATTTTAAACATTTGTTGACTATCATTTACACTTGTGCAATTCAATCTCAGTTTCTCTTTTATTTTCTATTACTATTTGTGTTTGGTACACACTTTATATATACACATAAGACGTGCATAAGGACTTATTGTTTTATCTGACTAAATAGCAGACCGGGCACCTAATGGTGAGCTAGATTAAAGCTTGAGGTTGTTGGCAGGCCGACAATCGTCTAATAGATTGCCCTTGATGTGCTGGGATAAGGTCATATAGACCGAGCGAGAGCTTCGTCTAAGCCTTGTTAAGCCTTGTTAAGCCTTGTTATAGAGCTAGATAAGAGGTCCTTGCTAAATGTCAGGGTACATCAGGGTAGTAGAGTCACAGGGATGGACGCTTAAGAAAGTGGGGTACTCCTTACATCTGTGTGGTGTTTCAAGTAGCACATCTATACGTATGGGAAAGGCTAATACCACATCATGACATCCACTCATATTGGATGCGCTTTACAACATTTAGTGAACAGAGAATATTAGGATATCCCATGTTCCATACTATTCAGTTGGACTCACTTTTTTTGTTCTTATACATCTTGAAGTGCTAGACATGAAGTCGAAACTATTGTGTTTCTACTTTGATAGTACTCCCAATGGTTACCATAAAGTAAGTGCAAGTCGTATGGGGTATTTTTGGGAAAAGGGTGGAAGCAAGATGGTCTGGGATTGTAACTCGATGTAAGACTCCTATAACACACCCTTTGAGTGTGAAAGCTGATTGCTTATGCCTTCCTAATAGCGCATAGCTTTACATTGGTTAGTGCCTATACGTGTGAGCTGGACTCGTGAGGGATATGTGTAGTACAATTATGTGTGACAGTGGTAGTCTAGAACAACGATGAGAATAATCATAACTTTATTCTATATTTCATTTGCAACTATGTTGCATCAATCCCACCCGTAGGGGTTGTAGTATGATTTGCATGACCTATCCTTTTCTTTGTTGGTTGCCCGCCTTATTTTCCAAATTTAGGATGTTCTATAGTTAATTTTGGAATGAGATTAGGATAGGAAAATAGTTTCTTGGCTTTGTATGGCATTTATGTTAGTGTGTGAGTGGGAGATGAAACCAAACTAATGTACTTGGCCCACGGGGTGTGCGTGTGGGTTAGATAATGCTAATTCTTTAGTCAGTTGGCTTATCTATTAACCCAGGACCTTATTTGATGAGGATCCTAGTTTAACTCTAAAATCTACTTAACCTAAATAAATACAGCTACAAATATAGCATCAAATAAGAACTTGCATGATAGCCTCATTCGATTAGGTTTATAACCTAGTTATCTCTCTCTATTCCTTAGTTCTCCATAAACACATCCAAGGGTTTAGAAGGTGATTTTATGTGTTGATTTGGGCATTGCTATGACTCAATACCAACCGACAAGGATATGCTCGTGGGACGCTTCCGCTTCATTATCAAAATAATCAGAGCTACACTGATCTGTAAATCGTTTATGTATTTGGCCATGCATAATGTATATCTGAACTGTAAACATGCCCTGATCAAGTCGAGTATTACTAGAATGAAATCGAGTATCAAGTAAAGTCCTGATAATTTTACCAGGATGGAGTTTGGGTAAGTTTCAAATTCAAAGGCCTTAAAACCCACTTCAACTACCCATTTGTTGACTGCCCCTCGTTCTAGACCCAATCCTATATATATCTATATCTGTTATATAATATATGAAAATAAAAGCACAATTATAACATGATGAATTCTCTCATAATTTGGGTAAAATCTCCTAAACCTAAACTAGTTGAATGGAACCCTTTACTTCCCCCCAAAGCACTTCGATTCATGAGAAGCAATGCCTCTGAACCCTAGCCCTTCAACTACCAAATTAAATGTAAATAGATTATCCTTCAAATCCTTGCTTCTTCTAAAATTTGTGTCCTTCCAGATTTAACCCCTTTAAATACTAATTCAAGCCTTGAATTTCAAGGAAAAGCCACCAAACTTCGATAATAGCCTTCTCCCCCTTGTAACCCGGTCCTTTCAACTATGGTTGTTTTATCATCCAAAACATAACTACTCCAATTGGAAATTTGAAGAGAAAATCCTGGCTTCCACATACACCGAAGACTATCTCCATCACTTTCATCTTCCCCATTTTCTGGATAGTAAGTAGCAGTTTTCTACTCAAATGTTTGAGTAATTTCATGATTCATGCAATTCTTTAGATGCTTTAATTGAGATTCCTACTAATTTATGGGCTATTTTGGGAACCATTGGAATGGAGAAACCAATATGTTCTTAGGGCTCTACGTGTGTTACTTGAGTCTATGCTTCCATTATTAGTTTTGCTTTCATTTTATTGGCTTTCATTTCAATTTACCAATTTATAGCCAAGTCGCCACTTCACTTTCTCCTCATATGCAGGAACAAACTTCTTGGTAGAATGAATTCGAGTAAAATTACTTCTCCAACTTAGGCTAATCATGGTAGTTCAAACTTGCTATGTGTTTGATTAAATTCTCAAATGGAAAAACCTATAGTATACTGATTGATGAAACTTATTCTGTTACTGCTTTTCATATGCCACGATGAAATGATTTCTTTGAGAATCGTAATATTCATAGTGGTAGAGGGATCCTAGGGTCACATAAAAAAAGCAAGATATGAAAGGTTCAAAACTAGGTATTTTCCGTTAAAAATCGGCAACTTTGTTTTTAGACTTAAGCTCAATTTGTAATCCATTGATTTGGGGGAAAATCCATCTTAAGCCTAGAGATCTCTAGGTTTTGTAGGTCTACCAAGTGTAGTACAGAGGATTGAAGGAAATTATTCATCATATTTAAGGTAACAAATATGTCATAACTTTTCTTTTTCCATTTTGAATCCAAGGCAAATTTAAGGGCCACTTTAGGGGCATTAAAAGGATTTTATCCTAAAAACTGATGTGGTTGACATTTAGCATCCTTTAACTCGAAGTGCTTCCATATTAACGGGATGGTAATAAAGTTGGCTCAAATGATGGTTACAAGTAATGATTTTTAGCAAGATAATTCTATTTGGTTATCTACTTCTTAACTTTATCTATTTATTTATTTTGTCAATTCTAATAATGTTTCTACACCTTTTGATGTGTGATGCCATTTGCTTTGTTTAATGAATGTTATCTTTTGGAGAATCACTTACAAATAGGCCTACTATAGTAAATACTGTATTCGCTAAATGTTTCATAAAAATATAAAAAAATATTATGCACACAACACAATGCTAGGATAAAAAAAGTAAAAAGAGCATGTAAAAAAGTTTCATCCTAAGACATAATGTTATTGTTAGATGTATATTTAGGTTTTATGTATTTGTGTATTTACTTTTTTACCCTTTTGTATATATACCTATTTATTGGCCTTAAGCCCTAAAAAGAATCTAAGCACTTGTTCACTATTTGCTCTCTATTCTCTCTAAGCACGGTATCAGAGCTAGGGCCTTTTTTTTCTCCCACGAAATAAATAGTGCCGCGGTTGGAACAATGCCCAACGTGAATAGTGCTCAGTGTGAACAGTGTTGCGGAGTGAACAGTGCCGCTAAAAGTTCTAGATCTTGTTTCAAATCACGTTTCCAGATTGAGGGATTTTCTCGCATTCTTCTGGCGAGCGATTTCGGGTGCTTTTTTGAAGTTCATTCATCATCTACATCATTCCCTAGTTTGTGTTTCTCTTCCCTTTCTCTGTTTAACATTTGTTCATTATGCTTGATAATAGTGCTCGCATTGATGTGAAATTGGATGGATCCAGTTATGATATGTGGAAACCCTTTGTATGGCTGCCCTAGTTTATCGAGATATGTATGAGCATGTTGATGGTACTCATATTCGTCCTACTACCTTGACTGATGGTACTCCTGAGCGGGGCACTAAACATCAATCTGAAACTAGGGCTTGGAATGTTGCTGATAGGAAAGCCTGGGCCATTTTATTTGGTTTGATTACCACTGGTCTTAGCCCTCAATTTTGTCAAATTGTTGGTGCCAAGCAATTGTGGGATCAGATTGCGAATATGTTCATTCAAACTAGATCTGTTCATGTGTATTAGATTATGCAGCAACTTCATGCTGCCACTCAAAGAACATAGTATATTCGGGATTTCTATAACTATATGACTTCTCTTTGGTCTTAGTTGGGTGTCTAGACTCATCCCCCATATTCTATGTGTGCAAGTTGCACTACTTGTACTAGTAAGAAGCATGAGGAAAAGAGCACATATTGCCTCTACAAGTTTTTGATGCAATTGTCATCTGATTTTAAGGGAGTTCGTAGTCAGATTTTGTATCGTTATTTGGCACCTTCACTTTATGATACAGTAAAGGAACTACAGGCTGAAAAAACTCGATGAGGTCTTCTTACCACCCCTACAGTTATAGAGGCATCAACAATTTTGGCTACTTCTTATAAATAGTCTCCGCCAAAATTTTTGTGACAGCCAACAGTATAATTTTTTCCAACAGCCTCTATGTGGTCGTGGATCCTAGCATGATTGTGGTGCCCCTCATGAGCGGGGCTCCTCTCATTTATTTGAGTATTGTCAAAGAACTAGGCATATAGAGAACCACTGATTTCGAAAACCACATAATCTCTCCATCGGATCATCTCACCCTGTCGCACCAGTTTCCTCTACTTCTATATATTCTACTTCGTCATCTACTTCTTCAAATGATTGTTTGGCTATCATCGAGGCTCAACTTTCTCGTTTGACTCAAATTCAGTTTGGATCATCCTCTTTGATTGCTATTACATCTATTACTTAGGCCTCAGGTGATGATTCTTCTTGGATTATTAATTCAGGTGCTGCTCATCACATGATTGCTTCTTCTCAGCATCTCATATAGTCACGTGCTTTGCCTCGTTTATCAATATTCTTTACTGCAGATGGTTCTACTTTGGCTTCCACTATTATGGGCCACCTATCTATCTCCGACAAATTTTATGTGTCTGATGTGTTATATATTCCTAGGTTGACCCTCAATCTTTTATCTGTTGGGTAGTTGGCCGATCTAGGTTATATTGTCATCTTTACTCATAACTCTTGTGTTTTGTAGGATCGTACGAGTGGGCAGACAATTGGCAAGGGCAGTAGACGTAGAGGATTATACACCATGCATCATTTTTGGCTTCCTTCATCAAAACTTGTCCTAGCTGTGTTGGATTTTGATCATTGGCACTAACATTTGGGCCACGTATCCGAGTCTCGTTTGGCCTATCTTCGTCAAAAGGGTGTGCTTGGGTTTATCCCCTCTACTGTTATGCATCCTTGTATTAGTTGTCCCTTAGCTAAATAGTGTGCTCCTCCTTTCCCTGTTAGCTCTTCTGTATCTGATGCATGTTTTGATTTGATAAAGTCAAATGTTTGGGGAATTGCTCCTCAAATTTTTGACAGTGGTTTTCAATATTATGTATCTTTTATTGATGATTACTTGCGTTATACTTGGGTTTATTTCATGCTTTCTCGTGATGAGTTTCTCTCTATATATCAATCTCTGTTGCCATGAAATCTACCCAATTTTCGAAAATCATTAAAGTCTTTCATTCTGATTCAGGTGGTGAGTATCTCTCTACTGCTTTTTGTTCGTTCTTGGCTTCTTAGGGCACCTTACCTTAGTTATCTTGTCCTGGTGTTCCTGCCCAAAATGGTCATGCCAAACAAAAGCATCGTCATATCCTTGACACCACCTGTGCTCTTATGTTTCTTTCTTCTGTTCCTCCTTGTTTTTGGGCCGAGGTGGTTTCCACTGCTGTTTACCTTATTAATCGGCTCCCTTTCTCGTGATACTCCTCATGCTTGTCTATTTTCCACCTGCCCATATATCATCATCTTCGTGTTTTTGGCTATACTTGCTACGTACTTCTTCCACCCCATGAGCACACTAAACTCTCCGCCAAGTCTATGCAATGTGTTTTCTTGGGCTATAGCACCGAGCATAAGGGCTATTGTTGCTATGATCTTTCCTCCCGATGTATTCGTATCTCTCGTAGTGTTAAGTTCTTTGAGCATCTGCCTTTCTTTTCCTCCGCTTTCGCTACTTTTATGACGTCACCTTCTACCGGGATTGATTTTCGCTTTGATTCTCCTTCTGATGTTGAGTCACCTCCAGATATGCCCCCCCCCCCTTCAGATATGCCTTCTCCTACTAATCAGTCGCCTCCTACGACTGCCATCCATGCTCCTCCGATGCTGCTTGTTAATCCTTGCCATCTAGAGCCTCAGCATAACCCTCCTCAAATTGTCATCCGCTAGCTTGGTATGTTGCTGCTACCTCTTATTATGCTGAATTTGGTTCTTTTTTGGCTATTGTTCATGCTATGTAGGAGCCTAGCAATTATCGGGAGGCAGTTCAACATTTAGTGTGGCGTGAGACTATGGCTACGGAGCTCTCTACCGTACAGGGTTCTGGCACTTGGGAGCTCATGATCCTCCCCCCAGGTTGTCACTTGGTCTCCTGTTGCTGGCTCATATTTGACCATTCGCATGTATGTTACCAAGACAGGATTAAATTGGGGCTGCCCAAAACTACGAGTAAAGTGCAATAAAAGAAATGTTACAAAAGAAAAAGGGAAAAAACAGTGCATCTTTCGCTCACTGTAAACGGACAAGCTTTATTCCTTCCTGTTTTTGGGAAAAAAATCGAAATAAAAGCTTTACGTGAGTTGAGACTCAACTTTTTTTGGAAAAGTCAAAACACATTTTTTTCAAGCTTTGCAGCTCCAGTAACAAAACTTCTCAAGTCGCGGCCACCGGAGCCTCAAGAAATATCCAGCGCCTGGCGGACACGAACCAGCGAGCAGCCACCTTTCTGCGATAGATCCGGCGAGATCAAATCCGATGAAATTGCAGCGCCGCCAAAAACGTTAGGGTGCGACCGTAAGTTGGTTCGGAATCTCCAACCATCCTCCATTCTAATGTTGTTGTCTCAATCGATGCACCGTCTCCAATAAGACTTGATTTTCGCGATCCCGGATCCGAAGTTACATATGTACGCGTTTACAAATTTATAAATTACATCATAAAAATTAAATCTAGGTGGCCCCGATTAGATCAACAAGGTGTACAAATCGAGAAACAACAAATTTAACAAATCTAATTAACCAATAGATAACCAGATACCGATTTGGCTCTGATACCACTGTTAACAAATCAGATCTATATATATATATCACAGATATATACATGCATCGCCAAATACATAAATGACTTATAGATTTGTGTAGGTCTGATTACTTTAACGATGAAGCGAAAGCATCCCACAAGTAGATTCTCGTCGGTTGGTGTCAAGACAAAGTAATGCTCAAATCAACACACAAAGATCACCCCTAAACCCTTAGATGTGTTTACAAAGAACTAAGCAATAGAGAGAGAGAACTAAGTTATAAGCCTACTTGTATTTGATAGTAGATTTGTATTTGTATTTATTAACCTAAGTGGATGTTAGAGTTAAACTAGAATTCTTATCAGATAAGTTCCGAGGTTAACAAATAATTCAATTCACCAAAGGATTGGTATTATCCAACCCACATGCACGGCCCATGAGGCCCCATACGTGTGTTTGGTTTTAGTGCCAATGCACGAGATCACTTCTAATAAAAAAAAATTTTCATATAATTTGTGTTTCTGCTTTGAATAGCCAAAAATCAAAAATGAAGTGTCTGTTATGCTATTAAGTGTTTGTGAAAATGCAGTTTATAGTTTTTATTGGTAGATCAAAAATAAAGATTACAGGAAGAGGTTCGGACCTGCGGTCGATGAAGAATTAGACAAGATAAAAGTCTGATATGTCTTGAACGGGTTTATAAACATAAATAAGATATGTGTATTCAGGAAGAACGAATATTTTGTGAAATAAAAAAAAAAAAAAAAGATTGCTCCATTTTATAGTTTTAAACGTTGTTCGAATTCATATTAAACACGGCAAACAAAACAAGAATAAAAAATTTAAAAAATATTTTGTGATATTAAAAAAAAAAAGATTGCTCCATTTTATAGCCCTAAATGTTGTTTGGATTCATATTAAATACCGCAGACAAAACAAGAATAAAAAATTAAAAAGAAAAAAACGAAAGGATTAGTTACAGAGTTACGTATGTTTGGAGATTGAAAGTAACCGAAGGGATGCGTTTGCTACAAGAGCAGTTTTTTAATAACCAAAACAGGAATTTTCAAACAAAAGAAGACTAAAGGCAAGATATGGGAAGAAAGGAAAAGCAAAAAATAAAAATAAAAAAGAATAGAAAACCCCTAAAACTAGGGCAACGCCCGGACCAGATTCTTGTATTTATACTCCCAGACGCCCGTTGCTATATACGCATATTCTCTATACACTTTTCCTGTGAACTTTAATTATTACTTTTCTAACATATTTTTAAAAAATTAAAATAGAAATATTAATTATCAATTTTCACGTATTTCATTTATTCTTTCGATTTTCCAACTTTCGTAGCCGATAAGACCTATTACTTGCATTGATTGGGCTGTTTTCAGATGGTTTGTCGTACATGTATTTGAATGCCCATGTAAATGGTCTCTACTAGAATCTTTTCCAACCTTTATAATATTATTGCCTTGGATTTCAGAGGATGTCAGCCCTCAGCGCAAATTCTTTGTATAGTACGAGAATTAATTGCATTAATATTCTTCTGCTCCAAATCCAAATTGTATCAAAGTTCCGAAAATGTAGGTTAATTCTTGTTATTGAAAGCATTAATTTTTAATTTTCTACAAGACTCTCATGTATATTAGACCGAGAAATATTTTGACAAACAATACCCTTGCATTGCATGGGTCATTGCTCAAAAAGAGAACTCATTCAAGCCCGACAATACCAATCAGATTCACGAAATGAAATGAAATAGGTATTTCATAAATATATAACATATAAGGAGTAATATTTTCACAAAATATAAGTGAAATGACTACTCACATGGATCATAAAGATAATAAGTAAGAAATAGGTAAAGAATAGTTATCACTAATTAATTGCAAGCGTATAATACTTATTACTTACTTATTTCATTCATACGCCTTAAAAAAAATTATTTCTCGCATACCCCTTTTATTATTCATGTTATCATATTATATTTTTATAAAGTATCTTATGTGTAACTATAAAGTTCTTTTGACCCAATAAATGTCGCCCATGTACAAGACTAGTTGCATAAGCAGTTTATAGTGCAACAGGATTAAACTTTTGTTCTTTCGTCGATGTGGGGTTGCAGCACTTGCTATAATACTTTGAAAAACACACCAATATTTTCTTTCCTCCTAAAAAGACACTTATTTCCCTATGTCTCCAATTCAAACACACCAATTTGATTTATGTGAGTGATAGGATTTTAGTATAATTACCCTTCTCGAAATGAATAAATAGCATTATTTCTAATAAAATTATTCTGATGCATATCTCAAATGAATGTCATCTAAGCCAAAATCTTAATCTCTTCCTCCCACCACAGTCCTAATATATTACTATGCGTGTAACCAACTCAGAAAAAAGATCACCTGAGAATCCAATCCGATCTCCTTTCAACCTAAAAATTCATCATCCCGATCTCTTTTCAACCTACAAATTTGTTATCCTTCATATGAGATGAGATAGTTTTTGAATTTGTCAATTTTGCGGGTAAGTCGGGGAAAAATTAAACTTCTGTCAAAGCATTCCTTCTTTTTTTCTTTTTGTTTTTTATACTAAACAATGAAATTTGAAGCCTGGGTAAGTTCTTGAAGGTGAGATTCTCTTTCCACAATCAATATTTTTTTTTTATTTGGCCAAAACATGAAGATGCTCTTGAATATTTACCTAGTTTTCAAATTGGTCATTTAACTTTCTATTTGAACAGCCTGCTCCCTGAACATTCAATTTCTCAATAGTCATGGATGAATGACTACCCCTGTCACAAAAAAGCATGGCATCGCATGTGGATGCTTACATAGCCAATGAGGTCACTAGCGGAGCCAGGACTTGGCTTCAGGTAGGTTGAAAAAATTACTATCAAATTTCAACTTGAGGCAAATAAGTACTTCAGAAAAAATCATTAGGATAAAATCTAGGAAATTAAATAAGTTTATCCTTATGAAATGCCGAAAAGTTATCACTTGGACTCAAGCAAGCCACACGAAGGAGTGAGAGGATGTTAATATTTTATGTCAAACAAGTAAATTAAATCTCAGAACAAAAGAAGAACCTTATAATTGTAGCAAAAAAATGAGGAATTTGGAAACCAAGGTTACAAAATTGTGAGTTTTAAAGAGGGATTTTAACTTATCACAGGGAATGAGAGAATGTATAAAACCACAAAAAGAAGCTAAAGTTCAAGGAGGAGGGGGTATACAAAATTTGTGAAGAGGATGCCGTTGTTTTAGAAGGAGTTGCCGACCTTCATTGGTTTCAGATCTAGTTAGGGGGGTGGGGGGAGGGGGGGAGCTGCTCTATATTTATCTTCTATTTACCTTTTTTTTTTTTTGTTTTTTAGCTATATTAATTTTTTTTCCTACCCAAAAATCCAGCTAGGGCAAGCCCCTCATTGGCTCCACCATTAGATGAGGTGACTAAATCAATCTATCCTAAGATCATTCAAAACTTTAGATGGAACACTTACATGGCTGATGAGGTGACTGAATCAATCTACCCTAAGATTATTTAGAAATTTAGGTGTGAATTTCTTCTCATTCATGGCCAGAGAGTGGAGTGTAAGATAGGAAGCAAAGCGAAATTACCTAAACATTCCAAGGGAGATGGCATAAGGGATAAGATGGATTGATTCAACCACCTTATCGGCTTTGTAGGCATCCACGGGAATGTCATATAATTTCTTGTGATAAGGTAGAAATCTACGCTCATCCTTCCCATGAAAGTAGCACAAAACAATGAAAACAAGCACTTATGTTTACTACGAATCCGTAGATTTTGAAGTACAACATTAAAATTCTATATTGTTATAAGTAAGATTTGAGGCTCTGACCTAATGCAAACAAGTGAGCTTCATTACTATCTTACATTTTGTATTAATGAAAGCAACAAAATGTCAAAAGTCCACATAGCACTCTAAGAAAAAAGAATTAAAATGCATAAAATGTCAAAAGGTAAAAAAAATAAAAATAAAAATAAAACAAGACATAAAATCACAACAATAATAAGTAAAACAAAAACGCATCGAATGGCTAAAAAATTGTAAACATGCATTAATTTCAACTAAAAATACACCAATGATACACCAATATTAAAAAATGTCCACTCTTTTTATTTAAAGGATACAACCATTAAATGGGCCAAAGGCTCAGGCATGATACTTATTTATCCATGATTAGGAAAGTAAAAATTTAAAAATAAATTAATCAAATTGAAAGTTAAACGAGCAAATTAGAAACTAGTTCAAAATTCGAAGAGTATTTACATGTTTTAGCTTTTTTATTTTTTCAATTTTCTGTTTTCAGGGTGAAAACTGCGAAGAATGAAGGGGGGAGAGAGCCCGAAAAAGTTGAGAAATCGTCTCTAAAGCTCAAAAGGCAACGCCAGCGAGGGAGATTAAACATGGAAGCACTAGTATTGTGCAACTCTTTCTCCTCTTCTTGTTTTCCCGCTTTTTCCCCTTCTCGTTTTCCCGCTTTGTCCCCTTCTTGCAGAAACCCTAATCGATTTCCCACACGTTCTCTTTTGGCGGAGACAATGGAGGGCCCTGTTTCAGAGGGGATTGACTCCAACTCAGTGGCTCGTCGCCTCATTCTTCTTCGTCATGCAAGGAGTTTGTGGGAGAATCGTTCGTTAAGAGGTGGTACTACTGACTGAAAACTCCCAATTCATTTCTACTGTCAAATTCTCCCCACTTAACATCAAATGCAAATATTATAGGAAAAAGGCTGAGAATCTGGGTGAGCTTTGTCACCTCTCGAGCCTTTTGATCCATCTAGGACTTTTGCGTGAGCTGAACGAGGAAATTCATATACGCGTGCTACATTACTTGGAATCCTGAAACTTGATTTTTCTTTTTCTCCTTTCCATCTACTTATTGTTGATAGACAGTGCAAATGTTAAAGCAACTGGGCATCCTCTTTTGGAGGATCTTAGTCGGAAAGTGGGAGAGAAGCTTGGCCACCCTTGCCTCTCACTTTGTACGGTGTCTAGGTTTCTTGTGCATTCATCATGGACAGTCCATAAGGCCGTACCTCGTTCCTATCTGTCCTAAATACTTCCCTCCGATCCACATGCTCGTAAATGATTCTGCCCACCTCAAGGACAACGTAGATTAAGGTTTCAATTTGATAATAGGCCTAGTGCTAGTTATATACTTGGTTTCATTCAATTGCAATAAGCTAGTCGCCACTCATAGAAATGGGGTTAAAGAGAGAAAAGAAAGTGCACTGTTAATACCCAATCTTTGTTCAATAATACAAAGTCTCTATAACCTAGCGCAATAGTCCTATTTAACTACCATAACACCTCATAAATGTCTATAATAGAAAATTACACCCTAATAGATAAAAATAAATCTAGATAAACCCCCCAAAACATCATAAGTATTTAAAGGCATATAATCTAATTAAAAGAAACCCATCATGGACCTCGGACTGCTCAATCCCTTGCTCCTTAGCTTTAAAGTTGACCTCCATAATGGTCCAAAGCATTCTATCCATGTTTCAGCTATCTATCCTCCATCACATCTTTGTGTTTGTTTCTGCAGATCATGATCGTCCTTTGAGCCGAGCTGGGCAGGTTGATGCTATCAATGTTTCTCGCAAGCTTCAGCAAATGGGTTGGATTCCACAGCTCATTTTATCTAGGTTAATATTCTGTCAGCACTTGCTCCTCCCCACCCCCTGGGTGCGTGTTCCTCAGGAAGAACAAAAAAAAAAACAAACGACAAGTATTGGTCTTGATCCTAAGACTTTGGGGTTGGTAAAATAAAAAAAAAAAGAAGAAGAAGAAAATGATAAAACAAAACAAAACAAAAACAAAAAGCTAGCCTTAATCCCAATACTTTATAGTTCTCAATTGTTTTATTGTTGCAGTGATGCACTACGAACACGGGATACACTTAAAATTATGCAGGATGAGGTGCAAGGGTTTTTGGATGCTGAAGTACATTTTGTTTCGAGCTTCTATTCCATTGCAGCAATGGATGGGCAGACTGCTGAGCACCTTCAAGAGGCTATCTGCAAATTTTCAAGTGATGAAATTCTTACAATTATGTGAGTTCTATTGACTGTATCAGCTTCTCTGACATTGTTTTATGATTGGCAAGATAGTTATACATATTTGGGACATAACCAGATGCCTCTCGAAAGTAAAATTTCTCTGCTACTTTTTATATGGGCTCAAAGTGCCCATGCTAGTGTGCAATAAGAATGAGTTTAGAGGAAATATAAGTGAATTATGATCGTTGAGTTCTTATGTAGGTGCATGGGGCATAATAGGGGATGGGAGGAGGCGGCTTCAATGTTCTCAGGTGCCACTATAGAATTGAAAACGTGTAATGCCGCATTGCTTGAAGCAACTGGGAAATCATGGGAAGAGGTTAGGCCTTTTTTGTTTCCATGACTTTGTTGTGATTTAGTTATATCAGGTCAATGTTGTTCAGGTACTATTTTCGTTTTCTGCTTATGATTTTAGAAGTGCCAAATGCATACACGCCCGGCACACTTTTCTACACATAGGGTCTGATATTTTTTAAGGCCCCATCATAAACTCTCATAGTTCATTCTAATCTCCACCACTGATTCCAGGCTTAAGAAGTTTAGCCTGTTTCCCACACCATCAGAAAGCTGCATTTGTAATGTGTTGTTTCTTTGAGTAGCAATAAGACCAAAAAAAAAAAAAAAACTGATAAAAAAAAAAAGAGCATGCACAAAGCATAGGAGAGCCTCCTCAAAAACAGAAGGGAAAATCAAGCCACAATTGCAAGGTATAATTACAACAGGTAAGCCCTTTGCAAAGACCCTAGTCTCTCAACACATATGCAATGTGTTGTGTTGCATGGATAGACACATTGCTTTGTTTGAGAAAGACTGTTATTTGAAAGCAATATAGTGATACTGCTGTGACAAATTAGGGTTTTTTAAAATTCTTTTTGTAGAGCTAAAATACAGATTTGAATGCTGAAATAACCTAAATGGGCATAAGTTGTTTAATTAACAGGGTGTGTATAAATTTTTTTGAAATATTTCCTTTATTGATTCCTTAATGGCTGATTTATCTAGAAGTAGATTTATAAGAACCTTAATTTAGAATAATATTTTAGCATTGCAGCTTTTAAAATTTTGAAAAGGTTGTTGAGCATGGATGTCAAGGTGCCAAGGTGACCCTAGGAATTTCTAGGGCATGTGGATGTCTTGGCAAGGTCGCATTGTCCCATTGTGATGCCTAGGTGACAAGGATTTTGAGGGCACCTTGTCACCTAAGCATCGCCTAGGCTTCAACTAAAGAAATGGCATCCCATAAATAATATTGAAGTTGGAAGATGTGATGTTCACTTAGGACCAGTTTGGTTGTGCTTATTTTCAGCTTTTCTACTATTGAAGTACTTTCCAACAAAAAGTTGGCGTTTAGAAAATCTTCGAAAAGCTTAAAGCAACTTTCTAAAAAGCCCAAATATGGCTATGAAAGCTAGAAAAGAGCTTTTCAGAAAAGCTATAATAAATAACTTTTTTGCAAAGCTGTTTTTTTTGCTTTTTGAAAAGCCAAAAGCGACTTTTCATAAGCTACTTCTAATTGGCCCTTAAAACTCTGAGGATGAGCTTCTTTATATCCTTGGAAAGCTATAGTAACTTTTTATAAGCTCCTCCAAATTGACCTTAAAGCTCTGAGGACAACCTTATTTATATTTTTTGAAGATAAACATTAAAATGTATCAAACTCTTGAGGAATAAGGTACAAAATGAGCCTATGTGAGGACAGGTCTTTTAATAAGATCTAGGACCTGAAAGTCATGGGAGAGATTCATGTTTCTCATGAAACCTGGGATTACTTCAAAGTTCTATATAACAATGTTAATTGCTGCTTTTTACTTGAAGGTACAGAAATAACTTCATTCCTTTATTTGGGGATAAAAGAAGAATCTTATTAGAAGTGAGAGGAACAATGGAAACAGTTTTAGATTTTGTCAAATAACCTTTGTTAAATACATG
Source organism: Santalum album (assembly GCA_034195605.1). Classification (NCBI taxonomy): domain Eukaryota; kingdom Viridiplantae; phylum Streptophyta; class Magnoliopsida; order Santalales; family Santalaceae; genus Santalum; species Santalum album. Next base: position 131,883 of record CM067261.1, read on the forward strand.
TAGCAAAGTTGGATATCCTCCATCCATAGTTATAATATAAAATAAACAGGAAAATTATTTAATTTTGGTAGGAAAGGTGAGGTTCAAGCAGACTGGAAATATAGATCATGGCATTAGGAATAGAGGATTGGAAAGAAATGACTATTTAGCAATGAGTGAGGAAAAAATTAGAAACATAATAGAGGATTGGGAATAAAGGTACATTTAGCAACTGATGAGAAAAAAATTAGAAACATAATTATGCTACACAGTTTCTGCATTCAAACAACAGAGTTTGGAGTTCATTCTATTTACTGGTCGACTCTCTGACCCACTGTTTGTACCTGTAGGCATTTGCAGTAGCAGGACTTGGCGGGTGGAAGCTTCAGGGCATTGTGAAACCAAATGGTGGCCTGTAGACGTGTTGTTTCGAGTTGGTCATGATATCAGTTTCCTGTCTGCCATAAAATTTGGCTTCGGTAAAGATAGATGCAGTTTTGGAAACCAACAAGCATGCAAGGAATATTAGGTAAAGGTGGAACTCCTTGTTGGTTCCCTAATAGCTACTTGTGGTTGCAAGTTCTTCCTTTTTTCTTTTTGGTTGGTAGTCCAGTTCTCTGGAGGTCACGCGTTCAAAACGTGGAAACAACCTTCTTGCAGAAAAAGCAACGGAAAAGCAATAATTGACTCCCCCCAGTCCTGCTGAAGTAGGGAGCGTTGTGCACTATCTTACTTGTACTTTGGTTGTTGATTGATAATCATAGTTTTGAATTCGTGCATTACACTGGATATGATGTATTATTTTCTTTTTCCTTAATTACATAGGAAATTTTGTGTTAACGTACAAAAAGAAGATATATTGCGTCAGAATGAGGTTGTAGTGTCTTGAAAGAAATTAGTGCATTTTTATGAATCATATTTAATCTGCCGTGTCTTGCTTGTATCACGCTTAGCACACTCTGTTTATTCTAAATATCATAATATTCTTTTATAAGTTGCTAATGACCTTTGGTTCCGTGATATCTTCCTTGTAAGAAATTAGGAATGTCACAAGTTCTAAACTTTTTGGTGCACGTATTCCATGACAAGCATTCAGCGGAGATGAGAAGCCAATTAATGCTCGAACACTTCACGACTTATCGCAGTTATAGCTCATCTTAATAATGATACAAACCCAAAAGAATCCGATGTTATTTTCTGTTTTTTGATCTAACAGCTCAGCTAGACTGTAGGGTTTCAATCCGAGTACCGTCAGCATAATTGGCAACCCCACCCCCAAAGAAATCTATGTACACTGCTGGTGATAAATTATAAAAGACTCCACAAGACCAGAGGCGGAATCTAAACAAAGTGCTTTCAGGCAACACCGTTAGTTATCATTGTTCGTGAAATGCCATTCCAGCTAATATGGGATTAGTGACAAATACATGAAAGGTTATCCAATACATAATATATATTTATAATGATGAGAAGACGGTCTCGGGAAAAAAAAAAAGAAATTTAAAACTACATACCCTAACACACGCAACAACAATTCAGTTTCCCCATCAAATCTCACTCCCTGGAACTTTTTTCAGCTGATCTTCACTGCTGCAGGATGTCCCAGATGAAGGGTAAAGCTGGTCTCTGGTTATGAAAATTGCTTCCCGTTGGTGTTGACAGGAGGAGCTTAAGCTTGACTCCAGTATTTGATGCGTAAGCACAATCTCTGGTTTAGCATATCCAGCACCCATGCTCATCCGCTGCTTCTTCAGCACAGACCTCTCATCTTTTGGGCTCTCGGCCCCCGGGGAACTACCCCGGTAATCAGAATCTGGCGTCAGCGGCTCATGGGGGGGTGAGAAAGAACCATCCCCATCTAGGGAAAGACTCTTATCAGGGACACGGTGGTCTGTGGTGCACTTCTCTTGTTGGAGGGGGGACTCAGAGGTTGCCGCTGGGGTTGCTGGATCTGTCTTGATCTCGGATTCCAAGTAACGCTCACCAGCTAGCGTGGCATCAGGAGGAACTTCTCCAAGAACTCCACTGAGGTGCTGTTGCTCTTCAATGATCTTCTTCAAGTACTTCCCCTGGGCTTCTATCCGTAACTGCAGCTGCCTCTGCACCTATTGATGAAACATGTTTAAATCATTCAGAAAGGACTGCCACTTCAAACATTAAATTGCATTATGAGCATTACCAAAGACCAAAATACTATGAATCTTAGCTTTGAACTTTAAAACATAAGGTCGAGCTAGAAAGAGCAGGAATCCTGGATTCCTGAGTGCCATCAAATTGTCAAAAAAGCTGAGACGAACCTGACCGCATCCAAATTGAAATTTATATGACATGGTTCCAAAACTAGTTTACTGATCTATGCAACATACCAAGAAGACTCCACATCACAATATTTTATCAAAAACAATGTGAAAAGTATTTTAGAAATAACTCCACACTCTTCCCATCCACCTCCCCCCCGCCCCCCTTTTTTCTTTCTCCCTCTTTTTTCCCCAATGAAGGCCATGCCTGCAATTTGGTAGCTACCTCAAAGTAAATCAAGGTGGGTCATCCTTGGAATTATTTGCACTCATGACAATTTGAAATCAGGAAATCCCTCAGTAGTTTAGAAAAGATGAATATATTCTAATAGTGATACATACCTCTAACTGCTCATGCAAACGTTTCTGCACCTCCATCTGTAGCTTGAGAGCTTCAGTAATCTGCATCCCGCTGCAAAATTTTCAGAGAACAAGGGGATCTAATAAATTATCATAAACATAACATAAACTTCTGGCTTTACAAAATATTTCTGAACCTAACAAAAGGGAAAAGGTTGAATTCTTAGAAAATTTTATATTATTATTTGTTTACGGGTTTGATGTTGTAGATAATTTTATATATAGGATGGAGCTAGAATCATAATTAGTTGTGAACCAAAAAGAATTATGGCTGATATCTGTTCTCTCTTCCCCTTAATAAAATCTTCTTTGTTCATCGAAAAAGAAAAAGAATTATGGCTGTCATGGCCTATAGATTTATTCCTGATTGAACAAATATTACATAAAAAAAAGGTACATTTCTACTTACGATGAACCATCCAAACTGGAAAGCATGTCCTCAGATTCTTTCTTGTCAGATTTTTTCCCTTGCATTGACAATTCAAGAAATTGTTAGGAAATTCTAGTTTTTTTTATCTGTGGCTAGTAAAATGATGACAGTGCCACAGAATTCTATTCTAAGACATCTTTAAGCATATTAATCAATAACCAAAAGCACCTTAAATTGATACCCAAACTAGAAATCAATTATCATTGTTGAAATTGTAAACAGATATACATACCATCAGATGAAGAGTCTGGGAGGTACTTTGCAAGTCGATATTTCTAAAGGCATCATAATATCAGAGTCAGTGGAAAAACTAAAGGAAACCAGAAGAGGCATCCTAAAGGGGGCTTTTAAAAGATACCTGTAGATGGCTTTTAACATGGTATATTGTTAAACCTTGTACACCCATGACTCTGAGGACACCTTTGGGTGTAGCTCCTGAAAAGTAAGCAAAACCATTTATTACATGGTAACACAATTTTATGCCGCGAAACATGATGCAATTATCTTTAACAGATTCCATGAAGTGAACAGAGAGCACTTCATAAACCTAAGCAGTTCGTCAATCTCGGGCGCATTTTCACAACATTTCATGTTAATAAAAATACCACCACAACCAACACTGACGTTTAGATTAGCTGAAAGAACATGTCATTGATCCTCCAAGTTCTTAAGCAATCTCCAAACAAAATTATATCTGTACAGCTGCTATTGGGTTCAAGATTGCAGCCCAATCCATAAGCACTGACAACAGCTATTTCAATATTGCAGCAATTCAATCAATTCTTTAATGATTGCTAATCATGTACATATTTATTCTTTTGAAGCTACCCTGGTCAAAGTAGTCCGAAGTTCAAATTCTTTGTCTCTGCAAATAATTTTATACTCACTTCTATTAATTTTTTTGGTTAAATATCAGTTTTGAGAGGAGATCAGGGAATGGGATTAAAAGGAGGGAAACAAAATAAAGTAAACAAGGATAAGGTAACTCACGATCCGGCCCGCCAAGCTGTGCCACAGCATCAACAAAGCGCTCGTGAAGCTCGTGCGTCCAACGCAAACGTTGCTTGGAGGCTAGACTAGAGTTGTTACTGAGACTGTTGCTCCCACTGATGGTGTCCATCCTGCTGGTATCACGATCTAAATTCTAGGCATGAAGCAAAAAATCATTGCAAACTAAATTTGAAGGAGCACTTTGACATTCCAATTGTTAATCATCTATTGCAATCCAAAGACTCACGAAGAGGAGAAAATGCTATTTCAAATACATCACAACTTAATTCATATCAAAATTAGCCAAAAAGAGAGGACACTGGTTTATTAGAAATACTCTTTTTCTTGCTTTGATTCATATTCCCCCAAAAGTGGGTCCTGCTCTAATAGCTCAGAATAAATTAAATGCATGCATTAATATATCAAAGCTTTCCACTTTACAAGGGTTACGGAAGAGTCATTTATTAGGAAGAACTAAATAAATCTAGGAAGCACGGGTACTTGAAACTAGGTGCTGTACCCTTACTGTGTAAGTACCGAATGCCAGTATAGCCTAGGTACTCCTTGGGTATGTATCAGAATTAACATTTTTCTATACAATTTTTGAATACCACCGATGTGACACTCCACCTTTCCGACAATTGACAGAAACAATGGTTGCCAAAGATTATAAAACTAGCACTCAGACTAATAATAAGTTGTACCAGACATATCATCATATGGCTCTTATTATTGTCACACTTCAACCCTTACACAGGATCGTAGGATTGGTGAAAATAACACAAACACGGTCATACTACACTACAACCCTCGCATCTTCCTTAGACAACCACCCAAAGCTTAAACAAGTTGCCGGACGATTGGTCCATCTAAGCATAAGCCACGCTTTTGCCCCTAATCTATACACTTGCTTCTGGCTCCTCTTTAGAGATTCTTCCTGGTAGGTACCAAATAACACAAAGAATGAGCGAAAACGCTTAGTAGGTCAACAAACGAACCATACTGGGCCATATTCGGACAAGCATATAACAATTCAACAAGCTAGACAACAGTTCTTAATGAAGCATAAGTAAGCGAGTGTACTACCAAATGCAGCACATATCCAACTATTGCCAAACGACACCATCCAGGAATCCAAAGTAGTTCCGAATGACTAGAAACTATTCCACTGGGCTTTTTAGGACTAGAGCCATGGTTGCTACTTATTTCGTCTAATCAATCCACAAACTGCCTCCTCACGTATAGGTGTGCATCTTTCGCCAAGCACGGGTCCCAAACAGTTCCCGCATAAGCGATCGTTCATCTTGGTAGTTGGTACAAACGATAGCAAATCCATAATGGATTTAAAAGATCAATCAATAATGCCCGGAAAATAGGTGTCCTTATGATAATAAAGACGAACAGATTCAAGTAAGACGAACTCACAAAGAGATTAGCCACAAAGGAGTGGCCACCAACACAACAACAACAATAGGACAGGAAGATATGTTGAACATCTAAAATTTTAAAAGGACCAAGAAATTCACCTTTAGGTGTTCTATCTTTATCAAGGATGTACTAACACCGTTACGGCGACACGACATGTAACTGACATGCGACACGCGATTCTTCAAAAAATGATCAATTTCGACACGCTGACCAACACGTTTTATATATATATATGAAATTTCAACATTCAAATTAAATTATACATAAAATTTTAAGAAAGTTTACTAAGCAAACTAACAATCTTGCACATCCTATTCATACACCTTAATTATGAAATAGAAAACATGACTCAGAATTAATTAAAATGAATTTTTCTTTAAGGCATATACAAATCTTATTTCTTTGGCCCTTTTAGAAAAAAAAAATGAAAAATGAAAAATCCTAGTGTAAATTTATTAACAAAGCACTTTTAACCACCAACAGGAAAGCTGGACTCTTTGCTGGTTACATTCACAAGGACAGATAAACACAGTAAAAAATTAAAATTAAGTAAAAGAAAATAAATAAATGAGGAAAAAATAAAAAAGAAAATAGAGAGCAAAGAAAGTGGGGACAGGTTATGTGGTGGGTGATCTTTTTCCTTTGGTATATTTTATTTTATTTTATTTTTTTTCTGGTGCTAGGTTATGCCTTGGTTTGGTCTATTTAGGCTTTCCCTAACCCTTTGCTCCTTTCCTTTTTGTCTCTGGACCTTCTCAAATGGGTACTGCAGTGCCGCTGGAGTTGGGGAAAGTGTCCACCTCCCAAGCATCAGATCTGTCGATCGCACTCACCAACAAGCCCAAGAGGAACAAAATCCGCCTTCGCTAGTCCCATTCTCGCTTCGAGGACTTCAATTTTGCTCAGTTATGGTAAGTCCACTCCTATCCTTCTCTTTTTTCTTCAGAATCGACAAAGAGAGTAACCCACGTTTCCAATCTGCAGTGAGGGCTTTGTCTCTCTTCAATGGGGCTCGTGCAAAATTAGGGTGCCAGGGAAGAAGGAAGGAAAAAAGAAAAAAAGGAAGAAAAAAGGAAGAATGAAAAATAAAACAGAAAAAAGAAAAGAAAATGAAAAACGTGTCTACCAATTTGGAGACATGGGACTCGCGTGTCGCGCACGCGTCGAAATCGTTGATTGCGTCGGTTCTGTTGACCGCGTGTCCTGGATGTGTCGAACACGTGTTGGGTGCATGTCAGGTGCGTGAGAGTGTTGGACACCAGTATGATGACTAATTTGAAAGAACCTTAGCCCAAAACTATTGTTTCGAAGACTGTTTTTTTTGAACAGGGGGTAAAACAATGGCAAAATGGTTCCGTTTTTAAGGACAGCAGTGGCTTAAGCCTGCCACTGTCTTCCCTTAGCTTAAAACTTATTGTTCAAGGCTTTCTTGCCCAAACAGTGGGTATACCTGGCCAAGCAGCTTTGTAGCCCAAAGCTGCAGTGGCTTTAGGTTGCCACTGAGCTTATATCTCACCATGCTGGGGCTGTTTTGCCCACACAGCAACTGGGTGGATGTACCATTCTCAAGCTCAGACCCCAAAGTGGTTGCTTTAAAAGCTCCCAACAGTAGTTAAACTCCCATTTCCCAGATTCAAAACTTTAAACAGTAGTTAAAGCATGAAAACTTCACTTTCAGAATTGATAAGAATTTTCCAGACCCTTCTTTTTTAGAGATGGTCCAACAAGCACTTCATTTCCATTCGAAAGTGTGTAAAATATCACACACAGGCAGCAATACAAATAAATGGTAAAATAAAAAACAAAAGGGAAAGTGGCACTACCTCAAGCTTGAGAGTACGATGCTTCTTCATCCTTTCCAATAGACAAACTCTCAGGGTTTTTTTTTTTTTTTTTTTTTTTTTTTTTTTTTTTTTGCCCTCTCTGGGCTGGTGCTGTCCCAAAGGGCTGCTGTGTCCCTTTTCCGAATTTCTGATCTTATCTTTCCTAGCCTTACAACACATCATCTTAGCATACACACCTCAGCTACAGTTTTTATATTTGAATTGCAAGGGTGAGCATTTACACAACCAGAAAGGTTGCTCCTTTGTCACCTGAAGGTTAAGAGTTTGAACTGTGGAAACAACCTCTTTGCAAAAGGCAAGGAGAATGCTATGTCTAATAAAGGACCCCCTCCCAACCCTTACAAAGCAGGGATCCCAGTGCACTGAGGTCTGGACCATGTTTCTTAACCACTTATAAACACACAGGCACATCAAAATCACAGAAAAGTCCTGACACACTCCACTTAAATATATATATATTTTTAACAGAAGTAGATTCTCATTAGGCCTTGCATTAAAGAGGCTTTAGGTACAGCTCAAGAAGTAAACTCGAAGCAGATTGGCATTTTTCAGAGCCAATAAGTTTTGTTACTTTATCAATGTCTTTCAGCCTTTTATAAATTGTATGAAGCATTCATATTGAGTTTGGAAGGTCCAGGATGGACCTATATGCAAGGGCAGTTTTCCCCACTGGGACCTCAAACAAATAAAACTTGGGCATATACATGGTTTCAACATTAGGAAGTACAAGAGGGTTTGTGTTTGGTTAGGATGGGGATGAACCTTGTAGTTCCTCCAAAAACAAAAACTAAAAATCAAACTGAGGGTTGCTGTTAAGAAACAAGGAGAGTTTTTGCCCATGACAACACAAAAGAAAATGAGCTTAGCTATGTACACAGACAAAATACAGCGAGTTTTGGATACTGACTTATTTTGCATACACGTTACAAACACAAATAATAGTAATAATAACAACATAGTGAAGTAGATTATGCCATTTCAGTCGGTATGCAACAATTGTTGAATTTGTTGGTGTCCCAGAAATTCAACTAGAAAACTAACAAAAAAACGTATTCAATACCTAAAAGAAATAAATCATAATTTTGGGGATCAAGAGAAGAGCTTACCTCGATTTAGCAGACTACTATCAGTTTAAATTGGAGATCCTGCAAACAAGGAAATTTTTAGACAAGAAGGTAAAGACTAACCAAAAGAATTCTAAATATAATTCGGTCAGGAAAGGATGAGAAATCAGTTCAGAGGGAAAGAGAAATTTGAGTTGAGTACGGAGACGAACATTTATTTTGCTTTAAAAGCCTCTGTAAATCAAGCTGCAGGTGACCAGCCAAGAAAGAGAAAAAGAAGAAGAAAGAGGGATGAGCAATAAATTGCAAGCAAACCAAGTCTCGAGCAAAAGAAACAGAGAGCAATTAAAGAATTCCCCCCTCTTTCTTCTCCTCTTACAGAATGAAAGCTCAAACAATAAAAAGAAGAAATATATAATTCTAAGTCAAGCTTAATTGTTGCTACTGTAGGGTAAGGGAAGAGATAGCCCTAACAGATGAAGATTTGAAAAGACGAAGAAGAAGAAGAAGAAGAACCATGGCCCAGATCTAGATTCTGACAAACCGCAAAACTCTTGAAGCTCCGTCTCGCAGCCACAATTCCACCGACTAGGTTGAATTCAGAGATTTGTTCAGCGACGCAGAAGCATAGCGAAGGTTTGGGGAGCAATAAACTAAGAGCTTAAACGAGAGATTAGTATTATTGAACAATCTGCAGTCGCGAAACAGTTATCGAAAGGAAAAATGAAAAACCAGTTTTAGAAGGTGGGGGGGAGAAAAAAAAAAAAAAAAAAAAAAAGAGGGGTGGAGGGAATACGAAAAATTAGAGATGTATTTTTTGGAAAATTACACAATTCCCCTCCACGACCCAACAAAATCTCCATTCTCCTTACGATTTTAATTATTATATTTTACTCCGTAAAATTTTCAAATTGCAATCAACGCACCCCTCCCTTCCTCTTTTTCCCCAATATTTTTGTTTTCTTTTCATATACAAGGGGTAAATGACACTTTAAATCTCGAAAATTTTATCATTTTTTTGATATGAACCTTAATCTTTTTTCCCTATAGAATTGAACCTTAAATTTTCACTTTCGTGTTGAATTAAATCCTACCATCACCTCCGTTCAAATGAAGGGATGAAAAAGGGTCATATGATCTTCACATGACTTTTTTTAGAGGATAAAGTGAGAAAATCACTAACCAGATTCACTTAAATTACAACTTATCCCTTTTTTTATTTAAAATGACCACATGTCATTATTTGATTGACCATTTTTCTTTTAATTTTTCTTTTCCTCCTCCCTCTCTTCCTATTGCCACCGCTTCACCCTCTACTTCAGTGAGGATGCCGAGGCTTTGGCAACTAGTGGGTCGAACCTCTTGTCTTCCGGTAAATCGTCCACGAAATCAGTCATACTGAATTCAATTTTTCTTCAACAATTTCTAGGGTTTCTTTCTCTCTCTCTCTCTGGGTTGTTGAGAAATTGGTTTCTTCCATGAAACGAAACTTGGTCCCCAGCGCTACCATGGCCAAACGAAATCTATTAGCTGAAGCTCCAAAGGTTGTTGAGAAGAACAAGATCTCCAAACGTAAAGATGATTTCTGCAGAAAGATCGTTATGGATGGGCTCGTTACTCTCGGATACGACGCTTCTATCTACAAATCTCATTGGGATGAGTCCCCCTCTTATCCCACTGGTATACCCTCTCTCTCTCTCTCTTTTGTGATTTTGTGTTAGAAATTTATGGGAAATATCTAATGTTTTATCAATTCATCATTACCTATATCTAGGAACCAAATTGAATTTATTCAATCAACTTCTCGATTGGGTTGTTTGAATCTATGCAATTTGTGAATTGGTATGTGATTGAATGATACAGGGTAGTACAAGTACATTGATGTGATGGTGGGGAAAGAAAGGTTGCTAATCGACATTAACTTTAGATTGGAGTTTCAGATCTTTTAATCCACCAAGAACTACAAGGCGGTGCTCCAAAACCTCCCCCACATATTCGTCAGGAAGCCCAATCGCCTTCAGAAGATTGTCTCTATCGTGACTAAGGCCATGAAGTAGACCTTGAAGGAGAAGGGGATGCACATTCCTCCATAGCGAAGATCTAATTACGTCAACACCAAATGGCTCCCTCCCTACACCAGAACCTCATTAACACCTCAAATATCCACCACCATTGAATCTGATCTCAAGTCTGAAAAGCCGCAGATACCTCTAGCGAGGTCTAAGAAAGGGTGAAGCTGAGGCTTTTGACAATCATAGTGATGGTGAGTGCTTGTTCTCTCTATCTAGAAGCTCTGATAAGGAGTCGTTGCTGGCGGTGAAACCGAAGATCGCTCCAATCGAGGTGAAGATGGTGATCGGTTTAGCTTTGGTGATTGGAGAAAAACCATGAATAGGATGAGTGCAAAAGCTTTAGAGGGGGAAAGTGGTTTAACAGGTTTATCCTCTAAAAAGGGTCATGTGAGGGGCACATGACCCTTTTTCATTCATCCATTTAGACAGAAGTGATGGTAGGGCTCAATTCAACAAGGAAGTGAAAATTCAATGTTCGATCTAACAGGGAAAAAAGATCGAGATTCAATGTTAAAAAAGGGTGAAACTTTAGGGTTTAAAATGTCATTTAGCCCCATATACTAGGGTGTCTAAGGAGCTAACTAATCCTGATGTGGAATTAGAATGGGCCCTTACTTCAACCTGCTGATAAAATTGAAGGAAAAGCCAATAGCAACGGGACTCAAACTTAGACATGACTCTTTTCAAGGCCAAGCACTTAGCACTTAACCAACACTAGAGGACCTCTTCTTCCTTGCTACTAATACTAGCCATATCATACGTGCTCTTCACGTGTTCAATATCTTTTGATAAGTATAAAATATTTGGAGGAGTTTATGTGTAGAACTATTAATTGTTGTAGATATGATTTTTGTGCTATTAGATTTGAAAATCGTAAGGAAAACAACTTTAAAAAGTGGATACATTTGAATTTTAGATTTTGAAATGTTATGTTTAAAAATAATTAATTAGGCGGAAAAATACTTTTGAAGAGTAGGCATATAAATTTTGAAAAATGAAAACATCAACATTTAGCACTGGAGTGAACATTTGCACATTAAGGTTGCTGAAACATGTCATTTACGAATACTTGAACTAATTCACAGTAGTTGTTAACGTAGAATCATAAATAAATAATGTAGGATCAAAATACTAGTTCCAAATTACTGGAAAGTAGCTATTTTTAATAAAAATATAATATACATAAAATAAATATCATAGCCTACTTTTTTAGCATGTTTCGAAAATAACATATATACACTGATCGTCAAAAATTTGAAAAAGTGCTAACGATATCCCCAATACTTTTCTAATATCTCGCAAGCTATATTAGATACTTAATTTGAATAATTTTTGTCACCAGTATGATTGCATATAATTTTTTTAATTTTTTAATTTATAAGAATACATAATAAGATAACGTCTCTTCATATATTATTATTTTGTTATTGAACTTTGAAATATTTTACTATATCTTAGTTGCTAAATTTTTTTTATCTATACTTTTTTATTTTCTTTGATCATTTGATGAATATTCTTTAAAAAAATATAATATATTTATAAATATCTGGTAATATATTGCAAATGCCACTGACCTAGCGGTTGAACCAATAATCTAGTGACTGTTGATATTTGGGTCTTCTCAGACAACTATGCTTAGGAATCAAAATAAATAAATTTTGTGTAAATCAGCAACTTTCTAGGTATAGGAGGGAGGAGACAATATATATATATATATATATATGAGGGTGGGGGGAATTTTTTCTCCTTTTTCAAACTTTTATTCATTTTTTTTTTTACATTTTTTTTTGATGAACCAAACCGAATGGTGAGATCCGACGAGCACAATCTAAACTTTAGACTCCACGTTTCTTAAGGGCCCCAAATTTTTCGGGGATGTTGAGGCTTAATTTCCTATCAAATTGCATTCCACCTGAAAAAGTTTACATTCCTATGCATACATGCATGAACCGTTCTTCAAAAACAACTAATGTCATTTTTTCCCCCATTGCTGACATTAGTGAATTCATTTGGATCAACCCAAGGAAGGAAGAAAGGGGTTTCAACTAGACGCAGTCAGTCGTAATAACATATAAGCCGTTGGAGGCCCGAATCTACAGCTTGACAGAAGATTAAACTTCCCTTCCATCCAGCAAAACTTACTTCATGGGAACCAGAAACACACAAAGCCAGCAACAGTTAAAATTGGAGGTTTATATGCCACATTCGGTGATTCCATGAGGTTTGTTAAGTTTGGTACTCATATTGGGTTGACCCCAGATCAAAGTTGCCCTCATCGTGTCCTCCACGCTCAAAATCCTTCTCTTCCCTCCAGCTCCAGGGCTCTCATGTGAATTAGTGAGGCAGCTTTCAGTAGAGCAATCTGCAGCAGTAGGTGGATGCACACTAGTAGTAAAAGGAGGCGCCTTCTCTTCGTGCTCTTCATTCACTCCTCCCACAACCTCAGCTAATCCCTCAAGTTTTTGCTTTTCTGGGGTGTTGTTTATAACTGTGCCTCCAATAAATTGATCAGCCAACATTCTACAAGTTCTCTCAAGCATCACCATGTATCTTTGTTCTGCATCCTGGCGAATCTGCAAGTGCTTCTCCGCCTGCATGGCAAGATACGGAGACATCGGCTAACAAGATTGCATTTTATAATGGCACTTTTGGTTCGCGATATGGAATATTGTTAGAATGGAATAGCTATTCCTTGCTACTCCCATGGACCATGAGTGCAATAGGTAAGGAATAGCTATTTCCATGCATCGTGAAAGAAATAGGCTACGAATAACTATTCCCAAGAGCCAATAGTAGAAGAGGCATTTTTCATTGGGCTGGAGCTCCAAAGTGCACCAAATGAGGTATAGCTATTCCATAGGAATTGAGGCAGAATAGAGTAGCTATTGCCATGAACCGAACATGACATAAGACGAATAAATAAAGATGGCACTCTGCATGCATGGAAAGGTCATCATCAAGCTTTATCCAGAACAACAATCACAATAAATAGGCAAACAGATCACCAAGTGGGACGAGGAAAGGAAGCTAACCTCAACTTGCAGATGCAGTTTACTTTGCACTTCCATTTGAGCTCTTAATGCCTCCTTGACTTCATAACCCCTAAACATGACATACATTTTCTTGTGGAATTCACCAACTTCAAAACGCAGCAGAAGATGGGGAGGAAGGGGAAGAAATTTATGAACAAGTTCTTAAGGGAAGATGGGAAAACTTTCTTACTCATTCATATCGGAAGTAGGCAGGCTTGGACAACAATTACTGGTAGCAGGGCTTTCTAAGAGGTATGAAGCAGAGACTCCTTCCATTCAGCGGCAGTAGAAATCAGTAACTCCCTTTTAAGGTTGAGCCAACAGCTACTAAATGATAAGCAGTTCTAATTATATGAATGAAATTCATTTCTGTACTTTTTTCATAATCCAATCTGTGGGTCTTACATCTCCGAAATGGAGGCGAGGAAGGGAGCAAGTGTTTTTAGGAACACAGAAAATTCAGAGTCAAATAATCATGAATGGACTCAATTAAGACACCAAAAGAACAGGGGTGCGATATAGCACAGCACGCTGGAAAGAGCAGAAGGAAAGTTGAAACCTACCATCTCTGAGTGCCTCACTCACATCCTTTACCGCCTGCTTACCTAGCCGGTATTTCTGTTGCATGCAAAGAGCAATCATATAGTAGAGCTACGTAGATGAGAATTCAATGACAAATTACATACTACGAGTTAACAAAACTTACCTGGAGGTGACTCTTCAGATGGAAAAGAGTCAGTCCCTTCACGCCCATTATCCGCATGATAGCCTTTGGAGTAGCTTCTGCAAAAATTCTATTCTTGTCAATTACTAGCAGCATTATTATTTAAGCACCAGAAAAAATAAAACAAAAGGCATGAGCTCTGACCAGTTGTCAGCTAAAAATGATAAATGATTACGATAAAACTGAAGTCACTCTTTCTAGGGCTAGTAAATAAACAAGCAACATCAGAGTACATTGTTCCCTCTACTTTGTAAGACTCTTTTACAATTTTTAAATTTTTAAAATCAAGACAGTGGTTAAACTGCTCAATTAGGGCTTAGCTAATTTCATTAGTTAACATTCCAAGTCTTCAGAAACTTGTATATAGTTCATTGTGTTTTATGGCCTCAAAGCTCTTGATACTTCTCATTCAATTGATAATAGAAGGGATGCCAACTTTGCCAGTCCAAACTATTAAGGTCACCATTCAGAGGATGTATAAGTGGTCGAAACCTGAAAAAAAAAAAAAAAAAAAAAAAACATAATCTGATGCCTATCCAATAAAAAAAGTTTGACCACAAGATTAACATTTTTATACACTTGCTTTTGTCTCTTCTGCGTCTATTTTGGATGTGGAACATTGGTGGGTGAAGAAGCAATGAGAAAGATTGCAAGAGAAATAGTGTGAAATAAAGCAAAACAACAAGGAGCAGCGTGAAATATATATTCATTGGGTTGTTGACTTTTATAGTTCACGCCAAAATGATGTCAGCAGATAACATGTATATTAAAGGAAATATATTGACTGGAAAAGAAAAATACGATAAAAAAAGCATCATTTGCTAAAAGATGGAACTATAGCTTGTACTAAAACTTGAAAAACTTCTTACCGAGCAAATATGCTCATATTGCAAGTATCACTGGCTTACCAAGCAAGGGAATTTTAATCGGATGATTACTGAGCCTCCCACTCGGCACTATTTTATTTTTTTTCCTTCAACATCAATCTTTTAAGGAAATGAACGTCAAACAAAAGGAATGCCCTCATAAGAAATTACAAAATTGAAAGGACTAGGGAAACTAATTACTCAAGAAAATACAGGTGCATAGAAGAGTCTCTAACATCATAAGACCTGTTCTGCACAAAAATTCCTGCCTGAGTCGACTGACCCAGTATTTCTGGAACAAATGGAGCTATAAGATACAGCCTTCATTATGGTTATTCAAAATACAAAATTTTGTCCCACAATGTTAAGAGACACAAGCAAGATGTGAGGTTCATTAACCCCCCATCTTATTATCTCCATCATATATCCATATAATAGGGGTTAGCAGAAGACTTAGAACTTACATTTATAAGTTCAAAGGGTTTCTGTTGGTAGTAATCCTTAAGAATGATTTTGCACTGTACAAAAGCAATATCATAACCTTACCAAAATGAGTTAAAGGACGAGGCCCTGTAGAAGAAGTTGTCGAGAAAGAAAGAGAAACAATCCTATTTGTTCAAATACCTAGGAACAAACTCCTATGTTCCTTTCATTACAATATTTCTGAACAAGTTCCTGGATAGCAAACCTAAAGGTTTTCTTATTAATGATATCGATATTGATGATAGTGAAGATATAGATCGTGACCTTGATACGGAGCTGGAGCTGCTAACTAGGATGAATGCCAGACATTGCCCGGACTGACTCTCTTGAGGGCATAGTCTGGTGCATTCACTACATCTGCCACTGCACAATGCTCCTGGAATAATCTATGCCAAGTTAGCTTCTAATTATGCATGGCTCACTACAGTTTCAAGCTGGATCCTGTTGCCATTCTCCAAGTATAGGCTTTTTTTTCCCCTACATTTCCTACTTCCCATATTTTGGTTCTTGCAATATTTACACAAGATGCCATGGCCATTTCTCACTATTGGCCACTAAATTCATGAGAAATTGTTTCAATCTCACCTGAGTTCAGTCATACCAATCCTTCTCTAACACCAAATTTACGTGGGTAGATGGGCAAGATGGGATTTCATCTGGCAATCATGCCAATCTCAAAAGTAAGCTTTGTATTCTCCTTCCAATTGTTTTATAGTTCTTGGACATCTATGCTTTATGTAGAATCATATCTTTGACTTTCATTACTAAACGAGTAAGGTGACATTGCAGGCATGGAAGAAAACTATATAAGCTTGCTAGGTTTGAGCATAGACTTGTGAGCCAGTGGCTCATCAGCAAGCCCCATTAGCCATGGTGAGACCCCTCTAGAGGAGATTGTGTGTCCATGCATTGTAAGGTGTGTACGTGTATTTCACCCAATAATTTTACACCAAAAAAGAACTCTTTTAAGACTAACATTAGGAAAAAAAAAAAATCAATGTTGGCCTGTTATTCAGAGACCCATCTTCATGCCGAATGTCAGGATAATAACAGCGAACAACAGTCTATTCCACATGTGGTTTTTAACAAATGAAAATGTGAGTTCATAGAAGCTGCAACAGCAATACCTAAGCAACCTCAAGTCATAAATGCACGATGAATGCAATATGGATAGGTAATTTCACAAATGCACGGAAATCTGCAAAAACTAACTAATGTGTAGAGGTAGCAAGTTATAAACCTATGTAGTTCAAACACCCGTTGCAAGACCACTATATCCCCGCAGATCTATTTACAAGCATCACTAGACTCACACTGATTGGAAGAAGTATATGAAGCAAGATGAAAACCCCATAATGATCAAGTTGAGTAATTTAGGGGATTCTAGAGAATAGCAGAAACAGAAAGAACCCACAGAAGAATAAGTAAAAAGCTAAAGAATATGAATGAATACTAACTGCCGGGTCCTCCAAGCTGAGTTACGGCATCAACGAATCGGTCGTGGAGGTCGGTAGTCCAGCGGAGTCGAGGCTTGGGATCCGAAGTCAAGACTAGGCAAGGGTAGTCTGCACGCCGAATCGAACTGCCTTCCTGAGGAGTAATAATCCCTTCACCACTTTGAATCAGTCCAGGGAACATTTTTCAGCGCTGATGATTGCCCACAGATGATTTGAATCAATCACCTAAGCAAAGAAAGATCCCACACAGCGGGGGAAGAACAACTCCATTGAAATTCTTCTTCTTCTTCTTCTTTCTTTAAACCTTTCGTCCATGGTCGAATTACTGTATGCAATTGTTCATCTATTTTTTCCCAGAGGTGAAATGTTGAGAGAGAGAACTTTGTACAGCAAGAACAGGAGGAGAAAGGGGAGGGTAAAAGAGAGCGCAGTATTGCCGCCACGCCCCCACGTTTGTTGGCTTCTTCTACGATGGCTCATTTCCTTTTGAATAATGCCATTCGTCCCCGAGCAATCTCATCCAGCCCTAACCACTCATTTGTGTGAAAATGACCACCAAAATATGAGAGATTGGAATCACCGGGCTAGAGTGAGAGAATACGTTTTTTTTTTTTTGAAAAGTCTGACATTACTCTTTTAGTATACAAAAAATCTTCATGGTATAAAACCCTCAATTTTGACTCCATTGAATCGAAACCTCAGCCTTTCACTTTTTATTTGCATATCTATTCCCAAGTGCAAGGCCCTATTTACTAATGGAAAATGTTTCCATTTTTCATTTCCAAGTTTCTTTTCTTTTGTAGCTTTCGTTTTCTAATAGAAAATTGTCAACCCCCGCCCCCCCCGGCCCCCAAAAAAAAAAAACCGAAAAGAAGAAAAACAAAGCCAAACTTGTGGAAAACCAGAAAATGCGTCCATCAGCAAAAATTGAAAAATTGGTTACTTTGTATGCAATTATAAAACTAGTACTAGTTTCTTCCGAAAAACATTTTAAAAGTATTTTATGTTTTTCATCCTTCTGTTTCCAAATTCCACAATAATTTTTCATTTTAAAATCTAGTAAAGTTAACAATTGAACACGAAACTCTATTTTCTATTTTTGTTGGAAAATTTTCTAAAGAAGATGGCTCAATTTTCCATAACTAAACAAGAAATTTTTCACATAGGCGTATGAAATTTTAATATCATCTAGCACATCATCGACGAGAATAACATCTATTGAGGTATTTAAAAAAAAAAAACCTCAAAAAGGTATGGAATTTTTTTAGGACAAATGCAAACGAAAAATAACGTTTATTGACAAGGTGCACCTCCGAAGGGACCCTACTAAGTGTAAATCGTAATAAACACAATCACTACATTTCTTGACACATGGCAGAAACACGATTAGCGATCACATTTCTCCTGAGTTAAATGGCCTTTTGGTCCCTTGAACATACCTCTTTTCCTAAATTAATCCCTAATATTTTTTTTGTACCTATTTTGGTCCCTCTTTCTTAAAATTTGACCAATTCGCACAAGTTGGGATATGCCTACACCCCCACACTACAGATAACGCTTATGTGACATCCTAAGGACTTACATGGCTGCTCAATAATCCCAAGGGCTTACAAACATCTTGTTGGCAAACACATACTTCTTCTCCCAGCCATCATAATCCTAGCGATCATCTTCTTCATCTCCGGATTGCTCCATCTCCTCTGAGACCCAATCATAGAGCCTCGGAAGATTCAAACAATGCCACAGTTCTTCAGGGACAGTTGTAGCAACTTTTCCACCTCCACGATTTCAGGGTGGATTAATCCTTCATCGATACCCTCCCTATCTTCCATTACAAAGCCATTATGGCCCATTTGGTTCTCTGAATCTGCTCAGAATGTAGTCGAGAATATCACATTGTAGCATTTGGTAGGACTCTAGAATGTGAGATTCTGAGTAGGTCCGAATGTGCACATGCAATAGAATGTCGAAATTACCCTTATAAATGAATAAATTGACAAAATTCTCATTTATGTACATAGCTCATATAACTTTAAAAAATATAAATAATAATGATAATAATAATAATAATAATACCAATAGTAAATACATATATTATTCATAATAAAGAGTTGAAAATACTATTGTGAGAAATTTATTATTATGTTATAGAAATTATATTTTTACTTAGTAAATGTTTGAATTAAATTCTTCTTCCTTTAAAATTTAAAAATAGGCAAAAATTTTATTTTAGTGCTAACTTAAACTAAATATTTCTTTTATCATGTAAACAATTTACTATATGTTTATATTATGAATATTATATATTTTTTTATAAAAGTATTAATGCAAAAGTTTAATTGTTTATACGAAATGTAATAATTTCACATTTTGGGGAGTTCAACTAAGTATAGCATCACATCCCTAGGCATCACATTGCGCGAAATGTGACGCCGAACGAGAATGTAAGATTCCGCGAACTAAACAGGTCCTATAGTTCTGAAGAGCCCTTTCGATTGTGCTATTTGTTTATGTGAATTCAAACCTGGAGACAAGTTCAGATTGTTACCTAAATGTAGCCACGCCTTCCACATCGAGTGGATCGACACCTGGCTCCTCTCTCACTCCATTTGCCCCTCGTGTAGATCTAACTTGATCCCCAATTTCTCCCCAGACAGCAGACACTCTCCTAGGGTCCTCGTCCTTGAATTTGGGCGACAGAGCTCACAAGAGATCCTCACAAACATTGAATCAAACATCGTGCAAGAAAAAATTCAAATCTGAGGTTCCATAGTGAGGACGAATTAGGGTCATTTTGAATCGAAATTCGGGCCAAATCCTCCAAAATTGTTAATAAACTTGGGGAACCATCGCCGCCGGTCATTATGGCGGGTTCCGAGGAAAAAGTTGTAACAGTCAAGCTAATGTCGACGGCAGAAAAAGTTGTAACAGTCAAGCTAGGGAAATTCTGGAATGTCGACGGCAGAAGAGGAGGAGGAGGAGGAGGAGGAGAAAGTAGAGACAGAAATAGTAAAGATGCCAGGAGGTGCTTCTCCATGGGATCCTACAAGTATGTGATTGATGAATATGTTGGGAAAAAGATTCCCACTTTGATTGAACTTACAAGGAAATGACTAAACATGAACAAAATAGCAATCTAACCAACAAAATAGCAATTTAACCATAATAAAAAATACATAAAAAATATAAGCACCAACACAACAAACTTTTAACGTTAAGAACTCCCTCAATGTGAAGGATAAAAATCTCAGGATCAATCTTGGAGCAAACCCAAATCTTCACAATATAATTTTAGGTACAAAACCTAATTCCAATTTAACACATAAGAGCCACAATTTCCAAAACAATGAAACCAACAATTATAGCGAAGACCAAGCTATATCAAAGTAAACACGAAAAGAAAAAGATGGTGAAATCTCACCCAAAACATAGCAATCCCGAAACAAATCCAAAATTCGGCCTCTGGGAACTCTAAATAGAAAAGTGACTGTACAGATCTGAAGAACAAGGAGTCAAAATCCTACTGATAAAATCAGTTCAACTAGACCATGGATCAACCTCCAATAGAAAAGTAACCGTGCGGATATGAAGAATAGGAAGTCAAAATCTTACTAGTAAAACTTTAGTTCAATCGGACGATAAATCAACCTCCGAACAAGACTGGCAGAAAGAAAAAGCTGCTTCTTTTTTCTTCTCTCTTTCGGCACCGCTTCTCATTCTTCACGCTGCCTTGAATAAATAATAAAGCCCTACATGGGTTGGGCTTAAGAAAAGCTCAAATAGGCAGGACACAAGGCCCAAAGCCCTAACAAATCTCCCCCTCTAGCCGAATAAAGGAGACTACGAACTCCAACTCCTTAATTAAAATCTATGCCGACCAAGCACCAACAAAACTAAACCTTTTCTCTAGGAAGTGCCTTTGTGATCATGTCTGAGCCATTGTCTTCAACGTGTATTTTATGAAGTTCTAATTCTTTAGACTCCAACTTATCAAGTACCCAGTGATATACCTCTCTTGACTATCACAAAACAACATATACCTCTCTTGATTAAGGCTAAGTTCATGTGTAAAATCTTTCATCTAAAGCAACTCTTTGCATACTTTAGTTACTGTAATAAACTATGCTTCTGTTGTAGATAAAACAACACATTTCTGTAGTTTAAATTACCAAGCCACAGCTCCCCTATAAAGGTAACCAAATAACCTGAAGTAGATTTCCTGCTATCAATATCCCTTGCCATGTCTAAATTAGTATAACCAAAAACAATTCGCTTCTCACTCCCAAATGAAAGTTTCAAACTAGAAGTGCCACAGAGATATCTAAAGATCCACTTCACTGCATTCTAATGCTCTCTTCCATGATTAGAAGTATATCAGCTAATTGTTCCAACTATATGAGCTATGTCCGATCTAGTGTAAACCATCGCATACGTTAAACTACCCACTACAGATGCATAAGGAACTTCCTCCATATCTTCAACATCTTTCTTTTCAAATGGACACTATTTCCTACTAAGTTTAAAGTGTGTAGCAATAGATGTGCTTATGACTTTAACTTTGTCCATCTTGAACCTTTGAAGTATTTTCTCCACGTACTTCTCCTGTGACAACCATAATTTCTTGGCTTTTTGACACAACGGATTCTCATACCAAGAATTAGCTTAACTAGCCCCAAGTCCTCCATTGAAAAGGATTTGCTCAAAGCTTGCTTCAACTTTCCAATTCTAGAAGCATTCTTACCAACTATTACCATGTCATCAACATATAATAGTAAAATAATAAAATCATCTTCATAAAACTTTGGTACAAAAACACAATAATCTAAAGTGATCTTCTTATTGGCTTGCTCCCCCATGAAAGAACTAAATTTTCTGTTCCATTGCCTCGGTGCTTGTTTTAAGCCATATAAGTTTTTCTTTAACCTGTAAACACAATTCTCGTTACCTTTCACTTGGAACACCTTTGGCAGCACTATGTATATTTCTTCCTCCAAATCACTGTGAAAGAAAGCATTCTTCACAACCATTTGCTCAATCTCAAAGATCAAGGCTTGCTACTAATCCTATAATAAGTCAAATTGAAGATATTTTCACAACAGGAGAGAAAATCTCTTCAAAATTAGTTTCCTTCTTTTAATTAAAACCTTTAACAACCAACTTAGCTTTGTATCGAGGATGTGAATTATTCTCATTATATTTCAATTGATAAATCCATTGATTCTTCAAAACTATCTTGCCCTTAGGTAAAGTGACAAAGTCAAAGGTATGATTGTCATGCAACGATTTTATCTCATCTCGTATAGGATCAATCCACTCTTTCAGTTAGAAGAACATTCTCACTTGAAAGCTACTAGGTAGATGGATGACGGTCTCTAGTAGACCTTTTCAACTCAATAACTAGTGTAATTATAGGTGTATGCTACTGAACATCAACAACTCCATCTACTTAAGCATTATTGTTTTCTACACCTTGATGGTTATTTTGAATTTGATCATGAACATCATGCCAAGCATTGTCATTAACCTGATTAGGTAACTGTCTCTATAACTCACTAAATGGAACTCGGCCAATATTAACTAAATCAGAATCTCGAGATACTGCCTTCTCTACCCTTTCAATGTCCATTACGGTCTGATCCTTAACAAATACAACATCTCAGCTCCTTACGATCTTTTCCTCAATTGGATCATAAAGCCTATAGCCAAACTCATCAAAACCATAGCCAATGAAAATACATTATCATGCCAATTCAAATTGTCATCGTAGCATACAATAACAAGATCATTAGTAGATGCAGCAACCCGATCATTATTAGTATGTTCCTTTTTCTTGTTATTTTCATTGTCATTTTTTCCCATTTTTAACTGAAAGCAATTTTTCTTAATGTGACCCTTTTTGCCACAGTGATGACATTCCACATCTTTCTACCATGATTGTGACTTGCTTCTGTTCTTGTTTTTATGAAATTCATGGCAATAATACCAAAGGGAGTAGAATTACATAATGACACACAAAATGTCTCCCAAGAGTTCAAAAGAGTACCAAGTAGCCAAAGCCTCCAAATTTAATATTCATGGCTGAAAGCTAATCTATCACTTCTTGAAACTCATTCAAGTGATTGGATATGAATTTGCCTTCCTTATAACTCAATTGCATAAATTGCTTCATCAGAAACATTTTATCGTTGCTAGTTTTCCGTGCATATAACGACTCAAGCTTTGTCCAAAGAGTCTTAGCATGTGTTTCTTTCTTTATGTGATTCAAAAAATTATCTTCCTACAAATTGACGAATGAAGCCACATACAACTTTGCGCAAATGCCAACGTTTCACTAAGGTCTTCCATTTTACCACTCCAAATATGGTAATTATTTCCATTCAAATTAACCATTCTGCTCAAACTCGGTTCCATCTTTATATAACCTGGCTCTGTTACCATTTTTGTTGGGAAAAAAGATTCCCACTCTGAACCTACAAGAAAACAACTAAACATGAACAAAACAGTAATGTAACCGCAGTAAAAAATGTATCCAAAATATCAGCAGCAACACAACAGCAACACAACAAACTTTTAACATGAAAAACTCCCTCAATGTGGATGATAAAAACCAAGGTACCAATCTTGGAGTCCACATAAATCTTCACTATATAATTTTAGGTACAAAACCTAATTCCAACTCAACATATGAGTGCTGCAATTTCCAAAATAATGGAATCAACAATTATAGCAAAGACCAAGCTATATCAAAGTAAACACAAGGAGAAAATGATGGTAAAATCTCACCCAAAACACCAAAGTCCTAAAACAGACTCAAAACCCAGCATCTAAAAACTCTAAATAGAAAATTAACTATGCGGATCTGAAGAACAAGGAGTTACAATCCTATTAGTAAAAGCTTCAGCTCAATCGGACCATGGATCAATGTTTGATCTTCACTTTGATCAAGCCTAGATGGAAGGAAGAAACTACTTCCTTTTTCTTCTCTCTCTTAGGCCCCACTTCTCATTTTTCCCGCTGCCTTGAATCAAACAATAAAGCATTACAAGGGTTGGGGCTTAAGAAGAGCCTAAATGGGCTGGACACAAAGCCCAAAGGCCTAACATAATAGTCCTTACGGCAAGTTTCAATTCGAACTCCGACGAAGAAACAATCCTTTAAGAAGCGATCTTTGCCATTAAAACTTCGCCTCCGCCCCCTCAATGTCTGAATGTGAAGGTGAATCGATACACAAATTCAAAGGCTTGGAACCCATTACGACTAGCACTGAAATCCATGGGACCAGTAGCGACCATGGGAATGGCTTAAGATAAAAAAGGAACAAAAGAAAGATAGAAAGAGCTTCTTTTTTTAAAGATATGGCTCTGGGGCAAAGAAGAGAAGGAGTCCCATCGCAAAGAGCATTCTCCTTCCGGTTTCCAATCCACCGAAGCATCCCTAGCGCCGAAGACATGAAGGGAAGAATCAATGGTGGTGGTAGTGGTGGTGGAAAGAGATCAATGCCAGAAGTTGATTTTGGGAGGTGGGAGAGCGAGGAAACAAAGACCCATAACAATTTGGATTTAAAATTAAATGTTGCGACGCCATCATTCTCGAGGATGACTCTATTGTGGCTTGTGGGAAGATAAACAAGATGCTTGTAAGCCCTTATTGAGCTGCCATGATGTCACATAAGCGTTATATGTTGTATAGGAGTATATGCATATTCTAATCTGTGCGGATTGATCAAATTTTAATAAATAGGGACCACAATAGATATAAAAAATTAATAGGGACCAATTTAAGAAAAGCGGTGTGACACCCCCACCTTTCATACACTAAACAGGTGTACAAAGGTGCATTCATCTATCATCCACTAAACGCTCCCCTATTATTAACAAAAAAATGGAACCATAAACAGCACACTTAATACTGTATTACAGTATTAATCACAACCTCAAGGGGAGTTTAAAGCGACCAAACGTGTAAAATTTTAACTGCTAGTGGCCCTTTAACCCTTACCACCACTACCACCACTCTCGTAAGTCACGTCCTCACAAAACCCACCTAAAAAAGGTTCAACCAACAAGTGTGAGTGTGAATGAACACTTAGTAAGGGATAATCAATCAGGTGTATGCTCAAGAAAGATAAACACAACAAATTCAACATAGTTTAGCACGAACTATCAACCACTGAGAGACCCATAAGGTCATAAACGGTGTGCCTATTCAAACCCAGGCACAAGGTCCAATTTTTTTGCATTAACCCAAGCACGGGGTTTACTCAACGTATCGAGGCCCATCAACCAGCCATTACGGCTCATATGTGCATTAACCCAAGCACGGGGTCTATTCATACCTGCTTCCGCAGTTGTTCATCTCAGTTAATGGGCTCAAATACAACATTCAACAGCCAACATAACAAGTTGGACCAAACAAATGGGTCCAACCACGTTCAAATCAACATTTGAGATTTTGAAAATTAAAATGGCAACAATTGGGGTCGTGGGTTCAAATGGTTATTTCCAGTCGCAACCAAATCAACCAATCAGGCTCAAATAATACGAACAACCACAATTCAGATAAACAAATCAATATAGATAGGCCAAATAATGCCCAAAATAGCCAATAGGACTCCAATGCCAATAGATTCAACTAAATTCAATAAGAATCAAACTATTTCAACAAAAGGATTGAAATTCCTCGAAAAAGAACAAATCTCATGCATAGGAATAGATTTTCTCTTACAAAAATTAGATTGCCCTTACCTCAAATTGATCACGAGGACGATTTCCTTCCCACGTTTAGCTTCTCACGCTTGCGCCCCCTTTTCTTCTCTTTTTCTTTTCCTTCTTTTTCTTCCTCTTTTTTCTTCCACGACCTCAGCTCTCTTTTCCTTCTTCTCTCCGCTTCTGTTTGTTTCTTGTTTCTTCCTTCATTTTGGTTAATATATATATAATTTTGGCTAACCAATCACATGCTGGTCGCTAGCTGACTTACCCAAGACTTAGTTGCTAAGTTTCTTAATTTAACAATATAATATAACTATAAAATATTATATAGTTAGCATATAATTCATAATATATTATAATATTATAACCACATCCTTATCTTTACATGTATTAATTAGGTGCATAAATAAATACTCAGGCGTCGTTTCATCCACTTATTCCACTTTTCGCCATATTTCCCATTCTAAAATTATTATTGGGTTCCCAATTTTGTCATTTTATTATTCCAATACTCCACTTTGTGCAACATTTCACCCGCCTATCCGTTTTCAGTTTCACCGTATATTCAAATTAGAATTAAATGGAAATTTATGGGAATTACATCCTCCCCCTTAAGAGAATTCCATCCTTGAAATTAACATACCTAGTCGGTGAACAACTCCAGGTGCTCCCTTCTCATGTTGTCTTCGGGTTCCCAGGTTGCTTCCTCCGTTTAATGGTTTCGCCATAATACACGGTATACCTTTGGTTCGCAATACTTGCTCCTTCCAATCCACTATCTGAATGGTCATTCCACATAAGTTAAATCTTCTTTAAGCTTTACTAGATCATCTTTAAGCACGTGCAACGAGTCAGGTATGTAGTTTATTAGTATGAGTAATTTAGCTTAATAATGTGAATAGTGATAATTGCTAGGTAAGTTAATTTTGGTCCATAAATATTCGAAATGTTATTTAATTTTAGTACAGTGAGTTAGTATTTCAAGTTAGAAATGTTATGTTAATACATATATATATATATGTATATATGTCTGTATGTATATATATATGTATATATGTTGTATGTATGCATATGTATCTATGTACATACTATATTAAATAGAGGGTTCATGACTCGGGAGTAAGGAAATGAGAAGGACGAGTGAGGCCAACAAAGAGTGAGAGAAATGTTCTTGGTGAAAAATTCTAGAACAATGCTATGAACGAAAAGAATTTCGTAACAAAATCACAAAAGGTATATGTGGTACAAATTCATCAGAGCATATTTTGTCTTTTGCTAAAACACTTTCCACTAAATTTGTATTTCAAATGTTTTTTGTAATTTTATTGTAAAATCTTTTATATATGCAGAATTTATTCAAAATTCTATTTCATTCGCATTAGTTGTATATGGATTAAACTAAGGTAAGGGAATTTTGTTCTTCTGTAAGGCATTTCAATTTTTTAATTAAAATTTTCTCATTCCTTTTAAGTTCAGTTGAACCTATTATTTCCATTAGTTCCCCATATTAATATTTGACTCCTAATTGTTGATACAAATTTTGCACCCAAACTTCTTACAACATAGCCAACGAAAGGATCATCCCAAGGTTTGCTGGAGATTTACGACAAGCAAGTCCATTCAACAAGTCCCATGCCCTTCAAAGGTGACTATCCTTGAGAAATTATACACATTGCATCAACCAGCTTTTATCCCATGACCTAAAATTGCAGCATGGAAATTTCTCCAACAAATTCGATATATACTTACTTATGCTTCTAAGTTTCTTTTGTTTTTGATAAATTGAAAATATTATTAACCAAAACCGAGCAACAAGGCCGAAGCCATGCAAGGAAAAAAGAACCAAGGCAAAAGCCCAAACAACAACAAGATAACAAGAATACAGGATCAGAAAAAGAAAGGCAACCCTGCCACTCACCACCAGAGTGTTACAATAACACAAGGGCAGCAAGGGAAGCCAAAACCAAACTCAAACAAATAGAAAAACAACCACAAGCAAGCCACCCTACTAGTCAAAAACTATCATGGGAAGATCCTAATTCTGTTGACAACTCAAATTCTCAGTAGCCCGATCCATATGCAAAATGGAGCAAGCCCTATCACGCACAATCTTAGCCAAGTGCTTCATAACCAATTAGACATTGAAAACCGTCCCTCTAAAGATTGTGTCATTCTGCAAGACCCAAATAATGTAATAACACAGGGAAACAAAGGAAATACGAGCAATAATAACGTGAAGCTGGTTCCCTCTGAGATTTGAAACTGCCCAGTATAAGTTGTTCTCCCAACTTGAGTTAGTCCATGCAAGGTTCATTTCCAAAAAGCCACCAGACCAAAAATAATAGCACAGTCGAAGAAAAGACTATCCATAGAATCAGTATGGTGTTTACAGGAACCACAAAAAAGCCCCTTGGACTTGCTAGTGCCTAACCAGTTTGTCCTGAATCTGAAGACCCTGTATCATAGCAAGCCACAGAAAGAAAGAGTGCCTAGGAATAACGAGCGTATCCCAGACAAAAGAAGCCCAGGGCCTAACAGACTCCTCCTTTTGAATGAGCTACCAAGCAGTAGCCACTGTAACCCAACCCCCCCGGGGGAAAAGTTGTCATTCCAAAATACTTTGTCATTCTGGTTGGCTCAAAGCAGGAAGGCCAAAATCCTTGAAGCTGTAAACAAGCTCGCCTCACAGTACACTGCCTACCAATACCAGATTTGAATATATCTTTGTCATTAACTAGCTTATGCCAATTATCAAACCAGAACATGGCATTAGCACCATTACTTATGGTTCTAAGTTTACATTATAATAATGCTCAAAAAGACTTACCATTTTGTTCTTGTTTTCCTCACAATGATAACTGACTTCCTGGATATCGAAACGATGTGCGATGTTGCAAGAGGATACAAGCCTTCTCATATGTTCTAAATCGGCAACCACAACCTTTAACCATATTGCTAAGATGCATGCCATTCCATACCACTCCGATGATGCTAGGGCAGAAAAAGTCGTTGGAATCATCAAGGAAGTCAAATATGCCTGTGATTTCCGCATGTCATTTGTCCCCGTATTTGGGTTGAAGGGTAGACTAGTCTGGATGGACATAGGGCAAGATACACGCCTGTTATAAGGTATGGTCGTTGGCAACGATATCTTTCTTCTTTGTATAGTCATCATCACTTGGTGGAAGTCGTATTGCCTCAACATCACTAGGCGTACTATTCTCGAAATATTTAAGAATGAGTTGCACACACGGGACCATGACAAATGCTCAAAGAGGCCACAACAATCTTGATCATAATGGCATGCGCTTATGATGCAGATCTTGTGCTTCTTATTATTCTACAAATAATATTGCATGTTATTGAATCGTTACTGTTTATGCCTAAGTTTTTATGATGTTTAGTCGTTTATTTGTTATTATTCAATTGTTTATTTAGTACTGTCATCTGTGTCACTGTTTAAGGAAGGGGAAAGAAATGATTATTTTAAGAAGAAAGGAAGAAGAGAAGAATAAAGGAGGAAAAGGAGAAGCGGAGAGAGTAGAAAAAAGGAGGAATGCTGGGTCTAGGGGAGCTGTTGCCCAATGGACGACAGCTAGGTCGACAGGGAAATAAACGCGGCCCTTGACTGCGTTGTCGAAAAGTTTATTTTATTTGTTTATTTATTCACATTTTTTCTAGAAAGATTTACAATTTAAATTCTAATCTTTTTATTTGTTACAAATCTATTCCCAAGTATATTTAGTGTGATATGTGCAAATTTATTCACAGGGTGTTTAAATAGGAGATTCAGGAGTTTCCACACGAATAAATATTTCTCAACTTTTTTTTTTGACATAAATTTTTTCTTTGATATCCAACCAAACTAAAGTATTCCCCACATATAAGTGAGACAGTGTCATTTTAAGGATGCATCTATACAAGAGCCATATCGTATGGTGGCACCTTATGTTACAAAGCATTGAAAAGATAAAAGCAAGATAGTAATTCTTGCCTGACAAGAGGCTCTAATTTGGAACACCAAGCAGAAAAATACTATTTTCATATGTTGAAACTAGTCGATCATACCAACTATTACAGTTAACTAATGGGCACAATGATGTACACGTCTGACACACTTCAATAGAGTTTCTAAATTTCAAAAGATCCTAAATCATCATACCGATGATCCTATTAACTCCATTCTTTGCAGGGGTTGATGTTTTATAAAAGTATCGGTAAAAAATCATTAATTTCATGAGATTTGGCACAACTGCAAAAGAAAAAAAAAAAGAACACAGAAAAACCATAGTTAAAACCTAAACACAGAAACAAGGTTCACAAGAAGGCACCATGCAATCTCAGTAAGAGAATATGTCTCGCTATCATGCATGCTGGAAATTATAGAGAATGCAACCAAAGAAAATGTAATTTATCAAATGAATTTCAGATCAATCCTGTGGTCAAAAATTTTGTCAATCGAATCAATCCATCCAAACTTATACAACAATGCTGAGGCCAGTACTTTCTCAAAGCTTAGTTCAGTCTGGCAAACACGGAAAATGCCTACTTGAAATGCCTCGCAAATATTTCTTGAGTTCCATTGATTTATCCTCTCTTTTTCCTTTATTTTCCAGGGCGCTCCTTTTTCCTGTCCACTAATCTGCATGAGCCCATGCAGTCATTGATATAAACTTAGTTATAAGATACTTTCACCACGATAAGGAAGTCCCACTCTTCCCTTGAGAAAACTTTCAGGAAGAGGGAGAGAGGCTTACTCATAAGCTTATCACAGCCATCCGATTGATTCACCTTTTAAAGTAAAATTTAAAGGAAAACTACAAATAGATTACTAATTACAGTTTCACAGTTTCCATGCCAACTTCCAGGAGGGAAAAAAACAACCCTTCCCTCCCAGGTAGAGGAAAATTTAGCATTCCCATACGGTCATTCACACCCTGCGCGTCAATTAATCTTGTTCAGAGAATAACTAACATAAGAACATACATTATACATAGGGCAGCCTGCCCATGGTAACCTTTTCACATGATAAAACCTGTCATGCAACTAGGCGTGCCTCCTCACTTTCAGGAAGTACAATATCAAGCCGCATCATTGGCTTGTACTTTTTAGGGATTTGTGCACCTGCATGCATACACAATTCAACCACTGCCGGAGCCTTTCCATAGAACCTCTTGAGTGAACCCCTCAAGGGAGGCCCCCTCAGGTCCCGCATATGCCATACATAATTTGGCGGGAACACTTCATCTACTGTAGCGTCCTGCCACCCATGCTTCCCATCTCTCCACTGGTGTTTGAATTCACCACAGAGCTTAACATTGTGACCCCATGGCCCCACATGAACTTCTGAGCAATACCCACAAGCCTTCACCGAATATTTGTCCATTAATTTCCTCACACCTCGTCTGACAATCTCATATGCATTGACAGTATCCTGAGCAATCCTAGGCACTTCTGACAATTGAGGAGGTGGACACCGTCCCAAAGCACCATGTGTATCAAAATCGATGTCTGATGAAGATGAATCTGTGGAACGAAATGGTGTAGGCTCATCAACCAATCCACCACGATCAATCATTTTCTTTCCGATCATTCGGATGGGTCTGGTCCTACGACGTGTAGGGTACTCTGGCAACTCAACACCAGCTTGGACGCAAAGCTCCACAACAGCTGGGATCCTATCATAGTTAAACCGAGTTTCATGCATAACGCGCCGACCAAAAGGGTCATACAGATGATAAGACTCTATAGGAAGTAGAACGTCATTTATAGAACCCTTGACCCAGGAGTGCTGGCCTCGGCGCTTCGCACTGGTTGGACCACGGCAGTCCGGCATGTGGTGACCATTCAAGCCAATATGAACTGCTGGGCATTCACTGTAGAAGCAGATTAATTACTATAGCAGAAAGGCACAAACTATAGCATTATTGCAAATGCTAGAAGGAAAGAGAAATTTACCAGCAACCTTGCACGGGAACAGCATGCAAGGAGTTGTGCGAGGCCTTTAATTAAGTATTTCCATGAATCCAGTACATCATAAGCAACTGGAACAAGTTCAGGGAACAAGTAGTCCATTCTTTGGGGGTTCAAGGGGCTTTTCTATTCCCATTTCTGCAAGTTTTTTGTTATCCCTTGCTGCCTTCTGGATCTTCTTTAGGGGAATGGGATAGGGTTTCTTCTTCTTTCTAGGCAATATGGGTGGAAGATCCACATTTTGCGGATATGCTTCCTGTTTCTTAGCCATGACAACTTGTCTGCACTTTTGACTGTACCCATACTGCAACAAAAGTAACTCTCGTAGTGTGAGTCTATAATGAAACCATACACAGGATAGCTGTCAGATCCTTCAGTCCAACAGAAATATACAGGACCTAACAAGCAGCTAGAGACCATTATATTTGACAACTAATGACAAACTAACCCATTTTTTTTATATCACAATAGCCATCAGAAAAAGCAACTAGAGTGAACACCCAAGGGAACAACAAAATTTGCACTGTAAAGGCTGATAAACGTAAGGGGATAATTTCATAATTCCTCTAAAATTTAATAATATACAAAAACACTTTCTTTGAGGTTAAATAACAGATGAAAGGTTGCAATACGAACTGTTGCAAATTGGATAAAAAGCATTGGCTTCATTGGCGACAAACAAGGCGGTAGTGAGAGTATGGAAATGCCAGTTATTGTTTATGGTGTCATGACTTGCAGTTCTACACAGTTTTGTTCAGGTGAACTCTTCTACAATGGAAATATCTACTTAATGGTATCACGACTTTCAGTTCTACACAGTTCTGTTCAGGTGAACTCTTCTCCAATGGCAATATCTGTCCTGTTTCTTGGAGAACACGCACAGGTGTGAGAAACATGACATAATGAGAATTGACGGTATTATCTTTATGATTGGTGGATTTTCTCTTTGATCTTCACCCAAGGACGCAATGGCCAGAGCATGTAAATCAATATTTCTGTACCTTTTTTTTTAAAAAAATGAGCTCTATTTATTACTTTGTCGATTACAATTGGATAGATGTATTGGGTGTTTTCCTTCTATGCATACTTACCGTAACTGCAATTTGTGGTGATCCATAATCCAATCATTGAAAGAAAAAATTAAGGACGGCAGCATATCAATTATCAGTGTGAGCAAATACTCTAAATTTTACATGGGTGCATGTTTATGTAATGAATGCACATATAAGGTATATGGATGTACATTTTGCACGATTACTCTTGCTATATATAGCACAAATATCAGTTGCCTAGTCTAGTGAAGTAGTGGTACCAGAATGTATAGTTAAACCTTGTGCCGGGCAAGGTCAAGAGTTCGAGACCTTGTAGTTACTAGGTTTGGTGCATGAGTTATATTATATATATATATATATTCGGGGCATGAGTTATATATATATATTGCATTACATGTGCATGTTGTGCATATAATCTATGTACATGAATGTGCATGCATCTGTGCGATAAGGCCAAAAATAAATAAATAAATAAAATGGGGCATAAAATTTCAAGAATTCCACATGATATAAAATTCCAAAAATTTATAACATCCTCTAGTGACACTATGATACATGAAATTGCTTTATACTAATATGCCTATTCGATCAGATACATCATGCTTGAATGCTCTGTTATACCACAGTTTCAAGACAAAGCCGAGAATGGAGCTTAATAAACCCGGAAGGGTAGTCACACAAATTACTGTATCATAAGAATGTAGATCAGTTTACAAATAGAAAGCAAACAATATCAAATCAGCAGAAAAGAGGGGACCTTCAGTTCATCAATATTTGACCTTAAAGCTGATCCTTTGAGCTTGTTAAACTCTTTGACACTGAGGATAACACCTGAAAACATCAGATTATATTCATTATCATGATGGAATAAACTATATAGCACGTAGAATCTTGTATTAGGATTTCCTGCAGCACCAGAAGCACCCAAAACTGTACCGTTGCATATGTCATTCCATGATTTCAGTTTTAGATGTCTTAAATCTGTGTCAAAATACTGAAAGTTAGTTCCATTGTCATTCCCAAGCACAAATAAGATAAAATGTATTTCACCTCTCTGAGATGGACTCCATGAACAAGGGGATACTGCTGGCAACTGCTGGAGCATTTATCCAAATGTGTGCCCCAATTGTTGCCCGTCAACTACAAAAGCAACCAGTTGTAAAAAACAACGTCAAAATAAATTGCAACCATGGTAACAAATAGCAGCCGCTATGGACCATTATAGCAGTTTGTTTCAAATTCGCAACTGTAGTGGCCACCATAACACCGCTATGGTCTTTTTCTTTAAATTTCCCATCCATTTTTAATTTTTTTTTTGGATTCCCAACATATCCCACCCACAAGTCCTCCAAATTTGAACTCCCTAGGACAGGAAAGCAAAAGCAAATGCAAGATCCGTATGCATATGGTATGGGTCAAAATTTTGGAAATATTGGCCCTGAAGATTCATCTCCTAGTGGTAGCTATCCACCAACATCATACCATCCAGAACCCCCACCGTTGTGTTATCCACCACCACCATCATGCTATCCACCACTACCATTATACTCTTTGGAGCAGCCACATTTAGACCTAGTTAATTCTTCGGAGGAAGGACGGTCAAGCAGCACAAATTTTGGCTTCTTCCATTACATTTTACTGATAGGCTGGACTAATCATAGTAAAGTTCGAGTTAGGAGTAATGACATGGATGATGCAGTTGATCAACCGGCAAGTCATTCAATGTGATGGGAATGACATAACACCACAAAACTCATAAGGGCAAGAACTTGTTTAAATTTATGTGTTTTCCATTTATGACGATATTTATGCAAATATTTACGGTTGTAATGCAAGAAATTGAGTTACATATAGATTTTCCTATTAATAGCACACTTAAATCAATATAAATTCTATTTCTCCTATTGAACAATGCATATTAGATAAATAAGGTGGCTTGCAATAGTCTAAAAGCCATACATAATGGGTTTATAAACTAAAAATTGTAAAAAGAAACAAAAACGTCTTGTGCAATGCATGTAAATATCATGCCTGGTATGACTGCTTCTTGTTATGTAACTCTAGCTACACCGACAATCGTAATGTGATTACGATTTAAAACCATGATTGCGACACTAATTCAACAAATGAAAACAATTCTATTAAATAGGTGACGAAGCCATCAGCACCATGGTTTTAAATAGCGGTTGCGGCCGCCGTCACGTAACGGTTGCGGGTGTAATGGGACGCGGGCGTAACGAGGGTTTTGTAACGGGACGCGAGTGTAACGGACGTGAATTATGAGGCGCGGCGCACGACAATTGTTTTTTGACATTTTAAGTTTATAAAAATGTTATAAATGATTTTTACACTATTTTGACTCACTTTATTTATCAAGCAAGTACTAGTACATATGACTTTTGGAATCAAACAAGGCTCTTACATTAGATAAAATGGGTCTTAGAATAGAACTTAGGTTGCCGTGGCGGCCGTCGCAACCGCGACGGACGCGAATCGGACTCGATCTGCTAAAGCGAACCGTAGCGGTATCGGGACGCGCCGATACCGTAGCGGCTGCTTTTTAAAACTATGATAAGTACTACATTTTGATGCAGAGTAATGTCAAAATTAATGGACCTGGGCCATGGATTCAAGTACTGATGTAATGAATTCCTCTAAGAGGTGGAAAATCCAGAACCCTTGGTAATGCAGGATAAGATTGTCTAGCACTCCCAGTATTAGTTCTAAGTCCTGGCCAGAGAAACAGTGGAGAACATGGAGAAAATAAGGAAATAGACGACAAGCTAGAGTTCCACTAGTTGTCCAGCCGTAGGAGTCCCACCTAGGCCCAACCAAGGAGTCTCACCAAGGCCTTTTGTGTCTCACATGAATAATTCTCAGAGAGAAGCTTTTTAATTGCCAAAATTTAGTGTCTCCTTTTTTCAAAGAGCCACGATTTTATAGATATAAAGGAGGCCTAAAGAAAGCCTCAAGTCACAAGAGTTCAATTTTGAATTCCAAGATAAGACCCTTGAAATTCCAAGACAGAAATTGGACCACTCGAAAAACTAATTTAAAACTTATTTTGACTACAAACTTGACAACTCAAAAGACTCATAAGACTGAATCAATATCTATGACTGTTTTGACTCAAGAAGACTCATAAATACTCGTAGACTCAACTGACATGGCATACAAAGGTTGACTATGCCCCGGACTAATCCAAACTTCTGGGCTCGGGCCTGGGCTTACGATAATATTTCTTTGTGAAATACCTATCTTCTTTCAAGGCTGCTAAGTGCTCTGTATCAACTCTCCCTTTCTTGAAAACACTCGTCCACGAGTTCTGCTCAACTATGGGATCAGTTTGGTACGATGGAAATCAGACTTTAACCCATGATAAAACTCCAGTACCTCTTTAAAGCTGAAAATATAGCCTTCCAAGCAAGGTTTTCATTCTTCAAAGAACTTGCATGGAAAAATAAAGTCATCATTTTCCACTTTTGTAAATTCAATTTTGAAGAAGATAATCTCAGGATCCTTTTAAGTTGTTTTAATGTCCTTAATGTCCTTCTCAACAGTGAAAGTAGTAACCACTCTTTCAATCTGGCCTAATTGATTGTCTTCATCTTTAGATTCCAGAACTTCTTCAATGGAAATATTATCAATGGCTTCTGTGGTCAACATCCGGCCTTGAAGTTTCAAGAACCATCTCTACCAATTGTACCTTAGTTGAGTTGGTCAGCTCTTCCAGTGGATGCACTATCAGTGTTGTTGTGATCACCTTTAGCACTAACCCTTCTAAAACAATGACATTGTGTAAATGGGGAGGTCTTAGGACACATGTTCTAGGATCTACTTCACTTTGACGCGTATGAAACCACTCATGTCCTAGTACAATAATGCTCTTTGAAGATGAAAAAATTTGACCCCGAGCTCCCTCATAATATGAGGATTGTTCAAATTCAAGGAAGACTAATGCTTATCTGACCTACTTGGATAACATATCCACTACAAACTCTGAAATTAGATTGTGAAATTGCCTCTAATCAATAAACAACAAGGCTTTTTCCCAATTGAGTAAGCGAACTTGGGTTTTGAAAACATAGGGAGTTGAATCAAGAGCATTGACACGACCAGTCAACACTTTTAATGTATCTGACTAGTTGCTTCAAGGTAGGGGTGTTCTCAAGGCCAGCCATAACTAGCCTATAATACAATTAAAGTGAGACAGGAATGTCCAGCACTCCCAGGATCAGTTCTGAGTCCTGGCCGGAGAAACGGTGGAGATAATGGAGAAAATAAAGAAATAGATGACAAGCAAAGGTCCCACTAGCTGTCTACCGTAGAAGTCCCACCTAGGCCCAACCAAGGAGTCTCAATAAGGCCTCTTGTGTCTCACAAGAATAATTCTCAGAGAATTGCCAAAATTCAGTGTCTCCTTTCTATAGAGAGCCCCTGCTTTACATGGATAAAGGAGGCTTAAAGAAAGCCTCTTGAGCTACAAGAGTTTAACTTTGAATTCCAAGATAAGACCTTTGGAATTCCAAGACAGAAATTGAAACGCTCAAAAAATAAATTTAAAACTTATTTTGACTAAAAACTTGAAAACTCAAAAGACTCATAAGACTCATAAGACTCATAAGACTCTGAACCAATATTTATGATTGTTTTGACTTCAAGAGGACTCATAGATACTCATAGATTCAATTGACATGGAACACAGCAGTGACTGCATCGCAGACATTTATGGTTTTCCGCTGAATGGGTAGTATTGTGAAAAAGAGGAGAGAATTTTCGGGAAAAAAGTCGGATGCCCTAATACAGGCACCGAAACTATCTATTTATAATATTTGATATTAGAGTTACTAGGAAACCCTAACCCCTTGAACAAGGAAACACATAATACAAAACCCTAATGGGCTCAAAGTACAAAACCCAAAAGGCTTACACAATCCAACAGGTAGGATGCTAACACCCCTATGACAATGACTCATGGATGGCCAGTTCTTTTTCCGAGTTAAACCTAGCCTTGGGTGGGTGTGGGAATCGCATTTTATTTAGGATGTTAGGAGTTGGGACTCTCCTTCATTGCTCACTTATGTCTGTCTTCATTGGCTTATCTACGCTCCACAACGCTCTTATCATCTTTCTAGGCATTGCAGAGGGTCATCATTTCCTTGGATTTCACATCTTTCGAAACCTCAACAACTTGGAGGCTGTGTAATTGACCTCATAGCATGATAGCGTCAGGTCAAACCACCCTTTGGGAAGCAATAGGAGGATCTGGAAGGGTCAGGTATTTCTCATGCAAACCTTACACAAAAGATGTTCTAATCCTTTTTCCTTGGAAAACTGCATTTGGAAGACAAAAGCATCATCAAAGTAAAGGCCTTTGCTTCGTTGGTAGCAATTAATCTAGTCAACCCTAAAATTCTTTTCCACAACCGAAGAGCATATAAGTGTTTCGTTTCTAGACATACGTGTGACATGCTGCACAAGTGGAGAGACTAACCTGCAGTTACTCCCTCAATGTTCCATTGTTTGGAATCGGTGGTGTCAAGTGTTCTCCCTCAGCTGTGTAGAAGGTTGCTTTTCTTGCATTCTTATTGGCACATCCTAAGGGACAGTTTCCAGTGATGGATCTATGGGATACAGAAGAAAATTACGACGCAAACCTCATATGTTCTTGTCTTAGCTCACAAGTTCTGCTCCTCTATCAATCTGTATTTTATTTATGAATTTTATGACCAATATGTATCCCCAATGGGATCTCAAACAAATAAAACGCAGAAATATAAGTGGTTTCAACAGTAAGGGAGAGCAGGAGGGTTTCTGTTGGCTTGGATTGGGGATGAGCCTTGTGGTTTCTCCAAAAACCAAAACTGAAATCAAACTGAAGCTTGCCGTTAAAAGCCAAGGACGGTATTCTGGTTTCAGTTTGGTTCTGAAAATAAGCATAGCTACGTACACCACTGAAAGACACCATGTTTTAGATACCGACTTATTTTGTATAATGGACACCACAAACACAATTAACCATAAAGTGGTGTCAATTATGCCATTTCAATCCGTATGTAAAAGTTGGTACAATTTGTTGGTGTCCTAGAAATTCACGGAAAAGTCTAAGAAAAGTTACATTGAATACCTAAAGCAAATCAATCAGAATTTTGGGGACCATTAGATGAGATTACCTTGATTTAGTAAACTACTATAAGTTGAAATCGGAGATCCTGCAATCACGGAAATTTTTGGACGTCAAGGTAAGGACTAACTTAGACGCATGTGAGCATCTATTTTGCTTTTAAAAACCTCTGCATATCAATAGAGCTGTGAGGCGTGATTTGCAGGAGAACAGCGAACCAAGGAGGAGAAGAAGAAGAAAAGGGTTGTGCAGTAAATTCTAGAAAGAAACAAAGAGAAAATACATAGTACCATCCCCTTTTCTTCTCTTCTTACAGAGTGAAAGCACAAAGAACAAAAACAAGATCAGCAGAACGCACAGTATTTGCGTGCTTCCACCTTAAAATAATATCGTTATACTAAATTGTATGCCTCCGGATGAATGCTTCCTTTTCTCAAATAAAATACACATAATTCTAAAACAAGCTTAATTGTTGTTACTGTTGGGTAAGGAAAAGCAAAGCCCTAAATGAGAAGTTGAAAAGAAGAAGAAGAAGAACCGTTGCCCAGACCTAGATTCTGATAAACCCCAAAAATCTTGAAGCTCCTTCTCGCAGCTTCCACCAACCGTGGCCCAGACCTTGGCCCGAGCTTGACAGAAGAAGATTAAACTTCCCTTCCATCCGGCAAAACTTATTTCATGGGGACCAGAAACACACTAAGCCACCAGCAGTTAAAACTGGAGGTTTATCTGACACATTCGGATCGGGGGTTGATGAGAGAAAAGAAAAGGAATGAAAATATTTGTGAGTTGGGGAGAGGGGGAAAATAAAAAATGGATTACAGTTTTCATCTTCCATAGATTGAGGGTTCATGAAGAAAAATTAAAGGGAATCTTCCCTACTTTTGATTGATCGTGGGTTAGAAAACGAGAAGGTAAAAACCTAATTATGAAAGTCTTAAGACCAATATGTAATTTAAATTTTATTATTAATTATTTAAAGAATAAATTAGGTGTTTTAAAAATTTTATTAAAGAATCTTTCCAACAAATCATCCTATGAATAAAACCGAAAAAGAAAATATTAAGAATTTTTATCTTCTTATTTCTTTTCATACCTTCCTCTTTCTCTCCTTCATTAAAATCGCAATTAAGAAACTTCATATTCCTCCTCCCAAATTCCTCCCCACCCCACCAAATTCCTCCATCCAACTCTCAGTCATTCCATTAAGTTTTTAAAGTTTGGTTCTCATATTGGGTTGACCCCTGATCCAAAGTTAAGGTTTGTTTAGAGCAGCCTTCTACATGTCTCTTCTGGACGTCCATATTAACTGGGGGGCAGAGGTGCAAAGTTGACTAGAGGACGAAATTGAGAAGTAGAGCAAAGGTTGAGGAGAAAAATATAAAAATATAAAAAATTTCACTTGGCTGCCCCTAGTTTAATTGAATTGCAAGGAAGCTCCTTGTAGCTTGAAAATCAACACTTAACTTTCGTTAGACTTGTAATAGTTAATTTTTTTAATTAAAATCAATTGTTTGTGCATTTCAATTGTTGTAAAATGACAAAAATTGATTTTAATGTTTCAAAATAACCTACCTTGATAGAAATTAAGGAATTTGGCTAAAGCTTTTTGAAATATAAGAGTTCAATTTCATCATTTTACAACACTTAGAATACACAAATTGTTAACTTTACGGAAAAATTAACTAGTGCAACCTTAATGAAAACACAGGGATTTTAAATGCTAACTTTGCAATTATAGGAGGTTCGTTGCAACTAGGTCCAACCATGGGGAGTGAAGTGTAATTTTTCCAAAAAAATTACTAGGGGAAAATAGCACATAGCCCTCATGTAGTTTGAGCAGGTTGCAAAGACCTCTCTATGATTTTAAAATCAGTAGTTAACTCAAAGTACTTTCAAATGGGATTGCAACAGTATATTTTTCCATTTAACTTAATAGTTTGTTGTATTCCAGTTTACTGTAGAATGATGAAATTTGACTTTAATTTTGTAAAATACCCAAACCTTAATAAAATATGAAGAGTTTGATAAATAAAAAAATTGAGACATTAAATCCTAGTTTCATAATTTTATGACACTTAAGATGCACAAACGTTAAATTCAATGGAAAAACTAATTATTGTAATTCCAATGAAAGCACAAGGCACTAGGTGTTGATTTTCAACCTATAGGAGTCTCTTGCAACTCGTTCAAATCATAGGGAATTAAGTGATTATTGATCCTTATCTTGTTCCCGTTATGTGTTTGTCACTTCGAAATTGGGGACAAAAAGAAAAGGTTTGGGAAGAAAGTAAATAACTTTTTCCCAAATCATATGAGAAAGGAAATAACTTAAATGATAAAATTCAAAATACTAATAATATTCTCAAAATATAAAATAAAAATAAATAAATAAATAAACACCTGTTAAAGAGTTGTGTTGACACTTTTACTCGTGGAACATAAATTTTATTATTTTTTCATTCATGTTTTTTTTTATAATTCATATAATGTATTTGGACTCTTCATTTTGGATTCAAATTATATCAATATTTTTACTTTTTAGTTCTGATTTTTATCCTAACTTTTATTGTGTTTTTGTAACTTGTAAATTTGTATTTTTTAAATGATTCAAAATTCTCAAAAAAAAAAGAGTTGTAAATAATAGTATTTTAACTGTCCAATATAGTTGCTTAGCTTCCACAAAGTTTTCATTTTTTAATTCTTATTCCTACAATTTTCAGAAAAAAGAAACATATATATCACAATTAGAAGAAATATCACTTTCTTGGTCCCTACACTTAAATAGACCCATGTACAAGAAATTTAAAAAATGAATATTCAATCGAAATACTCTTAAAAGCAAAAGTTATTGAGATTTATTATTACTCATATTATCTACAATTTGATTTTAAAATATTACAAGATTTGGTGTTTCTCTAACTAATTTGTTTCCGTTGCTGATGACGCACTCTAACCATCGAATCTTGTAATATTTGTGTCTTCGACCATCCCGAGAATGAAGGTTGTTGCCCCACCAGTTTCCGCCTCCTAGGTTTGCACCATCAAGGTCCAGAACTTCACCAATTGCAAGCTCTGGGATTCGCTCGTTGGTTGTAGCAGCTATGTCAATACCATTGCCATGTCCCCTACCCACGATCGCACCATCAAGCTCCGAAAGACGCTCGGTGAGTGCAAGTACACTATCGATGGACACGATCTCAATCACGACATCGCCTCCACCTATTCTGATTGAGTTAGCTGTGTCCGCTTCTACTCCCACAACCTCCCCTTCTCCAAAGAGCCATCATGGTTGCTGACATGGGTGAGACGCAAAATAAGGTGAGAATGTAGCTCGCAGTAGTGATTCTTCAATAGTAACATTCATGAGTATTGTTATTTGGCCTTTTTTTTTTAGTAAACTCATGCTTTCTTTACGATGTCCAACCATTCCAAATACCTAGTAGCCCATTAAGATTATTATGTTTTAGATCCACATATATTTTTTATGACCAAATCATTGTAACGTTGAGTGGCACACAATTGCCATGTGTTTCTTGTGTTGCCTGACTGATACTTATAACTTCCATTGGCCCCTTCTTCGATGATGATTCCATATGCCATGGCTAGGTTTCCGGGAAGAAATCTTTGATACTATCTTTTATAACAAGCAGTGTGTGATGATTTGATGCATGCAAAATTGAAAAGAATGACAAAGCAAAACCAGTAAAAGATTGTCGTCAAGCAATGTATATCCAGACAAAGCCAAATTCATGGGTCTTGATTGTTGAAATGGAGTAGGTTTTATGCTATCTAAAGTGAAAATTTTCTAAATCCTGTATGTTGACAGTTTCCAGATTGTCCATACTATCACTAATATAGGATGGTAAGGCTTTCTTATCTTACTTATTATAGGCTACGAACGAGGAGAGTTCAATATGAGTGGAGGGGTTTTTGCTATTCCTCATGCAAGCTTATGCCCAGTAAGAGTATTGCTAGTTCTCCTTTCTATCTAACTTAAAAGGCATAACCCAGGTGTAGGGTTTTGCACTTATGTGCAAACAAGCATTTCTAGTGGTTATAAATATATGTAAATAATTTAAACTACAGAAAAGAGTAATGTGAAACCATTAATGTTAAGGCAATGTCACAATTCAATGTCAATAATTGGCTTGACTCTCTAGTTAGTCCCCAGCGAAGTCTTTATGTTGTCAGAACACTTTTGCATTCGACGGGCAGAATCTTACAATAACAGAGTCACCACCCTACCTTTTTAGGGAAAAAAATAAGGGAAAACCATAAATTTTCTAAATGTAATGACCTTTCAACTATAAAATGGGTTCGACAGTACAATTACTTGTGGAGAAGGTGATCGGCACCCCACAATGCCTATTTTCTCAAAATGGTACCAATTGACCATGAATAATGAGATTGCCTTAATAAAGATGGTCCCAAGAACATTCTTTATAAAATTTTATTATTTACTGATATTTAATAATTTGGTTACATTTGTTACCGTCCTAACCCTTTTTGTCAAGTAGCAAGCGGTCCAATACCTTGGAAAGGATCGCGGGAACCATCCTTGTGGTGCTCACGATATCCGTCATCAAATTAGTTGATATATTTTCTTTTACACTCTTTACACTAACTAATAGAGTACTAAAGAAATAAATGAATCATGAACTATTATATATTTGATCGAAATGAAAGGATTATTTAACTTTTCTTTTTAAACTATGATAAAGAGGGAGTATGAAATGATGTGTGTGTGTGTGTGTGTATATGTATATATGAAAGAAGGTGAGTATTTTGGTTTCTCGCTCTAAATGTTAGTGGGGTTTTTTTACCATAGAGGGGAGGGATTTAAGTGACTACTATGGTAAATTATTAATTTCTAACTCACCTTTTTACTAAAAGGGAAACAAAATTGAACGTGGTAATATTGAACTAAGGATTTGGTATGCGAATGCTTGTTACATCACTAATAGAATTATTTATATGTATATTATATTCTTTTATAGTTATCATATTTGGATTAAACTTAACGATATGAGCATACCTCAATTTCAAAGACAACATGAGATGATCGATGACATGGTGATCTGGGATTTGATGATGACTTTTATTGCCTTGTTTAATTAGGATATTTTTCGTGAAGTATGGCAACCAAATGAATCTACGGATGAAG
Source organism: Santalum album (assembly GCA_034195605.1). Taxonomy (NCBI): domain Eukaryota; kingdom Viridiplantae; phylum Streptophyta; class Magnoliopsida; order Santalales; family Santalaceae; genus Santalum; species Santalum album. Next base: position 175,933 of record CM067261.1, read on the forward strand.
GTGGTGAATGAGGAATTTAGGATGAAAAATACCGAATGATTTTTTAGGGTGGGCTTTTGAGATTATGGACCTATCGAATTAGGGGGGACATAATTTCATTCCCTAGATGAAATGAAACAAACAAAATTTCCTCCTTAACCCCTCCCCTCCCCCACCCCCCCCCCCCCCCCCCCCACCTTTCTTCTCTTTTCATGCTCCCTTTTATAGATGTTTGGAGTGGTAGGAGATGGGTGATAGTTGGAATTTTAGTGAGTGTAGGGAAGATAGAATGGTGAGAGATGGGTGGTAGTTGAAATTTTAATGGATGTAGGAAAGGTGGAATGGCGTGAGATGAGTGGTAACTAGAATTTTAATGGGTGTAGAGAAGATGAAATGATGGGGATGAGTGACAGGTAAACTTTTAATTTATGTAAGTATTATTTTTCTATATTAATTGTGTTTATTTTTGTTTTATTTTTCTTTTCTCTATAAAACCTATTGTGACAAATGAAATAATAATTGCAAACATTTCAGGCTCCAAAATTACCGAACAAAAATGGGTGGGTACAGTGATGGTAAGCTGAATGACAGATACGACGGGATACTTGTAGAGTGGATACTTGTAGAGTGGAAGGCAGAAGAAAAATGGTAAAACTAGAGGTGCCAAATGTTCGTGGATAGGTCATGATAAGTTCTAATGAGCGGACTTAAATATGTTAAATAAGTTCAGCTTTACAATTTATGTATTCAAATTTCAAACGCACATAAAAATGTCATAGGCTCGAATCGAGCATAGTATATGGTGGTTCACTGGTACCTGCATACATTATTTTCAATTTTTTCCGAAGGAACACTTCCCATAAGGAGTTCAAGAAATCTGATTAAATTAAAAGAGGACGACATATAAATGACCTACATCTCCACCATACTGCTAAATTTCGTTTTTTTTTTTCTTTCTTTGAATTTGGATAAATTAAAAATTTTAGATATTTCAAACGCTCAATTTGTCTGGGGTCGGGAGCAGCATCGGTACCATTGGTGGGTTCATTGCCGGACTAGGGCTTCGGCATCGACCCTACCGTCGGAGACGTGTTGGCGTCGACCTAGCCATCAAGATCAATAAAATAAAATAAATAAAAAATAAAAAAACCATTGCTTCTTCTTAAGATAAATATATAATTGACATTTTTATATTTTAAAATAATTAGTTAAATAATTTGTAATGCTTGAAGGCCCACGTAACTTATTCTATTAATAAAATATGATATTTAAAATTTATATATGAATTTAATGGTACCCATTTAAAATCTATTTAGTAAGCCCAATAATAAAAGGGTTCATTTGAACTGCCCATTGATAACCCATACTAATGGGTGGACGGGCATGGGCAGGCATGAATTGCCGCATCTAGGCAAAACTATAGAAAAAGCTACCTCTTTCTTCTTATGATACCATATTTCGTACTTTAAACTGTAAAATCTCCCAATTCATATGTTTATTTTTTCCCAGTCATCAGACGCCGGACCTGAATGTCTCAGAAACTCTTCCTCAGATGGCTGCACTCTCCAAGGCTTATATGCAATATATGAGCAGTAGAGATGATAGGATCTTGATATTCTTCTATATTTTTGTATAAATATTCAATCTTTTGGGGGTTTGATAGTTGGTCTACTGTCCAGTAGGAACGGGAGGAAGGAGTAGGGTTAGGATTTGATTTTCCAAATCAGAAAGAAAAAGAAACAAATCCCAATCCAAACTGACCCTTTTATTGTGAGAACGCCCAAGAACTGTCCACGATTGATCTTCATTTCCAATTACAGTTAGATACGTCTGCAGATATAGAAAATTACAGCAAGATACGTCTGCAGACATAGAAAAGGCATGCAAGGATCGCTAAAACTCATTATGACTTGAAATATACAGTTGCCGCGAAATTCAGTAACCCGATTTTGAAAACAAAAAGTAAAATTAGCGTTGGCGTGAAGATCAAAATCTCCGTGATTGTTGGATTTGGAGGACAAAATCCTTGTTATGTGACTCGCGCCAGTTATTGAGTTTATGCATCCATGTTAGCATCTCAATGCGCAATCTTCTTAGGAGATCCAAAGTCACTCCATGAATGGAATCACCTCCGTGGTATAATTCAACTTCATTCATGAAATTGACAGTTGATGAAACGGAGGCCGATATAATTTTGTAGAATAAAAATGATCCTTGTGTAAATCAAGCCCTATCTCGAGGCGATCTCTGTAACTTACCCTATTTTGCATGTTCTTTTATCATCACAGTTGAAGCAACTAGATAATGAAAGTTTTGATCAAAAGTCAACACTGGAAAGGTCGAGTGGATACTTTGAGGAAGACAAGTAAAATTCACAGAAACCACACAAAAGAATGATCAATAAAAGATATGATGTTTTGGCATGCAATTTTCACAATCGGCAGTAAGCAATGTAGCTGTCAAATTTACAAACAACGAACATACAAATATCTCATATCTTGCACAGTATGTTGCAAATCAATAACTATAGAAACCAGCAAATAGGAGCAGCGAGATAGGAAGAACGTTTAGGGACTGCATCGACATAACACATGGATTCTGACATCTCAACTGCAACACCCTCCGGCCTGAGAAGAAGAGCCATCTCTGCCCCCTGATGGTCCAGGTATTCCACCATAGCCCACTTTTATTCCATAAGACTGCATCACAAAACCACATACATACGGAATAATCAGAATTTGAATAACATTGCCCCAAACAAGCATTACTCCTCCCTAAAGAAGGGGAAGTACCACGTCCGATATTATTATACATATACATGACGTATTTCCAATCACGCTTATCTGACAACATAAACATATTGTATTCCACTACCTGTTGTATTGCTATTAAAAAGTTAGCTACCCATCTAGAATTGTTATACGCCTGGTCAAATAAAAACCACACAATCCACTAAAAACCTTTAGGGTTCATACATCTCCTTGAAGAGCTTGAACAAGGGATCCATAATGTTTAATGGTAAAAATGTTGTCCTAAAAGGGATCCCATAACTTGCCATCCGCGCCCAAACTTGCTGAAACGTTGATAACTACAGCCCCCATAAGAAGGCTTGTGATTCAACAAGGTCACATGCCCATTCGATGGCACTGCCTTTGGTATCCGTCATCCGTTGCAAGTGCTCTTTCAATGCAGATGTTATATTCCGTGCAATAATTGCTAAAGTACCATTTTCAAAATATTATTTTGAATAAATCAGGATTTTGGACCGATAAGCATGTCAGTCACTATTTTCATACCAAAAGGGCAAAAGCCTAGAAAGGGGAAGGGGGAATGTAGTTTATTCACCATACAACCCGGTTGAGACTCGAGGCTGTGAGATGGTTAGGCACATGCCATCTGACATAATACTAAATGGTCATATAGGTGCTCTGTTTCTGTTGAATTTCACCAAAATGTGATAAAGCTAAGCAAAGCAGCCTTACCATCTGACCTAATATAAAATGGTCATAGTCACTTTGTTTCCCTTGAATTTTTTGAATCGACGGATAAAATACCAAAAGGGCCAATATTATGAAGACAATAAACCCATTGTTACGTTTCCAAATCAAAGTGAAACATAGTACTTAATTCTTTAATTTTTTTGCATTTAATGCCAATTGGTGTTCCAAGAGTACCTTTACAAATTCCTAGAAAGGAATATTCAACTAGGGTTGATATATAGTGCGACTTGTCGAATACCTTGGGTCATACGAGATTTCCCTGTTCTCTCCCCCGATTGAGATATCCTCTATTTCACCCCAAAACATTGATTGTATCATCGAAAATTTGGAGAGTGACGTACTATTAGATCCAGTTTTGGGGAGTATTCAAATTAATATTATCAATACAAATTTCAAAAATTTATGGTTGCCTTGGTTGGACCAATAAAATGAAGTATCCAGGCTCCGCTTAGAAAAATCCAATTGGAAATATACCTATTATTACTATTTATATCATAAGGGATTCCTATTTATAAATAGGAGTCGTTTCCAATTTTTTAATCAATCGAATAATAATACGTGAAATATTTGACAGACAACAATGAATGAAAGGAATTGAAAAAAGAAAGGAGTAGCAAAACAAGTGGTATTTGGGGCATTTGCCTTGTATATGCAAATCGAAATTGGGCAAATCTTTACCCAGAGTAGAGCATAAAACTAAAAGAAAGAAATGAAGACGTCCATTCAGGAACAAGAAAATGACATCGTGATTTGGATTGGATATCGGTGAACAAAAAAAAAAAAAAAAAGGAATCCTAGGTGCGCACGAGACCCCACAGTTTGAGGGTTGATGGAAGGTCTCATACTGAACTATTGGTTTCGCAGACTTGTCCCACCGTAGTGTCCCTTTGGGGAGTCCCTCAGGCTGTGGGCCCTTGAGGGTCCGGTCCCACATACAGGCAGGGCTATACTAAACTCACATTGCTTGCTCCTAATTTTGTTATCTAAATAGATATCGCTTCTAAGCCAAGAGGAAGTGTCAGGAGTAATATTCTTGACTTATATACGAACACCCCCACTGGGCCTCTTTCACTTTCTACCTTTGGGGTTGTTGGTTTTTTCGGCCTATTGGGCCCAATCTTGTAAGGGTTAGGTCTATACCCTGCCCATATTTCGAGCCTCCGTCAGATTTTTAAGTCCTGCTGTGATTTCTCTGAAAAAAGAGGAAGAAAAAAAAAGAGTATAACCTATATATCACAGGAAAATATGCTTTCAATTTTATTTTATTGGCATAAATAATAGGCCAAAAAGCTAACCTCATTTGATACATCAAAAACACCATCCTGGATCTTCTTGTATATAGTTGCAGCAGTTTTTATGAATGCCTGCACAAAACTCCTTATTATTAGAATATTGGTAACTAAACACAGACTAATCCCAATTCTCAAGCTCCATGAAGGTTACAAAGATACATTTCCCAGCATAAGCTACTATGTCTTAATCACCTCCTCAACATTTTGCGCAGTTTTCGCTGAGGCCTCCATGAATATCAACCCATGCTCCTTTGCAAATTGTTCACCTTCTTCCGTGCTCACAGCCCTTCTATGTGCAAGATCACTTTTATTGCCAATAAGCATAATTGTCATGTTTGCATTGGCATGCTGCCTAGCATCCTCCAACCAGCTTGCCAAGTGATTGAAAGTTTCCCTCCTGACAAGTAGAAAAATTGAAATTATTCACGTTCTGCGCATCATTTCTATAGCACAAAATAAGTAATTGTACAAAAGTATAACATCTAAAAGCATATGAATGATGCATTCATCATGAGGTTAAAACTCATATTAAGTATTCTATATGTATGCACGTCATTATTTAAGTTAAGCTATAAAGACCTTTGCATGGTTGAATCAAGGAAATTTCTTTAAATATTGTGCATAACCAGCTTAAGCAATTACAGTAAGCATACTGAAAGCACGTTTGGTAAGCAGGAATGACATGGGAATGGAATGACTCTTTCCTAAGCTCATTCACATCCCATATTTGGTAAACCAGTGAGCTTGGTAATGGCCCATTCCCGAGTCATTCCCATTCCCATAAACTTAGCCAATTTCATTCCCCTGTCCTCCCTGATACTAACTCATTTGCAAGCTCATTGGAATGGAATTATTCTCAAAACACCATTTGCTTCCCAAAAAAGTAAACCTAGTCCCTCATTCTCTTCTGACCTCATTCCTAGTACTTTTTTTTCCCTCTTCTACTTTTTACTAAAAAGTGGCAGAAATTATATCAAAAAAATAATAATAACTCTATAATTTTTTAATTATAAACTATATGAAAAAGAAACCCAATAAATGAGAGGAACCCATAAAAAATAGTTGTCACGGCGCCAAGGCGGTCGGCGTCGACCGCTGACCGCCTGGACGCCTAGGCGGCAAGGCGCTCGCCTAGGCGTCCTCAAGGCGGTCTAAGGCGCCCCCTAATGAAATTCATAATTTTACCCCCATATCATACCTGTACATGTGTACCAAAATGCATTTAAACACCTTAGTGATGCATTTTCGGTTGGGTTCCTTTTCTACGTTTCATTTTATAAAATTGATCACTAGAATATATTAGGGTATCGAAAAATAAAGTAACAATACTGAGAGGAGATTGGATGGAGAGTGGCCGTCCAAAAATGAAGCTCACTTGGTCGAGATCGAACTCGCCGGGATTGAAGACGCCTCGACAACTATGGGAGTTGCCGTTGTAGTTGAGTGGGTGGAGAGTGGCTTCCAAAATGGAGTTCAAATGGAGCCGTCGCAGTCGCCGGAGTGCCCGCCGTCAGTCGCTAGAGCCGCCACCACTGATCGAGTGCAGTCGCCGGAGTCGGGGACTCTTCTGCTGTTTGTCGTCGGAGAAGAAGAAGAAGATAGTCGTCTTTTGTGACGACGATGACTTCTTCATATATATATATATATATTTGCAATGCAAAACGACGTCGTTTTGCTAGGTTTTCTTTTTCAAAAAAAAAAAAAAAAAAAACCCTAGGCGACGCCTAGGGCTTCTAGCGCTACAAAGCGCCCTAGGCGACGCCTTTCCAGCCAAGGCGCACGCCTTGGCGGCCGGGGAGCAAGGCGCTGCTCGCCATGCTCCCCCACCCCCGCCCGGACGCCTAGGCGACGCCTTGACAACTATGCCATAAAATGCAGAAAAATAATGAAAATATTGAGAATAGTTTTCTAGGTAAGAGTTTGAGGTTTCCATCAATATTTAATTCGATTATTGGTATTAAAAATTATTTTTAAAAAAACCCAAAATTGGATGAATCCCTAAAAGTGCATAAAAATTAGGGAAAATTCTTTATGATAAAATGGAAAATATTTCTAGGGTTTAGTATTAAGGGTATTATATTATTATTAATTATTGAATGTGGGGCTATCTAGGTCATTTCGAATAAAATTCATTCCATTCTCATCATCATTACTATGTACCAAACGTTGCAAAGGGAATAAAACTTTTATTTCCAAGTCTTTTCCCACAAAATACCAAACATGAGAAAAAACCATTCCCTATTCCCATGTCAATCTCATTCCCAAGTCTATTCCATTCCCACCATTTTCATCCATGCATACCAAACATGCTCCGAGTGCAATGAAAGAAATAAACAGGTTTATAGAGATCGACGTCTAATTAGTTACATACTGAAAATACAATTGGTCTAAGAAAAATTATTCTTCAGTCCTACTAATGCATTACTTGGGAAGAAGATGTAGAGGAGCTTCAGTACCCTTTTCTTTATATAATTGTCACTATAAAAGTGCTAAATCTAACTCAATGACATTGAACAGCCTCAAATTCTTTAAAACATTAGCATTAAATAAATCTTAATGAGATACCTGGTGATATCATAGACCAGCAATGCACCAGCAGCACCTCTGTAGTAGGACCTTGTAATAGACCTGAAGGATTCTTGACCTGCCTGTCATATTCATAAGGAAAATCAGTTTGTATTGCATTAGTGACACTGCTTATGGTTATAAATAGCTTCACATATGATAATCATTAATCAGTGCAAGGATGATACCAGTAAAATAAACCAATCGGTTCAATATATCTTGCTTAAGAGAGATTTTGCAGTGATTTTTTTTCCCCGCAATAAAGTTTGGTATTTCAAAACCTTCAAAAATTGACAAAACTGTACAACAGATTTGAAGTTGATAACAGTGAAACACATAATCGACACCATAAAAAAGAAAAAAAAAGCCTTTGGATATTGAAATCAAAATATATCCATCAACAATTAAAGAAACTAGTGTAAGATTCTGCCCAACAGTCAATCCAGGTTGACATAAATCCACACCAATAAAAAGAAGGGCGAGTGAAAGGGGAAAACGAACCGTGTCCCATATTTGCAACTTGATAGGCTTGTTGTCAATTGTAATCATCCTGGCTCCAAACTCAACACCGATGGTTAAGTCATGCACGGGTTGGAAACGCTTGTCGGTGAACTGGAGCAGAAGACATGATTTTCCAACACCTGTGATTGAGAAATATCAGAGGTAGGTTGCACATATTGTAATGTTCTAGCATGGTTTACAGCACAATCAAACGATTAGAATACCGCAGAAAAGCAACTCATGGTCCGATCAACAGTATCTAAGCAAATGAACGGGAGAAGACTCGAGGCCTTTTACAAAAGTGTACCCCGGAATCAACACAAGAAAAAAAAAAAGAATTTTCTTATATTAAAAACCTGCCACAGACAAATGTCAAACATCCCACATATTCTTATATTCTAGCAGAAAAGCAACACCGTTATCTAAGCTGGTCAACAGTATCTAAAAGGATGGGGCGCACAATGATCATGGCATAAAAAGACACAGATGGGGGGTTGAATGAACCCCAGTAACTGGGTTCTGAAATAAAGTCTAACCCAGGTGCAAGGCCGAGGAATTAATTGCTCAATTTACACAGAATGCATTACAAGGTGAAGATCCAGGGAGGGGAAGAAGGAAAATGAAAATCCTGGTTGAAATGTTTTGAGGTCAAAAATTCCAATCTTGCGTTCCGTCCAACAAGGGAGAATAAGGAGATGATTGTGAAAAACATTAGGGCGCATCTAGACCAAGGAATAATTATTCAGAAGAAAAAAAAAAGAAGCGAGTAGGAAGAGAAAAAAGATCTACTTTAATGTCATAGAGAAAATAAAAACTGATGAAAAACGGGGAGAGGAGGACAGGGGAAGGGAGAATGCAAATATAAGAATCACAAACGAAGGGAAACTGTGCGTGTGTGCGCATCATTCAATACATAATTCGGGGTGGGAAGAGAGGTACCGGTATCGCCGATGATTATGTACTTGAAGAGATAAGCGTAAGACATAGTTATATGGGAGGACGGGACTGCTATCTGGAAGAAAAGCAACGGCCACAGAGGAGGGGAGATCTACCCTTTCAATTCCGAGGAGGAACAGAAGAAAACCAGAAATTGAAAAAGGCTCTCTCGCTCGCTCTCTCTGTGATAATATTAATACAAAGCAGAAGAAAAAGAAGAAGAGGCGGTTTCCTACCAAAATTGGAGAGGAGAGAGAGAGAGAGAGAGGGTTCCTTGAATTTGCTGGCGATCACATCCGCCCTTGCTGTCAAGTCTATTTCTTTCTTTCTTCGTGCGGGTCGGGGTTCTTCGTTCCCCCTTTTGATCCTCAGCTGGGCCTCCGAGCCTCGCCTCGCCTCATTTCAGTAGGTCCATTTCACTTCTCTTTTGTAGGCTTAATTGGGCCTTCGAGCCTGGCCTCATTTCAGTAAGCCCATTTCACTTCTCTTTTTGTAGCTTTCGCATGAGATGTTAAGCTTATTTAATGCATCATTAAGTATTTATATTTTTATAATATTAAATTATTTTAAATATATAGAAAAATTCAAATGTGTTCTCTTAAATCTTTGCAAATAAATATTCTGTTCTTAATATGAATGAGGCTTTTATTAAGAAAATAATTACCGGTATATATATATATAACAAAATCAATGATTATACAAGATAATTCTATTAAATATTTTTTTACACAATTTTTAATTTTTGAAGGCTCAATTAATGGAGATGCCGTGAAAGGGAGTGTTTAAAATAATAAATAATAAATCTAATTTTAAAATGATTTTGGTCATGTGATATACTGAGATGGGTATTTCTTTCCGTAAAATGTTTTGGATGGAACCTATTCTAATTAATAGTTTCAAAATCGTGTCTAATTTAATAAGAAAATAAAAATTATATGGAAACTAATAAGCTTGTAAAATATTTATTTTTTTAATTTATGTGATTAAAATTTATTAATTTTAAATATGCAATAAGTAGCCGGTCCCCGAAACTTCATCCCTCAGGAATCCAAAAATAGAAAGTTCTATGTTTCTAATGCATCGAGCCTGAGGTACCTCCTTGCACTTATATATATTTATTAAAAGTGTAAATGCTTGAAAAGGAATCCTCTGACAGTGACTAATAAAGGAATCATCGGACACAACACCTAATTAGTTGTAAAAACTTGAATTTTTTCTTAAACTACCCTACTTACTTTAGAGGTCAAATGATAAACATGCCATTTTATTTTTTTTTAGGATTTTCTTAAAGTACCTCAACTTTTAAAATCGCACTTTAAAAGTGCAATTTAATGTTATTTTCCTCTAATAACTCACTGACATGTGCCGAAAGAAAGAACACGCACTTACTAGGTGTGATTTCAAAATCGAGTTTTAGAAGCGCAATTTCAATTAATGTCTGAAACCAGTGGCTTTTTTGTAGAGGCCTTTGGTACTCAAGTTCTAAAAGTGCGATTTTAAACTAGACTTTGCAAAAGTTGAGTTTAGGTCCGCTATATGCAAACTTTTCAATTCAATGTTACACTTTCAAAACATTTCCATCTCTTCAGATCTTTTCTTCCGATCTTCTTTTCCCTCTTCAAATTTGTAATGGACTCATCAATGGTACTAATACTTCACTACTGGGGAGGAGAGATCGTAGAAAATTCATACCAATCTCTTAGTTACATGGGCAGGAACTCGTGCATGACGTTTATTCACTTTGTTAGTACAACCCTCAAATCTTTGCTTAACCAAGTGTTCTCGCCGTTGTGTCTTGTATGTAGCCTCTAAAGAGTAAGTGTTGTGTTTAGCTGCCTAGTAACGCTTGGGTTAGGAGCATCTACAATGTATTCACCGTGCCCTCTGTATAATTACAACATAGTCCAACACATGATTAACATATATATGCGGTATAAAGTGTTAACAACATTGGAGCTTTACATGAAGGTCAATCCAATCCAGTTACCATCAAAGCAAAGTATAGGTGTTTACATTCAATTGTTGATGAGCGGATGCAGAGTCGATAATTACTTGGCACCCATGACAGATCGCGATGTTCTCAAGCTTAACGGTAAAGATGTGTTATACAAGCTAAGCTTTGATGACACCCTTTGACGTTGTCTTGAGGGAGAGCAAGTCGTTGAAGCTATAATAGAAGTTCACACGGGTGCATGTGGTGCACATCAAACTGGAGTGAGATTGCAAACGCAGTTTAAAAGATTGGGTTATTACTTGCCCACCATGGTTAGGGATTATCAAAATTGCACTAAGAGGGGTGATCAATGCTAACGTCATGCTAATTACATTCACAAAACCACCCGAGCCATTGCATGCCACTAGACATTCATAGCCATTTGCAACATAGGATTTAGATTATGTGCGTCCATACCCACCAGTCGTGGCCAAATAGTATGGGTTTATCCTAATCAGAATAGATTTCTTCTCCAAATGGGCCGAAGTTGTACCATTAAAGGAGGTGACTGTTAAAGGCAATTATTGCATTTGTAACGTCCCACATCACTCATTGTTATAATGTGCCTCACACCATCCTCACTAAAAATATAATAGACTTTTGTGCGAGTGAAGTGAAGAAGTTATATGCTAAATATAAAACACTTTCAAATTGTTCGTCCTAGTACCATGCATTAGCCAATGGATAAGATAAAGATTTCAATAAGACTTTGCCCAACATTCTCCATAAACTTGTGGCAAGTAGGAAAAAGACTTGGTTGGATAAATTACTTGAATTGAACTACTTACCGGACCCCAACGCAAGCTTGGCCATGTTACAAAAGTAGAAAGCTTGTGAAAAGCAAATGACGACTGCTTTCAATAAGAAGGTCCGGCCACGATGCTTTGAGGTCACCAATGATTCCCAGAAAGAAACCATCAAAGCTTGAGCTGAAGTGGGAGAGATTATTTGTAACTGAGATTGTTTATTCGAATGGAGTATACCTCCTCACCACTGCTGAGGGCAATAAGGTAACTGCTCCTGTAAACGCCCAGTACCTTATGAAGTACTACCTTTGAGTAGTACAATGTCTCTGCATGAGCCTAAACTACACATTGCTCCTACACGGGGCTAACTGACACATTGCTCCCGTACGAGCCTAAACTGCATATTGCTTTTGCACAAACCTAAATACACACTGGTCCTGCACAAGCCTAAACTGCACGATGCTCCTGCACAAGCTTTAACTGCACACAGCTATGAGAAAAGCCTAAAACTACCTCTACTCAAGCCACAAGAGCTTAAACTACTATGCCATATGTTATCCTGGGTCTAAATTGATAACATTATATTTACTTTTAAGTAAAGAAAAAAAACAGAAGAGGAAATAAGAGACAAAAAGACCGCTAAGTCGAAAATCCAAACGGGCAACTTAGGCAACAACCAGGTTATAAAACAATGAATGATAAAATAATCCACTAGGTTGAAAGCTTGAAAGGGTGGCCTAGGCAAAAGTTAGGGCATCAAAGGAAAAAATCAACCAAAAAAATATATGCCCCTTCCTCGAGCTACATTGGTTTCATTCCCTTTTATAGGATATGTATTAAGCTTCATGGCACATTCATATTGATATCCACTTTTCACATTCATATTCATATCCCTCTTTTAGCCTCCATGTCTATACCATTCATATCCATTACACGTATTTCACATTCCTATCCATATCCATATTCATATTCACGCCCATATTCGTTGCCCCTAAAGTACTACGCTGGATTGATTCCCTATTATGGGACATATAGGAAGCTCTTTCAGCTCAACCATACCATAACCAAGGTTCTCTGGTCCACAAGAAACCATAGTTTAACAATTTAGTGTCCACCAAGAACTACATAGTCTTGATTCCCCTTTGGGGAATTACGTAGGATGCCAACATGGTTTAGTCGCTTTCATAATCGTTCAATCCATTTGTTTTTCCATGAACTACGTTGGCTTGATTCCCCTTTGTGGGATATATAGGAAGCCTTTACAGCCCATCCTCGCTCATGCTTTTTCATTAATTCACCATGAATACCACATTATACCATCCCAATTTGTCCCTTTACTCAGAACTACATGAGTTTGAATTCTCGATTACGAGATATGTAGGACGCTTGCTTTGCTCATGACTAGTTCAGCCCAAATAGATAATCTATCCTTTTAAGAGGACTCTACATAAATGAAACGAGAGTTTCAAGGCAAATGAATACTTCATTTTATTAACAAGCTAGATTTGATTGGGATATCCACACCATGGAGCCTCAATTTGAATAAAAGCAAAAAGGGAAAATACACCAAGTCCCTATGGAAAGGTTTTCGATTGAAGAAGGGCCTTATTCCCTTTCTTATTGGCTTTGTCCGTCTCTTGCTGCAAACGGGTGGTTCAATTAGCTTACACTTCAACCTCCTGCTGAAGAATGTTAATTGCAATCTCATGACAACCAATATCTTGATTAGAGTCATCCATTTGCCATGCTAATGTAGCTTGTCTATTATTCACATATGCGATATCAGCCCTTGTCGACTCAAGCTTTGCAATCAACTCCGTCCAAAGCTTTAGAAGGGGATCAAGTTGTTGCTCTCTAAGCTCACAGCAGCAGCCACATCAGAATGCTTCGCCTGCATCTCTTTAAGCTATGTGAAGCCCCCGTCTTGTCCATCCTCATGAAAGTCACGTGCTGCCACTATAGACATATGCCTCCAATATATATGACAAACTACCGAATCATATATTTGATGGTAGTCATGGCTGCCAACACTTGTTTTAAGTAAAATAAAATCCAAGCATGTCCACTTGAGTAGGCAGATTCTCATAAGGCTTTTGCTTGAGTATGGAGGCAATTCCTTCAACCAAGGACTGGTGCCAAGCTACTGCATTCACCAATGCGTTGGTGAGGATAACACCTAGTACTTGTGGCATCATTTCATAGGGGGGAAGCCAATTTCAGAAATCAAATCGGGTTCAACCACAATAGTCGCATCTAAATCAGTAGTTTCATTTAATGGTCGGGGTGTACCAGCTGCAGGGGGAGACTCGTGTATTTGTTCCCATGCCTATGAACATCAGAAAATGGGTATAACAAATCTCTACCCTTGGCTTTTATGAAGCCACCATTGAGTTCACAAGCCACCCATGGCCTCTGCGACGCCACCCTCCGCATCTGTGAAGCCACTATCGGCCTTTGTGAAGCCAGCATTAACCTCCGCGAAGCGACTCTTGGCCTTTGTGAAGCCACCATTGACCTTTGCGAAGCCACCTGTTACCTTTACGAAATGCAATTTGGGCTTCACGAAGTTCAAAGTAATTTCCCTTGAGTCAAAAAATCATGAACCTTTTGCCAATACACCAACTGTACATTGCAAATAACCACCAATGGAGTTGGAATCCACTTAACAAGATATTCCCATTCCCCTATTGTGTATTGAGCCTCCCAAGAGGTCACCATTCCTGTTTCAAAAGAAATCAACCCATGCATGTTTTAGAAAATTCAATTTCCTTGTGTTGTTTTCATGTTTAATATCTATTAATTTTGTAGAATAATAGCACAGGGGTTCGTTATATTGGGATCTTGGTCTCTCAAAAGCCGTGGTCGATAGCACTTTTGCATCCCGATGAGGACACCCTCAAATCAAAATACTCTAGATTGGCTAATCCACAGAATTTTCACCAATACTTGTTCCTAACCTAGTGCAGTGAAGAATTGAAGAAAAATAGGGACTTTGGTCATCGAGTTGCTCCAGCCGCCATCAATGAAGGGGTGTGTGTCACCGCCCCTCTCGGATGTCAATCCTAACCTGGCAGGGGGCGAAATCAGAAAAGAAAGAGAAGATCGAGCTACCTGGCTACCGGAATCGCATATAGTTGCCGGAGTGATAGGGTCCCTTCGTCAACTCTCTCTCTCTATTGTGTCCTCAAATCGGGGAAGTAGGAGTTGATCTCCTTTTGGCCTCGAGAAGCCGATCCCACCTTAACGAAGGAGAAATAGAAGGAGAGGATGAAGATCAGGTTGTCGGAGCCACACGCAATAGGTGAAGCTATAAGGGTCGCTCGTCCGGTTAACGCGTCGCCGCTCACTCTCTTTTCGTTTCAATGTTTGGGATGTTAGACTATAAAGGCCTTTTTCTACTGACGATCACAAATTTATAATACTAATATGTTTTTATAAAGTTTATTTCTATTTTCAGGATATATATTACATGAAAATATAGTTGGAAGATTTGAAGAATAAGATTTGTGGAATATTTGATAAAATATTTTTTGTAAGTCTATGTCTCAAAATATTGGATAGATTTTTATGTTGATCAAAATAAAATATTTTATTCTCTCCAACGTTTATATTTTTTAAATTCAAAAATTTTGAAAAACAAATTTGGAAAGGTTTTTAGGGAAAGTTTATTTTTCAGAAAAATAGCCTTAACAAGATTTGAATTTAAAATAACTTCCTTAATTCGTGATATTTAACTGAAATATTCTTGCATGAATTTTGTCTTGGAAGATTTTATTCGACGGTTATATACTTTCTTTATATAAGAGGTAGCGGCATTATTGTGAAAAATAATAAGAACAACAAGTAAGAACTGATTTCTCTCTACAAGTGTTCAAACTACTCTTTTCATAGTCAAAAGTTCATTCATTTGAAAGAGGCTTTTGTGAAGTGCTGCAATTGAAATTCTTGGTGATTCTAATTTCTGAAAGAACTGTAAGTTCTATTTATGTTACAGGAATTGTTGTGTGAAACAAATTTCTTAAATGTGTTTTTTCACACTTGGATTTTCAAAAACGTTTTACCCATTTGAACTATTCTAGTTTCTAGAAAATTTGTTTTACAGTTGTTTTAAAATTGTTTTTGAACAACTGTAATAATTTAAGTTCATTTTCTGTGACTATTCAATATGTTGAGAAGTAGACAGTAGTTTCATTTATATTTGGGTAGGTTTGAACACAGCTTGACAAATTGTTCAAGGCTGGTGTTCTAGGAGGTTTGTTTATTCTCTTTATTGCTTTAGAATAAGAAAGGTTTTGAGGTTCATTTGTCACTTTCTTGCCTTAAAAAAAGAAAGATTGAAGTTGTAAGGGTTATTTGCTCCTAAACCTGTAAAAGGGACCAGGTTATACAGTTATCCCATGGCAGCAGTGAGCTATGCTTGGTAAAGTGGACGTAGCTTCAAGTTGAAGTGAACCACTATAAATTCTGTGTGTTCTTTATTTTCTAGCTCTGTTCAAACTGTTTTTGGATTACTTGTTCAAACACATTCTGCTGTGTTCGAACTGTTCAAATTACATTGTTCAAACTATTGTTCGAACTATCTGTTCAAACTATTGTTCGAACTGTTTGTTCAAACTTTACAATTGTTTGAACTATTTGTTTGTGTTTAAACTCTTATTTTATATTCCACATCTAACCGTGAGTAATTGCAAGGGCTTATTAACAAAGAGTTTCTCTAAGAGGATCCTGTTCACTCCTCTTCTAGGCTGCTTATCAGGGGAAATGGGGAAGTTTATCTCTCGTGGGTTGCTTTTATTGCTGAGCCATTAATCCTCAAACAGCCCAAATTCAAAGTCTGTTATTTGGTGCTAATCACCCTCATCTCCTAGAATTCCTTCAGTTGGTTTGGTTTCCGTAGGAAGTTTCCCATCCCTGCCAACTAGTGCATTTTAAAATTACTGATGTGGCATTTATCCCACCAATAATAATAATTGCTATATAATTATTATTATTATCCATTCCTTTCCAAATTTTTTTCGTTCCTATAGTTAAACGTTTCATTCCATCACCTCTTGCCACTCTTCTATTAATTCGCTTCGGGCACATTATTTGGGGGTCATAACCAAAACCGTCAACTTTGTTAAGGGCCCTGTTCTTGGGCGGCATTTGTTGATATGTTTTTCTTATGAACTCGCCACATTTCAAAATACCAAATTTTTCAATGAGCACAAAGCCCTTACAAATGATTTATTATTTGCTTAAATATCCCTTAAAAGGAATCTGCTCACTTACTTACTTCCCTTAAAAGGAATTCATTCATTTCTTTAATTCCCTTAAAAAAATTTAATCAAATATTTAATTTCCCTAAAAAAAATTTAATCAAATATTTAACTCCCTTGCATAACATCATCCTTTGACCAAGTCTTACACCTTTTGAAAAACCCCATATTATTTGTGCGAGGTGTCATTCTAAGATGGGTCACAATCTTCCTTGCTGCTTTTGATCATGTAAAAATTGACATTCTTAAGGGGCAAAAGTGTCAAATTGCTTTCTGGGCTTTCATGGCATTCGCAAAGACAACCCCCTATGTACCATACTCCTTGGGTAGGATACCCCCACGGCTCGAAAATGCTCCACGTTTCAACCCACTTCGGAGCCAGGACGAAGAAAACCGACCCATTCGCGATTGGAGGTTGGGGGAAGCCTTCAAATAGTGCAAAACACGCTAGTTCGCAGGGGGGGATTTTCACAAGTTTTAGAGCGAAGAGGAAATTTGGGGGAGCTAGGAGAGGAATTTTCAGAAATTGGTGAGAAAATTTAACACCATAAAATTTCAGATAACTTCCAGCATCCTTTTTGAGACCCCAGCTCATCCACATCAGCATTCAAGCACTCGTTTGTGGGTGTAATTTCTCCAAATTACTGCACCCTCAAACCCATTTTGCTGTTCTCATTTCTGGCCATCATTCCTAGCGACACTGGCAATTAAACGGCCTTAACCCGCCGTTTCAACAAAGTCAGAGGCTGTGCCTCTGGCTTTCATCTACTAACCCGTTGCTTTGCAGCTTGCTAGGTGAGCCTCTATTGTGTCAGATTACCTTGACAAGGATTCAGGACAATTCCCTGACCCTTTAGGAGACAAGCTAGCTTGTCACGGTTTGTTTTCTCTTGGGAAAGACATGAACTTGAAAACAAACAACAAAATATAAATAAAATCCCTTGTTTGATCCTTTATGAGCAAGTTAGCATGTCACGATTTTTTGCATGTTGGAACCGCAAAGGGAAATGAACAATTAAAATAAAATTGAACAAAACAAAGCAAGTGTGGAGTCCTTGGCAACTTTGCCTTGGAAGGTTTTTCGACTCAATTCCCATTTTTACGCACCCATTATTCGAGTTTTTGACTAGAGGTCAATTGTGACACTCGTGCTTAGCACATAGTGATCATCTTTGCCTCGAAGGGTTTTTGACCCGTTTCGTGTTTTTGAGGTGCCCTTATTCAAGATTTTTGTGCCGTGGTCATTTGTGCCACTTTATGCTTAGCAGATAACAATCTTATTTGCTCAAATCAATAATCGGAGGTCTTCACTTGTTTTGGCGATGTGATTTAATTAACTATCATCCATTTATGGATCGCGGAAACCTAAAATCCCAATTTTCATCCAAAAAAAAAAAAATCCAAACCCCAATCATAAGAAATTAAGTATAGTTTAACTTTGATTTCTTAATTTTCAATGATTGTGATGAATTTGTTCAACATTTATAAATCTCTTGAAAATTGATAAGTTTATATGTCTTAATTTTATCTCAATCTGCATAGTTAAAAATGTTTTAAGGTGCCTCAAATTTAACTAAAAGTGTGATATGCAAAGAGAAATTAATAGATGAAATGAAGAAAAGTGTGCACTGTCTTCAAGAGATTTAACAGTAATGATATAATTGTGATATTATGAAAGTTCAATATGAACCATTTTGACACTACCCTTAAAGTTCAGTGGCCCTCATTGGAATTTAATCATACAAACCATATAAAAGAAGTCTAATCATAGCACCATAATAATAATAGTGTGGCCGAAATGGTAACAAGAAGTTGGAAAAAACAATGATCTAGATATTGCATATACTTGCATGAGGTCCCGCAGAATGAAACAGTACGTAAACAAGAAAGAAAGATTTCTGGCTTATAGATAGATGAATGTATGTATGTCTAGGAGAGAGCAACGACGATCGAACTTCGGACGTGGTGTTTACCGTCGGACCAAAGTAAATACCCAAACCCATAATCTTTACTACGGGCGCCTCTCTTGTTATTAGCCTGCTTAAGGGTGAGCGTGACATTATAGCTCTTTTCTTCTCCAACGCCGTCGAACTTCAAAGTGCTCGGCTCAACCAAAACTAAAACCCCGGGTGGGTGACTGATCCGAGCCGTATATGTGGCGGATGGAGAGCCCACATTCTTGACCCGTCGTGTCAAGGTCACAGATCCTGACCTGGAGAGCGTAGGAACTGTGATGGAAGGATAATTGAAGTCCAGCAACAGTAGTCGACTGTTGGTGGTGGTGCTGGTGTTGCAGCGGTGTGTGGAGAAGAGACCAGTGGAAGTTTGGTTGTAGCCGATGGCACAAAGGAAATCCAAGTACTCGCTGGGGTGGAGATCATACACCAAGCCAGGATCTGCGGCTCGGTTCGGCCTCACATGTCCTGCACCATAACTGAAGGGTGTGGCCTTCACCATCGATCCGTTCACCATTGGACTCACGGTATTGTCTCTTGTTCTCGCTGCATAAATACATATTTACATGTCATCTACCAATTTTTAGTACAAATTTTAGTAGTAAATTGCTCCCTCACACTCAAAACTTATTCTCCGCTCACAATGGAAGGGCCATCTTTTAGAATCTCGCTTGAACCCATTTTACTTTGAAAAGTAATGAAACATGCATTGTTGTCTCAGTTAACAAAATAGTTGTCACTCGTTATATTCAAACTTATCTCATTGATTGATGTCAACTTCAATATGTTCAAATGAACGTATTAGAATTTGTCACGCATTATATTGATCGGCGGGTGACGACTTATCACCAACTCTTCTAAAGAGTGGAGGTCAGGTCCATTACTGGTGGTATGTTACCCATGAAGGTTAGGTAACACAACACATTAATTCAGACTCAATTTACTTACCAGTTGTCATTATTGCGGACCTAATAGCAGAGGGAGACCAGTCTGGGTGGAGAGTCTTGAGAAGGCCAACAATACCGGAAATATGAGGACAAGACATGGAGGTGCCAGATTCCGCATTAAAGGGAATCCTGCGATTATCAAATGCTTCGTTGGTAGGGCTTGTTGCTTCGGAGAAGGCAGCGATCACATTCACACCCGGTGCAGTAATATCCGGCTGCACCACACATAATAATAATTACTCACTCATGAATGGATTTTCTTTCTTTTCATAGAAAGCAAGATTACAATCAAAAGAACCTTTAGGATCTCAGGTGTAATGGTATTTGGGCCCTTGGAAGAGAAGGAAGCCATGAATGGAGCAGGCTTGATGCCCACTCGAGCTGTCGGGGCCATGATGAAACCCTTCGGATCACTGTAAAAGGAAACCAGACAGCAAATGTTTGTAGTGTGCCATACTGCATCTAGTCTCGCATGTCGATTCAAAAGCGCACAGTTTTATTAAACTTGAGAAGTTTAGCAAAATGACGAAGAACTCTCCATCCTATTTAATAAAAATAACGCTGTTTTGAACTGCCACACATGATGAATTTCTGATGTTTTTTTAAGGGGGATAGAGAGAGAGAGAGAGAGAGAGAGAGAGAGAGAGAGAGAGAGAATGAGATGTACCGGGTGGAGTTGATGTATTTGAAGAGGACGAGGCCATCGGCGAAATTGATATGGGAAGCGGGAAGGACATGAGGATCAGCAATGATCTCATTGCCGCTGGCCTCATCGTTGCACAGAATCATCCCAACCGCACCAGATAAGAGTGCCTGGCGACCCTTGTCCACTCTCGCCGACACCCCTCTCAGGCACACCAATATCTTCCCCTTCACCTTTTCTGCATCCAGCGTTCCTCCCTTACACAGCACCCTACATACATATTCCAACAATTATTCCAAAAGGAAAAATCTATATGTAACTATAAATTAATATAAATGAATACATGTGTAGTAAAATCTGGAAATTATCGTATTTATACTTACGCATCATTTGTCGATGCATTAGCTGCTTTAGCCTGGGCACTACTAATTAGTGGATAGAACCTTTTGTCCGGCAATGGTTTAGATAGGCTTGTTCCCTGCATATAGACATAAATATATTCACATATCTTGAAAACCGTTTAAAAATTAACTATACAGAAATGAAGAAAAGAAGACCATATATGTTCATATGGAGGAATATTATATTCTTAGTTGGAAGATGATTGTAACCAACTTTTAAGCAAGCTAGGAGAATCTATTTCTATGATCACATGTGGGCTCCACATAACATGCTCAAACAATGAAAATGCATGGGTGCCAATGGGTACCCTTAGCACCACCATTTAAACAATATTTATCTGCTCATAATTACATTTTTATATGCGTACATACTTACTTTGAGGTGCATTTGATTGCGTAGCACAACGAAAGCTTGGAACTCTCGATCCATGGTGCTAGCTCCAACAGTGATCACCCAGGGCGAAACGTTGGAAACGGTCCCTTCCTTGGGTCCAGAGTTACCTGCGGAGCACACCACCACAATGCCATGGTGAACGGCGGCATGGAAGGCTCCAATGGAGATGCCATCGTTGAAGTAATCGGTGGGGTCCCCTCCTAACGACACCGAGATCACGTCGACCCCGTCGTGTATGGCCGCATCAAAGGCTTCAAGAATATCGGCGTCAAAGCATTGGCTGCCATTGACAGGTGGCCAGCACACCTTGTATGCCGCCACTCTGGCTCGAGGGGAGCCTCCCTTGGCTGTGCCATTCCCTAATCCTAGTACGCTCGCTCCCGGGACGAAGTTCCCAGCTGCTGTTGAGAGTGTGTGGGACCCGTGCCCCTCGTGATCTCGTGCAGAGTCCAAAGAAGGGTCCACCTTGCCCCCATTCGCAATGTATCCTTTATTAAAATATCTCGCTCCAATCAACTTCCTGTGTTTGGGCAAGGCTCAATAAAATTTATAAATGATCTTTTACATGGGCATCTATATCAGTGAAGATTTGAGTAGCTCAAATATATATATATATAATCTACTTACTTATTGCACGGGGCACCAATGGCAGTGTTGTTTTGACAAAAGCCTTTCCACTTAGATGGAATAGGTCCTAACCCTTCATCACTAAAACTCTCTGATTCTGACCAAACACCTGTCACATTTCTTCATTCAATTAGCAATTTAAGCTTGGAAAAAGAAAGAAAAATTAAAAATAATTCAAAAAAATTAGGAATGTACACATAAAATGGTGGATATATGAGGTTCGACTCTATGTGTGCGCAACACAAAAACGATGTCATCTTGACAGTGCGTTTGCATACTAATGGTGCAATGACTATCCATTTTTCACATGTATATGTCAAACGAGATTGAATCCATAATTCTTAGGGAGAATTAATGACCATGTTGACCCCTTGAAGATGCCACTCTCATCAACTAAATTAATAATTTCGAACTAGACTAATATTAAGGAGGCTTCTCCTTCACAAACCACAGTTGCATTTGATTTTTATAGACCGCGTTATATGTAACAATTAAAAAAAGCTACATGAATTGCCTTTTTTTGTTTTTTGGCGAGAATGAATTGACTTACTTGGGAAGTCCAATGGGTTTACTTTATTTTAAGCAAATGAAAATGGAAAGTTAAAGAATGATTTGTTACACAGGGAGTCACATGCATTCAACGTGGGTTCTTATTCTGACGCACCATCACTGAATACCTTTAATCAAGTCAATTCTCCCATTTATTTGTACAATTGCTACCATGTTCAAACTTCAAACTACTATTTCTTTGACGTACCCATAAGGGTCATTTTAGACTTTTGATACAAATATTGGTCAAAGGCTGAGCGTCCACCAAATTTTGCGGTGGATCATTGTTTCTTTCCTTTTTTATCCCTTCATTTTCTTGGTACAAGAGGTCAAAGGGAAAATTAAGAGACTGTACTTAGGAAACACCTAGAAGTTATTGACCACCATTTAAGTATATAACCCTCTTAACTTTCATTTTGGGTTTTCAACTAGATGAAATTTATAAATTATTTTAACTTTTTTATTTTTCTTTTATATTGATGAGTGTTCATGCGACGCAAATTCAAGAGCTTCAATTTGCCCACCTATCCAGAAAAAAGAAAGTAAAAAAATAAAGAGAAATAGATTCTTTCGATATCACCCTTATATGTGATCGGTGCATATTAATTTTTTCCTATATTTAAATAATAAATGCATATTTATTAAACAAATTCATTACCCTTGGCCTATCATTTTAATTAAAAATCCTTAACCATTGCCAACCTTACCAGTTTTGGTGGGTTAGTTGCATTAGGAAAAGAGGGGGAAAGAACGCAAGTGACATAAACTAACAAAAATAAGATTATATTACCAGTATCGAGATTTGCTATAATAGTATCTTCACCAAATCTGGCTTTGTTCCAAAGAGACTTGGGGGGAATTGCACCATTTTTTTCGAGTAAGAGGAAATCCCAAGAATGTGTTGTGTGTAATTTCCTTCCTTTGTTCAAGAAAATGGACACAACACTCGGATCCTCTGCCATTACAACAAAACAGTAAGTGCCAGTGAACTGAGTCATTAGTTGATCAATGAAGCCATTAATTAAAAGGCGGTTTTGGCGTGGAAGCTTGGAATGAATCTTACTGGCAATCTCAGCCGCATCCTCTTCTTCAATGTTCGCAGCGAAGCCATTGATGTGTCTTCTGTATGAGTAAATTATGGCATCTCTCGCTCTCTCCTTGCTGTATTGTGTACATAAAACAAAAAATAAGAAGACACAGATAGACTTTTATGGAACAGTTCACAATTGTCTAGAATTAGTTTTGTCAACACAAAGAGTAGAAACTTGAAATCGCTACCTTCCCAGAAAGGACGCAAGGAACTCTTCATGAGAATCTGTGACGCGATCATAGTGGGACGTTGAAACTTCAAGGCCATGCGAATGCCGCCCAAAGTACACAATGTAGGTCTGTGCAAATAGAACAGTATCAGCTTCATTATTATTAAGCAAAGAAAAAAAGAATAGTCCAAATGGGAAGATGAAAAAACATAAAAGGAAGAAAGTATGGAAGGAATTGAGATTGGGCTTGCTTGCTTGCCTTGGTTAGTGCCAAAGCGAGTTTGTTTTGGAACACGGCGTAGAAGAGTAGCAGAGCTATAAGGTTAAATGGAGGAAGCTTTGAAACCCGCATTGGCCCTTTCTTTCTCTCAATCTCTTCTAAATTTGTTAGTGTTTGAATCCAAACGACAGGCTGAGTTAACGCATTTATAGACAGAGATGCGTGCTGGGGGTGGGATGGCGAAGAAGAAGGAATGATAATGAGGGATCCCTGTTTCTGCGGATCTCTCTCTCTCTCTCTCTCTCTCTCTCTCTCTCTTCTTTCCCAAAACAAGATGTGAACAGCTCAAGTAGTGGAAGAAGAGTCCTACGTACTCACAGTTAAACATATCCAGCTCAGCTTTGTTCCGATCTTCGAAATTACGTTAGACCTGAAAAAGAATAATAACTGAAGACAGAATCCCGTAGATCTCGTGGAATCCGCTAAGAAATTCACGGCCGGTGATTATCAAATTATATTTGCGTTTGGATTGATGAGAAATTCAATGGGTTTTACAAATTACCATTCTTCTTTTTCTTTTCTTTACTTTTTAATCTGCCAGGTGGTCAAGGAGCTGTTCGGCTATTCATTCATGTATCAAATTTTATTCACCCCCCAAAGCTAAAAATGATCATGTACTTTACCTAGTTTTTTATTTAAATCCTTAACTTTTAATTTTCTGATTTCTAGTGAAACAATTTCAATCCTAACTCTAACTTTCATTCACCTTAATTATGATGAATGCTCGCATGTTAAAAAAAAAAATCCATTCTAACACACTGAGTAGTACAATTTAATATCTCTCGAACTTTAACACTCCTAAATGCACTCTAGGTCAGTTATTTTTTTTATTTTCTCAGCCTTTATCCATTGTTGGTTCTTAGGTGGACAGTGATTCGTAGGAAAAATGCACAAACCTAAATTGAAATTAGGGTAAGAATTGGAACTGAATGGAAATTCAGGTTAGCAATAAGAAAATTAAATATCTTGATTTAAATAAAACAAAATTGTAAAAGTTCAAGATTATTTCATGCCTATATTTTAACACAGAGAGGTCATGTTAAAAATAATTTTTATTTCTCCTTAAAAAGAAGTGGGAAAAAAAGGACTCGTTTGTTTGCTCTGCTTGAGCACTAAACGAGCCCAATCACTAGTTCGGTCAAGCGTAAAATAATTTAGAGCATTTGGGTAGCACTATGAATTCCCTTTGACCAAATTGCCCATGTTCGAATTCGAAATTCCAATCTCCTTTTATTTTATAATTTAAAATTTGAGTGTAAAACAATAAATTACTTTGATTTAGATGTTCTATAAAATTTAAACCAAATAATTTTAAATATTCAGATTCAATACCTCTAATTCTCACCTACATAATTCAACTTACTATCCAGGTTTCAATTGTTAGTGATAAATTCTATCGAATGGACCCTAATTTAAAATTTTATTTTGGGTTGACATCAGTCCCATAGGATGGAATTCCAAGGCAGTATGATTCACACTAATTAGATTTTTGCGGCACATAAGTTTTTTGTAATTTTATTGTGAAATCCTTTGTGTTAATAGAATTATTGATTTCAGCCGCATGAATTAATGGAATCTATTATGATTTGAAGAAAACTGGTGAATATATAGTATGATAGCCACTCAAATAGGTGAATCTGCACAAAGCACACTGAAAACCAAAACTTTCATTCTTGTAAAGAGTCTAAACAATGAACTCAAGAAAAGTTTGTAATATAATTTACCGACATTACAGACTATTGTAAATGTAGAAAATTAATGAGATGAAGATTTATAGTTCATCCAACCATTGGTTGCTTCTCTCTTCCAAAAGCAATTTCATGTTGCAATTAGGTTATCTACTGTAGGTCAGTTTTGGATAGTGATGGCCACAGGACAAAACCCCTTTTATCTTCAAATCCAAGAAGTCGTCGAAGCCTTTACAAGCAAGCCAACTCGCAAATCAATCCCATCTTATTTCCAAAGCCAAGAGGTTGTGAAAGCTTGTAAACAAGAAACTAGAAACACAACACATTGGAAACTAGTGTCCAAGTATTAGTTATATATTAAGCTATGGAGCACATATTTTGATTAGAAATGTTCAACTCAAAGTCACTTGTTTGAATTAAAACAATTAGGCCCCACACTCACCAGCACACCACTAAGATATCATATTACCAAACAATACTAGATTCCCTCGAAGAAATTCACAAACAATTTAGGCTTAGTAAAGGCTAAAGATTTATCAGTCTATGCAAGGTTTGAAAGACCGCGCACTACTTATATATATATATATACACATTTGTTTTCCTCCAACGGTTACTTGCAACAAAAAGAGATAGAAAGAATGTTTGTAAGATAATAATTCCTTTATGTCATAGACATGAAAATTCAGTGAGATTGGGGATTTTTGAAGGATTGTGAGATTTAAATTTGTTTAGAAAATCTACTCCAAACATGATATATAATTAAAACATAAGGCTCACAAAATTACCTAGCAAAAATAGAAAGATCTTTTTGAAACTGATTTGCTCCAACAGTTCTTCCTGCCCAAAATGTTCTCGTTAAACATCTCCATTGTTTCCTCAATGATTCACAGAGTATTCTGTTCTGAGCATAACAAATATCAGTCTACTCTACTTTACCACTGTAATATTCTTTTCCACAAATATTCTACAAAGTGAATCTCAAAACAAATTTTGTCATATCAACCAAGTAATCGTATGCAAGAAAATTTGACAAACTATATATTAGTTATGTTATACAACAAGGTTTGATAGCATCAAAATGCATACAGGACTATATATCAATTATGTGCCAGCACAACTTTTTTTTTTTTGAATTTTCCATTCTTTATTTTTTTTTTGTTGCAATTCTTAATGTACGGCTAGATCCAAAAGATCTTTCAGAATTTAACATGTAGTGTTGTTTGTCGACTCATTCGAAGTCTTAGTTCATTCTAATCGCATAACTGCATTTTCATTCATGGTATTTTACTAAAAATCAATAAACAATGTGAAACATTATACGTGGGAGTGATTTACAATTTCAAATGTGCCACATGGTGCATTATTACATTATATCCATTCTACAATATATGAAAAGAAGAGATACTATGGAAATCAGTAGATTCATTTTGACGATCAAAATCACCAACAAATAAATTTATATTAGGCGGAGAACATGTGTTATGATGAGGTTGGTGAGCTGAGCTGAAGGGCATACGCAGTGCTCGGCAACCAAAGGTGGAGGACCTGAGAGCAAAGAAAGGCGATCAGAGAAGTGTTATAGAGTCTTCTTTGGGAAGCACCCTCTGACGTCTAAGTTAGTAAAGGCGATGACGTGAAAAGTATAAAGAAGAAGTTTAGATAGAGAAGGTCTCCAAAGTGGTAAAAAAGCGAGTACCTTGTGCCAAAGTAGTTCCAAATATTTTTATATGAATGGGCCACAAGTAACTCTTCCATTGGTGGTGGAATATTTGACAAAACTTGCCCCCATGGCCTTTGAAGTCTAGAATAGCGTATGAAGAGCAAGTAGTTTCTCAATTGTAAGAAGGGTGTGACTTGTTGAGTAGCCTTGGGGGGTGAATAGGATGCAATCCTTCTTTAATAAGCTCTTGCAATCACCAACGATTAAATGTAGAATATAAAATAATCGTTTAAACACAAATAAACTAGTTTGAACAATTGTATAGTTTGAATAAACATTTTGAATAATAGTTTGAACAATGGTTTGAGCAGTTAAACCATAGCAGATAAGTTTGAACCAGCAATCTAGAAATAGTTTGAACAAAGTAAAATGATAAAGAACACACAAGATTTATAGTGGTTCACTTCAACTTGAAACTACGTTCACTTTGCTAAGCACAGCCTACTGCTGCCCTGGGATAGCACTATACCACAATTCCTTTTACGGGTTTTAGGAACAAGTAATCCTTACAACTTCAACCTTTCTTTTTTTAAGGCAAGAAAGTGAACAAATAAACCTCAAACCTTTCATATTCTAAGGCAAGAAAGAGAATAAACAAACCTCCTAGAACACCACCCTTGAACAATTTGTCAAGTTGTATTCAAACCTACCCTAATACAAATAGAACTATTGTCCACTTCTCAACGTATTGGATAATCATAGAAACTGATATCAGATAGTCACAGTTGCTCAAAACACTTTTAAAACAACTGTAAAACATATTTTCTAGAAACCAAAAGAGTTCAAACAATTAAAATGTTTATGAAAATCTAAGTGTGGAAACCCAGATTTTAATGAAGTTTGTTTCACATAACAATTCCTGTAATATAAGTAAAACTTACAGTCCTTTCATAAATCATAATCACCAGGAATTTTTAATAGCAGTACTTTGCAAAAGCCTCTTTTCAAATGAACAGACATTTGAACGTGAAAAGAGTAGTTTGAACACTTGTAAAGAAAAGTCAGTTTGTACGTGTTCTGCTCGTTATATTGCTTGTCTTTCAAAATTAATGCTGCTGCCTCTTATATAGAGAAAGTATATAGCCATTGAAGAAAATCTTTCAAGAGAAAATTCATGCTAGAATATTTCAATCAAATATCATGAATCAAGGAAGTTATTTTAAATTCAAATCTTGTCAAGGCTATTTTTATGAGAAATAAACTTTCCCTAAATCCTTTTTGAATCTGTTTTTCAAGAATAATCACTTAAATAAAGTTTTTTGGAATTTGAAAAACAAAATCGCTGGAGAAAATAAAATATTTTATTTTGAGCAACATGAATATTTGTCCAATATTTTGAGAAATAGACTTACAATAATATCCTCTCAAATCTTCAAAAAATCTTGCTCTTCAAATCTTCCAAGTATACTCCCTTGTAATACATATCCTGAAAATTGGAAAAAAAAAACTTCACGAAAATATATTAAGTATTACAAGTTTGATATCATCAAAATCAAATTCATGAGGCCTTGGTCAACATGACTAATTCTAGTTGATGGTTGGTGAAGGATTCAATCGCACAAAATTTGACAAGTGGAACGTGAACACCGCCTTCGCCGGCGACGACGACAAAGGCTCATTTTTAGCGTTGAGTTCTATGGAATACCAGTCCTCAGCTGCGAGCAAATTACGTGGACCGGTGGCAGCCTGCTGGTCTTTAGCAGCAATGTTAATGGGTTCTCCATTGCATATTTTTCAGGTTATCCTAGATATGTTTTTCATTTTACATTATGTAACTTTTCTCTTATGTGTACGTGTTTGCTTTTATCAGTTGTTGTATAAGCAGTTTTTGACCAACAACAAAATAACTAACAACATTCACGAGCTAATTGGAAAAGGAGAAAGGAGAAAGGGAAAAGGAGAATGAAAAAAAAACAGAGAGAGATTAGAACCCATTTGGTTTGCAAAATCTTATCAGAATGTATTTCTTAGGAATTTAATGCAAGAAATGAAACACTCTTCTATTTGGTATACTTAATCGAATTCCCCAAAATGTGATATTATTATGTTTGGTATAAACAATGAGATTTAAGGAATTTTAAATTTTCCAATTAATAGCCTTTTAAAGAAAAAAAAATATTCATAACATAAAAAGAAAATTATTTACATGATAAAAAATGTTTATTTTAAAGTTAATACTAAAATAAAAGTTTTACCTATTTTTTTAGTTTCAAAAGGACAAAGAATTTAATTCAAACATTTACTAACTAAAAATGAATTTATATAATATAATAATAAATTTCTAAAAATAGTATTATCAACTCTTTATTATGAATAATATATTTATTTACTACCGATATTTTTATTATTATCGTTATTATTAGTATTATTTTAAGTTATAGAAGCTATGTACTTGAATGAGAATTTTATCCATTTGTTCACTTATAAGAGTACTTCTGACATCCTATTTCATGTGCACATTCTGACATACTCGAATCTCATATTCCTACTTTTAAACTCATAAATGTTAAGTCTCTTTTCTAGAAATGCGAGATTGGCATTCAAGGAGTTTCACATTCCCTCAAACTTTATCTCCATTTTTATTGTGAATATGAATGTTGGCTGCTGGAACATTCGGGGTCACATAGACCCTCTCAAGCAAGCTGAAATTAGATACCTTGTGCACTCTTCAAAACTTTTGTGTATTGGTAGTCTGGAAACGCGCGTCCCTGTTGGGTCTTTTGCTGCTATTTCTGCAGGTTTGGCACTTGGGTGGTGTTGGACTCAGAACTATACCTTTTCAAATAGAGGGTGCATCTGGATTGGCTGGGATCCGAAACAAGCCTCTTTCTCATTTGTAGGTGGCACACTCAAATTGGCTTAGCACCAAGGTCGATTTTACCTCTGGTGGCACATGGGGCTCACAACTTTGCGGCCAGATGCGAGCTTTGGCTCGATTTAGTCAACTGTAGCAATTAATTTCAACCATTAGCTGGTTATGGGGGATTTTTATGCTTCTGATAGATTGGGCAGCACAACTAGATGACTTCCTTCGTTCAATGATTTTGGAACATAATTGAACCAAGCAAGGCTTACTGATCTTCGTTACTCTGGGATGGGCTTCACTGGGTTTTAATCTACAGATGCGAAGAAAAGGCAGCCTAAAATTAATCGTGTGTTGATAAATGAATATTGGATGATTGAGTTTTCATTCTCTGAAGCCACGTTCCTGACTCCTGAAGTTTCTGACCAAAGCCCAATGGTGGTTCGGATTGCTAATCCCTTTCATTCGAGGAGAACATTTAAGTTCTTCAATTTCTGCATGTGTCACCCAGATTTCCAATTGTTGGTCAGACAGGCTTGGGATACTCCAGTGCATGGATATGCAACATTTAGGGTGTATTCAAAATTGAAGGTGCTCAAATTCTTACTGAAGAATCTTAATCGTACCAGCGATAACCAGATATCCAGTTAGGTTGATGCTGCCCATCTGAACTTGGAGAAATTGTAGCCTGATTTGTTTGCAGATCCCATGAACAGCTCCATTGCTGCCAGGGGGTAGGATCAAAGAGCCACCTCCTCTCATCTCTGCCTCCAAGAGGAGAGCTTCTATAAGAAAAAGTCTTGTGTCAAGTTGCTGGCCAAAGGGGACCAGAATACAAAGCACTTCCACCACTTTGTTAGTCAAAGGCAACTTCCAGAGCCGAATTATCTCTATGATGAATAATGAGGTCATGGTAATGGAGAACGTGGCTGAGTTTAAAGAGTACTGTGCGGAGATTTTTACTAACCAACTAAACCACAAACCTGTGGTGGTTCAGCCACTACCAGAGGGAGTGAAACAGTTCATCAGATCTCTACTGGGGAATGACCAAGCGAACAACCTCATTAGGCCCTTTACAGCGGAAGAGATAAAAGCAGCGATGATAACCCTAATGTCTGGATAGATTTTAGACCCATTGCTTGCTGCAACACCATTTACTAATGCATCACGAAACTGATTGCCAGGCTCAAACTGCATTTGTCAAGGGCAGGCGCATCAGCAACAATATTCTTATTTCTCAAGAGCTTTTCAGTGGCTTTCATCTTCAACCCTATTTGCCTAAGTGTGTGATCAAGGTGGACTTTAGTAAGGCATATGACACCCTGGACAGGAAGTTTCTGTACTTGGTGCTCAGAGGCTTTGGTTTTCCTTTGCCATTATTGGGTGGACTGTTGTGTGCACTGAAACAGCCAAGTTCTCTGTTAGTCTAGATGGGGAGTTTGGTAGTTTCTTTGGCTGAGGGAGGTCTCTTAGGCAGGGAGACCCAATGTTCCCATATCTATTCACAATAGTTATGGAGGTCTTCTTCGGCATTCACAAATGATGGCTTGCAAACCGGGCTTCAAGTTTCATTGTAAATGCAAACAAGTTGGGTTGACACCTTTTCTTCGTGGATGATGTCCTTCCATTTGCAAAGGGAAATAATACATTATTAGCTTTGATTAAGGAAGGCATTCTTCTATTTTATAGCTAGTCCAGTTTGCTGGCTAACAACTCCAAGAGTTGCACAATTTTTTTAGGTGTTGATGACTATGCTAAGTTACAGCTCCAACAAATTATTGGTTATCCGGAAGGCTCATCCAGTCAAGTACGTAGGGGTACCTATCATCTCCCAACGCTCAAGGCCTCGGAGTGTTCGCACGTTATTCTAATCATATCTGCTCGAGCGCAGTCTTGAACACAGATTCATATCCTTTGCTGGTAGGTTGCAGCTGGTTAAGTCTGTGCTGTTTGCAGCCCAATCCTATTGGGCCAGCATATTCATCCTCCCAAAGGCTGTGACTTCCAAGATTGAACAGATATATTAAGAAGCTTTGTTTAGAAAGGGCCGGGTCTCAAGAGTAGGGGAGCTAAAGTTTCTTAGAGTGACATCTGCCTCCCAAAAAAGGAGGGGGTCTTGGTATCAGGCACTTTTTCGGGTGTAATAAGGGAGCGATTATCAAACACATTTGGTTCATCTTTGTTAAACATATCCTGAATTTTGGTTTGACTCATTTGGCTCGAAAAATTTTATGCCACCTGATTTGGAGAAAAAAATAGGATTTAGTTTGTTACGTAAAGGCTTGAGCTGAAGGCCCAAATTGCAACAAGTGAACAAATCTGGCCTTATTTGGGGGTTCGGAAAATTTTTTTGTCCCTTTTGTCAAGCCCATGAGGGTTTTTTTGTTTTGGGTATTTTTTTTTGCTTCACTAGGGTTTTCTTTCTTTTCAGTGTAGTTTTTCCAAATACTAGGGAGAGAAGCGAGCTCTTTGAGCGTTTATGCTTTTTGTCGATTGATTCTATCGATCTTGAACTCTTGTAACTCTCTTTGTGAAAGTGTAATTTCTTCTCTTTCGCCCATGGATTTGGATCATATTGACCGAACCACGTAAATTCTGTGTTCTCTATTTTGGCTTATTCTCTCTTTTGTTTGGATTGCCATTTGTTTCCGTTGTTTATCACAAGAATTTTTATTGATAAAGAATCTCTATGTTGTAGGTGGATTCACTCTAATTTCATGAAGTAGAAGAGTCTCTGGGAAACTAAGACGCCCAGCTTTGCTTCGGCGGCTTGGAAGAAAATTCTTCAGCTCAGGCCTCTCGTATGGCCTTTCTTGACTTGGAAAGTGGGGTAATGGTCTGGATATTATGTTTTGATTTGACTCCTGGCTACTGATGAGGTCTCTCTGTAAGAGCTTTGACAACAGGGAAATATATAACTCTGGCATTGCTCGATGTGCAAAACTGGCTGATATACTCTCACATGGAAATTAGAGCTGGCCAATTAGCATGGCAGTGATAAACATATGGAGAAAGTATATCCCAATTCTAGCTGAATCCAGACAGGATACATTACAATGGAATGGTGTGGCAGATTTTACCATGGCCATTACCTTTTAGAGCGAGGTCCAAAAACAACCGTGGGCTAGTATCACTTGGGTAAAAGCGATGATCCCAAGATACTCTTTCCTCCTTTGGTTAGCTGCTAAAGAAAGACTGCCAACGCCAGCGTTTATACTTTCCATTTCTCGGATCTCTGGTGCGGTTTGTGGATTATGCAGGCGATGCCCGGATTCTAGTGATGACCTTTTCTTTGGGTGTTGCATCACTGCTACTCTTACATCATATTGAGCTGGACTCCGTAATATCCACTGAAACCATAGATATTGGTGTCAGACGCTGGAATGGCTTTATTTTCGTGCATCTCAACTCCGACATGCTATAATTCGGGTGTCCTTTGGAGCTGTCTTCTATATTATTTGGAAAGAGTGGAATGATGTCATCTTCCAGGATAAATCTGTCAACTTCAAAGCGATGCAGAACCATCTGATCCGAGTTGTTCGTGGAAAAGCATGCAGTCTCTGGTCGTTCCCAACAACTTCTGAAAACGTGTTGCTTTGGTAGTCCCGGGGCCTCCATATGTCCTCGTTGTTCTAATCTTGGAGAGCAGGAGGCTATTTGTATTTTGCTCAGTTGTTTTGTTTAATTTTCCTTTCCTTCTCCCCTGCAACGTCAGGTGACACTTTTGCGGGTTGAGAAGGTTGGGGGCTGATCTAGGTTTTCTTGTTGGCCTTTGGCCGGCTGTGTTGTGTTTGTACATTTGTGGCTTTGGTCGTCTATATTCTGCCTTTTGGTGGTTGATAAATTTAATTTACCAAACAAAAGTCAGAGCAGTGAAAAGGCCAGACAAAAGTTAATTTTAAGAAGATAAACACGA
Organism: Santalum album; assembly: GCA_034195605.1. Classification (NCBI taxonomy): domain Eukaryota; kingdom Viridiplantae; phylum Streptophyta; class Magnoliopsida; order Santalales; family Santalaceae; genus Santalum; species Santalum album. The sequence goes on from CM067261.1 coordinate 209,885, forward strand.
AAGGAATATTCGGGATGAATATAACAAGAGTTAATTTTAAAATTCAAAATGAAAGAAACATCAAGAGGTGATAAAGTAATAAAGTCATTCTTCACTCTTTTTTTGTGTTTTGCAGTTTTACATAACAGAGCTGGTAATCAGACTTCGGTAAGAGGGGAAAAAAGAAAAAAAGAAAAAGACAGAAACGTTATGGATTGTTGGAGAAATATCACATACTTTTTGATAGAGTAGGAGAAGGATCAATGTTTTCCACTCCTTTATTTTCACTTCACTCTCCTGTACTCGCCCCTGTCTCACACTATCTTCTTTCTTTCTTACTATATCCTGATGAAAGTAACCGAAACCATATGTTGACCCAAGGTCCCATGGATTTGATTTTAATGATGTCAAACTTATAATACTAATATATTTTCATGTAGTTTATTTTCATTTTAGAATATGTATCGTAAGGGAATATAGTTGGAAGATTTGAAGAGCAAGATTTTTGGAAGATTTGATAGGATATTTTCTGTAAGTCTATTTCTCAAAATATTATATAGATATTCATATTGCTCAAAATAAAATATTTTATTCTCTTCAACGTTTGTGTTTTTTAAATTCAAAAGCTTTCTTTAAGTGTTTATCCTTGAAAAACAAATTTGGAAAAGGATTGAGGAAAGTTTATTTCTTACAAAATAGCCTTGACAAGATTTGAATTTAAAATAACTTCCTTGATTCGTGATATTTGATTGAAATATTTTTGCACAAATTTTGTCTTGGAAGATTTTATTCAACGGCTATGTATTTTCTCTATATAAGAGACAGCAGCATTAATTTGAAATACAAGAAATATAACAAGCAGAGCACTCAAAACTGATTTATCTCTACAAGTGTTCAAACTATTATTTTCATGTTCAAACGTCCGTTCATTTGAAAAGAGGCTTTTGTGAAGTGCTGCAATTGAAATTCTTGGTGATTCTGATTTCTGAAAGGACTGTAAGTTCTATTTGTGTTACAGGAATTGTTGTGTGAAACAAACTTCTTTAAATCTTATTTTTCACGGTTGGACTTTCAGAAACATTTTAACTATTTGAACTACTCTGGTTTCTTGAAAATCTATTTTACAATTGTTTTAAAAGCACTTTTGAGCAACTACGATTATCTTATATCATTTTTGTGACTACCCAATACATTGAGGAGTAGACAGTAGTTTCACTTATATTTGGGTAGGTTTGAACACGGCTTGACAAATTATTCAAGGCTAGTGTTCTAGGAGGTTTATTTATTCTCTTTCTCGCCTTAAAATAAGAAAGGTTTTGAGGTTTGTTTGTTAAGCTTTCTTACCTTAGAAAAAGAAAGGTTGAAGTTATAAAGGTTATTTGTTCTTGAACCCGTAAAAAGAACTAAGTTATAGTGTTATTCTAAGACAGCAATGGGTTGTGCTTGTTAGAGTGAACGTAACTTCAAGTTGAAGTGAACCACTATAAATCCTTTGTGTTCTTTATTTTCCAGCTCTATTCAGATTGTTTATGAATTGATTGTTCAAACCTTTTTTATTGTGTGCAAACTGTTCAAATCACATTGTTCAAACTATTGTTCGCATTATTTTGTTCAAACTATCTATTCGAACTATTGTTTGAACTATTTATTCAAACTATACAATTGGTCAAACTAGTCTATTTGTGTTCAAACTGTTATTTTATATTTCACGTCAAACCGTGGGTGATTGTAAGTGCTTATTAATGAAGAATTTTCGAAAAGCATTCTATTCACCCCTTCCCCCCCCCCCCCCCTAGGCTACTTAAAAATGGTATTAAAGTTAGTCTCTTTCAAAAAGGACTTAACAATCTGAAGAGTAAAGATCTTATGGCAGCCATGAAGAACTACACTGAAGGACAGTTTGCAACTCGTCCACCATTTTTTGATGTCGATGACTACGCATTCTGGAAGAATAAGATGGAATATTTCCTACTTTCCATTAGCATGAGATTATGGGATATCATTCAGAAAGGTTATACAGAACCAAAAATTAAAAAAACAGGTGAAGCTGCAGGAGAGCAGAAGGAAGTTCTAAAGCCTAAGAATACTTGGACTCAAGCTAAAAAGGACAGTTTCACACTGAATACAAAAGTTATCAATTTGGTATTCTGTGGACTTGGACAAAATGAGTATAACAGAGTAAGTCAATTTTGGACAGCAAGAGAAATCTGGAGAATACTAAAGGTAACTCATGAAGGTACAAACCAGGAAAAGCAAAACAAGATAAATTATCTTATTTAGGACTATAAACTGTTTAACATGAAAAGTGATGAAACAATTACTCAAATGTTTACGCGCTTTACTACTATCTGTAATGAGCTAAATGGTCTTGGAAGAAGTTTTTCTATTAATGAACAGGTACGGAAGATAGTGAGATCACTGCCCAAAGAATGGGAGTCAAAGATTGTGGCTATCTAAGAAGCCTGCCACTAAAAGAGTTGATTGGGAAGCTAATGGCATACGAACAATCGAGTAAAAGAACTAAGAATGAGGCATCTGATAGAAAAAGGCAATTTGCACTCAAGACAGCAAATGAAACTGAAAGTGAAGAAGATAATAAGGATGATGAGATATCATTCTTCACAAAGTTCAAAAAAACTTACAGAAAAGCCAAGGAAGGAAATATAAAGAGGTTTAGTAAAATAAAAGAACCAATCATGTGCTATGAATGTGATAAGCCCGGCCATATCAAACTAGATTGTCCAAAGCTAAATAAAGAAAAGAAAAGCTTACAACATCAAAAGTTCGAGAGGAACTCGAGATCAAACCAAAAGTCAGAAAAGTACAAAAAGTTTGACAACTATAAAAAGAAAAAGGCTATGGTGGTTACATGGTCAGATTCAAGTGACTCAGATTTGGAATGTTCAAACAAAGATATGACAGCAGTTCTATGTCTCATGGCACAAGATGAAGATGAGGTAAATGACAATCCCACTATATAAGAAGTATTAGCAGCATTTGATGAGTTATATGATAAGCATGAGTCTACTGTAGAAAGTTATGCTAGATATAAAGAAAAACATTGCAACTGCATATCACATGATCAATATCATAAGATAAAAACTAAGCATGAACACTACATTTCTCACAACACTAACATAGAATTGATTAGTGAAAATGAAAAATTAAAAGCAAAGATTGCTGATCTAGAAAAGATTGTATTTAAGTTCACAAGAGGTAGAGAAAATTTTGATGCCATGATGGGAAAACAAAGGCGTGTGCATGATAGAAAAGGAATTGAGTATAAACCAAAAACGTATGAGAAGGCACATAAAAAGAAGTTTAATGCTACTGCTTGGAATTATAGTATTCATTTTATGAAATACACTTATTATGACTATAGATGACACTAAGAAAGGTTTTGGGAGTTTAAACCTCAAGGTTGGATAGTGAATCAGAGGAAACACAATGCTAGAGGACCCAAAGTAAAATGGGCACCTAAGAGCACAACAAAAAATGACTGCGCCGATAAATAGACCTCCACAACTGCTAAACCGAGAGGACCCGGAATGAAATGGGTACCTAAGGCAACATTTGTTTGCAATAAAGTCATGTTCAAACCAGCAATGAATAGTTCCTCAACAGTGGATGCTCATGGCACATGATTGGAAGTCACAACAAAGTTCTTCAACTTAAAGCCCTTTTATGGAGGTAATGTCAAGTTTGGAGACAAGTCAAAAGGTAAAATTGTTGCAATTGGCATAGTCAAGCTGTTACCTTCAGTATCAATTAACGATGTGCTCCTAGTCAAATGTTTGAGATATAATTTGTTAAGTATCAATCAATTTAGTGACAAAGGATATAAAATTATATTTGATTATGATATTTGCACTATTGAGAAAAAGGATACTAACCAAATTGTTTTGATAGGAAAGAGAAATCAAAATGATTATACTTGCAATCAAAATATTACTGCTCCATCTATCAAGTGTTTTGTTGTAAGTGAACAGAGTGTAACTCTCTGGCATAAAAGATTGGGACATATCAACACTGATTTAATCTCCAAAGTTGCCAGAAAATAACTTGTCCAAAGTCTTCCCAAACTCAAGTTGAAAAGATGAAGGAAAATGTGAAGCATGTACGAATGGAAAGCAAACCAGAAGTTCCTTCAAGAGCAAGTGGCATGTTTCAACATCAAGACCTTTGGAACTGCTGCACATGGATTTATTTGGTCCGACCAGAACTGAAAGTCTGGGTGGTAAATTTTATGCTTACGTAATTGTAGATGATTTTACTAGATTTACTTGGGTATTATTTCTTAGACATAAAAATGATGCATTCATTGAGTTTGAGAAACTTGCATTAAAGTTACAAAATGAAAAAGGCATGAGCAATGTATGCATCTATAGCGATCATAATAGAGAATTTGACTTTGAAGGTTTTGATAGCTTCTGTGGTCAGTATGGTATTTATTATTATTTTTCTACTTCACGTACGCCTTAACAAAATGGTGTGGCTGAACGTAAAGATAGAACTTTAATAGATCTTGTACGCACTATGTTAAATGACACAACACTGCCAAACACTTCTGGGCAGAAGCAATTAGTACTGCATGTTATATTTCTAATTGAATTCTGCTTAGATTTATTTTGCATAAAACCCCGTATAAACTATAGAATATTACAAGCCTAAGGTGGGTTACTTCAAGGCATTTGGAATTATTTTAAAGACGCACAAAATTCCTATTATTCTTATGAGGACCAAGTTATATTGAAAGTTTCTATAATCACGGAACTCCACTGAAACTTTGGCCACGATAACAACCTCATCCTTTACCACAATTTGAGCCTTGCCCTCACCCTCGTCCTCTGTAGAGAATAATATAACATTTGCTTCCGACAATGGGGCATAGCTTCCAATAAAGGATGATATAATATTTGCTTCCGAAAATGAGACAGAGTTCCCAGCAATGGAGCAGAGATAGTTAGGCGAGCTTAATGATTTACAAGTAGGAGCTCATTATGTTGCTCTACAACTAATATGCAAGTTACTAATTGAGAATATTTGGTGAATTTTTCACTTTTATATTGTTGCATTAGGAGCATATTTAAAGCATGAAATGTCGTGTGGGTCTTTTGCAACATCATATTCTCTGTGATATTTTCTTCACGTAATTTTTGTATAGAAGCAATTTTGAAAATAGTGGAATTGTATTGTGAAACACATTTGAAATCCTAAAGTTGTCGTTTGTGTTTTAAGGAACTTCATAGCCTTTAGATGATTATATATTTTCTTTAGATTGTTACACAATCCTAAAGGATCATCGACAATTAGATATTCACCTTGTAAGTTATCATGAATATGATGCCTAATAAAATAGAGAGCTTCAAAACGTTGTTCAAGATTAGTTTGGCTCCCTTCATCAATTGTATGTCTAAAGCTCATAAACCTCAAATGGAATATTATATTAACAGACCATGAGAGGTAATTGGCTTTAGAAACTTTAAGAATTGCAAACTTGCATGATTCCATTACAATTGATCTATTTAATAGTAGAGATAAAAGTAATTATTATCATGAGAGATCAATTACACATGAATGTAAAAACCAGTGATTAAAATAAAATCTCGTAGATGGATATTCATTGTTTATAAGCTCAATTTCCCCCGAATTAATCAGGGCATAAGGTCACTTAAGCATAATGGAGTTAAGCATAATGGGGTTACCGAGATTCAAACCCGCCACAAAGGGTATATTTGACTGGCTTCCTACCACTAAACCATCGTCCCAAATGTTGATCAACATGTGAATTAGATGATATATAAATAATATTATCAAAGTTCAATGTACGTTAAATATATTGTATTTGTATAGTACTGGACTCACAAAATTTATTAATATTGATCATTTGATATAATAAATAATTTAAAAGATGCTTAGATAAATAAGATAACAAGATAAATTAGTTCCCACTAAACATACGATAAACGCATTGAAAAGTGTGACCTTCAAGTTCCCACTAAACGTGCGACAAACTGCATATAAGAGTGTGACATTGGAAGATTAAATGAAATAATAATTCATACTCACACAAAGTATGTGACTATCCATACAAAGAGGTGTGGCTTTTAGGGATTTGGGGATAACAATCCAAATGCCACCAAACATGCGGCAAACCACTCAAGAAGGTAAAATATGAAGAATTAGTAAAAATTCACATATCGTAGAAATAAAATTGTGATCTTAAAATACATGTGACAGTGCACAAAGACAAATGAGACTACAATGAAAGGTAATTGAAAAATATAAATAAAATAGGAATAAAGGGAGATAAATATGGGTCTCTTATTGGATCGTCCGACTTTCCAAACAAAGCTTAAGCAAACTCGTGCTAATAACATGTTATGTATTGTTGGAAAAATATCACATGCAAGTTGATAAATTTGGAGAAGGATCAATGTTTTCCACTCCTTTACTTTCACTTCACTCTCTTCTGTACTCATCCCTGTCTGGCAGTCTTCTCTCCTTACTATATCCTGATGAAGGAAACCCAAACCATATATATACATGCATTGCCATTTATTGTATGGCACACCTCTTTACGTTTCCTATAGTGCCCGCAGATACATTCAGAACAAGAAAAACGTTATTCCTACGGAGTTGAGGGTCAAGTTCCAGGCTCAACTTGAGAGGATCCGGCTTCCACGCAGGAAATTTGCCGCAACGATTTGCAGCAAAAAATTTCATTGAATTATGAGCTGTATTCTACAAGTTGTCCATGGCCTAGGAGCTGGGTGTAAGAAAGTTAATTGAGGAAATTACAACTTGTCTCCCACATTTCATCCTCCTAATGTATATAGTCTACCGTCCATAACGTGAAGTTTCTACGGTAGCTTACTATTCAATTTTATTTCACCGGACGCCGATGAATGAACTTGACAATGAACATTATAAAAAGAATTAAGTACTTAAATCATCAACGTTATTAATAATGAGCAATTTAATCACTAAGATTTGAAGTTATACAAGTTGACCACCAATATTATTAAATGAGATAATTCAACCACTCATATGAGTTAAGATTCTTAATCATTCTTTTATTCCCTTTATCAATGTCAATTATCAATATATATTTTATAAAAGCTCGTAAACCCCTCAATAGAACTATTTCACTTAAAATAAAAATAATAATAGATCTATATCATTATTATTCCTATGGGTTATCATTCTAATATATTTTCAAAATATTGAATAAAATTAAATTGATTTAATTGCAATTATAGTAAAAATAAATTTGGAGCAATTAATTCTAAAAAAATAGAAATATTCAATATGTGAAAAGATAATAGTCTATTATCATGAATCATTAGAAGAATTTTAACTTTTAGACATTGGTATTAATAATATTTAATAATGGGCCTAACTTTGGTACAACTAGGTGTAGCACACATATGAAAAGGGAAATAAAATAAAACAAGACCAAAATGACATCGCTTTGGATCTTATCTTTTCTTTTTCTTTTTTTCTTTGAAAAAAATCGCAAAGGTAGCTGCTTCCAACATATTTGCAACTGATGTGTGTTAGTTTTTTTCCTTTGATAATATCCCTTGTTTTAAAATAATAATAATAAATATCATATTATTATTATTCTTATGAGATATTATTCTAATATATTTTCAAAATATTGAATAAAATTGGAGGTATTGTAAAGGTAAATTTGATACGATCAACTTCAAACAACTTCAAAATATATATACTTATTATTATTGTGAGTGAAATAGTTTATATATATAATGGTAATTAACATTGATTAAGGGAGTAAAAAGATAATTAAAAATTTTAACTTACACCTGTAATTTAATTGTCTCATTTAATAATATTAGAGGCTAAATTACCCATGACTGATAAGCATTAACTTACTTGGTAGTGACCTACCTCCATATTATGAAGGGTAGGGGTTTGAGTCTTCACTACATTGAATTGTGAAGCAATTTCGCATTCTTCATTCCCTAGGCTTTGACTTTATTTGTAACCAAGAAAAACAAAAGAGAGGCTAAATTAACCATCATTAACAACTTTAGTGGCCTATAAGCACCTAATCCCTATATGTGTTTCTGGGGTTCTTTTTTCATTTTTTTTTTTTTACCGCCTTCTTTAGGGGGTGATCCTAGGACTCGTTTGTTTTGAAATACCGTGATTTCTAAGGTTTACAAGAGAATAAATGTGTGGAAGGGATCTCTGGTGATCGAGTTGCCCTCGTATTCGGCATGTCTATCTTCGCTCCCCTTTATTATTGATTAATTTTCAAAATTCTTAGGTGTTCAGGAGTGAATTAGTTTTGCTTGAAGACAGCACTTAGAGATGGAACACCAAAAAAGGGGGGGAAATATATATATATATAGATGCAGCAATAGTAGAAACCATTAAAATTCATCCCCGAAAGTATCTCCTCCATTTTTCCCTCACGATACTTTGCGTCGTCCACTGTAGAAGTCAAAAGTGCAGTGTTTGCTTTAAGTTATTTCTTTCAGTGATAGTAGGAATTTTTTGGGGGGAATAACACCTGGGGGTTCGGTCTGACTCCTTTAGCTGATAAATGAAACAACACTTTTCAACTCATGGAATGATGTTGTATTCTCTTTTAAGTATAAGTTTTCCATAAATAGTAGTTGTAATAAAAAAAGTGCAAGGTGTGTTGCAATAATGATGTATGGGTCATGCCCCGATAATTTTATGCAGCACCACTTTTATCCGGTTGTGTACAGAAATCATTGAGATTTTGTCACACAAATCATTTAATCACTAATAATTATAAATATTACATATATAAACAAAGTGATAAGATCTCATGTGCATAATTTAATAGAAAGGAAAATTTTATTCTAAAATTTATAGTAGATAAGCCCCATAGACAATTGTTTGAAGAAAATTAAGCATAGGAAAGAAAGAGTTTAAATAAAGTTCATGAATTCAAATTGATATGTAAAGAATGTATTTAAAAATATTCAGAAAAATAAGGGTGTGAAATATGTCACTCTATGTGCTTTAAATTTTGCAACAAAAATAAATAGTGTAAACAATATATAAAAATACTCAATGTAAACGAATCCAAAGTTATATAATTAAACTAGATTCGAAACTCGTGCAATGTGTGAATCCCTTCAATCAGCAATGTCAGCACTCGATTTTGTCCAGGTCCACTCCGGATCTGAATATAGACATTTCAAAAATTTGATTTCTAATAACATCTTTTAATTAATTTTATTTGGATTCAATTGCCCAATTAGGCTTATCCCACTTTAATTAATAAAATGGGTCAAGTTTATATTCGGGATCCATTTTTTGGTTAATTTAACATACACATTTTTGGTTTAATTTGACTTGTTTAATTTAACATACACAGTTATTTATTTATTTATTTATGATTTTATGTATATTATTTATTTGTTTACTTCACTCACACTTTCCCTTGCACACACCTCACACCCGAGTGCTTTCCCTTTAGAACCAATTGAAGGTTATTATAACGTTTGTACCCGCTCGGTGCATTCTCCATATGTACACCTGAAACCCTTCACCCAAATTGCACTAGTCTTATAGAAATGAGATAAGAGCAAATTAGGAACCTTTTACACAATTATGTAGCAAGGCTAACTCTAAACAATAAAAGTATTATAAGCGATTCATTACCCTTTATGTGGCATAAAAAATTATGTTTGTACACGTGAGGTGTATCCTCTATACATACACATGGAGCCTCTTTTCTTGAGATTGTACTCATATTGTGAAATAGTTTGCGAACCACTAAGCCACTAGATATTGGAACTTACCCCCCATAGATTATACATTTATTGTGTCATTAATGTGTCCTGCTGCTTCATTTTTTCTTTTATCTCGTATTCAATTAACTATTTCGAATACACGTCAGTCAGTAGGCATTTCATTCACATGCATGTAGTAAACCATTTTTTCTTGCTTTAACTGTTGAAAAATTCTTTTGTTACTACCATTCTTTAAAAAAAATAAAATTCTTTTCCAAAATCTTTAAATCCAAAATTAAAAACATCAATTATTCTTAGATTGCATTGTCACGCTTTTGTAAAATAACACCATTTAACATCCAACATTAAAAAAAAAAGTTTGGTTTTTTAAAAACTATTGCACCGTAACAAAAATGTGTTCGTAGATCCCCCATTTTTGAAGACTTTATTCAATTGTTTATTTCTTTTGTCTTTTGTTGTGCTAGTTAGTTAGATGTTAAAATCAAGTTTGGTACAACCCATTCTATTAATAAAATAATTTCATTAAGCAATAGTCATATCGTCTTCTAGCTTTGTATTGGTTAAAAGAAATTGTAATCAACATGCATGCCATCTATCTCCCACCTTACCCGTACATAAATGTTACATTTGTCCGTACATCTGTCCACTCGTATATCCCACTTCCACAATACAAAAGTATATCTCGCTTTATTAAGATCTTTTGCACGATAAGCAGGTCAAGATTTGAAATGTCGAACGGCCGTCTTCCTATTGTCCAAAAAACGAATATATAACTTATTGTCCTCATTGAGCTGATGGACTTTATTTTATTAACCTTGGACAAGGATCACCTCACATCTGTTAGGGAATATCAATTGATTACCAACACTGAAGATTGGAGGTAACATGTTTTCTCAGCCGATCATATTACACATTGATTCTCAAGGATTACGATATCACATTTTATAGAGATTGTTATTGCCTTTGAAGAATCAGATCGATCTAATATTTGGGGCTACATTTATAGCCTCATGCGAAGACTATTTGAGAGATAGTTTCATAATGTTGCATTTGAAACCATGATTAAATGAGGGATGGTCATCAATTGGTCGATATATATATATATATATATATTTCATTTCACGTTGTACATAAAAGTCATCATTTATTAGCCAATTTGAGCCTTTTATATTTTATTTAACTTACTTCATTTCTACAACCACATAACTTCCTCTTACCTCTAGATTGGGGCCACTAGTGATTGAGCTTTATCAAAGCATTTTGTTTATTGATGTGTATGGAAAAAAAATAAAATCCAAAAGCCGAAAGCCAATGTTTGCACCAAAAAAAAAAAGGAAGAAAAAAGAAAAGAAAAAAGAACAAAGAAAAAAGGATTTCAGATACATTGTAACTCAAACTACATCTAGATCTAATCCCACGTTGGGTATGTAGGCATCTTATCTATTGATAAGTTCAGCCTCAACTATTTTCTTTTTGTATCATTTTTTTCTCAATCACTAGGGCCATTGGGTCTTATTATTGGGATTTTGAGCCAAGTTCTTTAAACCTATCACCCTATTCTACATTTTGTCTTGCATCATAAGACCACCTTGAGGGCATGGTTTCAATTGCAACATTTGGAAATTTATTCTCACAAGAATTGACATGGTGAAATGGAAGCATGAAAGACTTGGAAGACATTTTATACATCCCAAGAGATACAAAAAATAGAATGTTTACACATATGGAGGGTAGTATAAGTGTAGAGCCAAGCTTTGGTAAAAACCGAAAACGAAGCCAAGCGAGTCCCATGGCACCCAAGAAAAAAAAAAAGGGAAAAAGGGAAAAAAAGATGAAAAATAAGAGGGATTTGAATCACTTCTAGATTGGTTGCAATGACTGGAAGAATATAATAACGATCAATGATAATAATCCTTTGATCCTTTTTACACCCTAATTTTAGTTATTTAAGCCTTTCATATCTACTTCTTTTATAACCCTAATCTTTTGCCAACATTATATGCTTTAAAAGTCCATACTAATCAATTTATTTGCTCAAAGTGTAGATATTTTAATCTAAGTGATTGTATCTTTCATGTTTTGACCATGCCATCATTAAATTATTTGTAACACCATTTGCATTACCACACTCAAAATTGAAGTGCATGTTGAAACTAGCTTGAAGTGCTTGACTTGGAAAATTTGCATATGGCCCCTTAATTAAAATTGACTTTTTCCAACTGTTTGATCTTATTGCCATCATGGGCGAAACAGATTTTTGACATGGTCAACTAGCATAGTGGATCAGACTTAGGAAATATTATGAAAAGAACTTAGAAGCTGTTAAAAATTATCTTTGGTAAGTTTGTTTATAACCCAATTTTGCATGCTCAAAGATCTTATGAGCGAAAGTAGCCAGCTTAATGGCACAGATTGCTTGCACTTCTCTTCAATGCTTGGAGTCGATCAACGACCTCTACGATACACTCCGTTGTGGTGCTTTGGTTTTACAAAAATACATTTTTATTGCAAAAATACATTAAAAAAGGAAAACTTGGGGGCTCACCATAATTTCGACCTTTAAAACTAATGCTGCATTTGTTCGGGATTTTCACACGACGCGGAACTTTGATAAATATATTTTTCCCTTGCATCTATCCCACATGGTTTGCAAACTTCAAACACATACAATGTAATGACAAAGAATTTTCATAATGTTTCAAAGAGAAAAAAAAAAAAAAAAAAGCATTACTTTTACACCATACACACATAGAAGTGTTACATTATTTTACTTGTTACTTCATATTTTAGGATTTAGAATTCAACATCTTCACTATTTACTTGCACCCTATTCACTTGGGGGTTACTCCCTCATTGGTTTTTTTTTTACACATCACTTGGGGCTACTCCATCCATAATTAACATTTCTTACATGTTGCCAGTGGTAACTCCCTGCATGATTCACATTTTTGCTTATTGCTAGTAACAACTTCCTTCATGATTCACATTTTTACATTTCGCTAGTGGCAACTCCCTCCACAGTTCACTTTTTACATATCGCTAGTAGCTACTCCCTCCACGTTCACTTTTTACACATTATTGGTGACGACTCCCTCTACGATTCACATTTTTGTATATCGCTAGTGGCAACTCCCTATGTGATTCACTTTTTACATATCGCTAGTGGCAACTCCCTCCACGATACATTTTGCACATCATTGGAGGCTACTCCCCCCCGAATTTACATTTTTTACATATCCCTAGTGACAACTCCCTCAACGATTTCCTTTTTATATATCGCTTATGGCAACTCTCTCCATGATTCACATTTTGCATATCGCTGGCGGCAACTCCCTCGCGGTTCACCTTTTACATATCGTTGATGGCAACTAACTCCATTATTCACATTTCGTATATCGCTAGTAGTCAACTCCCTCCACAATTCACTTTTTGCATGTCGGTAGTGGCTACTCCTTCCACAATTCCATTTTTACATGTCACTGGTGGCTACTCCCTCCATGATTTAAATTTCTTGCATATCGCTAACAACTCCCTTTTCGATTTCCTTTTTGCATATCACTAGTGACAGCTCCCTTCACGATTCACATTTTGCATATTGTTGGTGGCTACTTCCTCCATGGTTCACTCTTTGCATATTCCTGGCAGGCAACTCCTTCAACGATTCCCTTTTTGTATATCGTTGGAGGTAACTCCCTCCATGATTCACATTTTGCATATTGCTAATGGTTAGTCCCTCCACGATTCCCTTTTGACACATCGTTGGTGGCTACTCCCTCCACAATTCAGATTTTTACAAATCGTTGGTGGCAACTCTCCCCCATGACTCATATATTTGTACATCGTTGGTGGCTACTCTTTCCATGGTTCACATTTTTTTTCACATCGCTTGGGGCTACTCCCTCCATAATTAATATTTTTACCCACTGCTAGGGGCTACTCCCCCAACATTTCGCATTCTACAAATCAGATTGAAACGACCCCCTTATGAATGGGCAAACTTCACCCGTTTGCTCTTTGTTTTCAGGTGTTCACTCCCGAGCTAACCCTCCCTAGCATCTTGTGCTCTATAATTTGCCCACATTGAAAGTATACGCAAATGGGGCGTACAAATTAGTTAAAGTGGGAGAAGCCTAATTGGGCAATCGGATACAAATAAAATTAATTAAAAAAATGTAATTAGAAATCAACATTTGAAATGTCTAAATTCAGATCCGAAGTGGCCTCGGACAAAATCAAGTGCTGACAAGCAATAGTTATGAATTTAACGTATATAGTTAAATTAATAAAATTTAGTATGCAGAGAATAGAGTTTAAGTCGGATTGTCGAAGTACATATAATATAATAGGTCAAAAGTTGAAGTAAAGTTCATAGATTTAAACTGAAATAAAAAAATAAATTAGAATTTATTATCATATTTAAAATTTAAAACATTCACAAAATGAGGGTGCAACATGCGTCAATATGCTTTAAATTTTGGAACAAAAATCGAGAGCCTAAGGGATGGCTAAAAATATCTAGTACTTAAAAAAAAAGAAAGGAAAATCCAATAATTTGTGTCAATCTAACATATCCACCACTCACATGTGAAAATGAACTCTACATATATTATCTCATGTAAATGCTAAAATTTATTTAAGATCACTTTTTTTTTTTTTGAATGAATAGATTTATCCATATATATATATGTATGTATGTTCATACATATACATACATATACATAGACATACATACATACATATACATATACATACATACATACATATATATATATATGTACATATATGTATATGTATATATGTATGTATGTATGTATATGTATGAACATACACACATACATATATATATATATATATATATAGGAGGGGTAGAGAGTGGAAGGGCCTTAAATAAGTGTCAGAATTAGATTGACATAAAATACGATATATTACAAAACTGAGTCCATATATATATATATATATAGGAGGGGGAGATAGTGGAAAGGCCGTTCCAGAATATTATTCCACAGCCGACTCATGGCGAAGTTCGCAGATTTCCTAACGTGTCGTCTTACTGATAAACAAAGCCCAGTAGCATAAAACCACTGATTGGGAGTAGTAAATACAGAAATTCTCCACTGATTGAGAGTATTAAATGCAGAAATTCTTTCGATTTCCGTATAAAGTCTATTTCCAAAGAGCAGATAGAATGGGCATTCGCGAGCGTCCTAGTGCAGCAATTCTCTGGATTGTTGTGATGGTGGTGATGAGTTGGATGTTGGGGACGGAATCGGCAATAGGGGTGAACTGGGGAACCCTATCATTCCACAAGCTCTCTCCTCCCACCGTTGTCAATCTCTTAAAAGATAACAAGATCCAGAAAGTGAAGCTTTTCGATGCGGACCCAGATGTGCTTCGAGCTCTGATGGGGACTGGAATTGAAGTCATGATTGGAATCCCTAATGATATGTTGTCAGCCCTGAGTTCCTCTGCTTCCACTTCGGACTTATTGGTCCGTCAGAATGTCTCCAGATATCTTGTGAAAGGTGGTGCCAATATTAGGTATTTTTCTGATCTTATAGTTTGATTTTTCCCTAGATCTATCTTCCTCACTTATGATCTTCTTGATGCTTCCTTACTGGGTGCTCTGTTTTTCTTTTGAAGACAAAATTCTTTATATTCCTCAAGTGTTGGGTTTGCATATTTACCCTTTTCACTGTGATTATCCAAGGCGATTATTTTCCATGCACAGTGTTATTTGTCAAAGAGTATAAGGAGAGGGTTATAGTAGCTTGATCATCAAAGTAAGCGAGAATTGGATTAGAGCTGACTGGAATTTGAAGTTGGCGAGTTCAAAAAATGGTATTGTCATGAAATCCGAATTGGGGTGGGGAGAGGCAGGACCTGTAATGTATGTTTCGTCTCGTCCTTTTGGAGTTTGAACTGAATTTTGCTTCATTTTTCATCATTTTTGCCATTGCTTTGGATTTTTATGCATATATATATATATATATAATTTTAATTAGACGAAGCTCTGTCGATTTTTCCTTCGCGTTCTGGTTTCATATTGATTTCATGGAGTTCTTGCTTCCAAATTTTAGTTACAGTTATTTAGAAATTTTAGAACTTTGGATATGGAATCTTAACAAATTCTCATGAAAGTGCACCACACATTCATGAGCCGCATATTTTGCCTTTCACCTCGTTTTGAGGCACCAGAAGCCCATGCCGACTCAACGTGCTTATACATGTTTGAGAAATGAAACAGTTTGCAGTTTGTTTAGTCTTTGGGTTGTCCATGAGGTTGTCACTTTAGTCTTTGGATCATCTATGAATCTTGCGGAACTTGTTTTAGTTAACTAAAGCCACATTCTTGGCTTTCCTGTTAGTTTTTATATAGAATATTCCAGTCCTGTAATGGTGATCTCTGTCCTACGAGCCAAGATTATTAATCTCTCAATTTATCAATCCAGATAGTATACCCTTGTGGCCTTGCCTAAACAGTTTGTAAATTGTATCTAATAGAGCCATTCTTAAGCAATTCAAGTATTCTCAAGAGGCTTGTTAGAATCCGACCCAACAGGGATTCTTAGTAAAAATGAGGATTTTTGGGAGACTTAGAAAGATACAAATATCTATATTTCGATTTGATTATTGAATTCTATATAGATACCTTAAGAAGAGAACACGAAAATCGTTTTTACTTGCCTAGCCTAATTTCGAGGAAGAAAGAGTTTACTCTTAATATCACATCTTGTTGATGGAAACTTCCCAATTAGGAATCAGAAATATAGTTTATATGCTTAAACCAACACTATACATGTTCGAAATGGAAAAAACCTTTTCAAGGTGAGATCTCACATAAGATATGTGCGCAATGCATGAATCACTGTGAACCATCCGGTTTCACGGTCGCCCATGCCCTTTTTGTCTTCGTCACTATACAGTGGCAGTTCCCTTAAATGCATCATCTTCTTTGAGTGATCAAAAAAAGGGTCCACTTGACAGTTGACACCCCCCACTCCTCTCGATGATGTCAAGCGTGAAACAGCGCTGAATAAAAATAATAATGAAAGTGGAAATTAGATTGTAAGAATAGTTGATAGTTAAAAATATAATATTGCTATGGTATGATAGTTGAAATAATGATTGTATTGATGACAGAATTAATTTATCTCATAATAACATTTGTAGATGGTAACTATGAGCAGTTTTACATGTAGACATCTCAGGAGGTTTGTGAAACAATTATATGTATTTTGCTGTTGGATAATCTGAGATAACCTTATATGTTTCAATAGCGTTGAAAGTTTCAGTGCCAGATTTTCTTTTCCGCAATGTATCTGATTTATACAATCTGACATGCACAGGTATCTAGCAGTAGGAAATGAACCCTTCCTTTCAAGTTACTCAGGGCAGTATCAGTCATATGTGGTGCCTGCTCTGCTCAACCTACAGCAGTCCCTAGCTAAAGCCAATCTTGCAGGTTTTGTGAAGTTGGTGGTTCCTTGTAATGCCGATGCCTACGAGTCTTCCCTCCCTTCTCAAGGCACCTTTCGATCTGAACTCTCCCAAATTATGACTCAACTCATTTCATTCCTCAACTCAAATGGCTCCCCGTTCATCGTAAACATCTATCCCTTCCTAAGCCTTTATGAAAACTCAGATTTTCCACAGGACTATGCTTTCTTTGACGGCACAACCCATTCTATTACGGATGGATCAAATGTCTATGCTAATGCGTTTGATGGGAACTTTGACACTCTAGTTGCAGCCCTAACAAAAATTGGTTACGGTCAGATGCCGATAGTTATAGGAGAGGTGGGGTGGCCCACAGATGGGGCTATCGGGGCGAACCTCACCGCTGCTAGGGCTTTTAACCAAGGCCTCATAAAGCACGTCCTAAGCAACAAAGGAACCCCCTTGAGACCAGGTGTCCCTCCCTTGGATGTTTATCTCTTTGGGCTTCTCGATGAAGGAGCCAAAAGCACACTTCCTGGGAACTTCGAGAGGCACTGGGGGATTTTCTCCTTTGATGGCCAAGCTAAGTATGCATTGAACCTTGGCGTGGGAAATGGGCTATTGAAAAATGCTAGGAATGTGGAGTACCTCCCATCTAGGTGGTGTGTAGCGGACCCATCCAAGGACCTTTCTGATGTTTCAAACCACATGAAATTGGCTTGTAGTGCTGCAGATTGCACAACACTAAATTACGGAGGATCGTGCAATGGGATCGGGGCCAAGGGAAATATATCGTATGCCTTCAATAGTTACTACCAGCTGCAGAAACAACAAGCACATAGCTGCGACTTTGATGGATTGGGGATGGTCACTTTCCTTGACCCTTCAATAGGTGATTGTAGGTTCCCCGTTGGGGTAAGCGAGCATAATTCTTCGGGAATTGGAAAATATTGTTGGTCGGTCCTTGTTTGGATTCCCATATTGTGGGGGCTTTGGGTACTGTGATATTTGGCACAGCTTCTGGTTTTTAGTATACGTGAAAATGTAGCTTAAATGGCCCCTTAGATGTAGAAATATATTTATGAAAGGAGAGTAAAATGTTACGTACTAGATTGTGTTTGAACTTCTTTATCATTCTGTTAGCCCTTTTTCTTAAAATCCTGTATGGGTGGCGTCTGCTACTGAGTTGTATTGTAACTTTTTTTTTTTGGGTGAACAATAAAAAGGAAGAGAGAGAGAGAGAGAGAGAGAGAGAGAGAGAGAGAAGTTGTGTGGTAACTTACATTTTATTTTTTTTTCTAATAAAGTTGTATGGTAACTGACCGTGAATCCGGCCACAGCCAATGTTCAAATACTAGGGTACACCTCAAGTGGCGACGCGCTTGGGATTGCAATAGAAACTGAACTTGGGTGTATGCGTCCCGAATTTCAAAATATATGAGCAAAATGAGATTTTATTTTATTTCAACACAAATGAGAGATGAAAACAAGGTTCTCATTTTGCAAGCTTTACTTTACACTGGCCGACCATCCCAATAAGATTAATAAGATTAACGAGCAAAGGAAAGGGCAAGATTTCGGTTCTATGCTGGTATCACAATAACTGCATGCTCATTTACCAAAAAAAAAAGACACAAAAACAAAAGCCGCACGCTGAGGCTCCCAAACTTAGTTTATGCAACTCAACAGAGCACGAATGCTTCCACCCAATTCAATTGAAGCATCCTTTGTGGGAGCAAAGGCATCCAAGAAGAGAAACAATGGGATATAAAAAGAAACAAAACAACAGCTAAACATGGGTGCATCAACACATTTCATTAAGGTCTTTCTTTTACAGATCTAGCTTCAAGAGTCTGAAGCAATTACACATTCCCACTTTTGGGTGGCACCATGCACCCTCTGAAACCATCTTCGCACCTCCCAAGCTCCCACTGCACTAAATCTGTATCAGATTAGCGATGTTGCCATACCATGGCATAAAATTCCAATGAACCTTAAAACAATCAGCACATTTTTCACTGTTTTATATATATATGTATCACAGCTAATAGAAGGAAAAATGGATCACCATATCACAGTCTCTATTGGAGATTTCACGTAGTTCGCTTGACCATGGCTAACTCACTTAACGCATCTTTAAGTGGTTCTCTCAGTGTACTTCTCTTCTCCTGAAACCAAAATCTTGACAAAATGAAAGTAGGGATAAAACAGGGGATATATATATATATATATATATATATTCTACTCTTTTTTACAAAAGTTAATCACGAAATCAGAGGCCATTAGTAGAGGAACAAGCAGAGACGTTGTAGCTACAAATACATTATTGATCATTACCACAGTTCTACATACAGGATTACTACGGTGATCTGAACACTTGACCTTGCGCAGCAGCACACTAAGCAGTGAATATGTTCAGTTACAAGTATACATGTGTGCCAATGTGTTTTAGAGGGGATAGGGAGAAAACAATACAAAGGGTTGGAGCGAGCTTGTTCAATTCAACAGAGATACGAACCCTACTATGGGAATTTCAGTGTAATCTTCATGTACACTGAGAAACATCGGTTCGAGTACAGATACAGGTAAGTATGAATGTTTTTTCAAACATTATGGTATGGGAATGGCACAAGTACGTTAAATTAAACCTATTTAAAAATATATGAAATAAAACTACTACTATCAAACACCATAATTATATTCTGAACACAAATACCAAGTCTTCACTCTTTCTTGACAAGAGTTGGAGATTTGTACATATAAACACCAAATCTACAGGCCCTTTAGATGAATCTTGTTCAGCATGTACTAATGGCCTCTCAATGTATGCCTGAATGCACCACTGCATTACCTTAGATGTATCCAGACATTGTATAAATAATTGTTAATTCTGGTACATACCCCGTAAGTACTCAAGAGTAAATACCCAGGCTGTACCAGCACCGGGTATGTAGGCACTTACTTTAAAGTACCCATGCTTCGTAGCATGTAGTACAACGGGTTAATGTTGGGTAAAGTTAAAAAAGCAAACCAATTAGCAGTTTTCTTGGGTCCTTCAACAAATCTGAGGCATAATGAAATTTCAAGGCTTCCAAATATTGAAACATGACATACCTTCAAGGATGGGAGGAGAGCAAAAACTTCACCAGCAGTTTCAGGACAAATGTTGGCAATTACACAGATCTGCAAGCAGAAATATATTATAAGTTATAGCAACCATTGCACATTGCATAATTATCAAGAATGAAGTGTCTCGAGTTGAGATTGAAACCTCTCCATCAGTAACGCCATGCTTTTTGAGACCGCTATAACTGAGTTAACGATACAACAGCAGCAGATAAGCCCACGTATCACTCACACACACTCTCTCTCTCTCTCTCTCTCTCTCTCTCTCTCTCTCTCTCTCTCTCTCTCTCTATATATATATATATATATATATATATATGCACCACACAAAGGGAGCAAGAGAAATAATTCATCACAAGCAGTGCTACAGAAACAAGGATACTCAAGAACTGGCCTGACAGAATGGGCACTTGTATAATGGCTACCTGTTTTGGCGTACTGCAGGGCCTTGTCAAATGCTCTGGAAACAGAATATATAATGACTGCTTGACCACATTAATACTAGAAGGTATACTGACAATCATCCTGAACAAAAACATAAAGCTTGAATCATGTTTCTCACAAAGGGAGTTTAATTGTTGGATCTTCAGACAATATGACCATCTGCTCCTGAATCCCTTGTAAAATATGAGCGGCCTCACAATCCATCAGGCATTTAGAACTGTTTGGAAGTTCTGCATGTATTACAAACAGTAATAAGAATCGATTATCTTACAAAGACAACTCCTAGATCAAAATCACATTGAATGATTTTTTCCTTCATAGCAAACAAAATAAAGCATTTCTATTAATAGGTGAACAATCAGGCATTTAGAATTGTTTGGAAGTTCTGCACGTATTACAAACAGTAATACGAATCTATTATCTTACAAAGACAACTCCCAGATCAAAATCACATTAAAATGATTTTTTCCTTCATAGCAAACAAAATCAAGCATTTCTATTAATAGGTCAACAAGAGTGATATGCAGAAAAAAGGATATCATGCGATCTGCCATTTGTTGAAAAACCAGTTATGCTGCACAACTACCGCTGGTACATAATCTATTGATGCAAAATAGTATTTAGATTATTTTATTTTTTTTATCAGTAGTATTTAACTGTCTCACCTCCCAGCAGGAGCAGGGAAAAACAGAATTTTATTTTCAACGAAGTCGCCTACGCACGATGTTATGGTCTCAGGGCCATTTCAACAACTTCAACAGTAAAAAAGGCTTTCTTGGTGAAATTAGCATGATATCAGGGGAATTTCGTCCTAGAAGAGTGAAAAACTAGTCCCAATAAACAACAGGCCTCCTTGGCAAGAATACATTTTCTAGAGTTTCACCAACACCCATGTTTCTTAAGTACTTAAGAGTTATACTTTTCATCCCTTTTCTATTTATGAGCTCCAAACTTCAAACGAGCAATACAAATTAAGACATATTACCTAGCTAGAAGATGTATATATTCAGTTCAAAGGAACCTTAGCCAAAAGATATTGTTAATCAACACAAACGGTTGGGCATAATAGAGAACATCCACTATTTCTTATTCAAAAATCAAACCTGCAGATTCATAAGAACGCTATGAACGGAGAAATTCTAATACAAATGCCAGCGTGTTAATACAAAATGCATTCTTATGTTCAACTCTGAGGAGTGCAAACCAATATATATTACATATCATTGAATTCACAGCAAATAAAGCATCAGATTAATCACATAGGCAGGCTCAGAACATATTCTATTATCACTTTATACATTTTTTATACAAGGAGAGTTCAATGTACCAACCTTGCTCGACTTTGAGCTCCAGCGGGGGTGGTTCTTTTGACACAAAACTCTTTCCACCTTTCATACTCTTGCCTCCCTTTCCCCCTTTGCTCCAATCAACTTAAAGGTTGTGAGCAGATAACAATCAATAAGAACAAAGTTTTAACAAATTAACAACATCAAGGTTATGCATAGGAAAAAATAAGCAATATACATGAAAGAAGATATGGGGGGGGGGGGGGAATGGAACCACATTAAATTATAAGTAGTACAATATATAGGAAGCATGGCTATTGAAATCGTACAATTCAGGGGATTCAAATCATACGATATGATCTGATTCGATTCAATTTGATTCGGCGGCTAAATGATTCGAACTGCAGGTTGGAATCTTTCAAATTGGAACAATTCGATTCAGTGAAATCACCCGATTCGTATAGCAAACAGATAGAATGCTATCTTAAAGACGGCAAAATTGCAGATGTGAAGTAGCAGATGGCATCGAGGTGAGGGTGGCGAAACTGCAGATCTGAGGTAAGGCTGAAAGAGAAGGAGAGAGGAAGAGTCATTTGGCCTCTCATTTTCCCTTTTTCTTTTTCTTTTCAAGTCACGCATTGCATAGTAGCCCCATTCTTCCTAACCTTTCTTCCCTAGTCACGTGCTGGTTAATTACTACCCATTTATCATGGCAGCTTTTGGACTCTTACAAAGGAATTTAATTGACAGCCATTTATCACAGAAGTTTTTGGATTCTTACGGTGTTGTTAATTTACTTTTTTTTTTCTTTTTCCCCTTCACATACATATGGAAATGGTTTATTTTAATTGTAAATTTACATGTAATTTACATATAATACATAAAAAGACCTTAATAAAGGCTATTTTTAATTATATATATATAATAGTTCTCAAAGTTACTATTTACTCGGTTCCTGAATCTTACAGTTCACCACAATTAACAGTTCCAAAAATCAGCAGAACAATTCATGATTTGATTCATAATTCGATAACCATGACAGGAAGGCATGCAAGATACCAACTAATAATAACAACAATAATAATAATAAAATCACTAGAGAAGGCCAAGAAAGTACAACCTTTTGAAGAAGAGTTGTGAGTCTTCCCACCATTTGACAGACCATTAGTATTGCTGTCCGCTGAACCTAAAAGAGAGAGTTATAATACTATATCAGAAAATGTTATTATTGGGCGAGTTGAGGCCCTCATGCTTTGTGCAGTCCCAAGCGAGGCGCCCTCATCTAGGCACTGCCCAGGAGAGTGGCTCAGGCACTCAGGCAGGCTGCTTACTGAACTTTTCTTAAAAACTTGGAGATGGACCAAAAATTATATATATATATATATATATATATTTAAACCAAAGGGACATCTGCCTTTATCTTCTATCTATCTCTACAATATCTTAAATATTTCCTTCCTTTATTATTCTCTCTGCTTAATCTATCTCATACAAAACCATCTCCTTTTATATTTATTCTCTTTCCTTTTTCTTTTCTCTCCATCTTCTCTCTTCAATCTCTTAAATATCTCATTAATTTATTCTCTCTCTCTCTCTCTTCTCTCAATTATTTTCTTCTCACTCTTACGAGTTGTGCACAGTTCTCTCTTGAATCTTCTCAATGTACTCTCTCTTTTCTCGCTTTTTTCTTTATATTCTTTTCCCTCCTTCCTCTATTCTACTATATACAATAATTTTTTCCCCTCTTCTTTTGGCTGTCATCCTATGCAGAACAAACAAATATTATTAGTCATATTTCATTAATTGGCATCTTAAATCAATCAGGCAAGTCCCTCATGTGATATTAAGCCTTGGGGCCTCAAGGCGCCTAGCGCCTTAATAACACTGATATCAGATAATGAAGGTCAGCCAATTAGAGGATGAGCATATTTATCACTACAAAGGTTCCTTGAGGAAGAATGATATAAAGCAAATAAAAAAAAGGTTAACCTTCAGAATCAAACTGAACTTTTCTTCCTTTCTTTGACTTTGCAGAGCTGCCATCCTTCCCTTTCAAGGGTTCTACACAGGAAACAGAGGATCAGTGTTCTAGAATTAAGAGATCTTTGAATCATCTTTATATGAAATTCAGAAATATGAAGGAAAAAAAAAAAGAAGAGAGAGATAGGGAGAGAAAAAATTGAAAGCAAAAAATAAGAATGACTATGTGAAAAACATCAGCTCCTGTGCATGCCATAAATGCCATGAAACTAAGGCCTGGATTGTCTTAGTGTACCAAAAGCAATGAGCTATTAAACATAAATACTGCACACGACAATAAGCCATTAACCATTAATACTGCACACAGAACCCCCAACCAATGTTATCTCCACATGAAAGTTCAAATTAATTTTTAGGAGCCTTAAATCCCCGTGAAGGCCCTCGGTGCAGGACCATTCGACTATAAGATCTAACACCAAAGGCCAGAAAGCACCTTAGATCATAATGGAGATTGGTTATTAGCTGCAAGAATCTTATTAGAAACTTTGCAGAACCTTGATAGATGTGGCTTTTGTCACCTTCAGCTCATGGGATGGTTTTAGAATCTCCATAAAGGCAAATCCAATGAACTGTGTCAATGAATGGTCTGCAAATCTGTTGATAGAAGATATAATCAAACATCGAAGTCACCATGCTTTTATTTTCTCCATCAATGCCAACATAATGGTGCAACCCTGATGCCAACACATGAATTTGTGGAGGGGGTGGACAAAATAGAAACATAGGTATGTGGGAAGTTCATAAATTATTATAGACAACAGAGTGTTACTAAGAGGTGCTAAGGTGCTCACCTAAGGCAACGCGATTTTGGATGCATACATAACTATTTTCCTACTTATAGCTTTGATGAACTTTTATAGATATTTTCTGCAATTAGCATTTACATTTTAATGATTTGACTGTTAATTTATATTTGCAAGAAATATTGGTAAGTTTTTTATTAATTGGTTCAGGCGATACGAGCCTTGGCGCACCTAGTGCCTTTAAAATACTGAGAGAACATATCATAAATTATAAAATTACAAGTTTACTTCTGAGAAGTTTTCAACATCATCTCCCTTATCCAATTATTAGGTGGGGAGGAGAATACAAACCAGAATCACCCATTTTCTCCAAAGGCAAAAATGTGACTTTTCTACAAAAAACCAGGCTCCCTTGTGAAATCAAACACGTTCACTTTTATCTTCAACAAAACCACAGGATAAAGAGGGGAGCTTCATGCTGTAGTTTATTGAAATAACTTGAGAATTTATCTAGGTGATCTAGTTTACTGCTGTGGCTGTTTGGAATATGAGTGAGATATGGGTTACCCTAGTTGTAGCTTGGGAATTTCTGTTTTCATGCAACATTGACGGCTTATACTGAGAAGTTACAAGTTGGACCAGTTGGCAGGTTTTTTTTTTTTTTTTTTTTTTTGGGTAAATTCAGTTGGCGGTTTGTTTGTAGGTTTACAAATGGAAACTCATCTGTAATATCTTAGACATGCAAAGACAAATATATGTCTAGCATCTCTCATGTGACTTGAATATGAGGAAACTGAGGATTCAAATATAACCACCAGAATATGCAGCAGCATCGATAAAATAAGCGACATGCATGTGAATATAAGAGGCGGAATACGAGGTTACCCAAAGTTTTAGCAGAAGGGATGAAGAGAATAGGGATTATCGTCCAAACCTTCCCTGGAAAGTAGGGATTTCAGAGCAGCTTTTCCTCCTTTGGGCAGTGAAAACCCTTTTCCACCCTTCTCCGACATTGTTACTACCACCGGACGTGCAGCTGCTTCTCTGATTCAAAAAACACAAGTTATAAGCATGCAGTAGCACTCGCAGACCATCCGACAAAGCTAGATTTTTCAAGGGAAAATAAATAAATAAATGTATCTATATAGAAAATCGAATGTTAACATTTCAAAGAGAACAAATCAGACTCAAACTTCAAGGGGAGACTAACCCAGAAACGGAGAAGCGCTATTTCAATTGCAAAATTTCGGAAGAACTACAGTCGGCAGCAACCAGAGAGAGAGTTAGGGCTCGGATGGGTGAGCCGTCCTTTTATTTTTTCAAAGACCGGCTTTGGTGTCTCCCTATCTGGTAAGCTATTTAATTGAAGATTAATAAATTTCCCGTCTTAACTCCTTTATTTTTCACATTATATTTTGATGCATTCTTTGACTTCATGTCAAACTCTTGTCGGGCCGGGCTTTTGTCGGGAGGGGCTCCTGTACTCGATTTCTCCTGCTAGACTAGACGCTTCCTTGATCTAATTTATGTAAAAATTATGACTTATTTTGCAATATTAACTATAAAGATTGAAAGGGTATTTAAAAATTCATGTTCTTAATTTTTATATAATTTGTCAATATATAAATTCTTCATTTGTTGAATACAAATTAGAAAATTTGACAAGTGTTAATCTTTTTTTATCTCATAAATGAAAGATCTATATAACGGATTTGAGTCTTGTTTATGCTACTTTTAATGATATAATATTGAACAAAGCTAGAGTGAATTTAAGTGTCACAGTACTCTAAATTTCTCATTATTATTGTGACACCCCGATTTTCCACACCCTCGACAGGGCAATGGGGCGTCAACTAAGACAAACCACTGTGGTATTACCAAGCATAGCTTATAACATGATAGATTGTACTAAATTAATAACCTACGATCCTCAAACTAAATCAACCATTTTCCAACTTAATCTCTATCAATTCTAAAGGACTAAAAGAAGTAGGTTCTACCTTATTACAACATTGTTCGGCAAGTTTTATCTTATTAAAAAAATTAATTAGGGCTAAACTCGAATGATTAAGGAATGAAAATTCGATTGCTTCTATCTTACCTATTCATCTCATTCTTTTTTGCACAAACTTGCTAATAACAACAAATAGTAAATGATAAAATACTCAGTAGGAAATTATATCAAAAAGACTCCTATGAGATTATATCATAAACAAGCGACATAATAGTTTTAAGAAATTATCTTATTCTTTAAACATATATGAATAATTGCACAAAAATAATGACAAACAATAGTTTTAAAACTGTGTTAACTGTGTGAACACATCATTTAAACTCAAATCAACTAACTTAATCAAACTTAAATTAGACAATTCGTCATCCTTTAACCAAGAGGTCCATCAACTTGACATAAACGGTTTGTCAACCTTCAATCACATCATTCATCCACTTAGTATTCGACCAGACAACTCTACGAATCGCTTCTAAAACTTAACGACTCAATCATTCGAACAAGTTGTGATCTTATTGGACCCGTAATGCAGTTATTAACATTTTTCATTTGAAGTCAATTCATATTTTTGGGCCAACATAGGCCAAAACATTTTGTGCATTACTTGACCCAAGCAAAAGGTTCAACTGTATGCATTATTTAACCTAGCATGGGGTCTAACTTTGTGCATTATTTAACCTAAGCACACAGTCTGAGTGCATTATTTAACCCAAGGACGAGGTCCAACTTTGTGCCAACATGGGCAAACTCAATCCCCCATTGGTCACAACCAACCATTGAAAGGTACCCCAACAATCTAATACACAATTAAATTCAAACTTCAAAACGTATTATCTAACAAATGGTAATCTAACTTAAATAAACTTAGGACATGGAACAAGAAATAATCTTAAATTCAATAATAAAACTGTTCACTCAACAACCTCCATTAAACATATCGTAATCCACTATTTCACACTATAGCAACCCTTCATCAACTAACAATAAATGGTTAATTTGATCCACGATGTTCTACTATTTGTCGATGAAGATCCACTTAATTAATTGTCGAGCTTCTAGATCTTGATCAATGCCCTCATCCAACATCAACAATCAACTACTTCTATCAGTAATTTGATTACTACCATCTCCAACATCGTCCCATTACATTGTTGTGAGGCAACTAAATACCAAGAGAACTCTTGTAACCTCACGTTGGATAGGTCATGCACAAACAACCATTTGTTATACCCTAATCTATGTAAAACAATATATAAGTTTCAATTCAACTTATTTTCTACCCGATATCCTTTTCTAGGTTATGGCTTGACATATTCAACAATTTCAATTACCTCAATTCAACATGAACCAACATGAAAAAGGTAGGTGTTTAGAAACAAGCAAACATCTAACTAACTACACAAACCAAGACTTGACAAAAAAACATAAGTCATGAGTCAAATTTCAACATGACTACACACAAAGTAATCATCAAAGACTCCCAAATAAATACTTACAAGGGTTCAACAAGGCAAACAATACAATCAGCCATTCATGGGAAGTAATCTGTTCTTAATGATCTTAGAAAATATCTTAAAATCTTACACTTTTTAAAACAACCACTTCAAGCAAAAATTCTAAAACTTATTTAAACACATGTAAGTGCCCCTGCGAGTAATGCACGTGGGTTCGATAATGCCAATCCTTTAGTGACTTGGATTATCTGATAATCTAAGAACTTATCTGATAAGAATCCTAGTTTTACTCTAACACTCACTTAACCTAAATAAATACAAATGCAGATCTAACATCAAATAAAGGACCTAAATGATAATCTTATTCGATTCGATTCATAACCTAGTTCTCTCTTTCGATTCCTTAGTTCTCCATAAACACATTTAAGGGTTTAAGGGGTGATCTTTATGTGTCAATTTGGGTATTTCTTTGACTCGATATCAATCGACGAGGATCTGCTCATGGGATGCTTTTGCTTTATCGTCAAAGTAATCAGACGTACACCAATCTATAAGTCTTTTATGTATTTGACGATGCATGTATATATCTGTGATATATATGTATGTATGTATGTATGTATGTATGTATACGATTTGCTAACATTACCCAAAAGTGACCTATAGTAGATGACCCAATAGAGACACATAGTTACTTTTGTTAGATCTATACCTTGTTCATTTTATGCATTAACAATAGTTTGCAACATTGGTAAATTATATTGCAAATTATTCTAAATCTTGTTTTAATTCCTCTTTGAAGATTTTTGTTTTTGAGTGTATTTCTTGCAAAATTACCTATTTACCCTCCTCTAGTATCTATCAAAGTGCAAGGAATGGATTCCCCAGTGTTAGCAAACCAAAATTTCTCAGAAACGTTGCAAACAAAGACTTATGGGGAGAGAAAGAATGCGTGATTGGATGAAGACTAATGTCATTTTTTCCCCTTTTACCAAGCGCTGCCATGTTTATTTTATAGTAACAACTATTTCATTTCAGTCTTATTTGGTTCATTCATGCATAATAAGAATATCTATTCTTCTCTGAGAAAGCTGAGGTTCATCAACTTGTGAGTGGAACATGAAACTTGGAAATGCGGTAGTCCTTTTGTCCAAAACATGGAAAACTTCCGCCGCAGATAGTTTGCTTGAACTCTTCAGGAAGGGATAGAAATCAGATAAAATGGAACATGTTTTTCGAAGAGAACCAGAAATGTGAAAGATTGCAATGCAAGCTCAAGTAAAAGTAAATAAAGCAAAGAGAGCAAGTTCCTTCAAAAATCAGCATATAGCATGACAATCCCAAAAGAAAGCATAGCTTTAGCATTTGGAAATTCGCAATTTATGAACCCTTTACTACCAATCGAAAGAAAATTTGTCGTCCTATAGTAAAACAAATTATACTAATCATTACTTCTTTTCAACTGAGAAAGCAAACTAACTACATTGACAAGTGCAAACGCATAAATTACTTCTTCATCTACTATCTGTCTCTTCCCTTGTTATGAGGAGGGTGGTCTGATTTGCTCCTCTCCTGCAATATCTTTTTAGGATCTAACTGGGAAATTCCTTCATCTCTGATTTCTATTCTCTTCTTCTCCGACTCCAACTCCCCAATTTTTGTCCTGCCCAATTCCTTTTCCAATTTCACCTGCAGCTTCTCAGCCGAAGTTATTTTCCTGTGATGGTCTCTCTTGGTGATGTCTGTAGCTGTTCTTGTGCCTGCACTCGTACTTGATGTTTCTTCTGACTCGACTCTAGACTTGCTTTGATCATTGTCCACGGTTGGTGGTAGAGGCTGTTGTTCTCTGCCAAATAGTTGCTGAGATGGCAGCGTACAATTGGTACACCTGGTACCTCTTTCTTGCTCAAAAAACAGTACTTGCACCACCGTTCTCAGTGGTAAGTGCTCATTCTTCACGACATGCGCACAGACTTCTGGGGATAATTTCTGGCAATCCAGCATCCGACAGAGGCGTTTCTTCTCGGCCTTAGTTACATCAGGATGTTCCTGCTTATTTATTAAAGGGAAACCCACATAACCTCATGATCTGAATTCGGTGAATACTTATTTTATAGAGAGATGCATTCATACTAGTGGATGTCTCAAGACAATAATGCATTTGCAATTATTTGCAACAGGCAAAACAACAAAATGTTCAAAGACAAAACATGCATAAATGATGGTGAAATATGTCATGCCAAGGTTTTGAGTAGGAAAAAAAAAACTATTAGCGTAATAAATTTTGAATATTTGGACAAAATGATCTTAAAGTTCATTAAGTTAAACCATTTTAGGTATTGCTTCAAAATATGATCTTTACCTTAAGGTAAGTGTTAATAGCCTTGTAAAGGTCATCGTGGTTGGACCGTGCAATTTCTGGCAAAGCTTCTGCTAGAGACACTATTTTCAACACCGGCATGTTCTTGTCCCTTGCAACCACTTGAAGATATGAATCAACAAGCTTTCCAACCTTTCTAATTGATCTCAAAGCATGTGCATTGTTTTTTTCCACGGACGATTGCCGTCTCCATAGAACAAGAAAACTTTCCAACACTGCTCCAACCAAGTCAACATCATAAAAATGCCGAGTGGAAGGCGAGTGTGAAGGTAGAAGAAGATCTTCCACAGCAGCCTCATCAAATTGCATGCATGATCGCCTTACAAGATCTGCCTTCGTTACTGGGGATGCCCCGAGCAAATTTGCCGTGCCAAGGAGCCTTAGTAAGAATCCAACTGAAACTGATCCTCTGGAAGGGTCATCTGGAATCATACTCACAATATTATCAAGAATCTTTTCCCTAGATTCTTCAGTTTGAGAAGCTGAATTCTCAGGAAGCCTACTCTTCTTTGTTGCATCGGGCAGCCATCGACACGCATAGACATGTAAGGCTTCACCGATAAGCTGAGGTGCCAATGTATTCGTAGACTTCAAAGCAGTAATTAAGCATCGGAAAATGTCAATGTCAAGCCCAGATATGTCCTCAGTCCACCAATCCTTTGGAACGGACTGGTGCCGTTTTTTGTCATACCCTGGCCTTGTGTAAGTATAGGACCATGTCACCTGCCAAAAGTGATTATTTATAAATTATAAGCCAAAGCTAACCCATCTAGAAGACGGAAAAATTGTGATCTTTACGTTGAAAAGGGTTGTTCTATTGCACATAAGTAGAAGAATCAAAAATGGATTTATAAATTCTAACCTTTGCTGGGGGTGAGAGAATTTTTTCAACAATGGAGTCTATGCACCTCCGAATGATCCCAAGATTTTCAGACCACTCGGGCAACTTCCCAGTAGCCTCTAGAGTCACAATTGAATCCTTCCAACCTTCAAGAATGCATGAATTGAAGAAAGCCTCGAGTTTTAGAATGAAATTCCCCCTCTCGACTGATTCAGTCATTCGGAGGAACTTAGCAGCGCAAAATGCTGAAACAAAGTTAAGGGGACTAAGACTAATGGTAATCCCATAGCAGAACTTGGCACACAACTCAAAAGCATCTTCACCCCCCGGTATATCGTGAAGTTGAAGAGTGATGATGCTAGAACCACCAGAATCAGAGCAAAGTCGTTGTAAGAGGCCACACTTTGAAAGTAGAGAAAACTGCAGTTAGAAACAGCAAATTACTAATTACCTGACGGCTCTGACTTGGTAAAAGGTAAAAAAAAAAAAAAAAAAAAGTGTAATCCTATGCTTGTTGCTTTGGGCATACCACTAGAATTTTGACTTCTGAGGGCCCTCAGTTTTTGTGTAGCGAAATTCTATTTCACTTTTGCCATGTTTTGAGTTGATGGACTATCACAAACAAAATCTTAAAAAAGGACAAAAGAGGGTCTAAAAGTTTTATAGGTGCTTGAATTTTGATGCATTTCTTCATTATTCAGAGCAAAGAGAGGATGATATAATCAGGTTAGAATGTGGATAGGATTGCAAACCAGGTCTTTTCATGCATTTTAGCTGTTTTGCATCTAACATGGTGCATATTATCGATATATAGAGGTCCATTTCACACACTTTCTCGTGATAATGCACCTTAATTTGGAGCTATCTGCTTCATCTATAACTAAAGCTTGATTGTTTTCATGTGAGATAAGACCATACTTTTGCGTATTCCGCTGCTCTACCAACAGTGCCTTAGATCTTCACAACCTATAACTATAAGCTGTTTTATAATTTATTTATTTTTTTATATAGTTTTTTGACTTGCATTTGTCTCTGAATAGGAAGAAGAAGCAGTAGCTCCTAAAACTCAGAACCTTATTAGCAAAAAAAAAAAATCGCTATTGAATTGATGCACATATCATACCTTGTGAAGAAGATAAGTAATGTTGTTAACTTGTATGGTGAGGTCATTAGGTATATCTGATATTACTGTCCTGCATAATTCAAAACAAATTCTGTCATACAAGATCTTTAACGATCTCAATAACATATATTAGTTTGTAGGAGATGACAGCAATTCATAATACCTGGTGGCCTCTTCAGTATAGAAAGTATCTGGCCTTGTCCCAAGTTTCATAAACTTCATCTTTATAAACTATCTTTCCCTCTAACTTTAAGATCAACCCCTACTTCATATTCAAATAGTCTCAGTGAGAATCCAAGCTCAGTATGTACAATCACACAACTTAACTAAACCGATACACATTTCACAACAAAACGAAAATGATACACAATTTTCTCAATAATTGAAATTATTGGAAGGGGAAAGCCTTTTGGCACAAATATGTAAATCCAAGGCGAATGGGACAACCTTAAGCGTACTTACCACGGCGAAGTAGAGTGATCATTTAAATAGCTTAGTACTTCTCAAGCCATTAATTTGATTCAGAATATGGCTAAAGGGACTCTGTTTCTAACTAAATCATCTGCACTAATAAAGACAGTTCTCTGTTTCTACCTCAATCGTCCCTGCTTAATTTACTAGGTAGTTTTACGGTCCCCCCCAAGTTCCCTCTCCCCCACCCAGAACAGAAATCCTAATTAGGGGGATATCCACACAGAAATGAGCAATCTTTGTCCTTTATTTGAAAAACTTGTTTAGTTTTTTTATGATCAAAAGAATTGCAACAACAAAGAAGCCAAGGGGGGTAAGGTAAACCAACGAGGTGTGTAAGCCTTGAAGTCATATATCACAAATGGAGTTAGGGAGGCGAACATTTGCAAAACAAGATTAAAATTCTTTAGAAGGGGAGTGAAATTCAGGTGATACATAGCTTGAAAGGGCATAAACATTGGTAGAAAGCAAAAAGGGAGTGGGAGGAAGAAGAATAGAAAGAGAAAAGGGAGAAGGGAGTAGTGCAATACACATACATTTCAGTTGCAGACAGAAAGATTGAGAATTCGGGTAGCTCAGTTAATTAGCAGCTCACCTCGAATTCAACAGAGAGCCCATGATCTTCCACTTTTGCTAGCATATATAGATACAGAACCCTAAAGCCCCGTCTCACCTTAGCGAAAGGAAAGTTTCACCTACCAAAATAAAGAGAAGGGGAAGTAAAAGGAAAAAGGGGGAATTGAATTCATGATTCTGCTGAGATGCACAGTCACAGGAGGAAAGAAAGGGAAGAATTGAATTTAAGAGGGACTGTGAGCTGCCATGCAACACATTTTCTGGACTGCGCCGGGATTGGTTTTTCTCTAGGCTTTTTTACTTTCCATTTTTTTTTCTTTTTTCCTGCTAAGTTGCGCCGGGAGTGGTTGATTTGCATTGATTGAAACTGCAACAAATGACGCACTCTCCATTTTGCCTTTTTTGACTTTCGTATATTAATGGAGTTTAAATGCAGGAAATACATGGCTACATGCAAACAAACAAATACTTAATAAACATGAGCTACTCCTACCACAACAGAAGGAAAAAAAAAAAAAAGAGGAAAATGGCAATACAAGAACACCCCTCATTATGGTAAAGTATATGAGAAAACACAACTGAATCACAGTGACATGGCAATATAAATTCGATAAAAATTAATAGTGTTGTTGCAATAAGCTATTTCCTATCATGTAATTTGGGTGCGAGTGTACCTTAGCTTGCTCCCAATCTATTCCATGACAAACATAAGCTACAAAACAGAAAGAAAAGAAAAAAAAAAAAAAACAGAGAAAGGGAAAAGACGGTACAAGAGCACCCCTCATCATGCATTCCAACTCAGGAAACTGCCATGCCTTATCCTCCACCGTCTTTCTACTTTACCCTTGTGATTAGCAATATATTCCGTTGTTGATAATAACGTTTTGATATATCTGGATGAAACATATATATAGTCTCCACAAGTCGTTCGCTCCTACCAAATCTTCTGGTGGTCAGCAAATTTTTTATTTTCTATTTTCCTTTGAGGGTGTTATATTTATTATTTAGGCTTAATTTTGATACAATA
This sequence comes from Santalum album, assembly GCA_034195605.1. NCBI lineage: Eukaryota > Viridiplantae > Streptophyta > Magnoliopsida > Santalales > Santalaceae > Santalum > Santalum album. The sequence continues at coordinate 244,581 of CM067261.1, forward strand.
GCTGCAAGTGTAGCACACATACAAAAAGGAAAAAATATAACAAAACAAGATTCAAAAGAACGTAATTTTGGAACCATGTTTTTTTTTTAAACATCACAAGGCAAGCACCCAACTTATATGCAGCTTCTGTATATTAGTTTTTTCCTTATTATTTTTCATCTTTGGTTAGACCCTATGCAGATGAGTGTTAGTTTAGTCTGTAAAGTCCAAAGACTTTTAACCTTCCAGTAACTCATTTGGACGATGGGAATATGGAAGAGCATGAGAACGTTGATTCTCATTCTATTATTTAGTAACATAAAATGTAATGATTTTGTAATCTCTTTCCTATTTGCGTTCTCATTTCATTCGTTAAATGTGAAGTACTCACCAAGTATGAGATTGTTGGGTTGATTTCTACTTTGACACATGAGTGCAATGGAGATGATTTTGAGGGTCCCGCTCTTCGGTGAGCGGGGGCAACACCCCTGGTCCAGGGTTTTCATATGATGGTCAAAAGGGTCATATTCTTTTCACATGAGTGCTATGGAGATGCTAGCAGTAACTCTACAGCAGTAGCAATATGCACAAGGGAGAAATAAAGTAAAAAATAATTGGTGCATTTGCTTTTTCGCTTTTGCTATATATATATATATATGGTAGTTAGCTAACTGATTATGCAAACACGATACACTGGCTTTTCAAATGGATGAATAAAGCTGTCCACAACCTTCCCAAAGAAAAGTATCTAAAATTTTGTTCTTGTCCAAATCCAATTAGATTTTATTTTCTACTTCTGAAAGGCCTTTATTACATCCTTTTTCCTTCTTCAATCTTTAGCAATCAAAAGTTTATATTATATTCCAGAGCTCCAGAAGACTCTTCTTTGTGACAGAAAGAAGAAAAAAAGCATCTTTAGCTACTGCTTCCTCTTCCTTCGGCTGTTTTCCTTTTTAACGAAACATTAACTAGTAGTAAAGAGTGTGTGTGCGTGTACATATATTAACTCAAATCAAATCATCACCATTGATACTATAGCCTTTCAAACTAATAGAATCAGCACCAGAACCCAAATTATTTAACCACCAGCAAGAAAGTTGAGCATAAACCAAAAAGAGGAGATGCTAACACGTCAAGAACAATTGAACAAGAAGAGAAGATTAGAAGGCCTTTAATTTGATTCCAATATGGAAAAAATTTACATATAACTGCATATACATACAGATATTTGGATTATAATTTACCAAAAAAAAAATACATATATTTGGATTATAAAATATGCTGCCTCCAAGACAAGATTACACTTGGGGCTGTTTCATGTTTGGACAATGCCAGTGATGAAAGGGCATGGGTGAACTGAGATATCAAAGTTTTCAGTAATGAAAAGAGAGAGAGAGAGAGACTGCCCACTTGGTTGATTTTAGTCTACAGAGTTATAATGTAGTTAGAAAATAAGGGGTCTCTACTCAAATAATTCTCAATCTACCCCCTCAATCGCAAACAGGAAAAAGAAAATAAAAAAGGGGGGGGAGGGGGGGAATGAAAGAGAATTATTGAAAAAGGAGGTAAGGTATATTCTGTGTTGGTTGTTATTACGTTATTCTTGGTGATGATGCTCATGTTGGCCACAATTCTCGATCTATACAGACAATGCATCGCCACTTCCATCCCTTCCGTACGATGATATGATGACATGATTCCCTATGCTGGCAGAGATGGGGCCACCCTGTTTGTTTTCGAATTTCCTCATCACCTAGATTTGCCACGCTTGACATGCTAATTAACGCAAGAGAACCCCAGCCCCAAGTCCGCGCTTTGGCAAGTTGAGAATTACCGCTCAAAATAACATTGTTTTATTCAAAAAATAATAATAATAGTGTCTATTTACTCAAGAGGAAAGCATTATTTTTGGCAAAATGTCGTAGATTCGAGCCAAAATTATGCAACCCGAGTAAATCTGGACTCAAGGGTCAGGTGATCTCTCGAGGACCTATTGTCATTCCTCAATTTCTTCCTCTTCTTCCTTTGCTGCTTCCCCCACTCCCCCACCCTTTCCCTTTGATTGATGGAATGCATGCCCGTAAATATGGACCCCAATTGCAGGTACATTGTCTCCATTTCCTTGCTCTCTTGCTAACACGTTGAGCTGATGCTATAAAACTCAATTTTGAGAGAACACCCCCCACGCCACCCATCTCCATCCCCGTCAAAGTCACCCCGTAAATCATTCCGTGTTCGCATCAGTCGCCACTTTCTCCTAGTAGCTTAGCCCCACCTCATTAAAACTGTTGAATTACATAACCCACGAGGCTCTTCTCGTCGCAGGGAAGGGAGGCTGCCCATTAAGCTTTTAAAGGATGATTCTATTCATTCCTAACAAATCGCTCGCGACTAAATTATGAGAGAAAGTTGATGTGTCTGTACACAAATAAAAGCACGTAAAGTATTATCCAAAGTCTCGATAAAATTAATTGATTGATTACCTTACATTTGACAGGTAAGATTTTTTTGGGGATTTAATTGAGATTTAACTTTACTGTGTGGTTAGGGGAAATGGGTATAGTCAAGCTTAGGCCTACTCCATCATCAAATGCAAATGGACCCTCCTGAAGAAAAAGAAACAGAAAAAGGAATAATATAGGTTGACCTTCTTTCGTGCATAGGGCCCTCTCGCGTCTACTCACTGCTCCCACCTTGTTTCTTCTCCCTCTTCTCATCTCAACTCCTCATTATTCCATATTTTCTGTGGAATAATACAATATCTACACACGCATCCAAAAATGTCTTCTTTTTTTTTTTTTCGTTGGTTCCTTTTTTGTTAATCGAAATCTATGTATATATGAGAATCATTTGGAAGAAACATGAAAAGCATGCCTTTATTATGTGTTTTTGCTTGGTTAGAGCACGCTTATGGCACATTTTAAGCACTCTTATCATCTGTCTTCCACCCTGAAGTTGCTAATCATTATTCAGTATTATGCCCCTCAAACCATGCCTAGAGAAACAAATGGATCCAGCTCATTACATAAAGGAGGAAAGATAATAAATAAATAAAAAACCTTGATTTTTGTGGTTCTATTTCATTTTCACTAATGCTTGGTGGCCTACCCTCAGGATTTGATTCCGACGACCGTAAAAAGTTCAAGAAAAAAAAAAAAAGAAAACACATCTTCGACCTCAAGCAAAATTGGACAGAAAAGGGAATATCAGATCCAAATCTAAGCATAAGGCACCGATCCCTCCGTTTCTAAAGCTGATTCTATTAATATGATTTTTGTTGCTATTCTCTCTTCTAAAATACAATGCCTGAACTACGCGTATGCTACTGGATCCTGTATGCCGTTCTGATTTCAGCAGAAGAATGCAATCAGATACGAAAGATGGTGCTTTTGGAAAATTTGCCGTCCGCTTCTATGTTCATGAATGTGCAAATGCATCGAGTCCATCTACTTTCCTGGTCCGAACTCCTCGACTGCATCAAACATCAGCTTCAAGCGATGCTGCAAGTTCGAGAGGATGTTTTTTGTGATCCTTTTCTGATGCCTGGTGCTTTTCAGCCATGCAATCCCAAAATATACTTGTACATTACAGCCCTTTGATTTTGAGGGATTATCCTCCACTTGATATCTAAGATGAAGCTGCACAAAATAATAATCAATTAAAAAATGAGCCAAATATATTAGAATTTAAAGCAGGTGAATGATTAAACGCTACAGGATGATACGAAGGCAAGTACAGGTAGTATGCGTACATTGAAAAAGTCGCCCAGAGGAACACCATGAAGCGTCATGACTTCTTCCACAAGCCAACCATTTTTATCCGGAAGCTGAGATTTTTGCTGGGCACTGGTTACCTCTCCTCTATAACGAGAAACGCGTTCGCTGAATTTATAATAAACTTGCCTCTGGTAAACATCGGCCTTCTCCAATTCCCATGGTGAGTGAGAATAGTCAACACAGCCAGCTTTTGTCATTACTCTGCGATCTAATTCACCTCCACCAAATAGCTCCATCACAGAATTGGTCTGACATTGCCAAACAAGACAACATTGAGACTCAGTCGATGCGTGAGAACGAGCAACAACAAATCAGAAAACCATGCAATTAAGTAGGCTGGATGCATGATTATGACACTCCTATTTCTTGTTGGATTCATGGTAACAACTATTTCATTCCACCCATAATCCCACAGAATAGCTATTGCCTTTAAAATCCCTGGCACAATTAAAAATATCTATCCACTCATGGCCCTAGGGATAACCATTCCTTCTCTATTTTACTCATTATACACACAAATAGCTATATATTCTATCCTATGGAATAGCTATTCCATTTACACTCTATTCAATCGTGCAAACCGGGCATGCCGCTAACTGCTTCAGAGACCCATATAGCACAAGAAGCAAAGCTGGTGGGAAGAAGCGTTTCAGAGCATTAGATTTCACTATTTGGCATTAGAAGTTTTTAAGATGAGGGAGAAGTGTGTGTGTGGCAGAGAGAGAGGGAGAGAGTGAGCTCACAGGAATAGGAAGAGCAGTCTGATAAACCTCACACATGCTCACATCCTCGAGACCCAAAAAAGATCCACTCTCTTCAGTTTGGAGGGTTTTGGCTTCAGAGTCTTCTTCAACTATTTGGACCTTCTGCTCAGGGCTCAATGACCTTGCCTTCCATAAAGCCATAATTGTCCTGTTTAACAAGCATAAGACATTTGGTCAAAACAGGATATTTAACCCATTTTGCACCTCCTCATCTTTCCAGCAGTACCAATTGGTGAAGGTTTGGAATTTCAAAGCACAAGAACCAAGCATTGGAAGTTGTCTAGGAGAGCTGCAAAGCTGGGCTTACTTTACAATAGAAAAATTACAGGAATAAAGAAATAACATGCCTATAAGAAAGTGTTGTATTTTGTGCCTTGAATTCAGTTTCATTAGGGCATAGTCAACTAGTTGACTATCCCATTTCATGCACTGGATAATAGCAAATCAACTATGACAATCGACTATATCAAGGGCCTTGATTGTCGACATCTCATGGGCTTCAAATCATATTTTTCCTATATAACTCCTTGTAATGTACATTCGAGCAAGGAACATAGAGTGTGTTCTCGAGATAGCTTTTGCGAGGCTTTCTTGTGAGTCTATCTAGGATATGGGTGTTAGATGCCATTGTAGTTCTCTATTACATAGTGCATTTGCTCCCACTTTCACAAGAAGCTTTAGGCTTGCACTGTACCACGTTCTGTGCGTGTCATTTAGTGCTTTCTATTTGTCTTTTGTTTACTACTTCATTGTTCTTGTGGATGACTGTCATAGCAGAAAGTTTCATTTAGATAAGGATGCTGGTAATAAATGCAGATATATTTTTGCATATTTTCAAAGTTTGTAAATCGGTGGTTCCTGTTTGGAGAAGAATCAACAGAATAGCTAATTATGATTTAAATTAGAGTTAACAACACACTTCAAAATTATTCAATCTTTTGCTTCACCACCTTAAGAATAAAGGACCTGGGAGCTACAAGACTAATTGTATCTATAATTTTTTTTTATCTAAAAACTAAAAGAAATGGCTGGAATGCTTTAAATTATGCTGGATGCACTATCCACAAAACAAGAAAACAAATTTTATATTAGATTAATAAATAAAACCAAAAACAAAAGCGCAAAATAGTTACGAAAGTCTCATCATATGTAGGGAAAAAGTTTAAGTAGGAGTGATAGTTTTAGCATGCTCACCTGTGCGCTACATTGAAGGAAACAAAAGACTGGAAATGGAACTTCAGCCTGCCTTTCCTATCTTGTTTCTTTGCACCGTGCCTCGCATCCATACCTCTGCCTTGGCGGAGAGTCATGATAAGGATTGGACTGCCCATCGAAGCAAGAGTAGGGGCGACCACTTGAATGTCTTCTATGTCCTCCCAAAGGAAAAAGAATTTTGTCTTGTGCCCAAATAAATTTGCATGAAATCCAATGATCCTTGGAGACAAAAACAGCCGGCCCTGCATAGGAACAGTCACAAATTCATCTATAGCACATATAAAAGAATGAATGGTGTAAACAACTTAATTGAGCCAGAATATCCTCAAAAAGGCGGACCCCAGTGCACAAGGCTCCCCGCTTTGCGGGAGTTGAGAGAAGATCACTTATCATATGCAAACTTCCCCTTGCTTCTTTGCAAAGAGGTTGTTCCCACCCTCTAGACCATTACATCCTTTTATTCTAAAATATTTTCTTCCTACTTACCGAGGCTTCCTATACAAGTGAGCAAATACGCCCTTAACCTTGTCTTATGTCAATGTCCCTAGTGACCCATCTTTAAATTATAACAGCAAATAATAATAATAATGTAACTCATACCTCCAATCCCTAGTCTTCAAACTTGTTGGAAATATTCTATTAATTAGCATAATATCCTAGTAGAAATTTAGAGATATTATAGAATATCTAGTAAATATGTGCAACATTCTATAATATCTGTTATAATGAAGCACATATTTTTGTATTGGAGGCTGAGATCCTTCTTTTAATATTATAATCTGATTTGACTATTACAAATATGTGATTCCCATGCCTGTTCTAGGGTATCAGGTGTGTGCTTTGCCCAATTCCTCCCTCTCACTCAAACTACAAACTAATACAGTACATAAAATGAATAGATTAATCAACCTATGCTTCTTTTCTTTCCTTCTATATGGATCTATACATATGGACTCATAAAACCAAAATTCTTTGTGTCCATCTCACCCAGTCAAAAAAACTGAAGAAGATTGCGTCATGTTATCCATACAGCCTGAAAGATTGCAAGGGGCAAAAATATCTACAAAGAAATACCTGCAGGGGCATTTTGCGCTTTAAATGACATGTGAAATCATTGATAAGAAATTCCTCTGGTGGAAGTCCAAAGAGCTTCTGGAATGCGGAGTTTGTCTGCGGAGACCGCAAACTTAACTGCAAACATCATCATTACAAGCAATAAACAGACAAACAAGAAGGGGGTCACGACATTTACAAGATAATTTGTGGCAACATAATTATACTGGGAAGAGACAGCAAGCCATTTACCTTCTTCCCCACCTCCTTCTCCATCTTAGTCAAGTAATCTTTAATAACACTGCCACCTCTTGTATTATCCAAGAAAATTCTTAAATGCAACTTAGACTGACATGCCTGAGCTAATTTTCCTTGAAGAGGAACCCATACATCAGCCAGATCAGCTATATTACTTTTTACAAAATTGATCTCAACATGCCCAAGAGATGTTGCTTCATCGAAAGGTCCATCAAAATCATAAACTTCCACCTCCAGCACAGATGGTGGCTCATCCATTGCATCAAATTCAAAAATTTCTGGACGGTTCAAACAAAAAACCAAAAAAAAAAAAAAACAAAAAAAACAAAAAAGAACAACGATAAATTAAGATTTACTGTGCATGTTTTGATGCAACTCCCCCAATATCTGCATTATGCAGCTTAAAATAGTAGAGTTGTGGCCAAATACAAGACATGCATATGAAAAAAAGGGGGCAAAAGAAGAAGGGGGCCAGCAAGTCACCATTCCACTGAGGATCAGATTTCTGAAACTTGATTGAGCTGGTTCTAGTTTTCCCATTACAAGTGAAGACTACATATGGATCAGAAAAGCCACTTGAATCAACAGCTGCCAAATTACAACCTTCAATCAAGGCAACAGTTAGCAACCACCCATCCCCCTGAGCTTTGACTCCATGATCACTGCCTAACTTGGCAAACGAGAGGAAAATAAGCAAAATTAAAATTTTGAACCATAAAGACAGAAATAAAAATTGTTGAGCCGGACATCGGATTGGAACTATGTATTCGAATGCTTGATGTACCCAGTTGGGCTACTCGTCCATCGCCAATTGGTTCTGGGTGGAACCTTGACATGGTACAAAGCACCGTTCTGTTTGGTTCAAGAAGCGGCCCAAATTCTATTTGGCACAAGAGTGACCCCGTTGTGCCCCCCATGTTGTGCACGGGCAATGGTTGCTTGACATACCATGTCGGGCTACTCTCCCATCACCAATTGGTTTTGGCTCAAACCTTGACAAAAAAGAAAGCCATGCACGGTATTTTCCTTATAAAATGTGAAGATTACAATTACAGTGACTTCCAATAATGGACTAAGGGCCAGTCTGGATGAGCTTAGAAAAGCTCTTTTAAATAATAAAAGAACAACATAGGAGTTTGGCAGATCTCTGGAAAACTTAAAAATGCTTTCTACAAAGACCAAATATGCTTGCGAAAGCTTAAAAAACTGCTTCTCTGAAAAGCTATATTAAACAGCTTCTTAAAAAGCAGTTATTTGGCTTTCCGAAAAGCCAAAAGCAGCTTTTCATAAGCTCCCCCAAACTGGCCCTAAAACCCAAGAAGCACAAGCATTTAAATGAGTAAGAAAATAGCATATCGCACTGTGAGAACTTAGAAATCTTTTCGTCATCTTAGCGAAGTATTTAGGGCTCTCATCTAGATGCATGAAAGATGTATTCAGAGTAGAGCCAAACAGGCATATAATCAAATGCATATATTACCCTTCTGCACTCTGGCCTGCATAAAGCGTCCAATCAGCTCCATCACCCTTTTCCCTTGAAGAACCAAAATCCCCGACACTATCACTTCCCCAACTGAATCTGGCAAGTCTAGCCCGCCAAATTCAAGCCCTTGGATCGCACTAGGCGCAACTAACCAGACATGCACAAGCACATAAAATCCCATAAAAAGGGTAGATATTACAGTAAAATTGGCAAAATATTGAACCGCCAGCTTCCAGTCAGACTGGATTTCCACCTGCAATGAAGCCAAAACCTGTTCCTTATTGGACACCGTATCCTTGATATCAACTGGCTTAACATTCTCAGACAACAAATTTGCATATTGATCAAAGCTTTCCTTTAAACCTTGCCGAGCTCCTCCTTCTATCATACCTTTCATCATAGTGCTCTGGAGAAAATTCATTCGCCATGATATTACCAATCGCGAAGATTGTTCTCCTGATGGCAGCTCTGGCCCAGGTGTTATACAAAACAGCAATTCAACTCTAAAAGTGTTTCCATACACAACATCTGGAGTGCTCACACTGGATAAAACTGCAAAAACCTTCCCATCAGCTTTAAGATATGTTTGCTCCTCAGTGCCTTTCACAGCCTTTATTAATTTAGTTGCCGCCTTGATATAAGAAACCACTCTTTTCAAGCTCCCTCCACCATTATCAAACATCCAAGGCCCTTGATGCAGTTCTGTAGTTCCTTGCACATCAGCTAAAGATTTGGGAAATTTTGAATCAGGTGAAAATAGCAGAGAGTTCAGGTCTGGTGGTGCAATCGCATACATTTGGTCTACAAGTATTCCTCCAGGTAAATTGCTTGGCATATCACTTGCTTGATCCATTGACTCCATTCTTCTCAATGCATCTTCAAAAGATTCAGAAGAGAACTGCTCTTCGTCCTTGTCCTCGTAAAGCTCCTTTTTGGTGGTTTCTGGTGGCTCTGAAAAGTCAATGCCTCTCGTGGAGGAAATGGATGCTGTGTCCCCATTTTTGTTAAAAATTTGAGCAATTCGACCTGCAAAGGATTTTTGGACGTAGGACTTGTCTTCCTTGGTAGAAGAAACTTCATCCGTACTCATTGGAGAAGGCGACCTTAAAGGGCTATTCATTGCCCTAAGAGGTAATTCAGTCTCAAGGTCAGAGTGCTTCCTTGAGATTGATGCAGAATCACCTTCGGATTTCAGGTCCACAAAAGCATTGTTTTGAGAAATATATACAGTGAGAAGAATTTCACCTAATGAATGAGCAATACTAAGTCTCAATTAGCGATTCAAAGATTGCTAAAGCTTTCAAGACAGTAACCAAAATTTATTACTAATGATAACTAGTGGAATCTAATTGAATCAGGAAGCAAAGACCTATGTCCAGCGCAAAACATATAAGCCATGGCATATAAATTTATAAGAGGCTACAAACATGTAGTAAGAAATCTAAAACAATGCAACTGTGAAAGATATGCAAAACACAAGTAGTGAATGACTGATAATAAAGAACTTAAACATACCACAATCCTTGTTCTTGGACTTCTTATTCTTGGGTTGTAGAGAATACCATGCTGTGCCAAGGGACTTGTCATGAGCATCAAACACGCTAGAAACAGACACTTTGATCTGCCCGAGAAAATCATCATTGAAATACTTATCTTCATCCAAAACAGAGATAATGAGCTCATCATTCAGGTCATCAACCCGGAAACTGAACTCTTCACCCCAAGATGGATTCAAGGACTTCTTCACCACCTTAGTCCTGAACTTAGTTTTTCCTAGTTGTAATCTGACGTAGGGATCACTTGAGCCATTGTAATCCATTGCAGGTAGGTTCCGCCCCTCAACTACACGAACCACAAGCTTCATTCCAGATATGTGATATCGAACCAGCTAGTGCTTCTGGCAAGATTTTATAGTTCTAGTGGTAAGAGAAACAGGGATTTTCTGTTTCTTCAGACTCAAAGAATGAAAGAAACCAATTTACTATCGATGGGAATTGAAAGTGGGAAGGAACAGAAAGAGGATTAATCTCTTCAAGAGGTTGAGGCCAGCTAACTTGAGACAATTTTTTTTATATATATAAACAAAGAAAGCTTATTTCAGGAAAAGAAGAGAACGCGGAAGGGAGGATGAGAAGTCCTCAAATCCCAGAAAAAAGGTACAAGGGAACTCGCACAACCAAAATTAAACAAGAAATTACATAAGAAAAGGCTGGAACTCAATGTATATCCCTAAGGGTACCAATATCTCTAAGAGTGACTCCTCCAGACAAAAACCCAGGCAACCACACACAGGGAAGATGAAAAGGAAGCCCTATCCCAAACACAATTTGGTGTCATGCTTTTGCCCGTGAATATCCAATCTTTCCTTTCAAGCCACCAAATAAGTATCGCATGCCAAGTATAACTAATTCAAGGAAACATTCCATGAAAAAAAAAAAAAATCAAAAGAACCCTCCAAGGAATAATGAACACATTAGTAGAATGTCTCCCAGAAAATCAGAATACTTGAGCACTCAACAAGTTAGAAAATTTATCGGAGAATATAAATACATAATCATAACAAGAAACAATCTTATTATTATGAGTAGTAAGGCTGCTAATTTGAAGTGGGATAAAGGAAAATGTGATTGAGCTCAAACCCAGAGAAATATACAGGAGATTGAGCCGGAACTAAAATAAAAACTACAATAAACTAAATATAAAAGCTATATAAGAGCATGATACGCATAAAGACGGAACGACCTAGGCACGGCGACAAGCGCTGATCTGATGAAAGCCAAAAGAATAGGAAAAGGGAGGAATCAAAGTTCTGAAATTGAAGGGAATTTATGAAAGAGGGGAAGAAGGGGGAGAGGTAGACATGTTGAGGTTGAACCTTAAAAGCAAGGAGACTTTTTCTTGCGCCCTCCTCTTCAATAAAAAATAAGAAAATGGCAACTGGGTTGTTTGCAGTCGGGCTTTTTGACTTTGGGAATTTCCATTTTCATGGAAAACTAAGAAATCGAAGAACAGGGAGCGAGTGATTAGATTACTGGCTAGGGTTCCCGCTTCCCATTGAAGGCTTCATTAGTACACCATCGTCCGTCCGTCAAAAGGACGGACGCGTCCCTCCTGTCCCAAATCTGTAGTCATTCATTTCTCTCTCTCAATTAAACTCTTTCACCACTTTTTGTTAAAAGAGAGGAGCATCTACACTAAATGTAAAACCGCTCTTTTCCACCAGAAAGAAAGGGCAATTCCAAGTAAATCCCAGAGACTTAACACATGACCATCCCGTAATTTCATTTTTGGAGTGTTTAGATAATTATTCATTGATTTCATTTGCTATTTTTTTCTTTTTAGGGTAGGAACTTTTTTTGCAATAAGCATGTTTTGATAATATTATTTACAAAAAGACGGGTGAGGCTTTATTCCTTATCAATCTAAAGTCTACTCTAAACTGCTTTGACTTTTATTTTCTTTTTTTATATTTTTGTAAGTGAGCCTAATTTTTCCCTTTTTTTTTCTTTTTCCTACCCATTCGCTTGTCTCCTTATGTGTCTTTCTTCCCTATAGTATTTAATTTTAGATAATACTACTTTTACCTGAAAAGTGAATCCCGAATGAATTCAAGTACTTATATGTAGAAGTGAACTCCACTTACATGGGTGAGTTCCACTTTTTACTTTTTTCGAAATGAGTAAACTTATCATTTAATTTTTCTAAATCTATGGGCATGAGAGATCGTGATTATAAGCAATGAAGTCAAGCAATGCATATGAATAACTAATTTAGGTCATCAGGGTGTTTCTTGTGTTCAATTTTCTAAACTTCAAGATTATTTGATTTGAGCCATTATTTTTAAAAGATAATAATAATAATACGTGCTTAGTTTAGAGTGCCCCGTCAACACTTTGCATAAATGAATGTTAAATAATTATACAATCCTTTCCATTTGAATGATGGATTATTTTGGTTATGATAGGATCTAATTTTTATCTTTAATCTACCTAATTCAAATGATCATTGAAGCTCCATTGGAGCGAGAACAGGGAATTCTACTTTTTTCTCTTCCTTATTTTGTGTTAATAAAACAAAATAATCATTGACTTATATTGCTGAGGTCTCATCACCAGTAGTGGAATCTCCTTAGTTCCAACCAATGGTGACATTTGATATACTTGTTTGCAATAAATCATATTTTTTGTACTTTGCTCAGAGGGGATTTGGACTCATGTCCATCCTATGTCTCTGGCCCTCATGGCAAGGGTTGGGAGGAGGAGAAAGATAAATGAAGGAAATTTTTTCAAAAGGCTGAATGGTAAAAATACTTATACCTTTATTTGATTTGAATCATGAACCTTTCCTCATTTCAAACCTAAATTTTCACTAATAAAGGGCAGGACTCGAATTCCTTCACTAGTAAAAGATAACAGTGAAATAAATAGAAAAGTATGATAACAGTGAAATCATAAAAATAAAAGTTCTTGATTTAAATCAAATAACAGTGAAGGCATGAGGTTTTTTTTTTTTTTTTTGTTTTCCTAACAATTAGGCCTTCTTAAAAAGGTGTAAGGTTAAAATGGGAAATAACTAGAGGCTTTAAAAGTTCTAGAATTACACAGATTTAAAAATTGAGGTTCTGTGTCTCTAATATATTCTGAACTAATCTTCAAATTTAGATTAGTTTTTCAGAAGCCAAGGATTTGATCATATCTCCCAACTGCTTAAGTCAATGGTCAATGCGTTTAATTTTATTAAAATTCGGTGCAAGAAATGGTCAAATCTCATATTGATTTCATGGCTTATTTCATTAAAATTATATTTCTTTGTTTCCCACTCCATCGGCCTTTCAGGAAAGCCTATTTCAGCCTTTTCGATTCCGTAACGCAACAGGTCAATTTCGGTGCAATCATTCTATTTTATATATATATATATATATATATATATATATATAGACAAGCATTACAAAGGTTGAAACTTACTGAAAGAATAATACGCCAACCTTCACATATCTTTTATGTAAAAAGAATAATATAAAAATATATAAGATTTTTTTATGAGAGATATTTTAATTAAATAATAATATAGGATCATTTTATGATGTGGCCACTTTCACTTTCACATAGTAGATGTGTGGCTGATTTAGGGTGTCAAGTGGGATAGTTTCAATAGGTTGTAGTTGTGAAAAAGGTTGATCCTGGGACCATTCCATTTATTAAACAATTCATATATTAGATCTCGGTCCCTTTTATTAATGGGAAGGTTCAATTATAGTTTCTTACTAATTCCCACAATCTAAAGTGAAAAAGTCCTAAAATAATATGTTTTAAAAAAAATTCTCAAAGTATGTATACGGTTCTAGTTTTTTTCAATATATTTTTTTTAGAATTAGTCACGTAATTGCTAATTATATGACCAAATCCTAATCTCCTTACCCCCCCCCCCCCCTCCTTGGGGCTACCCAAGATTTTTACCACTTTTGCTGAAAATTTTATATTTTTGTCTACGTGTTCGATACCTTTTTTATTTTCCAGTGGACTTGAGTGCTTGAGATTGGTTATCTTCTCTTTTTCAATACAGTGATTTTGATTGATTTTGTGTTAGAAGATTGGATTCTAATGTTCAAGACTTGATTTTTTTTTCTATTAATGGAATTAAAAATTGGGTCTCACTGGTTCTTATTGATCCATTTTCTCCATTCTTCTTTTGCTAGTCAAGAAAATTGATTAGAATGACTGATAAATAATTTAAAGTTAGTCACACAATTGTCAATTGTATAACTAAAACTTATATTGAGAAAAAATAAAACCGTACACTTACTTTGGGAGTTTTTTTAAAACATATTATTTTGGGAATTTTTTTCATCTAAAGTATATTACATAATATAATCATATGAAATTTGACGTGGCCCCATAAATAAACACGACTTTAATAACAATATATATATATATTATATTTATGAAAGTGAAAGAGGAATTTTGTTATGTACCCACATGAAATGAAAAGAGTGTGGAAAAGTATGTAGCATTGAAAAATTCCATACAATGAAGGGGCACTGCTAATCATGTAACCTAAAGAATAAAAACTCAAACAACAAAAAGGTCAATAAGAAACGCTTGTAAAATTTTACTATTTGAATAAAGTTTCATCGATAATCGGATATGGTGAGAAATTTTAATCCCACAATTTGAAATCACATTTAACAGGTCTCAGTCTTATATGGACCTACAACAAAATCCTCATCTCTCCTCTTCTTATATTATAATCCTATGTGTATATATATAGGGAAAAACTAATATGCAGCAGATGCACATAAGTTGGGTGCAATTGCTGCCTTGCGATATTTTTTTTAAAAAACACATGTTCCAAAACTATGTCCTTTTGGATCTTATTTTGTTTTTTTTTCCTTCTTTTGTATGTTTGGTGTACTTAACATAGCTGCAACAACAATACTTAAGTTAAGCACATATATAAATTATCCCCAATTATGATGATTGGGATGGTGAGCCTAGCAATCAGTACTTTTATGCTGATGTCTTTTTGCCTTGGATGAGTGTAAAGTAGGGGTGAAAGAGAAGAACCAATAACCCTAACGTTGAGAGAATACGGAAAATATCTCTAGCTCTATTTATGACATGTGAGTGATAAGACTTATTTGAGAATGTTTTTTTTTTTTTGGATGAATAGATTAATTCTTACGCCAGTAGGTTGTACTTGGACAGAAAATACCCTCAGTAAAACGTAATGAGCATAATTCTTCCTTTTTCTTAACAATTCCTGATGCATGAGAATCCCATCCCGGAACCTGGAACCGGGTTCGATTCCTACTTCTGGACCCAAATGGACCCCGCCTTAAGTTTACATCCTCCTGGGTACATATGGGAGCAATGATGGTCGGCTTACAACCTGGTGGGAAGGTGGAAACCGCGTGGCACAGTTTTTACCGTTTCTGTTTCACGCAACAAATCAATGGCATCGGCAAACCCACCTTCTGAGCTTCTCTCCTCTCACAACATCACATCTCTCTTCCATTCCGTCGACGCTTTTCTCTTCGATTGCGATGGTCTCTCCCTCTCTCATCCATGCTCATCTTTTTCTTCTTTCAATTTGGGCGTTTTCATGGAAGTCTCTCTCTTCTCCCACCATCTTCAAGACTCTCATCGATTTCTTTCAGGTGTTATTTGGAAGGGCGACAAGCTCATTGATGGTGTTGCCCCAACGCTGGAAATGCTCCGTTCTAGGGTTCTTCACCCCCCACATTTCCTTTACTGTTTCTTTGATTTATTTACTTTTCCTTGTCCCAAAACTTCTCAAAGGCTCATCGTGTTTCTTCTGCAGGGGAAGAAGCTGGTGTTTGTGACCAACAACTCCACCAAGTCGAGGCGGCAGTATGCGAGAAAGTTCCACTCTTTAGGGATCCCTGTTGACCGAGTTTGTTTCTCCCTCTCTAAGCAACACTCGTCAGTTGATTCTTTGTCAGCACTTACATGTCTTACTGCTAGCTTTCCTTTCTATCTTCTTGACTTTATAGGATGAAATATTCTCATCGTCATTCGCTGCTGCAATGTACTTGAAGGCCATTGATTTCCCTCCAGATAAGAAGGTCACAGCTTCTTCCCTTCGCAATTTGCTCGATTTCTTGTCCAGTACTCCGGTGCTTCCATTGCTAATTAACAGAATAACGAATAACGGCCAATGCTTTCTCGAGTCCTCCACTCTACTTGTAAAACTCAGTTCAAAACTAGAGTTAAAATGCCTTCTTTTGGAAGATGTGTAAAGTAGTAGTACATATTATGGAGTGAAAACTCATGCGGATCACTTTCAAGTTTTTCGCCCGACTCCCTCCATCTAGTAGACCATAATGTTTTTCAGTTGAACTAGTGAGAATTGTTCAACATGTACAGAAAATTAAGAAAACTCTATTTAACACCTCCTGGCTGCTCTTTTTCCAGGTTTATGTAATAGGTGAGGAAGGCATATTGGAAGAGCTGGAGCTTGCTGGATTTACGGGTCTGGGTGGTCCTGTAAGTCCTAACACTTCCCTCTCTCCCCATCTGTTTCTGTGCTGATACGTCTTGAGAACTGAAGTAGCCTATGGTATTAAAGGCTTGGTGAGCTACTTTGATGCTTTGGGAATGTATTTAGAGTGCATGACTTAAGACTCTAGAAGAAGTCTTCTTGTCAATTTTGATTTTGATGAATTATAATTATGTTGTTTTCCCTGTAATTACCTCTAGCAGGAAGCATTACCACTACTATATACAAGTTGAGCTACATATACCTAGGGATGAAATAAAGTTTTAAATGAACAATTTCCAATGGTTTTTCTTGCAGACGATGCACTTCAAATTGATAGTTTCTGAATTAAAAGAAAAGAAGGGTTTTCTGGTTTATATTTCAGACACATCAATGCAACAAAGTTTCAAAGTTAATCTTTTGTCTGCATGTAAATTGGCAAAATTGCTGCGACACCACCCAGTGCTGGGAAGGCGGCTTTTCTTGATGCAGCACACATGTTTGACAATGTTCCTTCAATAAAGCACTTCAATCATGTTAATTTTAGTACTTTCGTGTCCTCATTTAACGCGAAATAACCATCTCTCTGCCATTTAGCTTGGTAATGTGCTTCTTATAATGTCTAAAAAGTTTATCTATTAACCAATTGCATTATTTAATTTAATCTCATTTCTTGATAATTACATTAAGTTAACCGAAGAATGGTATCTAGTTTCATCATCATATTAGGAACCCACCTTTTCTCTTTACTTGAGAAATGTTGGCAATGTCATTCATATACAAGAAGACCCAAGAATGTTGAAGATTTCTGTTGCATTATGCCTATTTTAATATGAAAAGGAAATAAAGCTCAACTACTTGGATGAGCAGAAACACTGATTCAACGATCGATTGCAGGAAGATGGGAAGAAAACAGTGCAGCTGAAACCAAATTGGATGTTCGAACACGATAAGAGTGTAATGTAACATGTTGGCTACAATTTTTGAGCATCTAACTTATCTTTCCAGCTAGATTTTAAACACTGGGGGTAATTCTCGCAGGTTGGAGCAGTTGTAGTTGGATTAGACCAGTACATAAACTATTACAAGCTTCAGTAAGAGAATCCAACTCCAATTTCTTTGGTTCTGAAATATTCTCCTACTCATTTGATAAAGGAAATATTAAAATATCTGATGTCGCAATAAAGTGAGTACATCAGGTTTGGATAATGTAACTCCTTTGTGTATAATAATTTTGCATTCCATTAGACAATCTCTATGATGTAGAAACAGAAATCAGAAGGGAAGCTCATTACCTTGCACTAAAATGTCCTGCATGAGATTCAAAAAATTGCAGAGACTATTTTTTTAAAAGAAAAAGAGGTTTATTCTTGTGATCATCATTGCTTCGTAAGCCTACTTAAGCCTGCTCATGATCATAACTGCTTGCTGCTTAGTTTTTTAGGTGGGGCTCCTATCCCAGTTTAA
Source organism: Santalum album (assembly GCA_034195605.1). Lineage (NCBI taxonomy): Eukaryota > Viridiplantae > Streptophyta > Magnoliopsida > Santalales > Santalaceae > Santalum > Santalum album. Next base: position 262,574 of record CM067261.1, read on the forward strand.
AAGCCATAGCCATACAGGTTTAGAATAATGGTAGACCTGCAGGTTGGGACACTTGATAATGGTAGATCTTCAAATTGTCATTCCATTCCACTATATGAAGAATGTGAAAATCACATTGATGACAACGGCAAGCGGATGCTGCGAGATTTCCATAAATTCAGCACATTTTGTTCGTACGTTTTAATGTTAGTTTATACAGCTTACATACTATCTGCCGATATGAAACAAAATGAGTTTTTAAATATATATATATGTGCTACTTGCTCCGTGTTTCATGTACGTAAATGGTAAATAATGGCAGATATGGAACCCTATGCATACGTGAAAATCCAGGATGCTTATTCATTGCTACCAATCGTGACGCAGTTGGACACATGACTGATCTACAAGAGTGGCCTGGTTTCTCTTCATTCTTTTAGCCAGACTATTTTGTAATAGCACGTCTAGTCAGGGTGTTTTTGAATGGTGTGAATGGAATGGGAATTAGAATTGTGACTCCATTCCCTTTTCTGTTTCTAAACAGTGGAATGTGAATCGGTATTTCCATTTCCATTATCTTTCCCGCCAATCAAATGCATCCTTGAGAATTTAGCTTAGTGATGGCCCTTGTTATGGATTGCAGGTGCAGGATGTATGGTTGCTGCAATATCTGGGTCAACCCAGAAGGAGCCTATTGTGGTTGGTAAACCATCAACTTTTATGATGGATTTTTTACTAGACAAGTAAGTAAAACTTCTGGAAATGCTTTTTTCGATTATGTTTGTATGGGCGAGTTGCACCTTCTCCAGAGTTCATGATCAAACTGATCTTTGCACCTGGAAGATACACAAGGATAGAGACACGTACCTAATCCATATACCATTGTGAGACAATAGGTTAGTTTAGAAGTTAAATAATTCGGGGTGTTTTTGGGGTGCAGGTTTAGTATCAATACAACAAAAATGTGCATGGTGGGTGATAGATTGGACACTGATATCTTGTTCGGACAGAGTGCTGGCTGCAAAACTCTTCTGGTGCTTTCAGGTACAGAGCATTCATTTTCCCTTTTTTTTTTTATCCCATTTAACGGCATCAGTTCGCTAGTTTTGTTCATGGTATTTATGTTAACTGCTTGTGATTGCAGGTGTGACATCCGAATATGGCCTTAAAGATCCTTTAAACAACATTCAACCTGACTATTATACGAGCAAGGTTTCTGATGTGTTTCAATTATTAGGAGCATAACTGGTTGTGCCCTTTATTTCAATAAAATAAAATGAGAATTCTTTGGGTGGAGGAGACTCTCCTTAGTGGTGATTGCAGCAGATAGGTTGCAATGGATTTGATGTAACCATATGCCATTTACTATTAGTGGCCTACACCCACTTAATCCCAAAATTAATAAAGGTACTTTGTATTGGCTTTATGTGTGTCTGTTTGTGCGTGTTTCCTCGTGCATGCACGTGCGCTCGCCCTCCCATGCATGCATGTTATTTATTAATTCTTTTTTATTTTTCTTGTTTCCTGCGTTTATGAAATTCTGTATTCATTCCCACACGGGAACCGGCGTTTAACTTTAACGATCGCGTACAATACAATTCAAGGTTGGTTCAGATTATTAAATTATTTGAATATTTAAAAATATACACACGTAGAATCCAGTATTTCAAACTGAATTATTTGAATTCTTTATACTTGCGCTTTTTATTTCTTAAAATTTTATACGTGCCCCCTTAGCGTAAACTCATCATGTGACTGGCCACGATTTTACGAGTCAAAAATTATATAGCTAATATTTTTTATCCATTACCTAATGAATTTATATTGATTGTGGGTACCATTTATCGGGTCTAACAAAAACATTCGATCAGCATATTAACATTTTTGCCTTTTCTTTTATTAACTTGGAGGAGTCTATGCTTGTAAATTGAGTAATTACTTTTAAATTCTAGCAATCTTAACTAATCACTTTGAAGCAAATACTTTTAAATCCTAGCAATCTTAACTAATCACTTTGAAGCAAATGAATCAAAAATGGGTGACCGCAAGAATTATATCATCTCAATAAATCAAAGTGAAGTATCCATTTGACTTATCCTTAAGATTGACTTTTTGATGAAAAACAGGGGATGCTGTGTTCCAACTTATCCTCTTTTTTACTAAGCAACGTGTTTTCATGTCTGCATAGGCATGGGTTGCTAAAATCAAGCCGTACATACTCTCTTGTATTTGACTAATCCTTGAAACTTCTTTTATTTATATTTCAGATGATGAGAGTAAGATTTGAAATTTCTAATCGCCCAATTAGCCCACAAGGAGGGAACATCCCAAGATCATCAATCAATCAATTAACTGGGAACTGCATGCATGCATTTGACAGCTTTGGAACTTTTGCGACTTAGAACCGACAAGATAATCGACAATCATACAAACAATAGGAAGAAGAAAGTTTGTTTTTGTCTTCATTTTAGGTCACTTGATCCGTAATTAGATGTTTTTAAGTCCCCCCCCACCCGGTTGCATCCCCCCTCAGAATGTTTTGAAGGAAGAAAAAAAAGAACTCCTGATATTTCTTTAAAGAAAACCAAAAATGGAAAGAATTTAAATGGTTGGTGTCATCATCAGCCGAAAAATTAAATGAATTCTGTGCAAAGGCTCCTCATTTTATAAGGTTTCAACTTTTCATAGCACTTATATTGTGGATGGAAATTTGTAATTAGTTAGTGGAGTTTAGTCTGGGCTGCACCCTTAAGTTCTCAATTTTATCAAGGATTTGGTAAAAACGTATTCTTTGAGCCACAAACAATACAAGTGAAGAGTTGTTATTATTATTATTTTTCGCTGTTGTACAATTGATAAAAAGAAAAAGAGGATGTGGGCTAATATCCCCTCCCTTTGACATTGGGTGCAGAAGGTTTGAGTTGTCTTCTAAAAATTGAATGAGCACTTCTTTTGAAAATTGAAATTTTGAAATCACAGCCAGGTTTTGAATACTAAATAAGATTCATGCAATCCATGTTAAAAATAAAAAAAAATCTCTTGTAAATGGAATCTTTCCTTATCGCACATTAATTAACTTATAAAAAGCCTTATAGACAAAAGTATTACAATGAATTACCATCATCAGAGGATTCCTGAAATTCATTATACCAAATGTTAAGAAAAATGCTTCTAGAAACTCAAGATTGCTTGAAAAGACATATGCAAGATAGGTCTTATTAGTATGTGAATGGTTCCATCTCACTTATCCTTTCGACAATTCCACGCATCTCATTTTTTGGACGTCCAATAATATTAGATATGATATTATTTTTTAAAAAATAATGGTTTATAAACATCTTTCATATGATTTTCTTGGCAATTAAACTTCAGCTAAAATGAGACATCTCTAGATTAACATTGCTACACAAGCAAAAGATTTTGTCAAAATATTCTGCTTCTAGAATCTAAAATTTTCATTCAATTCAATTAAAAAAATAGCAATAATGGCGTTCACCATTCATATTTCCTTGTGTTTATTCATCATTGTTACATACAAAACGTCTATGTCAAAGGTTCAATTCATTCAACCGGTGGAAATGGGGCCTAGATTCAGGCTTAGGTAAACGGAGTCAAAGTTCAAAATGATTTAGTTTTTTATTAAAAATGGGAAGCATCGGCCTTCTCCAACGGCAACCGCAAGATGAAAAGGGAAAAAGAAAAAGAAGGTTGAAGCAGGAAAACGACCAGCTCGGGAGAGTGGTCGCCATGTGTTCTTTGGTGAGTTGGAAGACCTTCACTTTAGGTTTGACCTCTCTCTCTCTCTCTCGCGTAGGCCCACTCAATTTTCTTACTCACAGACTCCTCTTTCTCCTCGCTCTCGGCAGGTATCTCGGGTATGACGAACTCTCCTTTCCACGGTGCTTCCTCTTTCCACTGCCTCTGCAAATCCCCCAAAGCTCCGATCTTTAAATCTAGGTGGGTGTTTCGTCTCCCTCTCCCTCACTTCATTCCTTAGTCTCTTGAGTTCTTCCTGATGCGTTTGTATCCCTTTCCCTTTTGGTCTTCCGTTTTGCATCTGGTTGTCTTATGGGGTTTTGGATCTACTGTCGTAGGACTTGGCAGCAACCCCTCTAGATTGATTTCTCTTGAATTCACTCATTCATGTTGCTGTTTCTGTTTGCGTAATCTATTTTGAGAGGTGTACAGGATTTGCATTTGTGTAATCTATTTTGAGTCTCTCCAATAAATGTTTTTCTCATTCATTCATTTATTTTTTGAGCGCATACTGCATATTGAGTTGAGCACTTTAAGCGAATGATGTGTCTCCTTGTACTCTTAATGTTGCTTCATCTGGCATTAACAAACTTGGCGGTACCTTTTCAATCTAGGCTATTTGATCCAGTTTTCCAGGTTACGTAGTACAGGTTCTGCAATGATTCAAATCTTGGCTGAAATTTTATTACTTGATGTATAGCTTCTTCGTCTTTTTTTTCTTGGGAAAAATTTGTATTTTAAATGTTTTGAAAAAGTTTCGTTCAAGATTACTTAATTTGCTTCACAACTGGATTAACTTTTATTTTGTACGAAACAAGGAATTAGTCAGCTGCACTTTCATAATTAAGTACATTGTATTGATTGATGTTCAATTGATTATTTGCCGTTGTTGTTGTCTTCAGAGTTGAAAGGGGAAGAAATTCTGGCTGTTAATTGTGGGAAAATTGCGTTTGAGGATGGAGGATATGCGGGGAATTGACTATCTAAACATCATCCTTTAAGTTTCATTCCATGGCCTCAAAAACTGGTCCCGGAACTTCCCAAGAGCTGCAGAAGAAAAATGCTTCTTCTCACATAGTTGAAGAAAATAATTGCAATAGGCCTGCAGCAGTAAAATCTGCATTAGTCACACAGAAACAGGTTACAATACAAGTGCCTGAGAATAAAAAGTTGCCGGCGTCTGCTGATTCTTTAGTAAATAAACTGAATACTAGTTCTTTGTCAAATGGTGTGGGACGGGTCTCAAAAGATGTAGACGAAGAAAAGAAAACTTCAGAGAATGGAAGTTTGCAGGACAGTTCGGTTTCTAGTCTCACAAGCACCAAGCTTAGCGATCGCGGTGATTTTATTGAGAGTAGTAGGAGTAGCATGTGTAGAGGGAGCACAAGCAGCGATGTAAGTGACGAAAGCTCTTGTAGCAGCTTTAGTAGTGGCATCACTAAACCTCACAAAGCCAATGACTCGAGATGGGAAGTGATCCAGGCTGTGCGAGCGCGAGACGGGGTCTTAGGTTTGAACCATTTCAGGCTGCTAAAGAGGTTGGGGTGTGGGGATATAGGGAGTGTGTATCTCTCAGAGTTGAATGGGACTAAGTGCTATTTTGCAATGAAGGTTATGGACAAAGGATCTTTGGCTAGTCGAAAGAAGCTGCTTAGGGCCCAGACAGAGAGGGAGATACTGCAGTCTCTGGACCATCCATTCCTTCCCACATTGTATACTCACTTTGACACTGGTAAGTTCTCATGTTTGGTGATGGAGTTTTGCCCAGGAGGAGACCTTCACACCTTTAGGCAGAGGCAGCCAGGGAAGCATTTCTCCGAACAAGCAGTAAAGTATGATCTAGTTTTATAATCATAATCGCATTTTTATTTTTATTTTATTTTTTTTGTGTGTGATAGTTAAATATGTGTGCATTCAACCCGAGTGACCACAAGGATCTGAACCATTGGAGCTGCCCAACATCTTTACAAACACGCTTTAATCTCATTTTGATATATTATTTGTTCTATTCTTTGTAGCTGCCATGCATCTACTGATTTCTCTCGATTTTCTTAGCGTGCTTCTAAGATTTTTGCGCGCTGATGTCTTTACTACATTCTTTTCAGTAATGTATTTATATGTTACTTCAAATTCAGAGTTATGATTTTGGTCAATGTTGATCAATGTTTTGGTTAGAATAAAAATTTGTAGGACATTTGGAACAAAAGGATGTTTGAAAGGGAGAAATGTTTGCTACTGAACCAAGGAGAGATGGATGTAGCCTATGCCATCTTAGGCGATAAGTTGTAATTATAGAAACAGTTCTAATTGTTATGACTAATCAGTCAAACTCTTTCTTGGTAAGTTTTGGTGTACTTGGGTTGGCATCCCTGTAGCGCCAATTAATAAAATTTTAATTTGCACTGATAAAAAAAATACTACCACTTTCCTAGCCTAGTGTTACCAGCTTCTTAATTAAATTCTTGGTACTGGGCAATGTCAATGGTTCAAATCCTTGTTATTGATTGACTGTCTGTATATTTACTAGTAAAAATAATTGCAAGGCATTTCACCCATAATAGTTTAGTGTTTCTCATTTATATTTATTCAGATCTTGGGAATTTGGCTTCATAAATGAAACCTTGCTGTTGTCTGCACATAGGTGGTTCCCATGACTTGAACTATGATGCCCAGAGCATCAATACTGTTGAACCAAGCACATACCTCTTTATGCCCCCAACTCTCCTGAAAATAAATATAAAAATACAACAAAGTATGACTTAATACAGTACCATAATCACATTGGTACATCATCATCAACAAAGGGAATCTTCCTCATTACGATTAGAACGTGTCCAACGTTGCGTGATGTGCAAATAAAGCCATATCTGGCAGGGAATCTTCCCTAGCAAGATATGTAGTTGTGTGTGATAGTGTGTCAAAGACACTTCTTTTTTTCTCATGCTGCTGGGAATAGAATCCTTGCCTACAAGATCTGGTCTTTTGTCTCCTTTTTCATGCTTGTAGCATAATTTTGCCGAAATCATTGAAAAACTTGGGATGAATTGGCTTCCATTTTTATTGTTGGGTTTACTGTTCTCTGGTCTTGGTCGAAAAAGAAGTGTTGAGAGAGAGAATATGCGTGGGACCTGGATGCAATGGAATGGACAATGGGGTGAAACCTCTCAACAAGACATGATTTTTACTCTTTAGCATCCATTCCATTTCATTCTAACGTGCTAAACATAGCCTTACACAATACATCAGTTGTGTAAATTAAAATTGTGCTAACTGTTTTTCCTCTTTTTTTTTTTCTTTATCTCTTTTGATATGTAGATTTTATGTGGCAGAGGTCCTTCTAGCCCTGGAATATCTCCACATGCTTGGAATAGTTTATCGAGACCTTAAGCCTGAAAACGTTCTTGTGAGGGAGGATGGACACATAATGCTCTCCGACTTCGACCTCTCCCTCCGCTGCACTGTCAGTCCAACACTCGTGAAAACTTTACCCACTGACGCCTCCGACCCTTTTCAGAAAAATCCCGTTTATTGCATACAGCCTTCCTGTATGCAGCCTTCGTGCGTCTCTTCTACCACCACATGCTTCTCTCCCCGTTTCTTTTCAAGTAAGCCTAAGAAGGACCGAAAACCAAAAAACGAGGTTAGGAGCCAAGTAAACCTTTTACCTGAGCTTGTTGCGGAGCCAACTGGGGCCCGATCCATGTCATTCGTTGGGACCCATGAGTACTTGGCACCCGAGATCATCAAGGGTGAAGGCCATGGAAGCGCAGTGGATTGGTGGACGTTTGGGATCTTTTTACATGAGTTGTTGTTTGGCAGAACTCCTTTCAAGGGGTCTGGGAATCGGGCAACTCTGTTTAATGTCGTGGGCCAGCCTCTCAGGTTTCCAGAAACACCGGCCATCAGTTTTGCAGCAAGGGATCTGATCCGGGGGCTGCTGGTAAAAGAACCACAGCATAGATTGGCGTATAAAAGAGGGGCAACAGAGATCAAGCAACACCCATTCTTCGAAGGCGTGAACTGGGCATTGATTCGATGTGCTAACCCTCCTGAAATCCCTAATCCAGTTGAAATTGAGAGAGCAATGCCCCTATCGACAGCATCAGGCGAAAAGGCTACTGCTTCCGCTGTTAAGGCCAGTCCTGATGAGAAGAATGCCGATAATTATTTGGAATTTGATTTCTTTTAGCAATAAACCTATTGATTTCCCTTTTTCAAAAAAGAAAAAGAAAAAAAAAAGGGTCAATTGGTAAGCAGCTGAAGCTATCTTGGGACATCTCAGGAACTGCAGAGATTGAGGGTATGGGCGTGTTTTCTGAAAGATTTGCCTTTTTTTATTGTATTGTATTGTATTGTTGCTGCCTGTTGTACCACAGTTTTATCTCTGTATTGCAAGAAGTTAATAGCCCCACCTTGGACTTTCATCAGTTTTCTATGCCATACATATCACAGACAGATCAGTCGGCAAGTGTAAGAAAAGGAGGAAAAAAATAAATAAATAAGAGAAACGTGTGGAGTTGCCATTCTTTGTCTTTTTTATTTTTTCCTCTCTTTATTGGAGGGATGTTGGGTATACGAAGTGAGAATTACTGATCTTATGGTTCCCCATCCTGTAAGGTTGAATTTGAACTTTTGAACCTGTATGGATGTATAAGATTTTCTAAGCATCGCATGCACAGGGATGCTGCTTTGGTTTGAAATATATTAAAATGGAGAAACACAAATTGGAAACCCTCACCGTCCATAGTCATCACCATGAATTTACAGACCCCCACCCACAAATTAGAAACCCTGATCCTCCAGTTTGGTCCGATATGGCAGTTCTTCACCAATGGCCTCCACCTCCCTCTCCTCAAACCGCACAACTCCTGCGCTCCTTCTCCAAACCCTAATTATTATCCTGGAAGTGCAGAGAGAAAGATTTGGTACAAGGGCGAGGTGAGGTATCGCTGCATGGAAACTCATTTACACGATGACTTGACTAATCTTGAGTTGGAACATCCGGTTTCTGTGGAAGATCAATGAGAAATTCCATGGGGATATGAACCGATTTCTGAGTGCGATGATAGAGCCGGTCATGGGTAAAAATACAACAAATCAGAAAATTAAGAAAGAGAGAGGGATCAAGAATTTGAAAGGAATAGAAGAATATGAATTCATTGTTGTAATCTCTAAAAATAAGAGTCAAATCAGAGTCGCAGAGATAGAGAAAACGCAGAAGAGGACGACAATGAGAGGAAGAAATGGATAGGAAGCTCACGTCAATTCACAATGATCCCTCATTTTCCCTTCTTCGCCTAATTATTGATGCTTGATACAAATGAAATCAAAATGAAATTATTTTGATTAAAGCAATCCAACAACTTATAATACCCCTTAATTTAAACATCATTGTCCTCATGGATTAAGATTGGGGAATTGAGAAAGGATCAGCGAAGCATCTTCCCATGTTGCATTCTCTAAGATACTATTTTACCATTGGATCAGTATCTGGGTAACTACTTCGTTCCCCTTTTCACCATTCTACGGTCTAAAATAGCCATTGGTTGGATCAAGTTTCCCTTTTAATAGTAAGACATGAAACATAGGGTGTATTTGCGACGTTGTTGGTAAGTGCAACTTGTAGGCCATTTTTCCTACCTTTTCGACAATCTGATATAGTCCATAGTATTTTGGAGACAATTTATGGTTTTTCCTTATTGCTATAAAAATTTGTCTTTAAGGTTGTAACCTCAGGTACACCTAGCCACCCACATGGAATTCCTTTTCAAATCAGTTTTGATCTGCCTACACCTTATATATGCTCTCTGCCTAGGTGATTGCCTCCTTGAACAGCTAATCCATGACATGCTGGTGCCTAAAGAAATCCCTGACTGCCTCTACTTGGGTATCAGATATATGGGTAAGGTTAGACACTATGGTTTAGCCCCACATAGAGCTTCATATGGTGACATGTTGATGGCACTATGAATAGTAGTGTTATATCACCATTCTACCAATGGTATCAAATGGTTTTAATGCCCTCTCATAGTTCTTAGGTATGTTTCAATGCAACAATTAACCCACTCAGTTTGGACATCCGTTTGTGGATGGTAGGCAATACTATAATACAGCTTAGTACCCATCAACTTAAACAGTTCAGACCAACAGGTGCCGACAAAAATTACATCTCAATCACTCACTATAGTCTTGGGTAATCCATGTAACTTGTATACAATACCCATGAATATGGCACCTAGTTTAGTGGCTAAAATTGGATGAGATAAATTGATGAAACGTCCAAATTTCGTGAACCGATCCATCACTACCCAAATTGTATATTTGCTGGAGGACTTTAGTAATCTTTTAATAAAACCCATGGGTATATCCGCCTAGATGTGCTCAAGTACGGGCAATGGTTGTAAAAGCCCAGGATTTCAACCTTATCCCTTTGGCAAATGTCACACTCCTTCACCCAAGTTTGGACTGCCTCCTTCAATTTAAACCAGTAGAAGAAGTGCACAATCCTTTTGTAAGCGGCATCTCTACCCGAATGTCCATCGAAGCTATTATCATGGAATTCCTTTAATATTTCTTCCCGCACATTTCTAGTGCTCCCCACATAAATCTTTCCACTAATTTTAATCAGCCCTTGACAGTAACTGAACTTTGAAATTCTTGCTGGTTGGCTAGCATGATTAGTAATGATGGCCTAAGCTTCCTCATCATTTTCATAACTACTAATGATCCTAGTGAGCCAAACCGGTGTACTGGTGGTAATTTGTGCTAGTTCTTCTTCAAGTTTTCGTAACCTTGACAATGCATTAGCTACTTTATTTGCCATTCCTTTTTTTTTTTTTCTTAACACTATCTTATAATCTAGCCCCATTAGTTTGGTTAGTCATTTTTGTTGTAAATGAGTAGTGACTTGCAGCTAGAGTAGATACTTGAGGTTTTGATGATCTATTTTGATGATAAAATGATGTCCTTGAAGGTAAGAATTCTATTTTGCGTGCTTAGTTTGCTTAAAATTCTAAGAAATTTTCACGAAAAAAAAATTCCGCACTCAAACAAAATATCTTCATATTTTGTGTGCAATTATCGAAAAGCCCTTGGCCTAAGCCAGACATAATAATAGTAATAGTGGCTTATGATTTCCGAACCTTAGTAGGAGAAAATTATCAGTTTCGAAGAAGTCGGGAATAAAATCGAGTTTTGCAATAGTGCTTTTGGCCAAGTTATCGATTATCGGACAAGAAATCTTTAACGAATGACCGGTGTGACATGTGGGACCCAAGTAAAATATGTGGTGGAGGAAAATTGACTTTTAGATATTTTGAGTTATGAAATGACCAAAATGCCCATGTTGTTTTCAAAGGGTTACATTTTGGTGTAGGGCTAAAAATGGAAAGAAAAGCAAAAATTGCCAACAAGTAGCCGTGAACCTCCTTTGAGATTCATTGTGCAAACTTAGTTAAAGAAAAAAAAAAGAAAAATAGAGAGAGAAAAAGAGAGTTTAGGTTTTGGAAAAACCTCTTGAAGGAAGTCGGCTTTTGCAACAAGGACTTCAAATTCTTGCTAAAACAAAGTTGTTAAGGTAGAATTCTTACCCTCAAATCTCAATTTTTAAGTCTTGATTCCATATTTTGGCATGCTTTTTTTAGGTAAGAAATTATATAATGATTTGAGCCATAATCATCGTTATTATAGTTTCCATGATCAATTGTGTTGTATGAAATGATGATTATTATATGATTAATCATCTCAGTTAGGTACGTGTTCGACCTTAAAAAAAAAGGGGGTTTAATGTGGTGTTTGTTAAATTTTTCCTTAAGTGAAATTTTTGTGAATAATGGATTGTGTGCAAGTTTAGGGCAATATGATTTTGGTTATTTTTCATCCAGAAATATTTTAAATTTGAGAATGTTTTCTTCTGAAAAGTTGTAGTTTTGACTAAATTCTACAAGTTTGGTTTTGGAATCATCTTCATCCGAGATGTGTACAAAGAGTTTTGGAATGTTAAAGTTGCTATAGAAAATCTAGGTGAACTGTCTCACAGCCCAAATTTCTGTTTTTCGTTTAGATTTTTACCCCTTTAAATGGATGATTTTGCAAGAATTTTCAAATTACGAACTTTTTTTATTTTAGTTATTTAAAAGTTCTCTTTTGGAGTCAAAATGTTTTAAGCTCTGTAGCAGAAGTTGTTGCATTTCTAATGCTAGGTGTCTAAAATGATATTTTGGGTATTTCAAAATTATAGTCAGTCATTTTTTGTCCTGTTTGACATATCTCGAATGTGAATCACTATTTGAGATTAAAAAGGAAGTTGTAAATCAATTTCACATCTAGGTATTTTATTTTTACTGCAACTCCAAAATGTATGTGTATCAGAAGTTGTCTTAATATTTTTGAGAGTGGTAAGAACTGACTTTTAGTGACTAGATTCGTGCACCTACTGTTTTGACTTGATTGGCCCTTTCAAAGATCGAATCTTATGAAGTGTTCAATATAAAAGTTATAAATAATGAGGTTATCTAGCTTTGTTCTTTAAAGAGTAAACAAATTTGAATATTTTAAGAGAAGTTGTAGCATCTTCACTCGAGGTTACCATTTTTACCAAAGTGTTGGCTATTTAAATGTTTTATGAGATGATTAAGAATAAATTGCTTCCTATGAATGATTGATTGTTTTATGTGTTGTTGAACCTTTTTAGTGTTTGGTTGAGAGCTTTGGGTGGCTACCTTGTGAGTTGTCACTTTGGTGGTCCTTGTTGGAATCATATGCGAGGCTTGTGTTTGTTTTCAAGTCGTGTTTGTGTTGCTGAGTGTTCATGTCTCTTTTTGAATGCCTTACATTTTGTATTGATTTGCATTTAACTGAGATGAATGGAACTATTAGACCCTGTACTTAGGTTAAATAATGTACACCTTTTGCCTATATTGGCGGTCAATGGATCTATTAGACAAAAACTATTTTGGATTGTGTGTTCTAGTCCTAAAGTTTGAGCACAACTAGCTATATTTAGCTAAAACATTCATGACCTTACGGTCTCTCAATGTTTGTGGTTGAGTTGAATCGTTGGAGTTGTTGGATGGTTGTGTTACTTAATGTTTGTTGGAATGCCACGTGCACTTTTTTTTTACTCATGAGGCATTTATGTTGGTTTATCTATTTGAAACCATTATATTGTTTGCACATGATATAACCTGGTAGACGTTCTTTATTATAAGTTTTATACTGAGTGTTTATTACTCATGTGTGCTTTTCTTACCTACCAAGTGGTAACGTGCTAGCTGAGCGGGCTGAAGCAAAGAGGAGGAAGGGCAAAGGTAAAGTTTCGTTTAAGTTGTACCCTTTTGCTAAAACCTTAAAGGTGTTATGTAATAAGTGTTGAGATGGTATGCTTTGTGTGCATCGTGTTCTATGTTATAAGTTATCAAACCATCTAGTTGTTGGTGAATGGTATCCTTTAGCGTGGATGTTGAAACCGCAGGTTTACTATAACATGATCAATTAAGCATAGTATTGTGTTATTGTTTCCTTTGCTAGTTTAGTTGAACCTAATACACCCACAGTCTTGCTAAAGGACACGAAAGGCATGGGTGTCACACCTTAACCAATCCAACAGGTTTTAATTCGTTGGAGTGATGTTACTGTCAAGGTTATCCTTATTGAGGGTATGAAGACCACCCCTTCAAAGGTGGATAAATTATAAGTAAGTTCGACTTCCTTGGTTTTTCTCAGTGTTTTTTTCCTATTCCCTTTACATATTTCTTTCTTTCTTTTTTTTTTCTTTTTTCTTGTGTGTGTAACTTTTGTTGGGCGTATAATTTCTTATTTTCGTATGATTGTAGTTGCTTTTGAGTTGCAAAAGTTTTATTTTGTTTTTGTATGAGATTGCAATTAGAGGCCTTTGAAGGGCTTTTTCCCCTTTTAGTTTTTATACTAATCAGTGGATAAGAAATATATACTTCCTATTAATCATGTTTCACTTCAAACTACACGTGAACTGATAAGCTGGAACTATATGATAGAATTAAGTTCCTATATGCTAGTCAATAACTGGCAATTTAGCCACCAACATTTCAAGTGGGATGAATTTACCGCTAAGGTTACTAAACGAGATAATTTAATCACCTATGTAAGTTAAGATTCATAATTTTTTTTTATTTTTTTTAATCAACAAGCTTTTGAACCCTTTCAACAAAATTATTTCACTCATGATAATGATAGTAAATATTTTGTATATCAAATTTATCTTTACCATACTTGTAATTAATTTAATTTCATTTTATTCAATATTTCAAAAATATATGACATTTATGAATATTATTATTATTATTATTATTATTATTATTATTATTACTATTATTATTATTAATGTAAAACAAGGGATGGTATCAAATATTATGGGATGTCAATCTTAAAGACAAAATTTTTCTAACAATTCATTATAATAGTTTATTATCTTTTCACATAATTTATATTATTATTATTTTTTAAAAAATTAATTGTTTTAAATTTATTTTTACTATAATTTTAATTAATTTGATTTAATATTATTTAATATTCTCAAAATATATTAGAATGACATCTCATAAGAATAATAATGATATAATATTTATTTTTTAAAATTTTTTTTTATTTTTAGTGAAATAGTTTTTCTTAGGTGTCAACAAACTTTTATAAGTATATATATACATATACATATCTATATATAATATATGAATGTTGAAGCAAACTTTGACACGTGGCACTCTCTTATAGCGTGCATGAACTACCTAAAGCCCTCTGGCCGTGAGGGATTCTTGCATGCCTTTCTCCTCATGATGAAGAAATGTCGGTTACAAAAGAAGACAAGATATTTGTTCAAGCCACAAATCCTAGACGTCTCCGGCCCTCCCCCTCCACCTCCCCCTCCCTTTTCAATTTTCGCCCTCTCCATTCCCTCTCAATTCATCAATTAATACATTTGTTCATCTCCTTTGTAATCACATATTTGATGCAGCCCTCAGGAACCTCTAATTCATTGAGAAAACCTAATCCGCATTTCTTCTGCATCCATCAGTTGTGGGTTTATTCAAATATACTACTTCGTTTCTACTTATTTACATGAGGTATACCACCTTCTTCAAATGATCATTGGTGTAATAACAATCTACTTCTTTTCCTATTTCTAATAATTTATGGTAAATTAACATTAGTGTTTCTTCTTTTGAATTAGTTTTACCTTTTTCCCTTCCTCGATTCCCAGGGTAATTGAAGTTGCATTCTTTATGTTCATAAAAATGCTTGATAGAATTTGAAACTAATTGTTGTTATATTTTTTACCTTTTCATTCATCCATGTTTAAGTTTCATAGGAAATTGAAGAATTGCTAAAGCATACAGAGATTAGGTATCTAAAAATATATATGAAAATTTGGCGTCCAAACTATCATAATGTTGTGAGATGGTGAATTCGTCGTAAGGCTTTAAGATTAGGGCTTAAAAGGAGTTATAAATTTTGATTCCTTATATATAATATATGGATGTTGAAGCAGACTTTGACACGTGGAACTCTTTTATAGTGTGTGTGAACTACCCACAACTCTCTGGCCATGAGGGATTCTTCCATGCCTTTCTCCTCATGATAAAGGAATGTCGGTTACAGAAGAAGACAAGACATTTGTTCTAGTTACAAATCCTAGACGTCTCCGCCCCTCCTCGTACCTTTTCAATTCTTACCCTCTCTATTCCTTTTCAATTCCTTAATTATCACATCCATTCATGTCCTTTATAATCACATATTTGATGCAGCCCTTAAGAACCCCTAATTCCTTTAGAAAACCTAATCTTCATTGCTTCTGCACCCATCCCAAGTTTGCCAGTTTTCTATTACTTTACTTTTTATGCTTGCATCAATTGTGCGTTTATTCTAATATACCACTTCATTTCTACGTATTTACATGAGGTAGGCCACCCTCTTCTCGTTGGTGCAACAACAATCTACTTCTTCTCCCATTTCTAACAATTTCAAGTAAAATTACATTAGTATTTCTTTATTGTCTAAATAGTTTTACCCTTTGCCCTCCCTTAATTTCTAGGATAACTAAAGCTGCATTCTTTGTGTTCGCAAAAATGCTTGAGAGAATGTGAAACTAATTGTTGTTATATTTTTTATCTTTTCATTCATCCAAGATGTATGTATATAAAAACTAGGCATCCAAACTATATAATGTTGAGAGATGGCGTATTCATTGTAAGGATTCAAGAATGGGGCTTAAAATAAGTTGTAAATTTTGATTCCTTATATTGTAGCCCGATGAATTACAAACAAGTTATTAATTCCACCATGCACACAAAAATAGAATAGTAAAAACCAAATAATGATAAAAATACAAGCACAAGATGATCATGTATAGTTGATGCAATAAATTGTTTAAAATATAGGCGTCGAGTGTGTCAATAGCAGTCATACAAATAATTCACGGTAAAAAAGAAAGTTTGTCAAAACCAATAGACATGATACAAAAGCCCTACATCTAATCGTTGATTAGAGGAATAAATTAACCTCAGTTCCATAGAAAGCAACTTTTAATTGAAGGTTAGATCCTTCAATTTTGTATATGTATACGTTCATATAACAAAAATGAAAGCAATCAAGCAAATTATACTGAATGATAAGTTGTCTAAAAATTTTATAGCCCAAAAATCCCAGAGAATGTCAAAAATGAAGATCCTTTAAAGAGATAACGAATCAACATGTAACCATAGACCCGGAAGAAAGATAAGAAGGAGAAATTCAAAAAAATATTAACAATTAACCAACCAACTTATAATGAAGCATAGCTAAGCGATCCTACCCACGTCGGACCTAGCACCAGGTGGTTTGACCAATAGTGTGGCCAAAGAATATTGAATGGAGATCCTGTATTTTATATCCAATGGTTTCTTCAGCTACTGTCCTCATTTAACTAATACTTTTTAAATTTGGCAAGGTTGCGACTACTTCTAAGTCATCAAGTTCAGAACAACTGAAAATTTCACTCAAGGATTGCTTCACATGTAGGTACAGGCTCTCTTATCTTTTACACACATGCTGGTCTGCATACATAAACACTTGCGTTTTCGAAATAGAGTTTATGAAAAGATCACAAACATAAGGCTTCGGTATGTCACAGTGCACTAAAACATGAAAAGTTATGAAAATCAAGAATAAGAGAAATATTATGTTTACGGGGATCAGACACTCAAAGAAGAAAGTGCTGCTCTTAGTGGGACCAGGGTTTGGCTCAGAAGAATGACAGTAGAAACACATTTCAAGTTACAACCACGCAATTGACACAATTGGCATGTACACAAGCCGAGACAGCTATGCTTAAGAAGCAAAGCTTGGAGGAGAAACTTTAGAAATTTATGTAGCATATTTTCCTTTACTACAAAGACAAGAACCACCCCACCACCTCCCCCCCTCCCTCCTTCCCCGCCCAAAAAAGAAAAAAAAAATCTTGACTGTGTAGTTTGTAAATTACACTCGGGATCTTACCAAGCATTGGTTTAGTACTAAATATACAAGTGTTTGTCAAGGAAGGGAGGCCCAAATTTTATTTTCCATTGGGTGAGTCAAAATTCATTTTTTGTTGGGCAAGGAAGCCCCACATTCGTTCTATGATGCCTGGCAGCCCCATTTTATTTTTCCCCGTAGGGAGGCCCAATTTTGATCTTCCATTCCAAATTCATTCTTCATTGGGCAAGAAGGCTCAAATTTGTTCGACAATGGGCCGGGGAGCCTCAATTTATTTCTTCTCTTGGACCAACCGAACCCAATTTGTTGTTAAGCAGCCCAATATTTTTTTCCTGCCGGGGCCAGTCAGGTCCAATTTTGGATTTTTGGGCCAAGATTAGGCCCAATATTTTTTTTGTTTTCGGCCAACTGGGCCGAATGTTTTTCCTCATTGGGCCCGGTGTACGATATATTTATTATTGGACCAAACAGGCCCAATAAATTTTCTTTCGTAGCCTGGCAGGCTCAATTTAGGTCTTTGGCCCAGAAACTTCTTTCTGGCCAAGCAGCCCAATACATTTTTCCTTGCTGGGCCAGCCAGGCCCAATATGATTATCTATTGGGCCTGGTAGGGACAAACTCGCTCTTGCTGTTAGCCTCAGAACTCGGGCCCAATCTAAATTATTGGTGGCATAGGCAACCTGTCGAAATTCTCAACGGGCTCCGGAAGCACAAAGTATATTTACGCTTGCGTAGGAAAGCCTAAATTAATTTTCTCATTGCCTAATTCTCACTGATGAAATAATACTTCAAGGACTTTTAATTGCCCAACTTAATAATGCCCTTAGGCGACACTATCATTTCAAGCTTCCCTCTTGTACTGTTTATCCACAACAACTGTGATTATGAGGAGAAAGTGTATCCAGAGCCCAACCAAAAATTGTCAGGAATGGATGAACGGAATTTTCTACCAATATTCTTTTTCTTTTTGCATTTCAGGGTTATATTTTTATCAGTCCGCTCTTTACCATTAGATTGTCTATTGTATTAAGGTCTCAGCGTTTTCTCTAAATCCAAATAACTGCTGTCAACTTTTCCCTCCCGAGGAAATATTACAAACCATCTAACTAAATAATACATGATCCTTTCAATTGTTTACAATTATCACAGCTGGTAATAAAGAATTGCTTAGCTATCACGAAACAAAGGGAAAAGAAAAGTGTTGCATTACATAATATGTCAACTATCTGTACATATTACAGGATTATACAGGCTCGATTTTTTATGTTACATATTACTTATTTGTAAGGAGGCCAAGTAGAATTCTAATCCTCTAATAAGCCGACTACACTAGGAATAGTGTGACCTCACCACAACCGTTGTGCCTAAGGCTGATTACTTTGCTCGACGCCTCCACATGTTCTGCATATTATAGGAAAACAGAAATAAAATTTAGAACTTGCATACATCCGACAAGAACAAAGAAAATGGATACTGTTAAAGAGAAAGTTGAGTATGAACCGTACAAGAGTCTCGTTGTCAGAAGCTTCCTCATCGTGGGAATTGGAAGTCTCTTTAGTTTTCTTGTCCATTTCATCCGAATCGGTCGAACTTCCTGCAGCATCTTCGTCAGTTTGGTTCCCTTCTGACTTAGATGATTCCTCTTCACCAGATTCTTCTGTAGAGACTTCCCTTGATGAGTTGGGTTTCGCTTCCTCTGAATGAGATTTAACTTCTTCACCAGAGTCATTGACATCTGAAGATATGGGAGATGTATCCTCAACCTGTTTCTCTTTAACCAAAGGCTCCCCTTGTTCATATCTATCGGTAACGCTTAAGCCGCCCTCAGGATCTACCATCCGCTTTCCTTCAGATGCTGATTTTCCTTCCGCATCAGACTCTTCTCCACCTTTAGGACTCTCATCCATTTCCTCAATCTCATCCCTTTTCAAGTCACCTGGAAATTTAATTTGAGATTACAAGAGGGAGAGAATTATCCATGGAGAAAATGTTCTACACAATTGAGATTCAACCGCACAGTTCTTGTCCATCTTCGACCAACACAGAATATTGTCAAATTTATTTGAGATCTGATCTTATTACAACAAGCTCTAGTCACAAGGAATATTCCAAGATTGATGCATATGAGAACCCAGAGAAACGAAAGGATCAAATTGACCCAACACAAGGATGCTATCGTCGGTTTTTAAACAAAGCATTCCTGTTAATATATATATATATATTTTAATGATTGATAAATACACATGCACCCAACCTAGTAACTACTAGCATTCAAATCCTTGACTTTGTCCAGCACGAGGATTTATTACACATACCGATAACTACTAGACTAGGTAACTACCTCAGTTCAATCTTCTAGCAAAGATTAAAGAAACAATCATTATGGCCTAGATCTTATAGTCAGACATGCTATGTTTGACTACAAGCAAGAGATCATGGTCCTAACAAACAAGTGAAGCCTCATCCATTTTCTTAAGGGAAAAATCATCATCTAGAATGATCAATCCACAGCAGGGAACCTCAATTTCATCTTCAACCTGTTTAGGGGCTATTTTGTTAGGGTCAGGTTCTATGCCCTGCCCCATCTTTTTGTTTCTAATAAATGTGCAGAGACTTCTGCCCTGTTTCCTCAGAGAGAGGGCGGGCCGGCGCGGGGGCGGGGGAGAAGGACCATAGGCAGCCAGAAACTTCAATTTGCATCATAAATCTTAGCAATAGGTTACCTGAGATCACATCGTCAGCTTTGGAAGCAGGTTCAGGAGTAGACACATCAGAGCTTGCTTCGTTCTCAGCTACACGTGAATCAGTAGCAGTTTTGCTCTCTGATGCCCCTCTTGCACTGTGTTTCAAATTTTTTCTTGGAGTTCTTTTCCCTCTTACTCTAAACAATAATGGCCTTTAATTCAGTTCAAAGTTCAGGAGGGAAAGTAAATTTGTTTTTTTTTTACAATGCACGGTGCTGCAACATCCTACTCACCTCTTATTTTGTTTCTTACTCTGATACGAACCACCCAAAAAATTATTTTCCTGCGCAGGTGACCTGACGAGGCAAATTACAAATGACTAGTTAATCATATATAGAAGAAAATACTACAGAGTCGATTCGTTTTCAAAAGTTGTAAATTTACTCCATCAAACTTCTAATGAGTTTTACTTTATTCATTTTATAATTTTTTAAAGCAAATAAATACTTAAAAAGTTTTCAAAGTGCAAATTGGTCACATTGGCTACTATGTCAGTGTTCCCCCCATTGGGTCTTCTGCAAAAAATGTGTTCCACTGGATTCAATTTTACCTACATGGAAACATGGATCCTCTGGAAAGGAAAATTAGAATGCAATTCAAGATGCAAGCCAATCACAGCTTGCCTATCAATTTTCTGTTGTTTTAGCACAATGAGATGGCAGGACTTTTCTTACAGAAACAGCTCATATTGACATAATATAGTTTAGTGAACTGTGGAACTTGTAAAACGCTTAAGTATTTAAACTTAAACAAACCAATTTTCTTCACAAAATGCTTAACAAGTTGACAGGAATTACTATTTAAATATAGGGTTTAAAAAACACCATACTTACACTTCTTTGGAAGGAGGGCTCTTCGACAGATTCAATCTCTGCCAATCAAGTTAGGAAAAACTGTCAGGACATATATTTAAGGGCCCACTAGGAACTAAAAGCAAAACTTTTACAAGAAAAAAGAAAGAAAATGCCTGAAATTTTAAAAACCTTGGAAGGATCCTGAGAACTGTCAATCAACTCCCAGCGCTCCTTTTCTAAAAACAGCACTTCCACATCTCCATCATCATACAGTACCTTTAACAAGGCAGTAATAAGAAATAGCTATTGTACATAACTATGTGAAAACAGATACCCAGAAATAACTCATGACAGCAGCAGGCGTTCCAAAATATCATGCATAAGATACAAACACCAAGGTAAGAACATGCAGCTTACCACATGTTTCTTTTTTTTAGGGTCATAGGACTTCACCACTCCTTCATAGAACCTGTTTATAACAACAATTCTGCCTGTAAACTAAATCCTTCGTATAAAGAATCATAATACTAGGAGGCAATTCAGGATCTCACTACTTATATTAATACGTGCAATGTTCTTTGGAAAAAAAAAATGCCCAGAAACGGATACATTACCTGTTGAATGTTCTTTAAGAGAATAGGGAAAGGTGGGTGGAAGACATCATAATCAATATATTTAAAAGGTAAAAAGAATTATTAAAAAAAAAGCCTCTGGAGGTAAGCACACATGCCGATGACGACAAGATCAAGCATGAATGTATACTGAGTAGCCACATTAATTGGCATGAAAGCAATTTAAGAATCCTTCAAGGAAACAACAGAAACATAAAATAAATAAACACTCACTGCTTATCCATTGGCCACCAAACTCTTACTCTGCAATCAATCAAGTCCGTGGCATGATTCCCAACTTCCTTTAACGAGGACTGAGAAAGACAAAGCAAAAAATCAAATTATAGCACAACTATCAGTGGACCATGTAAGAGAACCTCAACAGGAAAGCGGCAACAAAAACAGCTCCATGACAGAATACAAATTTGAAAAGTCTTGGCAAATTGCAATAACATGCCTAAATGATGTATTGATTTTATAATTCATCACATTTTGTTTGTAGCATGACTGGAAGTGGGGAAGGGAGATGGAGTCAAACGCAGAATTTGGGAGACAGGTTTGAAGATTTATGTATATCTAACATTAAAGCCCCATAATCATCATGCACTTTCATTAGGTAAACGAAGTTGGCTAATATAATGGTAGGAATTTACAACAGGTTAGAACTAGATGTTGTGGTGCTTGAACTACCTTGTTAGGCTACTCACTATGTATTTCAAACCTTTAGCACTCGCCCTCATGCGCAACCCAAAGCATGCAGAGAGCACATAAATATAAATATCGATCAAGACCCATTAAGACAATAACTTAGATCATAAACATGGAAAAAGAAGAAGCCAGAATTGGCAGGAAAATTATCGCCTCTGATACCATGTTAAGCAATGGAATCACAATATATATATATATATATATGAAGAGAGAAAGAAGTGGGTATGAGGTGCCACTGCACAACTCCCATGCGAACAAACCCCCAAAGCAGTGTTTTTCCATGTTGTTTCACTTAAGTGTACTTCAAATTTTAAGTAAAACGTTGTTTTGGGAATGCGTTTGCATGGAAGCCATGCAGTGGCACCTCATATCCACTTTACTCATATATATACACACAATAAGAATACGAGAGAAGCACATCATATCTATTTGCAATGAAACAACACAAGAATCTAAGTTACATTTGTCATACATTTCACAAGTACCAAACCACTTAAAGGGGTAAACAACAATCAAACCCATAACAAAGCCTGTCATGAGGCATATAAAAACAAGCAAGAAAACACAAACCAATGTTGCTAGGCGAAGCAAGCGAACTGACCTTGGCTAATCCTGCAATGCTTCTTCTCTTCCGCTTCTTGGCAGACAACATAGGAAACTTTTGATTATTAATTGCTTCAATCCTACCAGTCTCTGTTGTCAAATTATGCTTCTACAGAAGAGGTGGAAAATAAATACAAATTTATAAGGAGATGCAATGTAGCTCTCAAAGCAATTTGAGCAGTGTCAAAGCTCACCTTCCGATCATGCTCATGAATTCCTTCAGCTTTCTCAGCCTCATTATATATCCTACCTGAACCTTTGTCTTTACGCTTAGATGATACGCTTGATTTTTTCCGGAAGCATGATACCAACAAGCCTGACTGGGCGGGATCAGCCAAACTTTTCTGCGCAGACAATTTCTCTTCTAGCTTGCTGCAGGTTTCTGATTCCATTTCAATGGATGAACATACTTTTGCTTCAGGCACATCATCATTTGAAACTCGCAGAAAGCCCTTCGAATTTCTTAGTGGGAGAGAAAACTTTAAAGCAGGTTGAGCAGAGGATGACCTTCGGCGTTTGGGCACCTGGAATAGACATTAGTGTCCCTAACTATTTTCCTTTTCTTTTTTTGATCTTTTTTATCAGTTTTACTTTTACTTGGCAAACTTTCAAATCCATTTGTTGATTCAAACTTACTAGATACGCCCAGATTATCCAAATTTATTTCCCGTACCATTTTCAAGATATCAACATCATTTACTGCACTTTTTGTTCCAACTGCAGAAGATGTCTTCTTCAACATTGTCTTTGCCTTAGGACCCTGAACTTTTAAATGCTTTAACATTTTACCAAGAGGCAAGTCATTTCCATCCTCTTCACCATCATTTAACGCTTGACCATTAACTTTTTCTGACTGGACCTGGGAATAAAGAAGTAGCAATAAAAGAAGTTAATGGAATATAAAACCACCGTGTAATTAAAACTACCCATGTAGGAGAAAGCATAATTGAGTTGTAGAACATACTGTTTCATCAGTATCCAACTTCAATGATTCAAAGTGGATCAAGACGCTCTCATCAGCTAGCCACGAGTTCTCTTCACTGGCCTATAAAAAACATTTTCAAATGAAGGATTTCAATTTATCACGGCACATATATAGACTTAGAAGTTTTTCCCCCAGCAAATTATATAGACTTAGAAGTTCATTAGACAGAACAAGAAAAACATCAAACTTGCGCTCAGAAAACAATAGGCTTTAAAAATACATACACGCAAACACAATAGATGCAGGTAAAGATATTAAATCACCTAATCACACTGGGAAGTGTGCAAAAGCTTCATGCAAACAAGACAAGGGAAAGTAGGGAGGTGAATAGAGTTCCACACTAAGGGGCTACACAGATGAGAACAAAAAGAAAGAGGTTGAACGATGAATAGCTTTGTAAAAATCCATTTGACAATATGGATTCAGGCACTGCACTGAACACAAAAGTTTAGGAGCAAAAGGGCACATTCCATCCCAAACCAATTGGCAATGGTGGGGAATAGCTCAACAAGGTACTTCAAACACTACAATACCTAATCCCAATCCAATGTGAGATTCTTGACAGCTTGAATTTATAGGCAGAAAAGATCTTAATTGAAAACAACAGCAGCAAAGCTAAACTGCCACAACCTCCCCTTTTAAATCAAGAACATAGGGAGATATTTCAATAACAGTAGAGAAGGGGAAAAAATTAAAAAAGGGTTTCCCTGATGCACAAGACTCCCCCACTTTATGAGGGTTGGGGAGCTTGTTTCCAACGGGACCCTGATGACTACCCAGCCACGAAGAAGCAACAATCCAGCTGGACCAAGGCTCAGCCCCAGGCGGAGAAAAGCATAATGAGGAAAACCAAGTCATGGCATCTAAAGAACAATACTGTTACAAACAACCAAAGTTTAACCAATTTCTAAAAGCAGAGTATTGTACCGGAGTGTCATCATCCACTTTCTTCTCATGTGATTTGTATAGCATAGGAGGTAGATGAACAAGTGCAGTCAAACATTGAAGACCGTCCTTTTTTCCAGCTAAGCGCTTGGTGATCAACAGACCAAGGTCACAAATCGCATGTGAATTCTGCAAATTGAATTTATCACATCATAAACTATACCCATTTTCAATAAGCTTTTTTCCTTCAACTTTTGATCTCCGTTCGCTTCATCTTTCGATTTTCAAATTCCGACTTTTCATTTATCATTTTAGTTCAAAAGGATAATATAAGATTCTTGCAACTGATTAAGCTCAGAAATACTACAAACTGAAATTTGCAAAGAATACTATCCTACAGATATATCCTACCTTTGATTTCGATGTGTCAACTACATCTTCAGAGTGCTTGATACTTTGGAAAATGGATACTATTATGGAAGCAATTTCCTTATCCTTGTTGGTCCCTTCTTTTGACTTTTCATCTTCAATTCCATGAACCATCATAGAAAGAAAGAACTGCAACAGCCTGAAAAATAACACACTTGTTTGCATTATGAAGATATTTTTAAAGTGCTTGGGTTTATATATTGACCTACAACCAACGAAGAATCATTCACCCTATGAAGCATTGCACTATGGACTTGTACAGTGTCACAACCCTTCTACACTATGCACACCACAACAAGAATGTATTTATACATCATTAGCATTTATCTCATTAATCTTCAAACAACTTTCAAATACACATGTTCAGAAACATACATGTATTACTTAATCTGCATGCGCATTCGTAAATTAAATGAAGGATATACAGTATGCATCTGCGAGTCGCATGTACATTAATGTTGATAAAAACCACAACAGAAAGAAACTAAAACAAATACACAACGTATTTTTATTTATATTACCTTTTTTCTTTTGAGGGATAGGCTCACATGGAGTAGAAGGATATACATAAAGATGATACAAATAAGCGACATGCATAAACAGAAATACCTGTATGTTATTTCAAATGCTTTAATATCCTTGCAAATCTCAACATTAGGACAAGAAGAATGATGAGCAAGAGCATGGACAAAGTATGGGAGAATGTTTTCTGGATAAGCCATCTCAGATTTTGCATCAGGTTGTATGGGAAGTTGCCCTGCCTTCGTTTGCTGACACATCTGAATTATGTCAGCTAACTTACGTTTGTCCTGCCAAAAAAAATATGATGCAACAAAATATCAAAAGATTGGCTAATATATGATTTAATTTCCTGCCACTGTAAAAGATAAGGCATGGCAGCACCTGAACAGAAAAGGATTACGAGAAACTAATCTACTTTAGCAAAAAGTACCTCTTCAAGCTCTGGCAATTGCGGTTCAATCATGTTAAATGAAAAGGCACAGGCGTATTTTGCGTCCAAGAGATTATCTTTTGTATATTGATAAACTTTGTCAAGGAATAATTTCCTTGCTTCAGGAAAATTGATCTATAAGCCAAAGGAAAATGTACTATGAACATATATTCTATAAAATTTTGTATAAGAAAGGAATCCTAAAGTCAAGTTTAGGAGAATTATAAGCATCTAGAACCCCACCTCTGTTATTCTCAAGGTTAAGTGGAAGACGTCAACGGGTATCTTATGATCCCAGTGCCTTGATAAACGCAGAACGGCTTTTGCTGAAGCAAGTCTCAAATGGGCCTTATCAACTGAGCTGCAAGCATTTAAAATCAAACAAGCCCCAGATTAATATAGACAAGCAAATTTAACTCAATCCCTTGACACTTGTAACTGAATTTAAACATAATTACTCTAGTCCCTGCATTACCTTGATTCTATGTCTTTTGAGATCTCACCAAAAGAAAGCAGGTTCTTAAGAATCCCCAAAAGCTTATTAATCCCAAGACGAAGATGAGCATCTTTGACAGGCAAGTAGCTCTTGACCAATGTTTTAATACCAAATATCTGCACCAAAAAATGTAAGGTACAAGACACTGAAGCAATAGATGATGATGTGGTGATTAATTTTTTAGCCTAGAATGAGTATCAAGAACTTTAAGTTCAAAACATTGAGGGATAAGTTAAGCACAGAAATATCGAACGTTATGCCCTGATAGCTTGAAACAAATAACATAAATTCAATAGAAGACAGTGTCCCTCAAGATACCTTCAATGAGCAGAGTTCACTTCTGTCATCCCAGCTTACTTTCTTGTCGTCTTCCACTTTCTGAAACAGTGAGCATGCTTTAGAGGAAATGAAATTATAATAAAAATAAGAAAAAATAATAATAATCAAGCCCAGACTGTACATTACTGCACTCAAGAATTTTGCTTTTTATAAACTCTTCAATTTCGCTCTCTCTAGTTTCAAAAACTGGCATTGCACTTTGAGCTATACATCCCAGAGACTGCAGTACAGCAGGCAAATGCATCTTTTCTTCCAACATATCCACAAGCCTCTGCACATTGAGGGGGAAAAAAAAAGGTTTTTGCAGACGATTATTATTAGAGCAACAATTAAATGATATGATTTAATCTACTGTTAAATAGGTTCCAAAAAGACCTTGTATAAAACAGAAAGCGACTTGAGCCCATCATCCTTTGTGATTGCTGCCAGAGCATGTACTGCATACTTGGCCAGCCTTCGACTACCCTCTAAACATATCCTTTCCAGCATAAGTTCTACTGAGCTGCAATGAAACAAAAGAGAATAAATTTCAGAATCACAGGAACTTTTGACTTTCATGAATAAACTGTTTAGCAGTGGTACCTTGATGATGCCCCTAGCTGTTCTTGGATGCTTCCACCAGCCTTTGCCAAAACATGCAGGGCACCTTCTTTTACTACTTCCCTGTCATCTTTAAGGAGATGAACCAAATTTTCTTCGGTACCGTTGAGTAGCATCGGACTGAAGTGCGCCAGAATCTGAAATTGAATTAGAATTGAAATCATAAGCTTGGACCAGAACAAGTTCCATAAATAAATTTAGTTCCATAAAAACTCATCAATGCAAACTCTTGCTATTTGAATAGATAAAAAGAACTAAATTAGAAGTGTAATTAGATAAGAGAAATTGGTGAGAGAAACAGGAGTAGATCACATACAGAGTAATATAAACAACTCCAAAAGGCCACAAGCAGCAAACAAAAAGGCAAAAAAAAAAAAAAACTGAAGAACAGAAGAAAACAGAGCACAATACTTGGTATGCAGAAGCATAATTATCAACCGTAGCAGCAGAAACAACACAGGTAGAAGGATGATTGTAAAAAAGCACAACACAAACCCCGATGATTTAACTGGTCATTTGGGATCAGAGATTCGCCACAGTGCTTAAAGATGAGTAATAAGATTTTCACAAATTATGAAATGTACCATGAGATCAAATACTGTAACTATAATAAAAACAATGAACTAGAAGGTCTAGAAAACCCATTTAAAAGGCTAATCGAATTTGGGTTTCCATAAAACACCCAACCCCAAATGAAGTCCTAAGTATCCAAGATAAACCAACTTCTATGGCTAATTTAACTGAAAGCATTAGAAAGAAGTACCACATGCAAACCTAGTGAAGAACTAAAAAAGAGATAGACCCCCAAAAATATTTCCAGTGCCAGCTCATATAATTCCTGGCTCTTATAAATTATCCCCTTTCCTTTTCTATCGGGATTAAGGAGAATGGTTGGGACAAGAAATATCCATCTCATTCTCCTATGGCTAATTTAACTGAAAGCATTAGAGAGAAGTACCAAATGAAAACCTAGTGAAGATCAAAAAAAGAGAGGTCCCTAAAGATATTGCCAGTGCCAACTCATATAATCCCTGACTGATTCTAATCGCATGACATTTTACATGAAATTAAAGATGTAAGAACTTGTAGTGTTTTGCAGGCTATGCTTATAATAGTGCAGTCTTATCCATCTGTGTTTGTGCACACGCTTCAGTCCAATTTGTTGGTTCTTGATCCATGTACAATACAAAGTCGCAGGTGATGGGAAGCCTCTGTAGCTCCATAAAAATAGTTGGCCCACAATTTCAGAGGTTCAATTCTTTGGTAAGATGGTAGCAGCTACATCACTCCACCCATTAACTACATGCACATTTGTGCGTGTCTTCTTATGTGTCTGAGATAGGGAGAGAAAAAGACTAATAAATCCTTTATCATACTTAAGCATGCACGGTGCCTAACCACAATTTCTCAACAAGTGAATGCAGCAACCAAATAATAAGAACAAAGACACCAACATCTCATCTACCAAACAATAGAAAGGAGAAACTCTTACTACTAGTAAATTCATGCAAGATGAGGCAAATTGTGTGCATTCAGCAGATTTTTGCTTATCGGCCTCAAACAAAAATTCTTTAACATGTTCCTTGCTGAAAGGTAAGTATGAGCACTTTATAGAGAGCATGCCCAGGAAATCACAAAGCTGATGCTTCTCACCGACAACCTTAAGCAGATCATCCTGCAAAGTGGGGGGAGAAATATATATATAATACTAATTAAGAACATAAGGAATAAAACTACCCCTGCATATTCTTAGATTTCATTCAAGAGTGCAAAAAATATACAGTCAACGACTTATTAATTACCCGCTGACTACAAGCTTGAAGAAAGCTAGTGTTTGGGTCAAGAAGAGTTGTCAAAATCTTCCAGACATTATCATCTTTCAACTGACCAAGAATTTGGAAGTTCTCCTCAGCCTTTCCTGAGTCGCTAAAACAACGAGACATAACTCGGAAACAAAACGTAACTTTTTTTTGGAACTCAGGAGTATCGCCATCCTGCATTTGGGAAAGATTCAACCACTTTAATATCCATAGCAGCAGTAACATTTCTTTTTCTGTTCATAGCTATTGATCACTGAACACTTGCGAACCTGATACATTTGCCGAAGATTCAGATACCTCTGCATCTCTTGCTGTAACCTGCAATCCAAGAGGAAATTCCCTGAAAATCAGTGCAAATCTATTAAAATGCAAAGAACACAAAAAAAAAAAAAAAAAAAAAAAAAAAAAAAAGAAGAAGAAGAATAAGAAGAAGAACCAGATGAAATGAAGAATAGCAAGCATTCCATACGAACCTTTGCTTCTGCTCCAGTATCTTCTCAACAGCCTTAACCTCCACTTTATCAAATCCTGAAAATACTCTTACCCAGTGTTCAACCTGATCTTTGACTGAGAACTCAGCGGGAAACAACGACCCACATAGAATAGATTCAATTGTATCTGAGCTGCAGAGGGGATCAAAGTGTTTTGAAAGCAGTTTTCTGCTAATTACTACAGAATAATATAATCATAAATATTCTTAAAAACAAGTACAAATTGGTAAACTTTCGCAATTTTCAAAATCTGATTTTTGCTGCCGCGTAACAATAGAAACTAAGTGCACTCAGATGCACTGCAAGAGAACATAATAATATAGCATGCATATGCACCACAACAAAGCATCTTTGTTTCTTTTGCCCAATTTTCTCTGACCAACATTAAAAGTGATATGTGGAAAACAGCAGAAGAGATATCTTTACATTTAATAATTACAAGTGGCGCCCTCTTTTATTTTCCATATTCTTTTAACTGGTAAATACTTACTCACATAAGGGACCTAGCAACTACAAAGATTTGAAACCTTAACCTTGTCGAAACCAAGGACTCACTATAAAATGCTGGCATACTTGACTAGCCAACTAGTGGCCACATCCTATTTTATCCAATAATTTGCATTCTTTTCCTTCTCAAATGTCAAGGAAATGCCAACATATTAGTCCCTCAAGCGCTTTCATAAGGCTACACGTTTGGCACGCTGCCCTGCTATCCTGACTCCTTAGGGTTATCATGGAAAACCCAATGCAAACTAATTTCATAATAAAACAATGAACATACAATTAGTGCAGATGAAAACTATGCACTTCCTAATAAATGCACAGCACTAATCTGATTCTCTACTTGTTTGATATCAACAATATATGCAGAAACAAAGTACTGCAAAGTACCTGAAATCTTTGTCATATAAACATCTCAAAATCTTCCCTGGAATCCAATTAAATTGACTTGGTTTAATTGAACCATCAGAAACACCCAAACAACAACACTTATGTATCTCAGCCAATCTCTCCAGGGTGTGCTTTTTAATAATTAGCTGCAAATATGAGAAGTAATTTTATGGGAATATCCGATAAAATAATCGCCAAAAATTTAATTAAACACAATGAAAACAGAATGTCTGGAAATAATGTACCGATTTGTCCTTAAGGCGCTCTGCAACAAGTTTTGTAGTTTCAACTGGAATGGAAGTCAGAGTGTGACATATCACATCACGAACGACAGAAACAACTTCTTTACGAACATTCTCATCGTAGTCCAACAACCGGTCGGAGAGAGCAGCTAGAAAATGTTCACTTATATTAAAATCTATAGACACAACAGGCAAACAAACAGCGCAAACAAATCAAAACTCCTTACAGATGATTTGAGAAGCTTCAGCTCTGAAAGGACTTGAGAGAAGACACATCTTAACATGTTCAAGTACAGACATTCGAATTTCAACAGCTTTATCAGTCAACCTCTTCAAAAACTCAGAGAAAATTGGCTGGAATGCTTCAGAGATTGTATATCCCGGAAAAGAAAATAGATCCCCAAGAAACCTCACTGATTTCAAACGAGTGTCTAACCGTTCTGCCTGTAGATTTGGAAACTTGCAAATTAGTAATTATTGGAAAAACAAGAATGAACTTCTCCATCCTTCAACAAATGATACTAAAGCCGAAACTTCCAAAAACTTTACAGAAATGTTAAAAAGGTGTCTCGCTTCCACTAAAACCTCATATTCTGATTTCTGTATTCGGGAGGTAACCTCTGCCAAACACTGTAACATGGTTCTTTTAGCATATGATATACAATAAGTTAGAATATAACTAATATTCTGGATCAGAAAATTTAGGGAATTGTAGTAATACACCTAAGATACAACCTCTAGGCTCCATACATAAGTTTTGAGAAGATCCATGGAATATAACACATTCACACAGAACATATTAACTAAGGCCTTTGGACCAGAACATTCGACCGATGACAGTGTCGGACTGGAAGATCTTGAAAAACATCATATTCATAGATGACATTACTTTCCATCCAGGCAATACAGAAAATACCTAATCCACAAGCATCAAACTAATTGTATGCATAAAATGCACATGAAAATAACTAATTGAATATATACTTACCCGTAGTTCTTCAATTAAATAGGGGATGACTCCTGAAAGGATCTGAGGAGCACAACCATAGATATCATAAATGACTTCATGGTAGTCAACGTGAGTACTCAGAACCCTCTCATCTCCTGACATGGACGATATAAGGAACTGCTTTATTCCAGGTTCAAGTTTGACTGCACTATTCTCGATGACATTCATAGCAAGCCTCCTCGCAGCCTTACTAACATTCTAGCACCACAAATTCCAGAATAAGTTCGAAAGAAAAATGCAATTCCAGAAATGTAGAAAAATGTACTTCCAGAAATGTTATGCAGGAGAGCAGTAAAAACAAAATGTTAGCCAACAACAACCTGGTCAAGAAAAAGTACAAGCAAATTCAAATTTTAGAAATGATAAGAGGTGCTTACATTTTTTTTTCTCCCTAAAACTGACAATAAAGCAAGCAAAAGATCCTCAGGGACATCCTCACTCTCTTCTAAGAGATTCACCATGATTGTCTGCATTGAAGTCCGGACATTTTCTGAATGATCATCACTGCATAATGGGAAGTAAGAATGCCGTTATTATATGAAATTTAAAACAGAAAAAATGGAAGTATGTATATATATATATTCTCTGCTTAGCTGATACTTATCCATCCATGAAGTTGAAATTTCATCACAAAATAAGCGCAACATGCCAAGGTTATCCTTCAAAATGTTCCAAGAATCAAACTATTTCTACTGGATGGTGAAGAATAAAAAGATATTAATTCTTTAATTTGGGCGATCATACTAAAGTGTTGGGCATATAAAAAATTTTGGCAAGAATTTGACGGTCATTTTTGCCTTTGGTCTGGAAATATGAAAGGATATTTTCCATCCTAGAAAGATATCAGCAAATGGCATGTTAATTGATATACAGTACATGCTTTAGAATTAAATATCACAAATGAACAGATTTATATTCAAAGTTCCAAACAAAGTAATTACATGTACTGGCCTTCAATGCCATTCTATGACTGAATGATCACTGAGAAAGAAATACGATTCGCGATCCAAATAACCAATGAGTACAAAAATAACTATCTAATAAATTAGGAAAATAAAGCAATTTAACTAATACAGAAGCACATGGAACGTTCTCGGAGCTAAATTGCAGGGGATAAATTTTACCTGACTACAGCAAAAAATGTACTGAACACTTCAATCACAAGATCGTCACACTCAAGATCCAACAGGACAACGCATGACCTATATCTTGCAAGTGTCTCCAAGATGGCCGCTCTTCTTCCAAATGATGGACCACTACTGTCACTCAAGCCACTAAAAGTGGTTACAATCAAGCGGAAGATGTCCTGTAAAAAGATCTAACTGTAATTAGGCGTGCTAAATTTTGAAATCAATTTAATCGTTTCTCAAAAAAGATGCAACATTTTATACTGCCTAATTGATTTCCATAATAGAAATGTACCCTTAAAACATCATCACTGTAGGGGGCTTCAGGTGCAGTAATACGGGTAATCTCACACACACAGGTTGCTACAAGAAGTTTAATGCCCCCATCTTGATGCTTCAGCAATTCTGGCTTCACAACTGCATTCAGAAAGGGCTGTATTGGTTCCAACATTGACTTTGATGGTACTTGGTCCAACTTTGAAAGACATGTTTCAGCTTGCTGTACACGGAAACAAGTGTCACAAAGGTAAAAGCCACTCACATTGATCAACAAGGACTACTAAAAAATGTTTAAGAAATAGAAAATACTTGAGAAGTAAAAAAACTAAAGGCAGGATAGCAAATACTTGAAAACTGATAAGCAACTCTTACCAAATGAACAGGATCAATAAGGGTACTTACAGGTACCTATCTCCTGCATACAAAATGAAATATACCACTCCAATCTTGCTAGATTGGGTTCAATTGGTAAAAACATACCCAAAAAAAATCCAATTTAGCAACTACAAGCAAATGAACCCCATCCAATGCCAACAATTAAATACACACGTTGGTACCAAGTCCCTTCAGAAATAAAACTTCCTATGCCTTTTATGATCAGACTCTTTGTCACAGTTGAATGATCAAGGCTCAACCATCACCAACTTCATCCCTACAGTATTCAAGATCCAATTTCAACCATCCTACCACTTGATCCTTTGTTGTGAAACCAAGTCACACTTTCTTTTCTTTTTCTGATTGGTAAACACACATGCGTATGAATCTACGGTCTCACCTACACCCTTTCATGTGCAACAAACAAGGTCACTATAAATCCATGGTTTCTACATTGTGTAAATCTGAAATATTTGGTTAATGGGGGTTCCGGGTTTCAAAGCTCTTTTCAGTGCACCACTTACTACAAATGTCTCTTTCAAGTTGCCAGAACACACTCGGGTAAAACTTAACTAAGTCGCCTAAAGATATATTGAAGAGGACAACACAATCTCACAGTGGTGTCACTGTAGGTAAGCAAAAAATCTACCCTAACACCACAAAAGAGGTAAACGCTACTTCCTTTTCCAAAAGCTAACAGTGATCCAGAATTAACTTAATTCACTCCAATAGGGTGTGTCTAGAGTTCTCTTCCACCAATTCTTTTTGTGAGTTTTACACCACCATTAGTGCTCACCTGATGCCTGTTTTACAATTTCCAAAGTCAAATGCGCAGCTGTGCAAAACTGCACCTCAACTTATTCATTGCTAAGGGATCTAATTTCCACCCTGAAGCCACTATACAATACTTAGGCTCGTCACCAGAGACCTAAGTGTCAAAAACCACTTTCTGGCATAAAAACATTTGAATCCAAACTTATCTACCACGCAGATCACTTGTCCAGCTATATTGCAGGATTTGATCGGGTTGGGGTATGATTGTTTTGTGCAAGCACCCAAAGTTAGCTTTCTTAAGGAGGTTCCTCAAGATTCTCCTGTGTTTCTCAACAAAGCCTAGATGGAAATAGGAGGGGCTCAAACTAATCGGAGCTACAGAAAAGAATGCAACGAAATAACTCCAGTAAAGTACATGAGTGAACCTCATTTAACCGAGATTTCTCAAATTACAACCACTCCATTTCTATCGTTAAAACTACTTTCTATAGTTTTCAGAGTGGTGCATGCTAAAAGTTTCAAATTAACACCATTTTTGTCCGTAAAAAGAACACCCTCCGGGTTTTGGGAAGGCAAGCAATAATAAAAATCTCAAAATGTCAACTTTCCGTGTTTGAGACTCGTGCAAATCACTTGAACAAAAATCTTATCCTCAGGTCCGCCCACCTTACAACCCTACCTACGCCAATTCACGAGACCAAATCAACTTCCCAACACGAAAACAATGTAAACTCAAAATTAGCAAGTTAATTATCCTCCAGCCAGAGAGTAGCACTACAATTAATGAAATTCAAACAGTAGGCATGCAGATTGATAGAGCAATATATTGGGGAGCAGGGAGGGTGAATTCGTACCTTGAGAAGCTCTACGAGAGAATCTTCAGTGGAGGGAAGGGTCTGGAGCTTGGATCCGACATCCCTCAGCTGCTTTTGAAGCCCTTCCGCCATTTCTGTTGGATCCCTCAGCTTTCTTACACCATCTATCGATGAAGGGGAAAAGGTGAGACCGCGCGAGCAAGGGTTTCTTCTGTCTGAGCGTCTCTCTCTCTCTGTTTCGCAGGCGTTCGATTTTTGCTACGGACCTCGCAGCTACAATTGCATCGCGATATTTTTTCCCCCCCTTTAACAGGGAGAAATATTTGCCCTGGAGCCCCTGGGTTTCTTTTATTCTCAATTTCATCCCATCACTATCTACTTTTCTTTAGCCCATGCATAAATGCAGTTTCTATGTAAGATCCCTTTTAGCAAAGCTTTAATCAGGAAAATCTGCCTCTACCAGTTGACACAAAAGAGTTAATTTGGTGCACGCACCACCTAAAACGTCTTTATTAGTGCTAATTAGCTTATTTAGTAAGAATTCTTAGCGTCAAACGGTTAATTTGCAAGATCGGATAACTAATTTGATAAGATATATCACATAAGAAATAAAATCTCCCATAAACTTAAGAGTGAAAAGATCACTTTATACTTATATGAAATAGCTATCCATATTCATTTTATTTCATTTCACAAATCAAATGTAACATAATATATATATATACACACATACACACACACACATATATATATATATATGCAATTGTGCGTTTAGCATAGACAGTGAAGAAAATTTTTATGACTTATTTTATTTGTAGTTTGAATCAATCAAAACACAAAAATTTGTGCTACTAATGAGCCAAAAGATAGTGTTAATAGAAGTGAAGACTTCATTGAATGATGTGTAAATTATATACCAATAACTCATATGGGAGTCACAATAAACAAGTGTTAGAGTAAAGGAACTTTAATTATTGGAAGATGAATAAAGAGGTCTCCGGTTGCAAAATACGTTCTTCTTCAATTGGCAATCACTAAACTTGACTTCGAATGTTTTGAAGGAGAGAGAAAAAAAAAAAAAAACTTAATTTAGAGGGGTGGAGTGGAACTGAAAGGGAACTCAATTAAGGGGCAGGATCTAGAAAATTAGAAGGCTATGGGGGGCAAGGTGGGAAAGTTGAAAGTTGCTGGGAGTAGGACACGTAATCGTATTCCGTTCATTGGATTAGCCGGAACTCGGACAGTTCTTCCACGCATGACGCAGTCATAATTTCAATCAGACGACGTCGTTGAATCGGATACGCTACAATCGCTTTACCTATAATAAATATTTTTTTCACTAAATCATCGTTTTACCTATAATAATTATCTTTTCACTAAATCGAGTTTGTCATTATCCAATTTATAACTGGCTGGTGCCTCTATTTATTTTTTAAAAGAAAATTGGGTTAGGCACCCATTTCTGAATATATTCCACTATTCAAAGGAATAAACTTTTGAAGTTCATGGATAAATTTTGTAAAGCTGTAATGCTTAACGGCACTGATTAGAAAAAAAATTTCTCTTAACTTTTATAGGATTTAGTTTCCGTAAACTAGTAGGCAATTTAGCCACTAAATTCTGAAATGTTGCAAATTGATCACAAACATTACTAATGCAGACAATTCAACCACCCGTTTTGAGTTAAGATTATTAATTATTTTTTTATTCTATTAATCATTATTAATTACCAACATATATATATATAAGTTTGTTGACCCTTCCAACGAAACTATTTCACTCAAAATGATAATATGTAAATATTTTTTGAAATTAATTGTATCCAAATTAATTTTACTATACTTAAATTTAATTGTATTTCATTTTATTCAATATTTTGAAAATATTTTAGATTTGTTCTTGTGAGAATGATAATAGTATGATATTTATTATAATTATTGTTGTTGTTATTAATGCAAAGCAAGGGATATTATCAAATATCATGTGATGTCAATATTTCAAAGATTAAAAAAAATTCACATGATTCATTATAATAGTTTATTACCATTTTACATAATGTATATTATATGTTCATATTTTAAATTAATTTTTTCATATTTATTTTTACTATAAAAATAATTTAATATTTATTATTATTTTTATTATTTTAAGTGAAATAATTTTGTTGTGGGGTTCTAATTTTTATCAAGAAGTCCTTGAATTTCCTTTTTACAATATTCTGTTAATTCTGGAGACATTTGAATTGGTCTAGCTTTGGTAGGAATATTCTTCTCATTAAAATCTGGTTCATAAGGTAAGTCAACTTGATGTTGTTTTCTATTCCAAAATGCATTAGGAATATTGGAGCAAACTTCCTTTTCAAGTTTATCTTGAAATTCCTTTATTTTTGTTAAAGATTTTTCAATTTGATTGTCTATTCTTTTAACAGAAATTTCTTCTTTTAAAGAATTGATATGGTAAATTTTATTATTAATTATACTTATTGTATCTTCAGGTTGAATATTGTTAAATTTTAATATATTCAAATCTCTAGCTTGAGGCGATATTCAAAATAAATTTTTAATGGTTTTCCTAAAGCCTTTGTTTCTATTCCTTCCCTAGTGATTTGCATAGGGTGCAAAAGATAAAGAAAGGGTAATCCTAAAATCAATGGATGTGAAAGATTTTTAATTAAGACAAAACTTGTATTAAAGCAAATTCCTTGATTACAAACTTTTGCTTTAGGTAATTTATATTTAAGTTTAAGTTTTTGGTTAGAAGCGCTTCTTAATTGTTCTTTAGTTTTAACAAAATATTTTGTGGGAATTAATCCTTCTCTTATACAATTAAGATCTGCTCATGAGTCAATCATAGCTATAAAATCTTGAGAATAATCTATTGAAATTCTTAAAGTAATTCTACAATACCATTTTTGTATAATAATTTTTTCGATTGGAGAGATGTTAAGACTTATATCATCTGCTTCAACTTCTTCTCTTGTTGCATATTTTTTTGTTGTTACTTTTATAGGTTTTTAAGAATCTTGTTCTAAATTTTTAATTTTCTCCTTGAGAGTTCTTATTTCTCCTTTTATTTCTTTTATTTCCTTCTTTAGATCTCTGATTTCAATATTTTTGGTAGTGTTAAAAGGTTTGGGGCGTTTTACTACTTCTAGAACATCTTGATTAAATCCTTCATTATACCTTCTAAATTTAAGGGTTTTATTAGAAGATTCTCCTTCTTCGAATTTTAAAGATTTAGGATTATTTAATTTTTCTTTAACTTGTTGCAGACATTGTTCTTTAATTTCTTCATTGTTTATTTTAGCTGCAGTTTTTAATAAAAATTCAATATCTTGATCTAAAGTATTTATTGTTTTATTTGAACAAGAACATCCTGAACAAACTTGAATTGGACATTCAAGTTCTTCTTCTGGAGACTGATAATCGCTATCATCTTCAGAGAGTTTGTTAAATTCTAATTCTTCTTCGGAAGAGCTAGTTTCTGAATCTTCATATTCTTTTATTGTACATAAATAAAAAATTAGTTTATCTTTTAGTTCTTCTTCTAAGTCTAGTGACCTAATTTGCCTAGCAAGCCTACACTTGTTAGCGTAATGTCATTCTTTACCACAATTGAAACATTTAATAGTTTTAGAATTTTGCTTATTAGACTTAGAATGAGATTTTGAATATGATTGTTTTTTATATCTTCTCTTATGAGAAGTTTTATGTTTTCCTTTTGAAGGATTTTTAGAGGTATTAGGATGATAATATTTTCTCCTATATTTTTTCTTTGAGAATCCTGGATAACCAAATTGTTCACACCAGGTTCCTAATTCTTATTTTGTTGCTTGTCTTTCCTTTTCTAAACTAAGTTTAAACTTTAAGTCTTTGCAAAGTTTAGAGGCAACTTCTTTAATTACTTGATTTATTTCTCCAAATGTCCATTCAGAGAAATCATAGGTATGACCTTCTTGGTCTTTCATTAACATCATTTCATCTTTAACCTTTTCACTAAAGATAGGAGACAATCCATCTACAAACTTTTCTTTCCAATGGGCTTCATGACAATCTTTTTTAGAATAAACTCTAGCTATAAAGGTATCTCTATACCATCTATAATCAGACATCTTTCTACAACGAATATTATTTAAAATATTATATCCATGGGTTTCATCTTTAGCCCATCCTACAAAATTTAAAAGTAATGTTTGCAATAATACATTTAAAGAACTTGGGATTGGTTGTCCCTGGTTGTTTAAAACAATATTTCCATGATTGTCTTCTAATTTTGCTTCTAGAATTATATTTTTTTGAAAATCTGTAAAATTTTCCCACCAGACGGCGAGAATTCCTATGAATCCTAGAATAATTTTCTCTGTAGATTTTCTAACTGTTAAATCCTGTTTTTCTTGATATATTAATCCTACTTTATACATTTGTCTGGCTGTATTTATTATTTGGAATTCTGATAGTCCATCTATCTTCCATTCATAAAAACTTTCTGTGTTATATATTTTTATTGGCAAATCTTCTTCATATTGAAGATCTGGTGCTGAAGGCTTAGGATAATAGTTTTTTGTAATAGAAGTATGAGCAGCAATTTTATTATCTTGTTTATTATCTTCAAATTTTAATTCATTAATTAATTCATCTAAATCTTCTATGCTTGGTTCTTCTTTTCCTAAAACAGAAATGTTTTTGGTAAGCATACATGAAGGGTCAGGAAACTTATAAAGTACTCCTGCGTTTCTTACAAGTCTTTCTTGTTTATTTTTTGTTTCTTGTAAAGGGTCTGGTTTTTCTTCTTTAACTATCTTGTCCTTGCCTTTCTCCCTTTGGGAAAAAAGACGAGTAAGAGTATTTTGTTGTAACTCAAGGGTAGCGAGACGCATTTCAATACTACGACGTGTGTTAAGAATTAAGGTTCCTAAATGATTTAGAAATTCATTGGTATAATTAAAATTGATTAAGAGAACAAAAAAAATAATTAAGAATTTGAATCCACATGAGTGGTTGAATTGTCTAGTTTAGTATCGTTATTGGTCAATTTATATTAGTTCAAATGTTAGTAGTTAAATTATCCGTTATTGACAAAATTACTAATGTATAGACACTTAATTCAATTTCAAATAAAAAAATTACTGTCTAATTTTACTTCCACCGCCATCAAATCCACACATTTATATATCTATATATAATATATAAAAACTAACCCCTATATGTCCATGTGGCATTCAATGAAAATATGCACGAAAACTACTGCAAGTGCTCATGTGTGTAAAAACTCAAGATTCTTCCAACTGGAGTTATAAATGCTATTCATTTTCCTTGAATTGTAGTTACTAATGCTACTCATTCATCTTCCTCCCTTCACTTTCTTCCACATCCCTATTTATAGCCTATTTATATCTTTGTGCTCGAGAAAGTTAGATCTAATACTTCAAGGTCTTAAGAACTTGGATCAATGGGAGTGATTTCCATCAATGGTAATTTTGATTTGTTTTGCTAATTGTTAATTTGATGAAATTAGTGAACTCTTTTTGATCCATTTTGTATAGAAAGTGATTGAGTTTATATAATTTGATTTAATCTACTAACATGATTCGCTAATTTTTTTTATGGTATGGTTCCTCCTTAATTTTGAATTTGCCCATATAGTTCAATTTGATTTACATGTTATTTTTCATTTATTTATTATGTGCAGTGATTTCCTTTCTTTTTTATTTGTTAGGAATGATCTAGGCAGCACATCCATGTCACGAACACCTACGCATACCAATTGTTCGATAAAATTACATAGTGAGTTTAGGTTGCCTTTGAATGCGGATAAATATATGTTGCTATTATTTTTGGTCCACCAATACTATATATATATATATATATATATATATTATTGGAAGCATGTTAATATAACATTTCATTGATATTTTGCGGCCACCTTTTGTGGGGTTATGATTTACATATAATTGGTACCTCATTGTCTAGCAATTATTAAAACCAAATTTCTGTCACAATTACGCACACCAACTGTCTAAGAAAAGTACACATAAAAATAATATAGCAAAAATCTCATATGGAATATTTATAATTCAAATGTATATAAATTGATATGAGAATTGGGATCTATCTAGCATTTAAATTGTTTATATATAGGATTTAAAGGTGTAACAAAAGCAGTAGCAAAAATCATAAGTACAACATTTTGTCTATCATGTGTGCTATACAAGAACTTATGCAATTAACAAAGACCCCGTATATAAAAAAACATATGACCAATTAATCTATAGTATTTCACACTAAACACATATTTTAATTCAAATTATGATTGATTCAACAAATTGTTTCTTATAACACTCTTTGTAATTTCTACACTAAATTGTAAGTCATCTCTTTGGGTAAACTATTGTTTCAAGCGCTCCTTTATAGGTTGTGCTGTAATTCTTCTTCTTTTGATTTTTTAATTAATTAATTAATATTATTTTTTGGTGAATCTAAGCATTTTATATTTTCAATGATACGAGTAATACAGATGTTGCTCTAAATTACTACAGTCTTTCTGCTAAAATAGCATAGTGGTCAATGTGTTTGATGAATTGCCTTAAAGAGACAGTAACAAAGGATGATTTCCTACATGTTTTTTTTTAGAAAGTAATAGTCTAGCAACATAATGTATTTTCTTTTTTTCTTTATTTTTGACTTTTCTTTTTAACTCTAATCCATTCATTTCATTTTAGTTCATTTTTGTTATAATCTTTTTGCTCAATATAGAAATCTAGCGCCTAGCATGAGAATGATTTCAAGTAACATTTTTTAGGTTTTATATATCAAATTACGGTCTCTCCAATCTGTATACAATATATGTTTGATGAGATGTTTATATGAAAAAGATTTAAGGCATTTATAATTTTTTACCAAATAATCATTTGGATCCTTTTGTATAGTTGCTTTATAATTTCATGAAAGCCAAAAATACTATTGTGTTTGTTTAGAAGTGTTATTTATCTTAATATTTCAAAGTTTAGCTATGTCGAGGTATGTCATAATTTTATTTT
This sequence comes from Santalum album, assembly GCA_034195605.1. Taxonomy (NCBI): domain Eukaryota; kingdom Viridiplantae; phylum Streptophyta; class Magnoliopsida; order Santalales; family Santalaceae; genus Santalum; species Santalum album. Next base: position 304,799 of record CM067261.1, read on the forward strand.
TTTTAAAAAAGGGCAACGCCCCCTGCCTAACACTCATATATCTTAAATGCAGCTCATGAAGTAACAAGCCCATCGATCATTGGACTAAAATTTAATTTTATTACTAATTTCATTAGTCACGGATAAATTTATATTAATTCATGCTTCTCATCTTAGTTTATTATTATACTCTGTCGTTCTACCTTTTAACTAGAAACGTTTCATGTAACTGATAAAATAAATAAATAAACTCAAGCACTCTTACGTATTCAAAGTAAATTACTTAAGAGATGTGTTTTATATATTTTAATCCAATGTCCCTTGAATTCATTCTTATCTTACGATGTCGTATAATATAAACTCATTCATAATGCCATGACAATTTGAATGGATGACTTAACTAATAAATATATTTGTACTATTAGGATTATTTATCTTAAAAGAGTTCTAATCCATCGAGGCTTTGATAAGATTATTTTCGTTTTATATCATAAAAAATGATTACTTCATTTTGTTTTTTTTTTTTTCATTTTTTTTAAAAGAAAAAACTCATTTATAAATGAAAAAAATAAAAATAAATCGATGCTAGAAGACTCTGCTGGCCGACAATTCCGAAATTAGCTTGAAGGAAATAATGGGAAGAGAGACGGGTGATGGCAGCACGTGCCACAATGGGAAGCTAAAATCGAAGAGTCAGCAACAAGTGCCACCTTTCTCGTCATGACAATGTTGGACCACAAGGCATGGATGTAATTCCACGTCTTACCCTTCGTGGCATCACCCCATTGGTTTATATTTTCACGGCTTTCTTACCCTAAGGCTCGGGTGCCAAATTTTCTATTTACCCCTCAACCCCAACGTAATAATTTAAAAGGACCCCGAACCACCTATCTACCCACCCACGCCCCCACCACTTGAGCTCCTTCTCCTCAAAACTCTCTCCGATCTTCCCTTCTTCGCATCTGGGTTTGATGGCCTCGGAAATCAAGGTTGGTGGATCTGTCTCTGCGCTACCTCCCCTTTCACATTTTGAGTTCTTTCTTCGTCTTCTTAATCTATGATTCTTAGATTTATCTGTTATTGTGTACGCGATGGGTGCCTTCTGTTTGGAGAGACGATTATCCCATCTCAGAAAGCGATTTTTATCACTCCCAGCAGCTCTGTTCCTCTGAAAACCACCACTCCTTAATTCTGACTAGGGATCCTCCTTCTTGTCGCGCGTTTGTAATCTTTGTTATTTTATAAACAGGGTACGCCGATGTTGCTGAAGGTGGATCTTCAGTGTCCTCGCTGCTACAAGAAGATCAAGAAGCTCCTCTGTCGGTATCACGGTGAATCTCTCTCTCTCTCTCTCTCTCTCTCCCTCCCCCTTTGTGTTGTTTTGCCTCTCTGTGTTTTCAATTAAAAAGTTTGTTCTTTAAAGTAATATTAAGCGTAGGGTCAACTGTGTTTTTTATCTTCCCCCTCTCTCAAAAGTTTGATTTTTTTTTTTCTTCAACAAGCTCTAAATTATGTTTTTTTCTTTTTCTGAGAAAGCTTTTTTTGTTTTTGTGCTTTTGTAAGCATAATATTTGGACTTCTGAGGAGGTCCAAAATTTTCCACAAACCCAATAATTGTTCACCAAAAGAAAAAAAAAAAATCTTCCGATTCATTTAATTTGAACCATTGAATCGAGTGAAGATCAAAAAAGTAATATGATGAGTTAATGGTGTGATGTGAATGAATTTTGGTACAAAAATGGGGAAGAACAGAAATCCGAGATCAAGTGTTCCAGGAGAAGCAAAATACGGTGGCTATCACCGTGTTCTGTTGCACGCCGGAGAGAATCCGCCGGAAACTCATCTCCAGAGGAGGAAAATCCATCAAGAGCATTGAAATCGTGCAACCCCCGCCCCAGGATAAGAAGCCCAAATCCGAACCGGAGAAACCCAAGCCCCAGCCCGCCGCTGCTGATCCCAAGAAGCCCCCTTCCGGGAAAGCCTAAACCGGCCCCGGAAGCGGCCCCCAAGCCCGAATCCACTAAAAAACCGGACGCCAAACCCAAAGAGAAGCAAGGGCCACCACCGGCTAGATCGGCCAATCCTCCTGAACCGGCTCCAAAACCGAAGGAAGACAAGGCGAGAGAAGACGTGGCACCCGGTGGGCCGGTCAACCCGGGTCCCATGGGGTTTTCCATGGCGGCAGTGGCGCCCGCGGCCCCGGGATACCCGATGGGGTACTATAGGCCACCGGGATACTGCTACTACGAGGGGTTTCAAGAGATGGCGCCGCCGCCGCAGCCTCCTCTGCCGATGTACTACGGCGGCGGAGGGGCAGCGTGGCAGTGTGGATGTAGGGGGGCAATGTGGTAAATGTCGCTGCAATTACTTCAGCGAGGAGAACCCTTCGGCTTGTTCCGTCATGTAATGTATGTAATCAATGGGTCAGGGAGAGAGATGGCAATATATATATGTATATTAGGAGTCGATCTTAAGAGCGTGTTGGCCACCATGGGAGGATAGAATTCACAAACTAATTGTGCTATCCCTCTCTCTTTGTGAAAAATTTACAGATCAATGTTTATTTTCCTGTTCTTTTCCATTATTATTGCTCAAGACAGAAGGAACTCATCTTCTCGTCCACTCTTCTTTATCCCACAAAATTGGCTCCGCCCTCTGCCCATACAGGCCGATTGTCACATTACCACGAGTCATGGTAAAAAAGAACGTGACCTCGGGTCAGAGGAAAATTGAAGTGCAAGGGGATTATATGAACTTTTATTTCCAAGCAAAAAAGAAAAAAAAAAAGAAAGTAAAACTAATAAAAATAACAACCAGAAGTGTGCAGGGGAAGCCTCAGGATTGCAGAATAACATCAAGGCTAAAAGGCCATTCAGTCCCGAAAGATGGTGTTGTCATAATTGATATCCTCATGGGCATGCATCACTTTAAAACGAAGGTCAGAAACTTCCGATGCAGGTTGGATCTCACAATCAATAACAAAAGAGAAAAAGCGAGATCATTTTGGTATAGAAAAAAAGAGAATGTCAGTCTCATGGCTAGTCCCAAGAGGTAATTGCAGCAAACGCCGCTCCACAAGGCAATGGAATATGAGACCACCCATCGGCGGAGGAGCTCCCACGAGGGAGGACCATCAACGCCGATGGGACTCTATGTACGACGTTCACTTTGGAATTTACAAACATCAAGGGTCTGCTCCATAGCGAGTTGGGATTTACCTGGCGGCAACCCCCGTCGCGACAATAATAATAATAACCAAGCAGGAAATCAGATTCAGATGATAAAATAAATTGTTTTTTCTAGAAGATTTGAGAGATTGAAAGCCTTAAAGAAATCGAAATGGTGTTGAGTAGACGACCGAAATCGACTCAAAGATGATTTCTCCATTGCGGCTATAAGTTGAAGATTTTCCTGTAAAGAGGACGAGAAGTCCCTGCAACCGGAAGACTGCTCAAAAGAGTTTAACTTATAGAGGGGAGGAATCAACGTGGACCATTGGATTCTCATCCTGCGGCCCCCGCTCTTAGGAATTAGGGTTTCCGTTTCCCGTTCAGAAGAGGTGCCCATTTTGTCTCGGCCCAAACTTTCATGGGCCCCTATCCGACCAATTCATCTAAAGCGGGACGGGTGGGTCGAGACGGTTAATTTATTTATTATTAGCTTAATATACATTAGTTGGATCGCACGCGCTTTAAAGGTATTTAGCGACTTTTTTAGCGACTTTTCGATCGATGTATGATATCTAAAAAAATATATATATAAAAATTAAAGTTAATTAAATATTTAAAAATTTAAATTTTGAATCCTTTACAATCAGGAGTAAAAATGATAGGAATTACTGTATAATAGCTACAATGTTTGAATAAAAATAAGAACAATTATTTGATAATTGCAAGTAAATAACAGAAATATTTGAGAGTTTCAACTAAATTTTAAGAAAAATATATGGTTGATTGAACCAAAGGATCTTTGGCTTTATAATAGTATATGTATAGACAGATAATTAGTTTAAAATTATATTCACTGCCTTCTATTTTACGTGCTTACTGATCAAAATAATAATAACAATAAGAATAAGTAATAAGAGAGAAAAACCAAACTTTTATGAATAGAAAGTGAAACAATTGCTTTAGTGATCGATAATATGTTATCAACAATTTGATGAATCAGCAGTTGTTTGTGGAAAAGTTTGCTCATATAGAAAGGTAAGGATAGCTCCTTGTCATCATGAACCATATCTCAAAACAGACCAACTATCTCAACAAAAAAATTTTAAAAAAAAAGTCAAAAAGTTCTCATAAATTGTTTTATATGTATGACATAACCAAAAAGCACTCTAGATTGAGCATAAACACATGCAACTCTTATTGTTTTGTAAAGCAAAAGCCGAATAAACCGGAGACTTTTTCCCCCAGACAAGACTTCATTTTTTTTTTTTTTTGACATAGGAGTAACATGAAATGGGTATCGAAAAATAAATAAATATACAAACGACGTATGCACATAACTGAGATGAACAAATTCAGCATTATACCATGGCCTTTTCCAATCCTCTTACGATCATTTACAATTTCTACTCTTTCTTCTTCAATCACCGATCACCCAGGATGAAGAAAACAAATGCTGCATAAACCAACTTTGCAGCGATAGATTGAAGCTAATTTGCATGGAGAAACAAAGAAATGTCAGGAAAAAAACAAAAGAAAACCTCACTTCGCAGAAGTAGTCGTAAAGAGAGAGGATGTCATCAGTGCTTATAACCCATTTTAACCTTCAAGATGAACAGCACCCGGCTTTTCTGGGCTGCGGATCTAATTCGCGAGTTCCATCTCCCTGCAAAACAACTGTTTTCCCATTGCCCATCCAGCTAACGTCCTGTTTCTTGAGCTCTTGAGATATAATAACTTTCCGGCTTAATATATTGTAGATCTCTCGAACAACTGTCTGAAATGCAGAACTTACATTGGAGGAATCGAGGGCCGAAGTTTCTATGAAGAACAAACCTTGTGCCTCTGCCAAAGACTTGCCTTCAGCTGTAGATACCTCCCTGGCATCCTTGAGGTCAGATTTGTTCCCAACGAGTATTGTAACAACATTCATGTCGGAGTGAGCTGCTCAATGCATGTAACCAAAATAATAATCAAGCCTTCATTAATTAAACTATAAATCATTCCGAGGGTAAGGTAGAAATTATAAATGGGCAACTATGAGAGGAAAATGGAATATCTCCATAGAGGACCAGAGAATGAAGGTGTAAATAATATAATTTCAATCTCCAAAGCATGCATGCATGCACGCACTAGCATTCTTCTTAAATAAGGCTGTATGTGTCACTAAATTTACGTGGGCACATAAACAAGACAAATGATATAAGAATGTTATTCACTATCATTTATAGAAAATAAGAAAAACAGTATGGACTCAACTGACATAAGACAGCAAATTATAACATTCTACTAAAGTTCAAAATATATTCTTCATGTATGTACCCCTTTCCTACCCAAAACTGGGGGAAAATCTGTTTTCTCCCGAATTACTTTCAAAAAAAATTCCACATAAACTTTGAGTTCCAACAAGAAAAACAAATTGCTGCAGTCTTTTATTACATTTCATCTTTATAACAGCAGAGTTCCCAATAAAGCATCAAATGCCTGGCCGTTATCAGCACATCCATGGTATGCAAGAATAACCAAGCACCATGCAAAATTATGTTGCTAACTAGGAAAAAGGGTCTACACAAGGAAGAAGAAAAAAGAGGACCAAATATCAAGAGGATTTTATTCTTTCTTACTGTGGAGTTCATTAAGCCATCTGCCAATGCTTTCAAATGTCTGACGTCTACTGATGTCATATACCAGAAGAGCTCCAACAGCACCTCTGTAATATGCTGATGTAACAGCCCTGAACCGCTCCTGTCCTGCAGTGTCCCAGATCTGTGCTTTAACTTCCTTCCCCTTTATATCCATTTTCTGGGTCTGAAACTCTACTCCTATAGTGGATTTCGAATTAGGGTAGAACTCATTCCTCGCAAATCTTGAGAGCAAGTTGGATTTCCCAACAGCCGAATCACCAATGAGGACAATCTTGAAGAGGTAGTCCTCAGTTTGATCCTCTTCAGAATAAAATGCCATCTTCAAACCTCTTTGGATTTTGGGCTCTATAAAACCATATTAAATGATCATAAATTCTCCAGTTCCTAGGTATTTGAGGGGCAGTTGTTAACTACGATTATCAAACCTTTCCCTGTTCAAGCATGAGGGAGTGAAATTAGATAACACAATAACAAAGGCAGTGAACAGAGGAAATTTCAAAAACATGGCGTGAGTATTAAGCACAAAGGCTGAAGAATAGGTAGTCGTTAGATACAGCACTAAAATGGTCTGATGGAATACCAATTGTTTGGAAGCCTGAGGTTGGGTACAATAAGAAGTAGAAGCTCCCTGATTCCACCCCCTGCTTCCCCACTAGTGCAAATCCATTGGTATATATAAATCAAATCCCAATCTGGCACTCCAAGAAAGTAACTGATTTAAGGTTCCTGCAATGCCAAGAAAGCATCAGAGCCTAGAAAACTTTTGTAAAGGATACAGTTTGATCATGACATTGATTCTTCTCCAAGGTTGGGATAACAAAAAAGTGCTTGCCCACATAATAGGGGATAATATTTTTTCCAAAAGAATACAAAAGTGTGCATGGCCGCCAGAAATTATATATATAAGCAAAGTAACATGTTTAAAATACCAGCAAGTGTTTATTTGTTCCAGGGCCTGTCCCTGCTATTGCCCTTGACCCACTCCCTAATGATATGCCTAACTCTGATAATTATTTGTTCAAGCCTGGAAATCAATAGGCCATAGATCCCTCTTCAGAGAAGTTGTACGGTTGGGGGGAACAATCACCAAATAAAAAACGAAAACTAACCAGCATCAAGAACTTTATAGAAACCACATTATAAATCACAGGATAAAAGTTTATACTTAATGCTGCTAGCTCCAGGCATTGGTATAATCATTTTCTTGTGAAGCACAAGTCAAAGTACGATCCGTAAAAATTTTAAGTGATTCAGTAAGAAACACAACCTCAAATCCTATATAAAACATCAATTATAAGTGCTGAACTGACGCATAACATCTACTACAGGACCATACTGTTAATTTTTTCCCGGACATTCAGTAAAGCAGGACCCAACTCAATAGTAAAACCAATTGATTGCAAGTAGAACCATAGCAAGCCACGGCAATCACATTCCAACTTAAAACTAACTAAATTGAGCGAGGATAATGCTCTGAAAACGGAACGAAGATGCAATTCCCTATTTCTTGCAAGATGTGCAACAGTTTAAGACTATGGAAAAACTGAAGATTCTAATTACGCGATAAGTTGAAACAAGTTGACCATGGTTGTAAAATAGTGAATTGGAGAGCTTTTTTTTTTTTTTTTTTTAAATCTTGAGTTAGATCGAATCATATGATTCCGTAACAATCTATGGAATAGCTATGGGAAGATTCAAGTCATGCTTGACGTGAGAAATCTAATATCCAAATTGGAAAATATAGCTCAGTAGACATACTTAATGATATAATCAAGATTCAAAAAATCTCCAAATATCATTCTCAATAGGAGGTACAAACATCAGAACAATGTCAAATTTTGAAGGAGAAGATAAGAAGAAGAGGCAGCAGAAGGCATGAAGAATCAGGAAATCACGAATTTCTAGACAAAAAATCTTGAGGCTTCTGGGGAGGCAATGCGACGCTGGAGGAAGAATCAGAACAGAACCTGAGAGGAGAGTGGTCATCACTTGCATGTGGAAAGAATCCAAGAAATTGAATTTAGGATTATTTAATTGGCAGAAATTTTTGGCTTCAATGGGAGAAAAAGGGGCTCATTTATTTGATTAATACCCCTTCTCTGTGCTGTGTTGGGTTAGCTTATTTGATGTCTAAAGGCCTAATTTCATTGCTTCAGCAGCCTTAATTTAGGGCTCAAAAGCAAATAGGTCCAAATTAAATGTATTTGCATTTAGGGCACATTTTAAATCCCTGGAGACAAAAACAAATCATTTGATTCGGTGAACTGTTTATGAATCACCTGGTTCATGTGCAAAACTGATTTTCCTAGTGTTCATAAAATAGAATAGAATCGCATTATTATAATGGAATCATACCATTTTGACGGTTATAAAGCTGAACTAGGATACATTACACTACGATGGAATATTCAGCACAGATTGAATAAATTAAAATTCACATTAAAGATAAAAGAAAAAATGAAAATCTTATTAATTTTGAACAAGTAGATCTGTTCATTTTAAAGGAAATTTGTTTAATTTTGAACATTTTTTTTATTTAGGAAGAAAAAACTGATCAAAAGAGGCTAACATAGAAGGAAAGGGAGAAGAAATAAGAAAAGGTTAAACATTTGCATGTGAGAATAAATGAAAGTAGAGAAAATGGATTTTGCCAATGGCAAGGCGAGAGGAGAAAGCTGGGAATTTCTTCCTCTCTCTCTCTCTCTCTCTCTCTCTCTTTTTCTTTTTCTGTTCACACAAGTTTGGCATGTCTCCCTCTTGGATTCATTTATCAGGACTCAAACATAAGATAGGATAATGAGGTTGCAGGGAGATAAGCAGGCCCAACTGGATAACCCAATCTGCTGCGGTTGCCAAACACTCGATTGGACCATAAATGGACTAAAACACACCATAATTGATCACCAGCACGCCAACTAAACATTTGCATCCTTAAGAACCAGAACTATCTGATCATTGGTTGTGAACAGGCCAAAATTAGCATCCTTTCAGGGTCAGGTTTACAGTGAGCCAAAACAGAAGCCTTGTACAACTTCTGCAAATTTAGCAGGCTACAGTGCACACAGATCTGACTACCCCGTTACTAAACGTTGGCATCAGAAACAATTCGCTCATCACCAGGAAAACTTAATGAATTTGACTTCGTACTAAAAGGGGGGGAAAAAAACTAACACGTAGGTAAATTCTACACAAAACCCGTCCCATATATTCCTATTTGCCTATTATTTCCTTCTGCAAATGTTTTGGCACTCATATTGCACGAATAAAAAATTTTTTTAAAAAATATTGAGGAGGGACAAAAACGACGAATTCTCATAAGCCCGTAGAATGAATATGACTGAGAAAGGAAGGAATCGGAAGCATAAAAAAAGGATAAACAATAAAACTGTGAAAAGGCATTTGACATACCGATTTGTGAAGATTGAAGGCCTTGTCTCCCCCTTCCACTCGCTCTCCCAGGTTTGTGATAAACTCGCGAAAGGAAATTGAATACAGGGACAATGGGAAGGGCAAAGGAAACTGAGAATGCATTAATAAACTGGAAACACGCCAGCTATGAAATGGTCCTTCTTAGAAGCTAGGGTTAGGTTTCTCGATTTGAGGAGACGGGAGGGAGGGGGGGAGAGAGAGCGTGGGAGCGTTGAGGCCAGCCAGATCAGCACTCGCGAAGAAATGGTTGCGTTAAATTTGCTTAGCGCTAATAATTGGCCCATTTTATATGTTCCCCGTTTTCTCCCCTAACCAAACAAAACCAACTTTCCCTGCAATTTTATATTCTATATTTTCGATGATGAAGGAATACTCACTTCATATTTTATATATTTTCGATAATGGAGGGGATACTCATAAATTGATAATTTTTATTCCAAATCTAAGTAATTCTTACTTATCACTTTAATTAAAAAAATTAGTGATGATTGGCACCCAGCATCAAACTCTAATCCAACAACATTAAGAATAACGAGTAGCTGCTAATAAAAGAAATTTTAGACTCAGAAATGAAGTGTTTAACTCGAAAAAAATCAGATAACAGTAACAGCAGCGGCAGTGCTCCCCTCATGCCATGGGGGGGTGTTTAAATGTAGGCCAGGCACCCTTTTTATGTCCCGGCTTTTATCCGGAAAAATAACTATTTGGCCAACGCCACCCTTCACTCTTTATGACTCATCATTGTGTTGCATCTTGTCGGCTCATCAAGGAGTATTCACATTTACCTTTTCAGTTTATATTTCATTGTGCCGCAAAACCCAATAATACATGAACATAGTTGCTGTCGTTTTTTCTTCCCAATTTTCAGAAAACGTAATGAAATGATACCTTTGCTTTCATATGTGTTCCATTTTTCTGCTTCTGCTTGCCCAATTCGTGGATACCCTCCAATATGGAAATAGATGAAAAGATAAAAAAGGAAAAGGAATATCTCCCAATCTCTACGTTTCTACGTTTACAAGTCCAGCCGATCGTGCCTAAAATACATGACGGGTGCACAAGAAGGTGCGTCTTCTTCCCCTCCGGGTTGTTCTTGGGATAGAAGGAATATAGAGGCTGTATCACATATACAATGCCTATGGAAACTAAATTAAGTCACCAAGTTAACACAACGGATACTTTTACAACAGGGTCGACTCCTCAGTGGTCCCCGGGTTCTAGACCAGCAATTTCCTTCACTACCTGAGCTTTGTCAGCTTCGAACTGTTCATCCTCTGCAAGAATGAAAGCCAAGCAGTAACTGAAAGCGGCTGCCAAGAAGAATGATAATGCTAAAGGTTGACTCACACGCATCTCATTTTACCTTTATCCGTCTTGAAATCGGCAAAAAGGCGAAGAAGCTTGCTTCTATTTGCAATGAGTATGCTTGTTATGTCAGCAGGCTTATTTTGATTTGCAGCAAATAACTGAAAAATTTCAAAAACATGTAGATGGTAAACCTTCATGGTGCAAAGTGCCAATTTGAATGATTCGAGGTATTACCTTGAAAACATGAAATGCTTCTATTTGGATGCTCTTGCTCGACTCCTGCAATGGGAATTCAGAATCCAGAATGTTAACCTACTTCAAGGCTTATCCAGGGTATTTAGTTTTGTTATTTTTTATTTTATTTTTCTACTTCCCTCAAGAAGCATACCTTCTTACGTTTATCAACATTAAAGAAGAAAATATCATTCCAGCAACAAATTAAACTTTTTGATTGGTAAATATACACAAGATACGAAACACACACAACCGACACCCCCCGCCCCCCTTTAACCTAGCGCCAAGAATCTTTTTTACACAAGCTGAGTAGATGCTACCACCAGGCCAAGAAAGAAGCCATTATATATTTATTAGTTCACTAGTATCTAGTCTTTACTTTTACATCTTTCTTCCCTTTTTCCCAGTGCAGTACATCATTCTCCAACTGGATCTAAAATGAAGAGAAGTTACAAGCATGAATTGGAATTTATGGACTATGACAAGAAATTGTTTCTTAAAATAATGGATAAAAGCAGGGTATGCGAAAGTAAGTGCTAGATAAGAGTATTTTACCCGGAGGAGATTCATAAGAATCCTTAAGTTATCCCTTGAGCTTACATATCGTGTCATCACAGCAGAATTTGAACGATCCAGTAACATGTCTGCCAACAGCTGAAAGAATAGCCAGCTTTCTAAGCAATCACATCAGTGCAAAAATGCAAAGACAACCTAATGCTTGTGCCTAGAGGTAGCAAAATGGATCCTGTGATGCCGCTCAAGACCCGGATGAGCAGTCTGGCCCAATGGTCCAGTCCAGTCTGCGTTGTCCCAAATATGGGACAGGACCAAACCACTTATTTCAGACTGGTCCAGTCTTTGCAACTTCTAGTTGGAACCGAAATGCATTGCCATACAATCTTCCATACCTTGATAGCTTGTCGTCTGGTAATGTAATTGGTCGACTCCAGCAGCCTTGAATTATACTCTGCGAAAAACTGGAATGGGGAAGTGTGTTGGAAAATGTTCAAGTTCTGATAAATCAGAAACCTAAATAAAATTACTAAAAAGAACACTTGAATTGAGCCTGTAAGGTGTTGGGGGGGGGGGGAGTTCTTAAATGGGCATGGATTTCAAACGTAATAAACTGATCCAAGCAACATAAAATATAGCTCTACTAAGATACAAGTCAGTTAGATAACTTAATTGAAATGCTGGTCAAGCCTTAAACTTGAGAAATCATTTCTTTAATAAAACAGCAGTATAAAACATCACAAAGGTCATGTGAAACAAAGTTGAACTAGAAGGCAAAACCAAATCCTATAAGAATAAAATGAGATAATAAGTTGGATGCCCTATGCGCTCCCGATGATGGTGTGATGTTAAAAGACTATAATGATGGAGGATGTTGAGAAATGTTAGATTCTCTTAAATTTTTGAATTATTTCGACATGTAAATTCCTCCCTCTCAATTTATTTGTTATCATTTCCAAATTCTTTTATACAGCTTCATGTCCTTTCTAAATAAACACATCACACAACTATCGTAAATACTTTGCCTGAATATATTAAACCAAACAAAACAACTTTACCCAGTCATAATTCTTCGCAAGAAAATCAGCTACAGTTGACTTGTGCCTTGTTAAGAGTTCCTGCGACAAAGTATCACGCTAGCATCAATTCAAGTTGGGGAAGTTTCAGTGAGTATCAAATTTATTTATTTATTTATTTATTTATTTATGCTAAGAGAAGACAGCTTTATTGAAGAGAAAGAGAGTGAGAGATAAGTACAAGGCGAAGAGAATGCGAAGTACTTAAATCCTCAAGAGACACTACAAGGGAACTCAGAAAATAAAAAAGAAATAAAAAGAACTACATATAGTAGTCGCCCCAGCTCGAACCTGTGAGGTCGTGTTGTGAATCAGTTATCCCACATTGAATAGTATAGGACATTTGATGTGGTTGTTATAAACTTGGGTTCACTCCTCCTAACAGCTAGCTTTCAGAGTTGAGTTCTCCTAAGGTTGTAATATTTGGTATTAGAACCAATGCCATGTCTCAATGGCAACCGGAGGACGCAGGTGACGCTGGGAGTAGTGTGTTCGACTGGGAGTAGTGGTAGTGCAAAGCTTGCAAGGAAGCGAATGCTGCGGAGCAAGGAGGAATGTTATGAACCAGTTATCCCACATTGAACAGTATGGGATATTTGATGTGGGCTGTTATAGCCTTGGGTTCACTCTTCCCAACAGCTAGCTTTTGGAGAGGTGAGTTCCCAAGGTCATAACAGCTTGAATCCAAGTTTCACAGGATCCAAGGCATATCTGCACCAAATATGTACACAATGCAAGAATGGCATCCATGGTGTATGTGTTTCCTAAGCATGCAAGTTCTGAAAGTGAATTTATTAAATGACTTTATAAAGTTGATAGGATATTGATTTATATTATTAATACAAAAAGTAAATGAAAAAATATTTTAACAGAGCGAGAGTTTCCAAACAACGATATCCATCAGTGATTCTGTAAGGTAATTACCTTAAAAGTTGCACCAGCATCTGCAGCAATGTCAAAATTTGGAAGTTGGATATAATCAAAAAATTTCTTCACGTGCTCTGATTCCAAAACATATCTGAGAAGCAGCAATTATAAATTCATTGAGCATAAATAGTGCAAGGATGTCGTACTTCTCATAAGCATCTCCAAAATAGCCAAATGGATGAGGCTCTTAAAAACAATTATAATGAGACAATCCTAGATTTGAGTAAAAAACCTCTAGATTATTGGTTCCAGAACTAATGTAAACTTATAATCTCTTACCAATAACATTAGCATGTGCTGAGAATCCCACATCAGTTTGAGACCTATTATTCTGGAGCTTGAAGAATCTGTGGGGCTACTCTCCTTATTGCCAATTGGTTATGAGGTGGAACCTAACATGTATCAGAGCCCAGTTACTCCCCTCATTGCCAATTGGTTTTGAGGTGGAATCTTAACAGCATGCATGACTCTAGAGGATGAAATTCATTGAGCAAAAAGACATGATATATCCCTTCTCAGTGAAAATCCAAAGACATTCCCAAAATTGAATCTTCTGCGCAATTCTCCAGAGAATAAGAATAAAAGAAATAGATTTTGTACAAAATTTTCAATTTTGAGGATAAGTAACCAAATATATCAACCACGTGGGTAGTTTTACTCACTTCGCTACAGTCTGGTGACGTATGCATTCCCTCAGCATAGTACCATAATGTAAAACCATATTTGAATCTTCATAACTACAGACAAACAGGGATTCAGGCATTAGATGAAGAAATCTAACAGTCAACAAAGAATAATGATGAAAGTCTCGCAATAATCAAAATTCATAAAATAAACAACCTATAAAAAGCATAATCAACTAATGGCATACCCAGCTATTAAGATATCCATCAAATCAATGTTTGCCTCCAGGTAGTCTGATGCAATCAAACGTGACTGAACTTGTTGCCTCTGCAAATTGGCAACAACTTGAGTGCCATCTTTACGGGCCTGTAAAAAACAATCCTCGTCATAATGGTTGAGATCAATTCAAGGAAATAAGATGACAGATCCTGCTGTTGCGAAACCCCATAACTCAAACACAACCAGTCAAGCCTCAAGGCACAGGCATTATTAATTACATTACAATAAGAGTGCGACGAATTGGAATACCCAAATAAAACATGTTAGTAATCACATTAAAATATAGGTTAAAAATTTATAGGAAGCCAGGGAACCACTTTATTCATACCTCCAAATTCAATTTAGGAAGGCAAATAATTAAAAGACGCAACATGTTCTCCCTAAAGAACTCCTGGGTTAACTGTGTACAAGCTTCTGAAACTGGCTCAGATTCACTATTTCCATAAAGAATTAACTTCAGCTCACGTAAGAGTTTACATAACTCAGACATCTGCAAGAAATAGTTTAAAAAGAAAAAAAATCAGTATAGCATTTAGCAACAGACACATATCAATTTACTTGCCCTCTTAAGTGCGCAACTAACAAAAGCAATCACACATGCAAATATGGGGAATGTAAGCAAGTATGCTTCACGAACTCCAAACCTTGTGCAGTAACAAATGCTCTCGCTAACCCCAATACAACACACACGCGTGTGCGTGCGTCTTAATATCTAAGTTCAGATGGTACCCACAAATATAGTTAATCCTTGGTGCTGGGAAAGGTCAAGGGCTCAAATTGTTGTGGTTATTAGGCAGGTTGTATGTCTTCACTGATCAATAAATAAATAAATTCAAGTTCAGCAAACTTTATTGTGCTTAAAAATGACAATATCCCAGTGGCAGCATGAATAGATTAAAATTCAGCACTAGAGCTAAGAACTAAAGTTGCCACTTCAAATAGCATTGATGAGCATTCAATTTCAATAGAAATGACTGCTATGGAGCAAACAAATCAAAATAGTAGTAAAAACCTCTAAGGACTACCTAAATCAAGCAACTAAAATGCAGACAAGATTATTATAACTCTCCAAGATAACATCCTTTTCACTTCTAGATACGAGATAGCCTTAGAACACAGCCAAATTTGACACGGGGACCTTCGTTCCAGATCCCCCTTCCCCCCAAATCATAAAATAATTTCAGTACTTATTAGAAAGTAAAGATGCCAAACATTTGCAACTGATCACACAAGCCCACAAATTTTACTTTAAAAAACAAAAACATTCCATACAATGCCATGTTCCTAATTATGTACAGTTGCACCCAAAATGGCCTTGTTTTGGTGATTTATTATAAAATGATAATTCTTTTTCAGTCTTGGTGAATCTAATGTGCCACAGTGGCTAAATTAACTACTGTAGAAACCGAATCATTTTCCATTATGCAAATGTCTAACGGCATGGATTGAATGAGCACGAAAAATAAGACATGCCAAGTTTCATACAATTTTCTTATACATAAACCTCCCATCCATGGGATCTAAATATTCAAAACAGTTCTAAGATCTCTAATATAAATGAGAACCTAACATATAACTTTTTCCCTACATTTCCAATCAAGATGACTCCATTTTGAGTGCATTTGCACAAAAATAGGTAAGCGGAAGGCCACATAACAAGAATCCAACCTGATGAGAGGAGGAGAAAATGAAGAGATAGGAACAGAACCTTTTCTTCTCGCCTGGGTTCACGGATATCAGGACTGCTGCGGTCGGCATAGATGAGGAGATCCCGAGTCTGACGCACGACATCAACGGGCGTGCGGTGCTTGGACTTGAAGAGTCCCTTCATCTTCTTATTCTTCTTCTTCTTCCCAAACCACAAACAGAGATTGTTCGATTAAAGCGTTCACAATCAACAAGACTCTGAAACTAGAGCTGAGGCTCCGAAACTGATCATCGCAAGCATAATTTTGGATCTGGAGTTCCTCCTAGGGTTTCAGTTCTGTGCGGATTCGGGTGATGAAGAAGATGAGGGCGGTAGATTCGTAGGCCCATCTACCTACCTCTCCCTGTCACGCACATGGGAATCAGATGTTAATTTGCGTAGGATAAGTACTGTCGCTACTTTCTGTTTGGCTTCCGATTCTCCTCTGCTCCTCATATCAACAAGAAAATAAAATATTACAAAAACGAATATATTGTTGGAGATATATAAATTTATAAGAGTTATTTTATTATTTTTATAAAGATTTATTGACATATTTTTAATTCTTAATTGGATAAATTGAAATAGTATGTTTTTCCCTCAAATAAGTTAAAGAAGCTTTTGAAATAGACAATAAAACACTATAATCTAGTTATATGTTAAAGTGTCATATCAAACCTCTTACTTATAATCAGAGATACAAATGATTATAACATTAGCTTTACTAGTTAAAAAATTACTATTTTAAGCTAATAATATCCATTTTTGATACATTGTTAAGGCAAGTTATCTCAACCTACGTGTAAATTCTTTTTTCTCATAACTTTATAGATATTTAAAATTGATTAACTTTAATCATATAAATTGAATTATCAATAAATAATCTATGAGTCTACTCATTTTCTTACGGCTTCAAAATTTACAAGGTAATCATCTTAAGGATAAAAAATTATAATTTTTTACAAAACGACGAAGGATCGAACACCGAAATCAAGCAAACAATTTCAAAGTAATACTGCCTCAGAAAGCAAATAGATGCAATAAAATGAATGACAGACTTAAGATAAAAAGGAAATAATAATAATGATTGTATTAAAATAATTGAGAAGGCTTACAAAATTTGAGTAGCAGAGGTTTTGCAAGGATCCTCTTTACAACACTCGTCTGCCCAACTCATTCTAAAATTCGCCTCCCCTAACAACTAAAACCTCAAGGCCTTTTATAGGACAAGGCTTACAGAAAAGCAAAGTAAAATAATTAAGGAAAATGGTTGCTGACTCGATGCCTTCATGGCATTTTTGTCTGAATGCGTCGGCTGGTGCGACAGGATGATGTCGATGCCTTCATGGCATTTTTGTCTGAATGCGCCGGCTGGTGCGACGGATGATGTCCCGTGCTTCCTTTTCATAAAGTAGAAATTGCTTTATGTAATGTCTACTTTTCATTTGTCGGAGATGACTCATCCCTGAGTGGGATAATTTGTCGTCTTGTGTCGGCTACCGACTTATGCTCGGTAGGTCCCAAGAATGTCGAAGTCAAGTGGGTCGAGGATTCCATAGCAGTCGTCCTCATTGTCTTGTGCATAATCAGTGGTGGATTGAGAATCTTCAAAAGGATTTGACCTGGGCCCTTCATGAGCTGGAGAGGTCTCTTGAGATAATCTGAATTCTTTCGAAATGGCCTGAATTTGTTCCACCGTAGTTGCCTTAAGCATACGGTCCTTGTATTCTTCAATAGTCATTGGAGAAGATTTTGTTGAAGGAGCCTTGGCTGGAGCGTCCTTCGCTAAATGTGGGTGTAGTGTAAGCCATTTGTCAATATTAGTCAGGGTAAAATTTGTAAGATCCATGGCTGGCCACCATTTGATCTTGATTCTTCTTCCAAGCTGAGGGACTTCAAAGTCACCAATAGATTTGTCTCGGATTTCATAATCCAAGAAGAGAATCCAAGTGAGGCTAAAATGTTTTGCAAATAAGAAAAGCTCTGGCACCTCAGACCAGGTTTTAGGAATATCAATTAATGATTTCCAATAATTGAAACAAATTTCAACATCTACTGGTAAAATGGACAAATCGAGTCCGAATTTATGCCACCATTCAATAAACCAAATAGGAATTTTTGTTGAAAGTTTAGGGCAAAAATAGCAAAACCATGTAAGAGAATAATTTTGATTTTGTTTTAAAATAAATTTGAACCATGCGTCAACATAGTCCCAATAGTCAAAATGCTGAGGAACAAATTTCAAAGAGAATTTTCTAACCATGTTGGGATCTCCCCATTGTTCCATGGTTATAATTTTCTTAATTCTGAACTTAATAAAAATAATTCTTGAAGTATCATTTTTATCAGGAATCTCTGACAGCTCAATAGATTGGGTGTCAAGGAGGATGAATTCATAGAAATCAAGATTCTTTGGAATCATGGGATCTTTTAATGATTTGGTTGGCTAGTCTCTGAGGTTGATCCAAAAATTCTTGTTTAAGGAATGAAGGTTCAAGGTTGCAAAATTTTAGGAATTTTTTGCTAATGAAACCTGAAGCAGGGGACTGCCTCGGCTGAATGGGTTTCTGAGGTTGAGACTTTTTGGGAGTCGCTGCCACTTGTGCAAAAGAAGCAGCCCGAGAATGCAGAGCAGGAAAGTCCGAGGGTTTGTTCAAGGGACTAAACCTGTTGCTCAATTGGAGTGAAGTCTCAGGACTTTTTGAGGAAGTGCCTTACTCCTTCATGAATGAGAGTCGCCTTCAAAGGGGGTGACTCTAATGAGAGAAGATTAGGGTTTGCTGGCTTTATGCCGATTTTTACCTTTGGGCTTGCATCCATGGAAGATGATGATGAGACTGGACTCCTTTGAGTCACTTTCGGACTTTTATCAAATTTTGAAATAGAGACAGGGATCCCCTGGCTCTTTCTATCACCTACCATTGCTGGCCAATTCTTCTTTTCCCTGCAAAAATTCTCTAGATAAGAAATTAGGGAGATTGTTATTTTCACCCTTAATATATTCTATATCAAAATTGAATATACTAAGGATAGCTTGTCATCTGGCAAATATTTGCTTTGAAGCAAGATTTTCTACATCTTTGGTCAAAACAAACTTTGCAGATTTGCAATCAACTCTAATAAGGAATTTTTGATTTAATAAATCGCTTTGGAATTTGTTGATACAAAGAACTATTGCCAGGATTTCTTTCTTAACCGTGGAATAGTTTCTTTGGGCGGTATTCCAAATTCCAGAGGCAAATTTTACTAACTCTTCCCCCCCCCTGAGGGAGGTTGTTGCTTTAAAATACCTCCATAGCCAAGATCAGAGGCATCAGTTTCAACAATTTTAAAATAAGAGGGTTGAAGAATAGCAGTACAAGGGAGAGTCTGAATAAGATGTTTCAACTCTTGGACCTTGGCGGTATGAGCATCGGTCCATGGTGGAGGAGCCTTCTTTAAGCGGTCGAATAAAATTTTACACTGAGGACGTAAATTTTTAATAAAATAAGAAACATAATTCAGGCAACCAAGAAAGCGTTGCAACTGGTTTTTGTCTTTAATTTCGTCGGGGAATTTTGTAGCAAATTCTATAGCCCGATGAATTGGGCGAATCCGTCCTAAATAAATATCATGGCCCAAAAAGCGAACTTTGGTTTGGAAAAGTTTGATTTTGGAGGCTGAAACAACCAAGCCGTTTTGTTTTATAATTTTCTCAAATTGGTAAAGATGTTTCCAATGCTGTTCAAAAGAATCAGAAAATATTAGAACATCATCAATATAAACAATAGAGAATGAAGAGAAAGGGTTAAAAATATCATTCATAATCTTCTGATATTCACTAGGGGCATTCTTTAGCCCAGATGGCATAACATTCCATTCATACTATCCAAATGGGACAGTAAAGGCAGTTTTATATCTATCTTTTTCAGAAATTTGTATTTGCCAAAAGCCTGACTTCATGTCAAACTTGGAAAATACCTTAGCAGCATGCAATCTCTTAATGCTGTATTTAAAGGTTTATAATTTATCACAAGGCGCGGAGCACCTCTTTCAATTTCAGCTGCATTCTGAACATAAAAACCTGAACAACTCCAAGGGGATTTGGAGGGGCGAATTAAACGTTTTTCTAAAAGACCTTGAATCTCTTTTCTACAATATTCAGTTAATTCTGGAGACATCTGAATGGGTCGAGCTTTTGTAGGAATACGTTTTTCATCGAAAGTAGGTTCATAAGGTAAATCGACTTGATGCTGTCCCAAAATGCATTAGGAATATTAGAGCAAATTTCCTTTTCAAGTTTTTCTTGAAATTCTTTTATTTTTATAGAAGATTTGTCAATTCGATCCTTCTATCCTTTTAACAGAGATTTCTTCCTTTAAAGAATTAATATGATGAGTTTTAGAATTAATTATATTTATTGTTTCAGGTTGAATATTATTGAATTTTAAAATGTCTAAATCTCTAGCTTGCGGTGGATATTCAAAATAAAATTTTACTGGTTTTCCTAAAACTTTTGTTTCAATTCCTTCTCTAGTAATCTGCATAGGGTGCAAGAGATAGAGGAAAGGTAATCCTAAAATCAACGGATGCGAGAGATTTTTAATTAAAACAAAGCTGGTATTAAAGCAAATTCCTTGATTACAAACTTTTACTTTAGGCAATTTATATTTGAGTTCAAGCTTTTGATTTGAAGCACTTCTTAATTGTTCTTTAGTTTTAACAAAATATTTTGTAGGAATTAAACCTTCTCATATACGATTAAGATCTGCTCCTGAATCAATCATAGCAACAAAGTCTTGACAATAATCTGTAGAAATTCTTAAAGTAATTCTACAGTACCATTTTTGTATAACAATTTTTTCAATTGGTGAAATGTTAAGGCTTGTATCATCTTCTAACTTTTCATCTCTTGTGAGATATCTTTCTGTTGTTACTTTTACAGGTAATTGGGGTTGTTCTAAATCTCGTACCTTTTCTTTAAGAGTTTTTATTTCTGATTTAATTTCTTTAACTTCTTGCTGTAAATCTTTAAGTTCAGCATTTTTAGCATTCTTAAGAGGTCTAGGTCGCTTAACGACTTCTAGGACGTCTTGATTAAATCCTTCATTATATCTAGAATTTATATTAGAAGTTTCTCCTAAGTCTGTTTTAGATTTTAACTTTTCTTTTACTCTTTGAAGGCATTGTTCTCGAATTTCTCCGTCATTTATTTTAACAGCAGTATTTAGCAAAAATTCGACATCTTGATCTAAAGTATTTATTGTTTTCTTTGAACATGAGCACTCAGAACAAACTTGAATTGGATTTGGACATTCAAGTTCCTCTTCTGGAGACTGATAATCACTATCATCTTCAGAGAGATTATTAAAATCTAGTTCTTCATCAGATTCAGTCAGAAGAAGAACTGGTTTCGTCTTCTTTTATTGCACATAATTGAAGAATCAATTTTTCTTTTAATTCTTCTTCAAGATCTAATGACCTAATTCGTCTAGCAAGTCTACACTTATTTGCATAATGACCTGTTTTACCGCAATTAAAGCATTTTATGGGTTTAGTTTTAGTGTTATGTTTATGTTTACTTTTATCATGAAATTTCGAGGGTTTTGAATATGATTTTTTCTTATAAGTTTTATGTTTTAGCTTTTTGAAGGAATTTGGAGGAGGATAATATTTTCTTCTATGTTTTTTCTTTGAAAATCCTGGATATCCAAATTGTTCGCACCACGTGCCTAATTCCTGTTTTGTTGCTTGCCGTTCTCTTTCTAGGCTTAGTTTGAATTTTAAATCTTTACAAAGTTTGGATGCAACTTCGTTAATTACTTGATTTATTTCTCCGAATGTCCATTCAGAGAAATCATATGTATGTCCTTCTTGATCTTTCATGGACATCATTTCATCCTTAACCTTTTCACTAAAAATAGGAGGTAGTCCATCAACAAATTTCTCTTTCCAATGGGCTTCATGGCAATCTTTTCTAGAATAGGCTCTACCAATAAAGGTATCTCTATACCATCTATAATCAGACATTTTCTTGCAACGAATATTATTCAAAATATTATATCCATGAGCTTCATCCTTAGCCCATCCTATAAAATGTAAAAGTAATGTTTGTAGTAATACATTTAAAGCATTTGGGATTGTTTGTCCTTGGCTATTTAGAACAACGTTCCCATGGTTGTCTTCTAACTTTACTTCTAATATTACTTCCTTCTGAAAATCTGTGAAATTTTCCCACCAAACGGCGAGGATTCCGATAAATCCTAGGATAATCTTTTCAGTAGACTTTCGTACTGTTAAATTTTGTTTTTCTTGGTAGATGAGTCCTACCTTATACATTTGTCTCGCTGTATTGGTTATTTGGAATTCTGATAGTCCATCTATCTTCCATTCATAAAAACTTTCAGTGTTATAAATTTTTATAGGCAAATCTTCTTCATATTGAAGATCTGGGGCAGATGGTTTAGGATAATAATTTTTTGTAATAGATGTATGGGCAGCAATATTCTGTGAGTCTTCCAGTTTTAATTCATTTATAAATTCATCTAAATCTTCTATACTTGGTTCTTCTTTTCGTAAAACTGAAATATTTTTTGTAAGCATATACGAAGGGTCAGGAAACTTATAAAGAGTTCCCGTATTTCTTACAAGTCTTTCTTGTTTAGCTTTTGTGTCCCGTAAAGGGTCGGGTTCTGATTTTTTCTCTCGTTGTCTCTCTTCCCCCTTTTTAGAGAAAAGACGAAGAATCGTATTGTGCTGGATTTCAAGGGTAGCAAAACGCATTTCAAGATTATTACGTGTATTGAGAAGTAAGATTCCAAGATGATTGAGGAATTCATTAGTATAGTTGTTTTGACGGAAGAGATATTTTAGCTGGTTTTGGTTAATAGGATGCTTTTGAAGCTCCTCTGAAGAGGTGTCTTCAGGGGCATCAATAAAAGGTGTGCCAACAATAGTATCCGCATTCATTGCTTCTACTTTAATATGAACTTTTGTTCGTGGGGGTAAAGGATTGGGTTCAGACGTATCCATATATTCTGGTATAGAAGTTTGAGGTGGTGGCTGATTATCAGCACGAGATGGAGAATAAAAACTAGTATTCCTTGAAGTTTGTCCTTGTTCTAGGGGAACAATGGTCTTAACAGAATAGAGATTAAACCAATCTGGAAAAGGAATATTATCTTCGATTGCTGAACAATGATCTATCCATTGATCATACGTATCTTTTATCTTGTTATCGGGCATTTGATAGAATTCTGGGCTTAACCAAAAGGTTTTTTCTAACTTTTGATCTATGATAAATGGGTCTTTAACTCGATCTAGACATCCAATAGTCCTAAATGGATTAGGAACTCTGATGTTTTCTGTAATTTCAGATTCATGGGGAGATCGAGGCTCTTCTCTATTTACTTGAGGTTGAGCTATCTGATCTTCAACTCTAAGGCTATTTACCTGGATATTTTCTGGTCTTCTTATACCAGAGACTGAGGGTATACCAGAGACTGAGGGTCTAGATCTGACAAAACTTTCAGTTCTGGCAGTCCTATATTGAGATAACGATCCTTGCCTCGTAAGAGGTGGTTCATCTGATAAGGATTCAATTTCAACTGAAGAGGTTGGCCTAAATCTAATGGCAACATCTCCATTGTCATAGGTAATAAAACTATGAACCGGCTGGCTAGGCGGCTGAATAGGTATTGGATTGACTCTAGGGCAAATCCATTCTTCTAGATAATCAATCTCATCCCATTTTAAAAGACGAGGAATCATCATTTCTACATTAGAATATATTGTTGGAGATATATAAATTTATAAGAGTTATTTTATTATTTTTATAAAGATTTATTGACATATTTTTAATTCTTAATTGGATAAATTGAAATAGTATGTTTTTCCCTCAAATAAGTTAAAGAAGCTTTTGAAATAGACAATAAAACACTATAATCTAGTTATATGTTAAAGTGTCATATCAAACCTCTTACTTATAATCAGAGATACAAATGATTATAAAATTAGCTTTAATAGTTAAAAAATTACTATTTTAAGCTAATAATATCCATTTTTGATACATTGTTAAGGCAAGTTATCTCAACCTACGTGTAAATTCTTTTTTCTCATAACTTTATAGATATTTAAAATTGATTAACTTTAATCATATAAATTGAATTATCAATAAATAATCTATGAGTCTACTCATTTTCTTACGGCTTCAAAATTTACAAGGTAATCATCTTAAGGATAAAAAATTATAATTTTTTAATTATTATGACCTTCCTATAATTGTTTCGTTATTAAGATAAGTGCCCTAAATATTATCAAGTTTAATGAAATTTAGTGAACTTCTTTATTATTTATTGTTTGTCCAATCTTTGTACTTGAAAATTTCAAAATTCCTAACACAAGCTCTATAGATTTTAATCGAGCTCAAGCTTTACTTAGGAGTCGTTTGTTTGCTCTTAATAGCATCTGAATGAAGTTAAAATTTAATTCGTTCAGGCATAAGCTCATTTAAATCGTTTGGTAACACATCTAAATGGGTCTAAAACACATTTGATCGATTTAGATGGATTTTCGTATATGGGAGATCAACCTCATGTTGTTTCCTATCCCAAAAAGCATTTGGTACATTGGCACAAACAGTCTGTTCAAGTTCTTTATGAAAATCTAGAATCCTTTGAGATTCCTTTTCAATTTGTTGATCAATTCTTTTGATAGTGATTTCTTCTTTAAAGAATTAATTTGTGCAATTTTACTATTGTTTATATTGATGATGTTTTAATATTCTCTAATTCTTATGAGCAGTATTAGAAGCATCTCAAGCATTTCCACAAGATTATTCAGCAAAATGGTCTTGCTATTTCTACACCTAAAATCAAACTTTTCCAAACAAAGATTAGGTTTTTAGGACATGACATTCACCTTGGAAGACTAAGACCTATTGCAAGATCTATTGAGTTTGCTAATAAATTTCCTGATGAAATTAAGGATAGGAATCAACTTCAAAGATTTCTTGGATGCCTTAATTATGTCTCGAATTTTATTTAGAACATCAGACCTCAATGTAAAAGTCTTTTTGATAGACTTAAAAAAATCACCACCTCCATGGACACCTGAACACACTCTTGTCGTCCAGGAGATCAAGAAACTTGTCAATACCTTGCCATGTACGACTATTCTTCAACCCTCATATCTTAAAATTGTCGAAACTGACGCTTCGGATTTAGGCTATGGAGGTATTTTAAAGCAACAAAATCCCTGGGGGGGGGGGGGGGAGAGACAAGCTTGTACGATTCACCTCAGGTATTTGGAACCATGCTCAAATGAATTACTCCACAGTTAAAAAGGAAATTTTAGCCATCGTTATGAGTATAACTAAATTTCAAAGTGATTTGTTAAATAAAAAATTCCTAATTAGAGTTGATTGCAAGTTAGCCAAATATGTTTTGATTAAGAATGTTGAAAATCTTGCTTCTAAACAAATATTTGCTAAATGACAAGCTATTCTTAGTATTTTTGACTTTGATATAGAATACATTAAGGGTGTAAACAATAATCTTCTAGACTTCTTATCTCTTGAATTTCTTCAGGGAAAAGAAAAATTGGTCAGCAATGGCAGGTGAACGGAAAAGTCAAGGTATCCCCGTTTCAATTAAAAAATTTGACAAAAGTCCATCTCCGGCTCAGAAGAGTCCATCTTCTTCAACCTCATCAATGGACACCAGTCCAAAGGCAAAAATCGGCATGAAGCCACCAAACCTTAATCTTCTTGCATTAGAGTCTCCCTTATGCGAAGGCGACTCAAATTTCTGCAGGAGTAGGTGCTTCCTTAAAAAGTCCTGAGACTTCTCTCCAATTGAGCAACAGGTTTAGTCCCTTGCATAAACCCTCGGACTTTCTTGCTCTGCAATCTCGGGTTGCTACTTTTGTGCAGGTAGCAGCATCTCCCTCGAAGTCTGAAAACCCATCAACCCATGATTCTATTGGAGCCACAACTCCCAAAAACCTTGAATTCTATGAATTCATTCTCCTTGATACTCAATCCGTGGAGCTCGTAGAAATTCCCGACAAAAATGATTCTTCCAGGACCATCTTTATTAAATTTAAAATCAAAAGGATTATCACCATGGAACAGTGGGGAGATCCTAACATGGTTCGAAGATTTTCTTTAAAATTTGTCCCTCAGCATTTCGATTATTGGGACTACAAAGATGCATGGTTTAAATTCCTTTTAAAGCAAAATCAAAATTATTCTCTTACTTGGTTTTGTTATTTTTACCCAAAGCTTTCAACCAAGATTCCTATTTGGTTTATCGATTGGTGGAACAAATTCGGACTTGATGTGTCCATTTTACCAACTGATGTTGAGATTTGTTTTAATTATTGGAAAACATTGATTAAAATTCCTGAAACCTGGTCTGAGGAGCCAGAGCTTTTCTTATTTTCAAAACATTTTAGCCTCACTTGGATCCTGTTATTGGATTATGAAGTCCGAGACAAAACCATTGG
The DNA here is from genome assembly GCA_034195605.1 of Santalum album. Taxonomy (NCBI): domain Eukaryota; kingdom Viridiplantae; phylum Streptophyta; class Magnoliopsida; order Santalales; family Santalaceae; genus Santalum; species Santalum album. Next base: position 331,152 of record CM067261.1, read on the forward strand.
TAACTTCGAAGTTCCCCAGCTCGGGAGAAGGATTAAGATTAAATGGTGGTCAGCCATGGATATCAAAAATCTCACCCTGGCCAACGTAGACAAATGGATAAACCTTCATCCTCATTTAGCGAAGAATGCTCAAGTTCCAGCTCGGGTTTCTCCTTTAGCACCACAACTTATGACATTTGAAGAATATAATGAACGTCTGCTTAAAGCAGAATCTAATGAAGACATTTTAGCTATCTCAAAAGAGTATAGACTGTCAAAAGCGGCCTCGCTAGTACCCGTTCACGAAGTACCCAACTTCGCTCAGGACAATGAAGATGATTGCTATGGCATCTTTGACCCACTCGACTTTGACATACGTGGGTCCTTCAGGACATAAAGTTGAATTTGCTGACGCAGCAATCCAAAACACCTCATAAAGAGAATTGCATGTGACCGACAAAGAAAAGAAAAGCAACAGCTTTCCATAAAGGAGATTCCAGCCGACGCATCCAGACAAAAAGAAGCCTTGAAGGCATCGAGTCAGCATCATCATTGTGCACAGCTTTAATAATTCTTGTAGCTTTTATTCCTTTAAATTGTGAGCCTCTCGGATGAAGCAGGCAGAATGACAAATTGTAATTCTTGGAGCGACGAGTGCAAGAAAAATGAGAGCGTTGGTCGAATGCGACGAACCTTCTTAGAAATTAAGGCTCTTCTAGAGACCCATCCTCAATTAATGTAAGATCTTTTCAATATTATAAATAAAGTCTTTTGATATTTTGATTATTTTTTTGCTAAGAATATTAAGGTAGAAACTAGAAAAGATCCGTTGAAAACTACCAAAGATAAACAAGAACGAGCTGTTAGAAACGTAGGAGTTCTCTTCCTGTTTCCTAACCCATCTTACATGCTTACTAAAGATATTGTTATTCTAGATAAAGAAGAACCATCTATAGAAGACTTAGATGAATTAATTAACAAACTTAAAATTGAAGATAATAAGAAAGAAGATAACATGATTGCCTCCCATACATCAGTTACAAAAAACTATTATCCTAAACCTTCGGCACCAGATTTGCAATATGAAGAAGATTTACCTACAAGAATTTATAATACTGAAAGTTTTTATGAATGGAAGATAGATGGATTGTCAGAATACCAAATAATAAATACTACAAGACAAATGCACACTGTAGGATTAATTTATCAAGAAAAGCAAAATCTTTCAGTAAGAAAAGCCACTGAATATATAATTCTAGGTTTCATAGGGATTCTTGCCGTCTGGTGAGAAAACTTCACAGATTTTCAGAAGGAAAAAATCTTTAATTCAAATCTTGAAGATAATCATGGAAATATAATATTAAGTAATGAAGGACACCCTATTCCTAATTCTTTGAACACATTATTACAAAATATTTTATTATATTTTGTTGGATGGGCTAAAGATGAAAATCATGGTTATAACATTCTTAATAATATTTGTCGTAAAAAAATCTCAGATTATAGATGGTATAGGGACACCTTTATCGCTAGGGTTTACTCTAGGAGAGACTGTCATGAACATCATTGGAAAGAAAAATTTATTGACGGATTGCCATATATTTTTAGTGAGAAGGTTAGAGATGAAATGATGACCATGAAGGAATAGAGTAGTCTGTCTTATGATTTTTTCGATTGGACTTTTGGAGAAATTAATCAAGTTGTTAAAGAGGTTGCGTCAAAATTATGTAAAGACCTGAAATTCAAGCTTAGTCTTGAAAAAGAAAGACAAGCTACAAAACAAGAAATGAGAACCTGGTGTGAACAATTTGGATACCCAAGATTCTCTAAGAAAAAACATAGGAAACGTTATCAGCCCCCTAATACCACTAGAAATCCTCCTAGAAAACCCCATAGGTCTAGACATTATCATAGAAAAAGGTATAAAAAGGAACATAGGCAAAATAAAAATAAGACCCCTTCAAAATCAAAAACTATTAAATGTTTTAATTGCGGAAAAACAGGACATTATGCTAATAAGTGTAGATTAGCCAAACAAATTAAAATAATGGATATAGATGAAGATCTTAAAGAAAAACTTATTTCGCACTTATGCACAATTGAGGAAGATAGTGAATCAGATTATTTTGAAGAAGAATCTGATTTAGAAGAATTTATCACTTCCGATGAAGAAAGTGACTATCAATCCCCAAATGAAGACTTAGAATGTCCTATTGAGGCTTGTAACTGCCAAAAGATTAAGACCTTGAATACACTTGATAGGGACATAGAATTTCTCTTAAATACAGCCGCTAGAATTAGCGATGCCCTCTAAATGGGTCTAAAACATATTTGAACAATTTAGATGGATTTTCGTCTGAGAAAATGATGGGAAAATAGATATTATTTATTGAGAAAAATTCTAAAATACGTTCGAGTCATTTTTTCAAATTCCTAGTTTAACTGATAGGCATACAGTGTGGAACAACCAATTCTTACTTGGAGCTAACGATTTATCGATAGGCACTTAAAAGCTCCCTTTAAAAGCTCCCTTTCATTGATTTGCTGTCCAATTCATAGTAGGCTATTAAAATTTTGCATTACTATTTAACATATAAATTATTAAAAAGAATAATAAAAATACTTAAAAAATATGAGAAATTAATAAATCATAAATAACAAAATAAGAAAACCTTAACTTATATTCTCAACCACTTTACATCTCAACATCTATGTTTCAGATCGAAAATTTGGGAAACTAAGATTTTAGTACACTTTTACGGACGAAAACTTTAATTCCACATTACATACCTATTACCTGATGGGAGAATCCAAAAAATAACTCCAAACACATGGGTCTTTTAGTATTTTCCGCAATAAATAATATCTATTTTTCCATAGTCTCCTCCGCCGAAAATCCATCTGGGTTCTCTCTACGGAGTGACCAGCTAGGGTTTTGGAGTTCCCCTTCCATGCTCGCACCTCACCTTCGTCTCGATTCCGCAGCGGGGCATTGAATCTCATCTCAATGTTTTCTCGTAATTCCTCCGTCGACGGTATCCACCCACGCCTCTCCTCGAAGCGCAAGCTGGACGACAATGCCGTCGCCGATGACGATTCTTCGGACCTACTCTCCGTCAGGATGAGGAAAGATAAATCCGCTGTCAATTCATGGGTCCCGGGCTCCGATTCTGTCCTCCAGAATGCCGTTGGATCTACGTTTTCCGGTGCTCGATTCGCTTCCTGTTGCGCTGGTGAGTCGAGCCGTTCCGCTTCGAGGCTGCAGTTCTTTGTGAGGATGATGTCGGAGGGAAAGACGCTGGTTTTACAGGCCGACAGTGACGATACGGTGAAGAATCTTCATGAGCGCATTCAGCTGATTACGGGGATTCCGGTGATCGAGCAGAGGTTGATATATAGGGGGAAGCAGCTCCAGTGGGAGCAGACTTTGACTGAGTGCTCCATTCAGAAGGATGCCGGGCTCCAGTTGGTGGGTCGGATGAGAAGCACGGAGCATCCACTGGCTTGGCAGACCATTGATGAGATGCTTTCTTTGATATGGAAACTATGTAGAGATAATTCGGTGCTACTCGTTAAGCCGTCCATCAAAGGTAAGTTGCTCGAATTCATGAAGATGACTCCTAAGAATGATATCAAGTCGGCAGCTGGGCACCTTCAGATTCTCTTGTCTTCATCAGCCGTCCCCGCTCTAGTCATGCTTTACACATCGCGCATTGATGGCAACAAGGTAATAGCTGATGATGCAATTCGTCAATTTCTTAATTCATGCTCTAGTATGTTACCAAAGCCTATACACCCCCAGTGCGCTCCTGTAGTGTTAGAGTTTTGTAAGCTGCTTCGTATGAATGCTCGTGAGGATCCTTTGTATTTATTGTGTCGGAGTACTCTTGGATCTTTGTTGGAAACTGCAGGCTTTTCGCGAGGTGGGTTGAAGTGTTCTAATCAAAATAAGGGTTCCATTGCATTCCGGGAGATTTTGCCATTTGTTAGAGAGATAGCAATTAGGTTGTCCAATGATTTGGTGTCAAAGGCGGAGTCACCCACGAATGCGGGGCCATTGCTTGGTGATGTTCGTGATTTTTCTGCATTCTTGTTGCCCCTGCGAGCTGCAATTCATGAGCACATGGTTTTGAAGGGTCCACCAGTTTTTGTGCCATTACGCAAGAGTGCTTATGACCATCCTTATTATGGGGAGGTGATTGCGTGTCTTCATGTTATTTTCAGTGATTTGTTGCAGAAAATGGATCAGTGCCTACAGAAGTTGGAGGAGTGCTTAAAAGTTGAGAAGATGGGGGAAGATGAAATACTTTGGTCGGGATGTTCTCATTATCTTGATATTTTGAAAGAATTAAGTAGCATCTCTAGACTTTATGAAGGTGCTGAAGAAAGATTTTGGAATATATTGAGGATTAGAAAGGATATGTTTTGTGCTCTTGTTTTAAAATATGCTAACAGAAGTGATGATAACCGATGGATTCTTGAGCATAGAGATGTGATGGATTTCAAGGGCCGAAGGCATTTGGTGATGATGTTATTACCAGAGGTGAATGATGAGTATGAGGAGCTGCATGAGATGCTCATTGACAGATCACAATTGTTGGCAGAATCATTCGAGTACATAGGACGTGTAAAGGCTGGGGCACTGCATGATGGTCTATTTATTGAATTCAAATATGAGGAAGCTACAGGCCCTGGTGTTCTGCGGGAGTGGTTTTGGTTGGTTTGCCAAGCAATATTCAATCCACAAAATGCTCTTTTTGTAGCATGCCCAAATGATCGGAGGAGGTTCTTTCCGAATCCTGGTAAATCTACTTTACACTCTATAGGTCCTTTATGAAAGCTTAGATGATAAGCTGTTTGTGAATTTTTCTTACCATTGCATAAAATGTAGTGGTCCTGTTTTTTTCATCTACAATTTGTTTGATGAAGTTATTTATTTATTTATTTATAATCGGTAAATACCCAAGCACCTGACAGATTTTGAGCCTATGCCCGAATCCCTTCCCCTCACACCCTTGAACTTTCAAGGCGAGGAGATGTCATTGGACCAGTCAGCTATTTGTAGTATATGAAGGATTTGTAAATATTATGCCATCTAGAAAATTTGATTAGAAAAGTACCTGAATCATGATGTATTTTAGTTATTGTGATGGACCATATGAAAGATTTCCATGATGCGTAGTGTTCAGCAATTTATAGTTGATTCATTTTGCACCTATATTGTGTCAATTTGAGTTTTTTTGCATGTTCACAGTAGAGTTTGCCTTGCATTATTTCTTGGTGACAGTTATTATGTTGAAGGTAGTTAGCGTGAAGTGCAGTATCTTATTATATAGTAATTCCTGTTTCATCGAGTTAAATTATGCATCAGCACATTTTTGGAAACTGAGATTTAAGTGTTTTTTTTTTCCTTATTTTGTGGTGTCCTTCATGGCTTCAGAATCTGCATTTGACTGGATTGTAATTACTGAGCCTGAAGCTGGTTTGGCCTTTCTTGATGCCCAGAATGGTTGGAATGGTTATCACAAAGATTATTAATCTTTTAATGTCTTCGCATATGCATTCCTGCTGGGACATTATTTCATATGTTAAAATTTCAAATCCATTTATGCATTACTCTGCTGTACTGAAGCTTTTATTCTATGCTAAAATGGTTATTTTTGATGTTCAAGCTTAGTTTTTCCTTTTCCATTTCTTTCCTTTGTTTGTTTGTTTTTTTTTTTTTGGGTACTTGACTTAATTTCTGTTCATAAAGCATTAACATGTATCAAACACAGAGGCTTTTCCTAATGTCACCTTACTGAGCCTGTTTATTGCTGCAGCATCTAAGGTTGATCCTTTGCACCTAGAGTATTTCCGCTTCTCTGGTCGTGTCATTGCATTAGCCTTGATGCATAAGGTTCAAGTAGGCATAGTACTCGATCGTGTGTTTTTCTTACAACTGGCTGGAAGGTATGTTTCCTTGGATGATATAAGGGATGCCGATCCAGAAATGTATCGTAGCTGCAAGAAAATATTGGAGATGGATGTCAAATATATGAATTCAGATGAGTTAGGACTGAGATTCGTCACAGAATTTGAAGAGTTAGGATCCAGGAAAGTTGTGGAACTTTTGCCAGGAGGGCAAAATATAATTGTAAATAGCCGGAACAGGGAGGAATACATCGATCTTCTTATTCAAGACCGCTTTGTAACATCTATCACTGAACAGGTGTCTCATTTTGCCCAAGGTTTCGCTGATGTTATGTGTGACTCAAGTCTCCAGAAACACTTCTTCCAAAATTTAGATCTTGAAGATCTCGATTCAATGCTGCATGGAAGTGAAAGCGACATTAGTGTTGAGGATTGGAAGGCGCATACTGAGTACAATGGCTACACAAAAACTGATCCTCAGATATCCTGGTTCTGGGAGGTGAGTTCTTTGCACATGATTGTAGTTTTATGTTCTTTACTGGTTTTATTTAAAGCACACCAATGTAGAGGTAATTGAGTGCTTTTGCACTAGCAATAGAAGGTATATCCTGCACAACTTTACTTGTATCTCTTGCACATGAAAAATGCCAATTAGTGGCGTGCACTGCATGAATAGGTGCATGAGAGAGGCTTCCAATAGGATGCATGTTCTGCTTTTGTTTATGCCTTTCATGTTTCGAGTTGCTTAACTAGCATACCAGCACAATCTAGTGTTCTGATCTGAATCCCTGTTTGAAGTTTGTACTTGGTTTTATCTTTTTGAGTTTTTGGTTGGTAACCAATTCTATAGTTTCAGTAATTTGTCGGACCTCACTCCCCTTACTTAATGTTTTGTTCCTTCTGTGGGTGAAGGGTGCTTCTGTTTTTTGACGGGGACTAGGTTCAGAGTGGACCACGATTGCTACATCGAAATGGTTCTTGTTTCGTTCTTGGTCTGTAACAGATCTATATTGATAAGGTCCTGGGTTTTCCATCCCAAAACCAATTGGCATTGGTTGGGTTGGCCCCAAGATCTTATTAATTATTTTGTTAGGCTTTAGTTTTCTGATGTGAGACAATATTATCAACATGCTACTACACAAGTGGCTTTACCTAAGCTAAACATGTAGACAGTTTATAAGCCGAACACGTGTTATTAATTATTTTGTTAGGCTTTAGTTTTCTGATGTGAGACAATATTCTCAACATGCTACTACACGAGTGGCTTTATCTAAGCTAAACATGTAGACAGTTTATAAGCCAAACACGTGTCAATTGCCTGCTCTGGCACGATGGTAAATTTTGGGGGCTTCCATTCCAAAACCAATTGGCTTTGGGTGGGTTGGCCCCAAGATGTTATTAAATAATTTGATAGGCTTTAGTTTCTGGTTGTGGGACAATATCTTCAATATTTGTTAATTTATAAATTTCTTACAATTATGGCTTAAACTTTATAATGATTTAATAGTATACATTAAGCTTAATATATATTTTGCAATTATATATTAGGGAAGGAGTCTAGTGTAACCTTTTCTTTTCTTTTTTCTTTTTGGTGAAAAGTTGGCGCAGCCAAAAAGCGCGTCAAAGAATAAAACCCCTAGCTATTGTCTTCTTCACTCATCTTCCTAGACGAGATACAATTCCCAACCCCCAAGACCTGAACTCTCTCTCTCTCTCTCTCTATTTTCTCCTGGTCTCTCTTTCCCTTCCTTGTCCCTCCCTTTGTTCCTCTCTTCCTCTACTCTTCTCCTCTCTATTGTTGCCTGGAGAGAAGTAATTTCCTCCCTTGAAAAATGGGGGCCATGGCAGCAGAAGAGATGGAAGGTACTGAAGATAAAGGGGGAAGAGAGAAGGGAAGATTGAAGATGAAGGGAGAAGGGAGGAGGGCAGGGGGGAGGTTGTGCGTAGAAAGTCAGGATTTGGCATTATTTTTGTATCCAGAAACAAAACGATGTTGTTTTGGCGTTGATTTGTTTAAACTTAAGCTTCTTACAATATTAGTAATATTTTATAAAAATCCCAGTCTTGGACTTCTCTGGAACCAGTCCTTTAATTGTCTGATCCTAATTGCTCCTTTGATCCTCAGTGATAGAAATAATGGTTGTTAGTAGGTGGCCTCAATTATAACCATAGTAGTGGTCCTCATAATATCATTAATAATTTTTCTTTTATTTTGTTTTCCATTTATGCTTAGTAATGCAACCATTATATCATTTCTTAACTATACATAATCTAAGCGCTGTATCATATTTCTCTGTGGGTATTAATAAAGGTATAGAAGTGAAATGATTAATAAATTAAGCATCATATTATTTTTTATGATTTATGGTACAAGTAGGAATGCACCATGTGTCACTTTCTGGTTCCCATATTTGTATGATGCATTATCTACCTTAGTTGTTGCTAGCCTGTGGCCAAAATAATGCCCTTTTGTCCATTCTTTAAGAAATTCTATTATAAAATCTGTGTATATTTATTTTATTTTTTTCTCCAAGCAACCATCTTATCTAAAAGTTGAAGCTGTTAGTTGGTTCAGCTTGTATATTTTGCCTTTGCACTGCAAAAGAAACCCCTATGATAAGTGACGATTCATACATAAAGGAAATATTGATTGGCACTCGTTTAAGGAATAACAATATCCAACTTAGATAACAACTTGTATGAATCCATGTGAGAGCAAGTGTTAGGCTTGATAGTATGCCTATTATCTGATACTTACAGCTTTTGGTGAAGGGGTTTCTTTTGGCATTGGAGCCATGATTACTTATATCTTTATGAATGTTAGCCAATGTTTAGATAAAATGGTCCAGTAGCATGGCTCGTTTGATTTTCTTTTTTATCTTTATATAAATGATGTCCTTGTTGGATGCTTTCAATATATATATATATATTCTGTTAATCGATTATATAGGGTTAGCAAATATTTGTTGTATGCAAGGAAGCATGGGTGTGGATGCGAGAATTGGGTTCAGTTTGCACCCAATGCAAAATTCAATTATTTTCAAAAACTTGGGGTGCGGGTGCGGTAGGGTATGTTGTATTAAAAATTATTAAAATTAAATTATATATATATATATATATATACATGTTTATGAAGTTGAGAAAATGAAGCATAGCATCTATCATGTAAAGACTTAATTGAAAGTTCAATATCAAATCAACTACAGACGTACATTACAAAGCATGGTCGTTTAAAATAGTCTTAAAATCATCATCAAGCAAACACAATTGCTCTCAAGAAGCAATGTTCTACATTTCATCATTTCTTTCTCCACCACCAGCAATGATAGCTCCCTCCATTTCTGGCTCATCAAGTGATAAAGATGCACCATCAAGTTCTCCGACACCATCAAATGAGTCCCATTGGTCTCCACCAATATCCCACATCTAGCTTGAACCTTTCTTGTCAGCTTCACTCCTCGATAAAAGATAGAGACTGCTATGTACAACACCAAATCTTCGGCCCTTTTGGGATGCATTTTGTTTCTTCTCGTTGAGTGAATGAAGGATTAGGTACTCCAATTTCTCTCACGGCATGATGAAGAACATGGTTGCCCTTGAAGCTTCAAGGCTAGAATCTGCAACTGAGGTGTGGAAGTTCCATAACTTATCCACCAAAGCTTAGGTTCCAATCTCCACTTTCCTCCCAAACTATCAGGTGAATCAAAAGGGTACATGCATGCCAAAAATTTGGCAAAATCAGCGACAACTTTAGTCCTCTCTATTGGATCAGGAAAATATCTTCTAATGCATTTGTTCCTCTCATCTGAAATTTCAACATCTCTATGTGGAGGCACTCTATATTGGCCTCCGGTAAGCCACCATAGGTAGTTTTAGACAAGTTTCTTTTGAAATGGATGCTTGAATGCCAAGTATAGCTCATAATAATCTATCTTCCGGGGCATACAACCATTCTTTCGCAATTTGCGGCTTGCCGCATCAAAAGCCAAATCACAAGCCTTTGATAAAAAATGAGTCATCCGGTTTTTGATTCCCTCCCCCACTTTTGTTTTCTTTATGTATAGTTATAGTAACATAAGGCCAAAGTGGTTTATTTACCTTATTATGGTCACCATCAATATCCAGACTAGCACAAAAGCTGCTGATACTTGACGAGGAATCAGCACTGCTGTTGCTACTTGAAGATCCAGCCATAATTGCAAGAGGAGATCGAGGAAGTCGAAGGAGGAAATCAAGTGGAGGATGCCGGCAGAGGAGGAGATTGACAAGAGATCAAGCAGAGGCGTGGCTGTCACTGGATGTAGTCGGAAGAAGAGAATAGAAGTAACCTTAGGATTCGACTTCGTTCATATTGCAAGAGGGGAAGAAATGCTTTTTTCTCTTTTTCTTTTTCCTTTTTCCCCTTGGGTTCAGTTTGTACCAGATCGCACCACTGATGCACCAGGTTGCACCATAAATTTTATTCATTGTTTAAGTGCTTCAGTGCACATTGGGATCGCACCGACACCGCATAGGATTACACTCGCACTAGAATCGCACCCCAGTGCTTTGGTTGTACATGTAGCTCTCCACATGTAATTGAGTGTGTCTAAACTTGATGATGGTCAGCCCATAGCCCATTAAGCTATTAGTTAAAGTTGTTGCTTAACTATTGTTGTTGCTTTTCTTGCCATTACTTAACAATTGTTTTTATGATTATTAGTATTTTATGTACCTAGTAGACATTTTCTCACGACAAGGGACATCTAAGAAATCCATGTCAACTACTCAATTAGATTGAATCAATGTGATCCCAAAAGAGCTAGCCGGAGCTGATATTCATCCTTAGTCCGTTGTTGCTAAGCAATCCAATTTCATATACAGTTTTGATGTGGCTTGGAATTAATAAACTACACACTTCACTTTGTTAGCTCATGTTCGTGATTTTCTCAGGAAATCTCACTTCTTCACTGTAATTATTTAGAGCTCTGATCTCATGTACTTATTTAGAGAAGAGAGAATTTTACGGAGAAAAATCGTATTTCCTAATATGGGTACCAAGACTATCTATTTATAATACTCAATATTAGGGTTAATAGGAAACCCTAACCCCTTGAACAAGGCAACATAATGGAAGCACGCACATAAAGGGCCTAGAATACAAAACCCTAATGGACCCAGAATACAAAGCCCGAAATAAATAAAACACATAGCCCAATATTGATATTATGCTGAGGGAAAAACTAATATGCAGTAGCTGCATATAAGTTAGGTGCAGCTGTTGCCTTGTAATGCTAAAAAAAAAAAAAAAAAATAGAATACTCTAAATGACATCGTGTTGGATCTTGTTTTAGTTTTTCCCTGTGTGCAGCACCTAATATAGGTGTAGCAGTTGCACTAAAGTTAAGCCCTTATACTAATTAATAGAATATTTCTGACATACACATTTGCACAATTTCCTTTTTAGTCAATAACTTCAAATATATGTTGATTATTATATTATTTCTTAAGTTCATTTATTTTATTATTATTAATTTTGTCATTATTTCACTAGGATTATTAATAATTATGCCATGAAACTGCAATTCAATTGATGTATATATAGTATTTTAGAATTGTGCTTTAGTTACCAATGATCTGATGTTTAGTTAGGTCTGGGAGTCAGGAGTGTTACTGGTGGTGTCAGATTAGGCCCTCTGTTAGTAGATCTTGGCACGAAGGGTGGGATGCTGGTAGTGTGGTGTCGGGAGTGAGGATGCTGAGGAAGGAGCAGTGCCTGTGATGGTCTCCTAAGGTCAAGGCTGAATATGAGGGAAAGCTTTGGGCTATGTGAAGTTTACAAGTGTTCAGCGTGGACACGAAGCCCCCTAAAAGGAGGGGTGATTGCATAAACCGGTGTTTGGGAAAAAAATGCCTAAGTCGAAATAAAAAAAAAAAGAATAATATATTATATGTAATAATGGTAATAGTACTGATGCAATTGTTGATTGAGCTAGTCCTGGCAAAAATAATTGAATGGGACCAAGGGAGTGCTTTGAAGTGCCTCAAGTTGGAGGGTGTTAAGGATTCTTCCCACATTGAAATAGGAAAGGAAAACCAAATGCTAAGTAATGAACTGAGAATGCATAGTCAAGACTGACCAACTCTTTTTGGGTCATGTCGACTCTTCCCAATTGAGCAGTTGATGTGCATTTTTGAAGTCTCTCCTTGGGGTCGTTATAGGGCATTGGTGCTAAAGTGCTCCTCTGCCTTTCAACTCGGGAGCATTGCCACTGTAGCTTCTTTCTCCTGTGGCAGAGAAAGCCGTGAGAGGGTTCAGGCTGCTTATTCTCCATTTGAAGTTGGAAGAAGGAAACAAAGTGCCACTTTTGGGTTGACAGAAGATCGTTCGACGTTGAGATGGGAGGACAAAAGGAAGATCAGCGTAGAGTTACAGAATATGGAGGGAGTGCACCATGTTTCACTTTCTGTTTGCTCTAGGAAGTGACTGCTATGATAATAACCCGATCCCTCTTGAGTGTTGAGGGCTATTTTAGGTTCCTTTGTCTTTCTGTGATTCAGGTTGAGGCATCTTACCCATCCTGGAGTGGACTTGTTTCCCGAGATGCTGATGTGTCATCAAGGAGTGCATAAAGTGGGGGAATTGGTCACCGTTGAACCACTAGGTGATGGGAGGAATAAGTGGGACCCTTGATCTCTATTGGATTGAAACCTCAGTCCTTCATTTAAGGGGTTGAAGGTAGGTGTGTCTCCTGGATGTTGTTTTAGGAAAAAGGACAATCAGGAGTTTACTAAACTTCCTTCGACAATCCATTACAATGGCAGGATGAGAGAGAAAGAGAGGGGGGTTTGGCTTTGATATCCATTAATGTGGTTCCTTAGTTTGAATGTTTGGGGATGTGTTCCTAGAAAGGTGTGTGAAGTGTTCCTCTAATGGTGAAATTAATTGCACCTCTTCCTTCACCGTCCTCTTGTTTGGAATTTATGTGGCCGCTTGTTTTCTCCAAGTGGCGAGAGCCTGGTATGTTCTGGCACTTTTGCAGATTTTCTTGCTCTTTCGTGGGTTACAACGTGGCATTTTTGGAGGGTGTAGTTAGAAAGGAATAACCACATTTTCTTGGAACTTTATCTCGAAGCTGATTAGTTGTGGGACTGGATTGTGTTCTAGTCAAGCCTTTGAGCTTTTGTATCGGACGTCTTTCTTGTACAATGATTTTTCTTTTTGGTATTTTTCCCCCCTCCATCGTTTTGGGGAGGATTTCTTATCTTCCATTTTTGTTCCTTTGATTTTTTTTTTCTATCTATTAAAATTCTTCTTTTATCCAAAAAGTGAAGGATGGGAGCTCAGAGATCCATCTGTTCGAACAAAGTGGAAATGAACTGGTTCCTGAAAGACCAGCTGGAGTTTTGCGAGATTAAGAAAACCTAAAGAGTGAGACCTGTCATATATCCTGAAGGTTGAGAGGCTTTGGAATGGGGTCAAGTCTTTAAAGTAACTTTTGAAGTTGTTGAGGGATTTATTCCTGTAAGCAAAATGGAACCATCCACAATCTTGGATATTAGGTTGAAGTTTCAATAGAAGTCCCCTAAGATGGCGACAGTTCACCAGCAAACGAAAACTCTTGAAGCCAAAAGTAGATCATTTATGGGGATTGAGATGCATGTGCTCTTCAGCTGGTTTGCGCACGTTTCATTGGTGGGGAGGGATTAGGTGGAGTGGAAAATTTGATTTTTTCGGTTTTGTTGGTCCAACCGTTGTTAACAGGCCCAAACTGGGACTCAACCAGCACCCCATGTGCTGGAGAAGGCCCAATTTTGTGAGCAAATTTGTGGCAGCCTGTGAAGTGGAATTTTCTGGCATCATAGATGCAAGTTGGAAGAATTGGAAGTGGCGTGACATTAGTAGAGATGCTATTGAGGAAACATAAAATGTTCTAAGCTGTGGCAGAATTCATTGGGCCAACAACGATTGAAAAGTTGTCAATATTGACTTCAAGTGGATTCCATGGTAATTTGATCTTGTTTCCACCAATCGAAGGGGGTTGTAAAGTTTGGAACTAAATAGGCAAATAACTTGGCATTGGTGGTCTATGGAAGTGAGGGGAAATTTTTTTTCCCTTGGCGGCGGCCCTGGGGTCGGGGGTTAGGGAGCCATTGGACACTAGAATGGTAGTTATGGAGGCAAATTCATCACTGTCACTGGGGCTTTCTAATGAACAAGTGTTAAATTAGGTGCTTCAAAAATTAAAGGCTTTGAGCAAGATTGGCAGGGAGTCATTTATGGGTTTTGAAGAGAAAGGTTATTTGAGGAGATTGAGAGGAGGATAGAGAGAGAAGAGGGGGGGGGGGATGGTAAAATTGCGTACACTAAAAGGGGATTTGTGGAAATATTCTATTAATTAGTGTAATATCCTAGTAAAGATATGTAAATATTATAGAATATTCTGTAATTATGTGCAATATTCTATAATATCTGTTATAATGAAGGAAATTTTTGTATTGAAGGCTGAGATCCTTATTTCAATATTATAATCTGATTTATTATAAATATGTAATTTTCGTACCTGTTTTAAGGTATCAGGGGTGTGCTTTCCCCAATTCCTCCCTCTTGCTAAGACTACATAGTATCAGAGTTTGATATCTGAAAAAAGGTTGTGCTTCCGAATAGGAAGGCCATGGCCGACTATGTTGGCCATGACTGACCATCCATACATCATAGGCCACTATATTTGGGTTTTGGTGTCTTCTCCTATTCTTGATTTTTGAAGAAGGAGCAACGAACGCTACGAACCAAGATTTGAAGCTTGGGCATTTGGGGTTTTTTTAGCAATAAGCTGCCTTTGCTGTAACCTCTGTTTAAAGTTATGTTGCTGTCACAAATTAATGACGCTGTTTGGTTGCAATTCCTTGGACTCCTACAGTAACTAAGGACTTACCCTAGCACTGTTCTTGGTGGAGCAACTCCGCTGTCACCATGCTTGAATTTATTCCCTGAAAAGACATAATAAATTTGTCAGGTTCAACAAGTATCCAAGTTAGGCATGACAGGAGTATTAAAGATAATCTATTAATTAGTATAATCTCCTAGTAGAGATATAGAAATATTATCTAATATTTTGTAATTATGTGCAATATTTTATAATATCTATTATAATGAAGCACATATTTTTGCATTAAAAGCTCTTTAAATATTGTACTATGATTTGAATATTATAAATTTATAATTTCTGTGCCTATCTTAGGGTATCGGGGGTGCGCTTTCCCCAATTACTCCCTCTCTCTCAAACCACAGTATATCGAAGATTTACAAGTAAAGAAAATAAGGAGTTTTACAATGTTCTGTAAACTATGAGATTGTTTGGGCAGCAGAGAGGGGAATCTTGAAATTGTTTGGGCAGCAGAGGGGGAAATCTTGAAGGAGAGGACCATTTTTGCTTTGTGATGGAGTTTCGCGTCATCTTGTGGAATGTGTGTGGGATGAATGATTGGAACGAGAGGCGGCCATAGATATGTACGAAAGTGCAGAGGCAAGGTAGTCTGCATTCAGGGAACTTTGATGGAAGGGTGATTAAGAGCATTTGGGGTGTCATTCCCCCCCTGGCCCCCGCCCCCCCCACCCCCCCCCCCCCCCCCCCCCCCACCAAAAAAAAAAAAGAACGAAAGAAAGAGCATTTGGGTGTTCGTGGTGTGGGCAGGACTACTACTCTCCTCGCTAACGGGCCAAGTGGTGGGTTTCCTTATTTTGTGCGATATAGAGGATTTTCAGATAGGAAAGCGTTCTATCTCATGTCTTTTTACTGAGATAGAGATGGTTTTTCACCAGTGTATGTTCCAGTTGGTATGCAAGAATTCCTCAGGGTTTGTTATTTCAGCTAGTCTCATTATCCTACTCCTGAATGGATAATACTGCACTTGGTTTAAGTCGAGGAATGAGCCAGCTATGTCTCAGCATGATTGATTTCTGATCTCTAGCGATTGGATGAGGGAAAAAAATCCCAATCCAACACAAAGTTTATTCATTATTTTTGTCTTGTTGCCAGGAATGATTTTGTTCTGTACATTGTGCATTTCAGTGAATGTGTGTAGGGGCAAACAAGTTCTCTAGTTGAATTTCTCCATCTTCGTAATAATAAAATGATTATGATGTTGGTACGCATGAGCTTCCTGAGGAACTTGATGACATGATTAAATAAATAGATGTGCTTTCTGGAAGATTCATTCGTCTTTTACCGTGGTCGACTAAAAAAATGAAATGTATCGATACTCATTAGGCAAATAATAACAGAAGTGGGTTTTCTTTTGTATATTTTGCAGATTGTAGGCAGAATGACTACAGAGCAGCGACGGATTCTTCTCTTCTTTTGGACATCAGTCAAGTATTTACCAGTCGACGGTTTCGAGGGTTTGGCTTCGCGGCTTTACATATACAAGGCCTCGGAGTCCTATCATCACTTACCATCATCTCACACATGTTTCTACCGTCTGTGTTTTCCTCCGTATTCGTCCATGGCTGTTATGCGAGATCGCCTTCAACTCGTGACCCAAGAACATGTGGGCTGCAGCTTCGGTATATGGTGAATTGGGAAAACAAGGGCTTCCAAATGCACATACAGATTGCACCTAGATTTGTATATGTTAGGGCATAATCTTATCTTTCTTTTTCTTTTTTTCTCTTTTTTTTTTTTTTTTTTGTGGAAATCCAATCTTATCTTTTATTGTCATTACTAGTAGCTGTCTTTTCCTACCCCCTGGTTTCTTCTATATAAATTGATGATTTCTTTTTTACTTTATTTTCATTCAACTATTTCTGTAGGTATAGTTTACTACTATAAATAAGTTGTGAAAGAAGGAATAAACTCTTTTTTTATGGACTTCTCTGAGTTTCTCATTTTTTGGCCCTTACTGGGGTGGGAATGGCAAAGGGTAGGATTTACCGTTATCCTGAATCTTGTATGCATCTAACCTAACAGGTAAATTAAAAGAATGCTTACGTTGTGATGGATAAAACTGTGACTGTTTAAATATGTCATAACAGAGTATGAGGGAAGTTTATTTTGTTTAGGTTTGATAATATTTAATATTATATTTGGATACTAGAAATCTAGACATTCAAGCCCTTAAGCCCTAACTAAATTCTCTTCTATGCAGTCAGTGCCCCTATTGGAGCCCTTAAAGTGGTCACCATTCTTTCTTTTGTGGTCTGGTCCTTTGTTTTTGGAGGCTTGTTTTATGGCTTCTTTGTTTGCTCATTGTATAGCTTGCATGGAACTCTAGTCTAAATTGGTAAAGCTGGTAATCCATTAGATAATTATTTTTTGTGGAAAATGTAAGGAGAGATGGGGGTTATAATGGATTCGACTTCTCAAAACACTTTGCCTGCATTATCTCTTAATGCACTTCTTCGTTTTTAAAATTTGGAACACTAGCCACTGGAAGTGAAATGGTTGCTTACATGGATCATGAGGGAAATAAAAAATGAATAGTTTTTAATGGTCACCAAAGAAGTACTAGCAATTATTCCTTACATACTCTTCTCATCTTAATGGAATACATATTACATTCTATTCTTTGAATCAAACTAGTGGCAATAGGTTTTTGATTCGCAAACCTCATAGAATTGTGATCCCTTTATATTTTTTTTTATATGTTATGTAAATCTTTATGGTAATGATAGTTGAAAACAGTTAAAATATTTTAAACTTAGGGGCATTGACAGATAAATGAAGGTAAGGTGTAAAGTGGGAGCCAAATCTGATGATCCATGAGCCTCACCTCCGTTGGCTACTTCAAACTTTTTTTTGGGCTTTTTGAGTAATTCTTACTGAGTGGATGAAAAGAATAAATATGCAAGTATAAAGGCATGTAAATTATTAGAGAACATAAAACCTATACAAACATATAGGCGTGTAAATTACTGATTTTTCCTTTAAATATCAATATGTACGAGGGAACGAAATCTCAAGAGAATTTAAAAAAAAAAAGAAAAAAAGATAGAGTATGAAGGCCGATTCAAGAGGGTTTATTTTTGATCGAAAATGCTCTTTTCGATCGGTTCAAATATAAATGCAAAATGAAACATGATTTTTGTTTCAGAAAAGCTATAATTTCAAATTTATTTGACTGATTTGGCTCTATGAAAGGAAGAAAAGAAGAAAAAAAAAAGAAAAAAAAATGCTCCCTCAAAACAAGCCTTAAATAAATGGAAAGAACAAACCCGGCACTAGTATTGTTAAAGACCCAAAATAAAAAGATAACAATATAAACATTCTAAAAGATATAAAAATTACACACTGACCCTCGAAGTCTTGGTTTTTTTAACAAGTATCCATAAAAGTTGTAGAACACTAAATAACATCCTAATGTCTAATATTACGTCTGACCTAAGTTTTCCCGAATCATCCATGCATTGGCCGTCCCTCGTCATATAAGTGAATGAGTGAAGATTGTCCTTAGTTGCTCATGTAGATCTAATGTGGAAATTGTTGATCACATCCCTTGATCTCTTCAACAAACATGTTAGACTTACTTATACGTAATTTTACTATTTATATTTTATGGCGACATGATATTTTTTAAAGATAGGTTATAATATAAGAATACATTTAGCTAATGAAGATGAAAGGACCTGTTTGACAATGGGTTTTAGCTTACTATGTTCACTTAATAGATTCATAATTTTTATGGAAGTAAAAATCTTACATTGATGTAGATTTTTCTTATTCATAAGATAAATGCTAACTGCATCTATTAGGTCCAATCGTATCCCTTCTTTTTCTTCTTTTCTTTTTTTCACTTCCAATTGTAGATATCAAGTCTTATTTTGGATGGATTTAGTTTATATTCTCTGCGAAACACCTTTCGTGATATTGACTTCATGCTACTTCATTTCTACTTGAAAATATTGTAGTACCTTATTTTGACTATTGATGTACTATTCCTCTGTATTGGGAGTAAATTTTCATTGCTTTATCCTTAAAGGGCATATTGCTTCATGGTGGTTTCAAATTTGGGTTGAAGTGGAAGCAACAAGGGCAATGATCTCCGTCACGGTTAGACAAAGAGGCGCGTGAAGGGAAGGAACAAAAATTAATAAAGGTTCTAGTAATTGTTTCTTTATTTTTATATTTTGGAAACTCAGAACTCAACTTGAATGGGCCCTTCAAACCAACTCGAATCTACAAATTGAGGAAGGTGGAGGCCTCCCCAAAGGCACCTCCATGTGAATTGCGAATGTGGATACAGTCTATACACCATTGAAGGGGGCTTCTCGTGCGACCACCCTCCCTCAGTGCCCTCCTTTATGACGCGCGGGTGGGACCGCCGAAGGGGTGGTAGAGCACTCCATAACTCTACCCAATTGGTAGCTGGACCCTCCTTCATGACACGCGGCTGAGACCTCTTTTTTCAAAGAGGCAGAAAATCACGAGATAAAGCTTCCTCCAGCAAGATTTGAGTATGGGGTACCTCATTATGCTCCAAAGGCTTTACCACTGCACCATGCTCGGGGGGAGGGGGGCTTCTAAATACTGTTTTAGTTATATAGAGACTTTGTGACAATGCTATAACTATATCTAAGTTTGTGCAAGGCCTTAAGAGTTGTACATAGCAATAACTAACGTCACTCAAAGTTGAAAGTCTTGAAATATATTCATCTCAATGGAGATCAAGGAATTTTGATATATGTTCGATTGATATAAAATATTTGCGTTATTAGATTTGGAAACCGTAAGAAAAACGATTTTAAAAAGTGAAGAGATTTTGTGACAGTTAGTTATATTCAAAATTTAAATTTTCAAACAGTAATATTTCAAAATTTAAATTTTGAGTAGTTTGTTATATTTAAAATTTTAAATTTGAATTTTGAATTATCATTTTCACTCCCTATTCTTTGTTAACTTATAATAATAGTTGAAAGAACCAAACTGTCTTTTAGCTTTATAATAGTATAGATAACAACAATTATTAGAACTTAATTTGTGCTTGACTCAAATTTCATAGGGAACACAACATAATATATTTTTAGAAATAAAATCTTAAGCTATGAAAGGAAAATATTAATTTCATTGTGAACATAACAAAATATATTTGAAACATGCGCATTGCGGGTGCTCAATGTCATTTTTTGTAGCTGAACAATAATTGAAAGAGGTCATAAGTAGGTATGCGTTGTGTAACATTTTTTGTTGTAAAAAGAAAACTCCTTCAAATTTGAATCGTTAAACGTAAACACGGGAAAGGGTACTTATATTATATGTTAAGAACGCAACTAATTTTGGTAAGTATAAATTTGGACAATAATTAGTAGAGAAGATAGGTAAATTAAAAGAGATTCAATTAGCTACACATTCGTCATCAAATTGAATTTGATTGTAGTCTCTTCATCTCTATTTCTACGATTCGTTTGTTGAATATTGGAAGTAAAAGTTAGTGATTTATAATTAAATTTTTATTATGCAATGATTTTACTGAGGGCAGTCCCTTGTAATAATGAGGTGAAACTATCTAGCGTATACGTGTCATTCAATTAAAAAACTGAAATAAATCAAAGATGCATTAATAGTCACATAAGGTATTTAATGAGAACCTTTTTATTTATAATTAAAATAACTTAAATGATGTAAAAGTTTTGGATAGTGCTCTCCTGTTCCCTAAGAATTATAGAACATTAAAATATAACAAATAACTATGAATATGTGCAATTCATATCTCTTGTTATAATGTGTACCGGATTGCTAAGTTCCAAACTGATGAATTGTGTTCTTCTTGCAACAACTTCTTGATAAATCTCCCAAATTGTCTTGTATTTGATTTTATAATAATTCGTCATCCAAAACCGTATATTTGTAATTAGATAATCCTAGGGAAAGGCAAGACATTCAAGTTTATTAGGTAGATAGTACAATATACTATAGAGAAAAGTATAGTGGACATTTGAATTCGGTGTTATATTTTAGAGAATGAGAAAATCAATCAGCCAAGCATCTTTGTCCTAGTGATAATGAAATTGCAAAAATTTAAGGAAAACTCTATTGATCAATGTATCAATTAACCATTGACCTTCCCATTTGATGGCAATGGCATTTGGAATTTTTATCAAGTCCTCCTTAATTATTGCCTCATTGCACCGCCAACTCGCATTAGGTACTACGTAAAATGTGGATCTTAATACATATCGCCTTCATTTTGTGTTAACCGTAAGATCTTAACAGATCGCCATAATGGGGAATTTACAATACATACATCAATTATTTTTCCTTTGGTACATTTTGGGACAACTATAAGCATCTGTCTGAAATCCCCTCCAAATATGATGAGTTTTCCACCAAAAGGTAAATCGACACCCAAGATATCTTTTAACGTTCTGTCCAAGGTTTCAAATAATTGACGATGTGCCATTGGTGGTTCGTCACATATAATAGCAGTTACACGTTTGATGAGATTTGCTATATCAAACTGTTTGCTAATGAAGCAAGTGGATGATGCATCAGGAGTAACCATCAATTTAAATTTAGAATGAGCTATACATACCCCAAGAAATAGTGTTTTTGTAATACCAGATGTTGTTGTGGCTAGTGAATATGTCATTCTTTCCTTAAAGAAGCTAATATCGAGCTACAAAGGAAAGTTTTATCGGTCCCACCAAACCAATCAATGAATAAAATTTATGATTCCTTCATTTATACTACACCTATAATTGTGTTGAAAGCAATAGTTTGGTCCAAGTTTAGTTTATCAATTCCCTCTAAGTCAATGTCAGATATGAGGATAGATTACTCATCTTGTATGGTTCTTGGTATATTTTCATTATGCACCTCAGAGAAGCTTGGCGCATTAAATTTAGCTATAGTTTTTCCATGCACAGAAAGTAGTATGTGTACGTCGCGTAGGAGTTTGTTGGTGTTGTGTACATCACTGTCAGTAAAAGATGATGACTAATCTTTTATCATATGTGGGTAGAATTCTACCCAAAGATTAGAAACTCCCACTTGTGCACGAAAAATTAGAATCGTTGCAAAGAGCCTTGTCAAAGCTAATGGCATCCTTATTGTCAACGCCTCCAATAAGCATTGATGAATACTATTATCATGTTCTAATAGACCATGCATTTCGGATGCATGGTCCACTGACCGTTTGAAAGTCTTCTTAACTAACAGGGCCTCCCATATGGTTTAACAATATGCGAAGATAAAAATTTTCATCCTCATTCATTGAAATGGCATATATGTTTCCAATAACCTTTTTTGCAGACTCGTTTTTCTCTCCACTATTTACATTTGCTTTTTCAAAAATAATGTTATAGAAATTCCTTATATAGATAAATTCTCGCTAAACGATCGGTGCGATTCTTTGCATAGAACTCAGTAAGCATTGTTTTAAGATTTCTCTCATTTCCTAAAATGTTTGCCACCATTTGGTTTGGAATGTAATGCACCTATTACTTATTAGGGAGGTAAATTTGTTGCCTCTCAATGGAAGGGTACATGTGATACGAATTGAATTTGAATATTTTTCAGAAGGCCTTTGATGCATAAACCAATCGAGCATTAAGGAACAATTGTACCTCATCTTTCCCTACAGGAGCATATACTTGTAAGTAAACACGGCCTAGGCCTTTGTATACATACTTGTATATGTACTGAACACTCTGGATACTAGTAAAAATCTCAATATTTACATGATAATTGTATCTTATAAGTACCAATAACCAAATAGAAATACAGGTAATAATTGATGCTATTTCCATATTGTTTTACATGTTTTCTATCCTTGAAATTCATTTAATTTCCTTTTTTTTTCCCCATTTTTGCTGATCTTCAAACGTTGAAGAAGAAGACGTTGAAATGACAATGCAATATATCAAAGACGAACAAGAAAATGAACTGAAGGAAAAATGGGATGATGATCTAGAAGACCCTAAGGAGAAAGAAAAAAGGGCACCCAAGAAACAAAAAAATAAAAAAAAAATGAATAGGCGAGTAATATTCTATATTATTTTTGCATAGTTTGTATTGTTGAATTGAATTCTTTTTCCTTGAAATTCATTCTTTCTCTTTTTTTGTTTTGTGGAACATATTTTTTTGGGTAAATTAAATATATTAAAAAAACCAAAGAGAATGAAGCAAAACTTACAAAAGAGCAAGCCAAGTTTAAAGCTAATAGTGAAGCAACAACAAGCCAACGCGATCATACCCTTACCTCACACCTCAATTTGTCACAGAATAAGCAAGAGAAGTAGGAGGTGAGACGCAACAAAACATAGACAAAGCTAAACACCAAACGAACCTATAGTAGGCTTCAAATAGTCATGATCGAGCATGCACCATGGCCAACCTTTGCTAATCAAAGATTGATGTATCCCCCAATTTCTCTGTAGCCTAACATTTACTTCATTTCTAAGAAAACTGCCCAAGTCGTAAGCAACCTCTTACACCAACCTTAGAAGTTTGTTCTGCATAGTAATTAGGTTTGCCCTCTTGCCTTGGAATAAGATATCATTGTGACCATACCAAATAATATAAGTAAAGCAACAAACAAAAATCTAAAAATAATGTGCAACAGGTGATCAACCTTAAAAGCTTGAAGCCATTCAAGGAGCTGCTCCCATCTCTTACCTTACCAATTGATGCTGCACAATTTGGCCTAATAGTTAGCAAGTGCACTAGTGAAAATGAAACCAAAATATAAATGCTCCATTGAGCCAAGGCAGTGGCTACAGAATCTATATGTACCTTTATTACGACAAATATTGATGAGCCTTCGTTGTGTAGGTAACTTGTCCAGGCACACTAGCCATAGATGAAAAGAATGTCTAGGGAGAATGCCTTTAGCCTATATGAATTTAGCTCAAGGTCTTCTGTCAGCACAGTTGGGTGTAATCTCAAACACATTTGCCACCGAGAATGTATGCTTCGAATCCTATAAAAGTTTGTCCTCACTGTCAGCATTCAGAGTCAAAATTACCTCTACAACCTAATGTTGATCACCCATAAACTCAAGCTAGTACCAATTAATTTCATTAATCATCTTAGATAAGTAGGCCTCCTGAGTGATACCCGACCTATAGATGTCATGGTTTGTGAATCTGTAGCTGAAAGGTCCTATAGGCAACCAATAGTCAAACCAAAACTTTACTTTCCTACCATTTCCAACAAACCATGACAAGTGTTGTCTCACAAAATTCCTGAGTTACGGAAGTTTGTGCAAAACCCAAGAAGCAAAGATTGGAGCTTTAACTTACCAAAAGCTCTTGCCTTTTAAGAAGTTCGAATGAACCCATTTGCACCATAAGTCTCTCTGTCCATAAACAACAACCAGATATGCTTGACCATGAAGGCCTGATTGTTTTCCCCCACATGCCAAAACCTAAGACCTCCCTTCTCTCTGGGAAGGCAAGTATCAGTCCAAGACACCTTGACTCCTCATTTAGTAAGACTCGGGCCTTTTCGAAGAAAGGATCTCAAGATTTGTTTAATCTTGGAAGTGACAGCCTTGGCAAGGATAAAAACAGTTAGTCCAATATGTGTGAATAGCCGAAATAACTGATCGCATAAGCTATAGCTTGCCCGCAAAAGAAAGAAACATGTGAGTCCATGAACATGCCCGAGCAGTAGAACTCTGCACTAATTTACCACAGCCCGAGGCTTTAAGTCTTTGGGAAATTATCGGTACCATAAAGTTTGTCACAGGACAATGAGCCCTTAGTGAACCCAACCAGCTGTAGAAGATTAGATTTGCTCTAAGCATCCACACCAGATAAGAAACAAGGCTCTAGACATGTTATGGTTGCAGAGCAGACCAAGCAGAAAAGAGAGCAAGGCCATTTTTAACAATAGTTAGTGTTTTGGGATTAGCTTCAGTAAAAATGAGCATATCATCAACTAGAAACAGGT
Source organism: Santalum album (assembly GCA_034195605.1). Lineage (NCBI taxonomy): Eukaryota > Viridiplantae > Streptophyta > Magnoliopsida > Santalales > Santalaceae > Santalum > Santalum album. Next base: position 355,913 of record CM067261.1, read on the forward strand.
GCATCAAGTTTGCATCCTTACATCTCCAGAAATACTTAAAATTAGGCCGTTAAGCCGCAAAATTTAGAATATAAGATAACACCTCTACTGCCAAGGTGAATAAATAGGGCTATATGGGGTCTCCTTACTTAAAGCCCCTCCCATAGCCAGAGTATCCACTAGGTTCACGATTAAGATTGATAGAAAACATGGCAGTTTCCATGCATGTGGCAATCCAGCAAATAAAGACCAAAGGAAACTCCATACTTTGCATAACCATGTAGAGGAAATCCCAAATGAGGGTACCATATGCCTTTCTAAAATCGACTTTCAATGCACATTTCGGCACTAAGGTTCCAAATGGAAACCACTAAAGAGCTCCTAAGCAACGAGTATATTATCACTTATACGTCTGCCCTTAATAACGGTAGTTTCAGGTTAGATTCAATAGTCCAAGAAGTAGGGGAGCCAAACGACTTGTACATAGAATTACAACAAGCAATGAGACGATAATCAACACATCAATTTTGATTTTTAGTCTTGGGGATAAGCGTAATAGCTATGGAATTCACCTCCCTCAACAATTTCCTTGAGCTAAAGAACTCATGTATAGCCAATGTGATGTAAACCCAATTGATGTCCCAGCATCTCACAAAAAAATTAACATTTTAACCATTCGAGCTTACACACTATGCCATAGAATCTTGGATAGGAAAACTAGAAATTAAAAAACTTGAAAAGTTTTTTAGCAAGGAAAGGTTTGGCTACAAGAATCACCATAGGGTGAGTGGTCTGAAACCCTGGGGGGAGGCAGCCTTCGAGAATGAGAATATGCTCATCCATTGCCCATTAATCAACACTCTATCTATGTTCCTCTATTTGTGGTTTGCCCCCATGGATGTAGCCTAAGTATACCCCAGTACCAGTATACCTCAAGTAATGTAGTCCAACCAAAGTAATGCAATCAACAAACTCATTAAACGTCGAGATCCATCTAATAGTACTCCCAATTCTGTCTAAGTTATCACGAATAGCATTAAAGTCCCCGGCTAAAACCTACAGTTCTAATTGAAAAGTTCTAGTGCACATAACAATATCCTACCATAGTGCACTGCAATCCCTAAAATTATGCGCTCCATATACAACTGATTTAGAAAGACAACCTATGTTCTGCACCAAGAGTTGGGCATGTATGGCTTAGGGATTCTTACTTTGCAAAATAAGGGAAGCCTTATGGGGGTCCAAGCCAACCCAAATCCGACCCCCGTCATAATGCTTATAATTCTCCAACAAATGCCAACCTGAAATTAGGCTAGCAATGATAGGATTAAAAGAGGAGACAGGTGCTCTCGTTTCCAAAATACTTATGCATAAAAGTTGTGACGACTGCACTAAATGTCTCACTTCAGCTTGTTTGGCTGGGTTCATCAAGCCCCTAACATTCCAACAACCAATTTGCAGGCATCAATACAAAAAGTACAAAAAGGTTTTCATTGAGACAACAACATTATCTCTTCTTACCTCCCCCACCCTCTATGCTTCTTACTTTGTGTTTGGGGGGAGAACTTTTCATTTCTTGGAATTGGAGGACTCTCTTGCTCCAAGACTTCCTTGCTTTTTATCCTTACTAGTCTCGGCCTCAGGCTTCGACATTATTTGTTCCCGAGTGATCGCCATAGAGCTGGTATCCTCTGAATCATTTACCAAGTATGTGTAAGAAATAAAAACCTTCCTCGTTCACCATCACCGATTGGAGGGCTGAGCCTAAGAGCTTCTTGGGCCATGGATTCAGCGAATTTAAAAGGAAGCCTTTTCCCCTTGAAGTGATCGACTAAGCAGTCCTCCCGTAGTGGGTTCATAGCCACATAGATGCTTTCATATGGCTTGACAAACACTTTACCACCCACTAAAACAGGCAACACATATGAAAGGAAGTACCATTTTTCTGTAGCCTTTGTAACATCAGCCAAAATTGAAAGAATGAAAGATGAATGACAAAAAGGGGAGAGAGAAGACGAATATAACAAAAATGATAAGAATAATTAATAAACTGGAAAAAAAAAAACGAGCAATGGAGAAGTAAAGTAGTAGTTAACTGAAGCGTGTGAGAAGAAGCTAAATGATGAGAGATAAAAATGATGAAAAATCCTTTGGAATTGTAAAATTAGAAACCAAATGAATGAGAGAAGCTTGAACTATGGTAGGAGTAGCGAGGTGAAGATTTTATAATCTATAAGGCGATGTGATGAAGTTAAATTTAATAAAATGACTAGCCAAATATTGTATTAGTTAAAGATGAAAGATGGAGATACCCATATGTGTTGTTCTTGTGTTTGGTTGTTTGTGTTGCTGCCTTTTGTTCGATCCTGTTATGTCTAATGGTTGTACTTAGTTCCTTTTCGTATTTAATATATTTGGTTTACCAAAAAAAAAAAAAAGATGGAGATATGTAAAGCTAGCAAATGGGTGTGTCAATAACGATAATTAAGAGGGGATACCACATAGATGAAATTGCCAATAAAGCAAATGCATGAGTTGAATACGGGGAGGGAAAAAAAAGAGTAGATAGGAGAATATAGAGAGTCAATAGGGGGAAGGGTCACAATAAGTCAATAGGGGAGATATGACTTAGACAGGATAAAATGTCTACGTGTTAGAAAATATTTCAAAGATGGAAGCGCTTAAAATATAAGTTAACATTTGAAGCTGATGTACAATATATAATACGTGATAAAGTGTCTATTACTTTTAACTGAAAGCTTGAAATTATGGTGATTGCTAGATTTTTAGTGTGTTTGCTTAGCTGCATTGCTAATGCTAAACATAGGTGAAACAAAGTGTTCATATTTGAGGGATATTGAATTATATACCGAACTGTGTTGGAATGATGATTACTGATATATCAAATTGTTTGTGGTGGCTGAAATAGAAGCATATTTAAGCGATTGGTATACTTGGGACATGTGATCCCATTATTTGGGTGTTGCTCTTGAAGATGAGTACCCTCCCCAACCTATGGGTATGGGAGGTATGGATGTAATTGCTAAAAATAGCTAAAGCTCATTGCAGTATTTGATGTTTGTGATTGATGCAATTTAAATTGATGTATAATATGTTGGTATGATGGATGTTATTGCTATATTTGTTTTGATACGAACTTATCAATGGGATGCCATTAATAACGTATCCTTCGTTGTGATGTGGATTAATTTTAATTGTTACTGCTTTGACTGTTGTGTAAATGTTGATAGTAAGATTATTGGATGATCGATAATGCTAGAATATAATTTTGGAGTTATTACACAAGGTGAAATGTTATAAAAGCATAGAGTGAGAAGTAACCTAACAAATTACAGCAACCAATAGAAAGACTGCAAATTGTTAGGAGGACACCCTTGCAACATTAAAGTAGTTTGTAGAGTTTTTCTTCATTGACATATTGAATAAGATGTATGATAAAGAGTGTCAAAGCGAATGAGGCCTAAGTTGGGCCAAGAGAATCGCTGGTTGTGGGAAAAAAAGTAGGAAAGATCTGGGAATGAAAGGAAATGAGGACCCAACGTTTGTCACAATTTGGTTCTTATAAATTATTCAAAACAATGAAACATTTATTGGTGTGCTATCCAAAGCATATATAGTACTTCATTGGATATATAATATGATTAACTTGCTAAGATAATTAAAAGATCTAGTATCGGCGTTGGTAAAGCATCAGTAGGGCAAAGAAATTAATTCATATTCAAAATTGAATGGAATAGAAACTAGAATGAGTCAAAACGTATGAGTCATCAAAAATTATTGGGGTAATACCTCGAAACTACCTTAAAATTTTTAGTATATTTTAGCGTGTGTGCCATCTGTAATTTAATATTTTTAAGTCGTATAAAATTGTAAGATGAGTGATTTATTATAGAGCATTTTACTCGATCATTCCTTACTTTCTAATTTGAAATAGAGAGCAAAATCAATTCTATGGTGACTTAAGTAGTATGTCAAATGTCTTATACTTCAAAACAAATATACAAAATTAATTTAATATTTGTAAAGCAAGTAAGAATTAGCTGCAGGATGTAATGGAATATAAATTTACACTGATCAACGCCCATATCTCGGGTCCACTTCAAAGACTTAACTACTCTATTCCCCGCATATCACACAGCCAAAAAAAAGGGAAAAAAATAAATTTCCATGAATTGTCCAAAAAATTTGATGGAGGAGAAACCGAGCCCCAGAGCTGATCCAACACCTTAAATCAAATAGCCATAGCATCTACGAATCCAATTAACAAAACCTACCAAAATTTAAGAAATTTAACAAATTGTAGAAATAGAAAAATGCATAAATGGGCCTGAATGAGAGAGAAATGGGTACCTTCTTCAATAGGAAATCTTCAATTTTGGGGAAGAAGATGAGATGAGTTTGTCACAGATTCAGTGCCCCTACTCTTATGTAAACTTTTTCAAATCAAATGGGGGAAGTTCATATTTTATAGGTAATCACTTAAAGAGATGAGGAAATTTTTTTGAAAATTGGTTAATACATTTATTAATTTCTAATTATAGTGCTCTTTTTTGTAAATAGTGAAATGATATTTAGTGTATGTGTACAGAGATATTTTTGAAAATAAATGACAAAAATATTGATTGAACGGAGAAAGGTCTTTCCTTTTAGGCAAAAACACTAAAATGCCTCTCGAACTTTCATTTCATTCTCAATTTGGTCCTTAAACTTCAATTATAAGCAAATTAGTCCTCAAACTTTTATTTTCTATACAATTGTTTCTAGCTAAAAAGGAGTTAAGGAAAGGAAAAAGTAGTTTGAGCGAGACAAAAATAGGAAAAATAAGATTAAGAAGGAAAATGAGGACTGTGTGGACTTAAAGTTGCACACGTGATCCTTTACAGTAGGCACTAATTAGGATGCCATGTCAGCAATCAGTGAAGTCTATTAATGTTCGTTTTCGATTGAGTACAAAATGGAAGTTTGAGAATCAAATTGCTCACAAATAAAATTGAAGGACCAAATTGAGAATAAAGTAAAAGTTCGAGGGGTAGTTTTTTTTTTTTAGTGTTTTTGCCTTTCTATTATAATAGTTGAAAAAAAATAATAATAATAATCTCTACTATTATAATTCCAAAGGAGTTCTTTGTTCAATCAACTAGGGTGCTCTTCCTAAAATTCCATTGGCACCCTCCAACCCCTTTCTTTCAACACATGAAATAGTTGAGTCAAGGGTCAAATTCGTTAACTTACTAGTTGTAGTTATCCTTGCTAATATCATGATAATTTTTAAGGTAGTTTATCTTAATTTCTCTCAATAATATAAATCCCTTTTAATAATAGCAGTTATCTGTTCCTATTTTTACTCAACTTTTAAAATCGTTTCTTTATAGTTTCATTCTTTTTCACTTCACACTTTCTTAACTTCTCACAACAATCTTCTTTTAAAGGTTCATTATGCATCATCTCTTCTTCTGCATGATTTTTTTTCATGTCTAACAATTTCTTCAAAGTACCAGGGTCCAAGATATTACCCCCCTCCCTTTCCTTCGGGGGTTGGAATTTCATTTACTTTTCCCTTTATCTTGATTTTTTTCCTTCCCTTTTGTCTTCTTTCAAATCTAGTTTTTTTTGGCATTTTTATTTGTCATTTGTTCTAAATTATTCTTTTATATATGTTGGTGGATTCAGGTTTATATTTTCGATTATAGGGTGGCATTGGTTGGCCGGAGCCATGAGTGGTTTTTTTCCCACTCAAATGAGATAATGTTTAAGGTTTTATTCTAATCATTCCTTTAAGGAATTGTTTCCACATTCGTTATAATACCCCTGACCATAAAGCTGAAGTCGACTTTTACTGGCCTTAACATGAGTATTTCTCTTAGTTGTTTTGCGTGCTTAACCTAGTTTAAAATTCTGGGAAATTTTCACAGAAAAAAATATTTTCGCACGCGGACGTAAAATTTTCGGGTTTCATGTGCAATTACTGAAATGCCCTTGGCCATTAATCCATAGATAACGATAGTAATAGTTGCATATAATTTTTGAACCCTAGAAGGAGAAAATTATTGGTTTCGTAGAAGTCATGAATAAAATTGAGTTTTGGAATAAGTGTTTTTGACTCGGTTACGGATTATCGGGCGAGAAATACCTGACGAGTGATTGATGCGACATGTGGGGGCCACCCGTGAAATATGTGGTTGAGAAGAGTTGACTTTAGGATATTTGTAAAAGTGAAATGACCAAATTACCCTTGGTATTTTTCAAAAGGCTTGTTTTGAGACTAGGGGCAAAATTGGAAAAGGGGAAAATTTGGCAATCTTTCCCCTTAAGAAACGTGAATTCCTGGTCGGGAGAACGAAGAAAAGAGAAGAAAGAAAAGGAAAGAGAGAGAGAGAAAGAAAATGAGAGAGAAAGTTTGGGTTTGTGGAGAATTCATGAAGTGTGATTTTGCAACAAAGAGTTCAAATTCTTCCCAAAGCAAAGTTGTAAAGGTAGGAAATTCACCCTTGAATCTCCATTTTCAAGTCTTGATTCCTTGTTTTGACATGCTTTCTCTTGCCAAGAAATTATATGTTGATTTTGAGCCATAATCATGGTTATTTGTGGTTTCCATAATAATTTTTGTGTTGAATGATATGAGAGTTGTTCATGGAAGTATTATGTGATTAATCATCTCAATTGGTTGTGTGCTGGACCCAAAAATTGGTTTAGTTGGGTTGTATTGGCTATGTTGTATTTATGTTTTTTTTTTTTTTTAAATTAGTGGTTTTGTACACCATCTGAAAAGGCAGTAGGGTTTTTAGGGTTTTTCACCTGAAAGGGTTTTTAGGGTTTTTCACCTGAAAATGGTCCAAACCTAGATGAGAAAAACCGAGCTATACCTAGACGATCCACTTAAATGTTTTGGGAGATGATTAAGAACAATACTTCCCATGAATGGCTGATTTCATTGTCTATCTTGCTGAACCCTTATAGGGTGTTTGTTGGAGAGTCTTTGATGGCTACTTTGTGTGTGGTCAAGTGAATGACCATTTTTGAAGTATTATACAAGACTTACGGTTATTGTTGAGTCTTGATTTGTGTAGCTGGGTGTTCATTTGTTCCCGAATACCTACTAGTTTGTGTTGAGCTGAGGTGAATGAAATCGTTGGATGTGCAAAGCCCTAACCTAGAGAAGGCTATAAGGTAGAGAATAAGTTGAATTGAAACTTAAGGCAGAACGGACGGTTGTTTTGAGTGGACAATTCAACGTGAGGTTACGAGAGTCGTCTTAGTAGCTCGTTGTCTCGCAATGATGTTATGTAAGGGTGTTGGAGGTGTAGCAGTCGAATTGCCGATAGAAGCTGTTGATCGTTGACGTTGAATGAAGGGACTGATCAAGTTTTGGAAGCGTAACAGTTGATTAAATGGATCGTCTCATCGACAAATAGTAGAACAGCGTGAATTGGATTAATCGGTTGCTGTTAGTTGATGATGGGGTACTGTAGTTCAACATAGTGGATTACAGCGCGTTGAATAGAGATTATGGAGTGAACAATCTTGCTATTGAGCTTAAGACTGTTTCTTGTTACATGTCTTAAGTTGATATGAGTTGGACTACCATTTGTTGGGTAGTATTTTTCGAAGTTTGATTCGGACTGTGTACTCGATTGTTGGGGTACCTTTCAATTATTGGTTGTGATCGAATTGAGTTGAACAACCCCATACATGGGGGATTGAATTGATGGAAAATGTTTTGCCTATGTCGGCAAACTATTGGACCTCGTGCTTGGGTCAAATAATGCACACTGTTGGACCCCGTGCTTGGGTTAAATAATGCAAAAAATGTTTTTGCCTATGCTGGTAGTCAATGGAACCATTTGACAAAACTGTTAGGGATTGCATGTTCTAGTCCTAAAGTTAGAGCACAACTAGCTAAGTTTAGCTAAAATGTTTATGATCTCATTACAGGTCGCGTAGTAAGATCATAATTTGTTCAAATGATTGAATATTTTTTCTTTAAGTTGTAGGAGAGAGTTGTAGATTGGTTTGATCGAACGCTAGGCAGACGAAAGCTGTAATTGAAGGTTTAAGAACCGTTTATGTGAAGTTGATGGACCTTTTAGTTAAAGGATGACGAATCGTCTGATTTAAGCTTGATTGGGGTTAGTTGGTTAGAGTTCGGATGCTGTGTTCGTGCAGTTTGTCGCACAGTTTTAAAATTGTTATTTGGCGTTGTCTATGTGTCATTATTCACACATGTTGAAAGAATGAGACAAATTCTTGAAGCTGTTATATCATTTGTTCACGATATAACCTGGTAGGGGTATTTTGATATGTGTTTCCTATTGAGTGTTTTATCACTCACTTTTTGTTGGTATTGCCTACCAAGTGAGCGCGTTTGAGCAGAAAGAGATGAGACGGATGTACAAAATGGAATTAATGAGATTTTCATCACATAGTTGTTCCGGTTTAGGCCCTAATTAAATGATTGTAAGTAAACCTATTAGACAATGTTGTAATAAGATAAACCCTGTTTCTCTTATAGTCCTCTGAAATGATAAGAGATTATTGATTGGTTTAAAGGTCGCAAGTTTGGTTTGAAGATCGCAGGTTATCACTTTAGCATAATCGACCCATGCTGTTAGTTATGCTTGGTGATACCGCGGTAATTGGTCTTATTTGACGCCCCATTGACCTACCGAGGGTGCAGGAAATCAGGGTGTCACATTCGTCCTTCACATACGTTTCAAATTTTAAACTATTTTGACAATCACTTTTACTATTTTTAATGTATCTATACTAGGGAATGAACCTTACCACACCCTTGCAGGTATAGAAGCTAAATACATAATTAGTCCTATATACTTTCACACTTAATACTTTGGACCAATCAAATTAAGCACCCAAACATGACTACAAGCCCCAGAATAACCCCAAAACTCCAACTATTATCAAATTCACCCACATGCATTCCTTTCGATATTATACATTGTTCGAAAAGCCATTAATGTATAATTAGTCCTACACACTTTCACATTTAATACTTTGTACCAATCGAATTAAGCACCCAAATCTAACTACAAGCCTCATAAAAACCCCATACATCTCCGCCTATTATCAAGTTCATATACATGTACCCTTTTAGATATTATATATCGTTCAAGCCTAATAATAGTAATAATAATAATTTTAAGAAAAAAGAAAAAAAAAAAACACATCTCACACTGCGTCTTGCCCGTTCTCCGGATGTTGTTCGACCCCATCCCGCTCTCTGCGCATTTTCCTTCGCATTTCTCGAATCTTCTGTTCTTCCTTGCTAATCCTTTCATCGGATCTCTCTCTCATCTCTCTGCTTGATTGCCGATTGAATGTGGTAACTCATCATAAAACCCTGAATTCCTCAAATCCCTAGATCCGACCTTTCCTTTCTGCTACAAACCACAGGTAAGCCAGCCCACTTTTTTTTTTTTTTTTCCCCTTTCTTCCAATCTGTATTCCTCATCTCTCTGTCAAGCAACTACTGTTATCTTTTCTCTCTTTTTAAAATTTTTTTATTCTGTTGAGTGATTTTGATGCCCTAGAAAGAACCACAGTTTCTAGGTTTAGTAAAGATTCTTATTGTGTAATCATCTCGTAAATTTCTCAAATCAAGTGTAGCAGCTTTATCCTCAGTAGTTGTAATTAGGTCGGTGCGGTGAGAGAATGAGCAGCTCCAAGAGGGGAAACTATGATGCGGAGGAGGAGGAGGAGCCTGAACCAAAGAGGCACAAGCTGCTTCAGCAATCTCCTCCTCCTCCTTCCCTTGCTTTCGATAACCCTTTACTTCCCTTAGCTTCGTATGATGATGACGATGATGAAGAAGAAGACAATGAAGGGAGAGAAGTGAGTGGGGGAAGTCAGAAAGAAGCTAATGGTTCCAGGATGGGGCAAAATGGTCATAGAGATTTTGAATACCATGATGATGATGAGGAGGAGGACGATCCCTATCACCTAGGGCCCAACAAACGCAGTCGCTCCATCGAAGTTCGAAGGGACTGTCCTTACCTTGACACCGTGAATCGCCAGGTAAATCCAATGGCTACATTTAAATGGGTACGGACCTATTTTTGTGCATGTGTTTTCTTCAATTAGTTTTTTTTTCTTGCAACCTTCGTTTTGCAGGTTTTGGATTTTGATTTTGAGAAGTTCTGCTCTGTTTCGTTGTCAAATTTGAATGTGTATGCATGCTTGGTCTGTGGGAAGTATTACCAGGGAAGAGGTCAGAAGTCCCATGCATATACTCACAGTCTTGAAGCCGGACATCATGTATTCATAAACCTTCGGACTGAGAAAGTTTATTGCCTTCCTGATGGATATGAGATTAATGATCCTTCCTTGGATGACATCCGGCACGTCTTAAATCCAAGGTTTGCACGCTTTTATGTATTATTGCTTATTTATGCTCTCTTGACACCTCTCCAAGTAACACAAGAAGTATAAAAAGAAAAGGAGTGGCCACGTGTTTGTCAAAAACCATACAGTGGCATGCATGATGCTCTGTTTAGGTTTCCTGAAGATTGAGTTAGTTATAGACGTTGTAATATGAGTATTTGTGCCAATAGTTGCCTATCTTGTGGTACGAGCATGTAAATTATATCCTCTCTTTTTTTTTTTTTGGTAAATATGTAAAATATTTCTTTCATGCTGGAAAAGGTCAAGAATACGAATCCTTGTAGTTGCGAGGTTAGGGGTGTGCGTGTGTGTATCTATCTACCAATAAAAAAATGGAAAAAAATTTGTGTTGAAATTTTGTACAGGTTGTTACCCTTCCCGTTCCTCCTTCATACTCCTTACATTATTCTAGTTTGATTGTTTATCATGTAATTTTGGTAGGTTAGTCTGCACTGAATATTATGGTATTTATGCAGGTTTGGCAGGGAACAAGTTGCACAAATTGATAAAAACAAGCTATGGTCTAGGGCTCTTGACGGTTCTGATTATCTTCCTGGAATGGTACCTTCGTCTTTAATATTGATCTCTGGAATTTTATTGATTTTGGAATTATTTATGATTCCTTATCCTAAAAAATTTTTCAGGTTGGGCTGAATAATATTAAGGATACTGATTTTGTGAACGTTACCATTCAGTCTTTAATGCGGGTAACTCCCTTAAGAGATTTCTTCCTTATCCCTGAAAACTATCAGCACTGCAAGTCAACACTTGTTCAGCGATTCGGAGAACTGACACGAAAGATTTGGCATGCACGGAATTTCAAGGGACAGGTTTGATTAGAAGTAACCCACTAAAGTTTATGACTTCTAAACATGAAAAATTATATTTCTCTGCATTTCTGCAGGTGAGTCCACATGAGTTTCTGCAGGCAGTTATGAAAGCCAGTAAGAAACGGTTTCGGATAGGCGTGCAATCTGACCCGGTTGAGTTCATGTCATGGTTTCTTAATACATTGCATGCAGATCTTAAGGCCTCAAAGAAAAATAGCATTATCTACAAGTGCTTTCAGGTTTTGCTGCCACGTTGTTTTATCCTGTTCTTATTATTATCGCATCATTGCTACCATTCGTTTCAGTTTTTTGCTTATTGAATAGTCTATTTCTTAACAGGGGGAACTGGAGGTTGTAAAAGAGACTCATACCAAAGCTATTTCAGAGAAAAGAGAAGGTGACCAGCAGAGTAATGGCATTGAACATGATAATGTTCTTGCCGAGACTTCTAGAATGCCATTCTTAATGCTTGGACTAGATTTGCCGCCACCTCCTCTTTTCAAAGATGTGATGGAGAAAAACATTATTCCTCAGGTGTTGAGCTCGTCTTGCTTTTTGTTTTGTAGCAGATTGAAGTATGCTATTCTTAATTGCCTATTGCCATATTATTCTGCCTTACACTTTGTATTTTCTGTATTGATGTAAATTCTTGTACAAAGAGTTAGAACTAGACTTTGACATTGTCTAGAAAACTTAAAAAGTTGATTGAAAGAAGTTATAATAAATAATGACAACATTATATCTAGATAATTTGGATTATTTGATAAGTTAGGGAAGACCAAATTCATTCATTATGGCAATTTATTGTCTGCAAGGTATTAATGAGAGAATTAGTTGCACAGAGAAACAAAGCTTCTGAAATTTTTTGTAGTTAATGAAACTACAAGAGGGAGAGTTTTGGCGAAACCAGCAAGGTTGTTCTTTTACGGCTGGACGGTCACTAGTTTGAGTGGTGGAAACCTCTTTCTGGAAAAAGAAAGCAATGGGAGACTCTTTTTTTTTTTTTTTTTTGGTAAATTGAAAATATTATTAACCAAAACTGAGCAACAAGACCGAAGCCATAAAAGAAAAACAGAAACAAGGCAAAGCCAGAACAACAAACAATCATACAATATCAAGAAAAGGAGAAACAACCCTGCCACACACCACTGGAGTGTTGCAGCTGCACAAGGGCAGCAGGGAAGCAGAAGACAAACTCAAACAAACTGGAGGCCAGGATCAAGCATCCACCCTGCTAATCAAAGACTGTCATAGGAAGATCCCAATTCCGTTGGCAGCTCAAATTCTCAGTAGACTGATCCATATGCAATAACCAAATGGGCATTGAAAACCCTTCCTCTAAAGACTGTGTCATTCCGCAAAGTCCAAATAATGTAACATAGGGCAGCGAAGGAAAGCCTAGTAATAACAGCGTGAAGCTGGTTCCCTTTGAGATGAGAAACTGCCCAGTGTAGGTTGTTTTCCCAGCTTGAGTTGGTACATGCAAGGTTGCATTTCCCAGCCAGCAAGCCACCAAACCAGAGGTAACTGAGCAGTCGAAATAAAGATGATCCATAGAGTCAGGACAGTGCATGCAGAAGCCACAAAGAGCTCCTTGGACTTGGTGGTGCCTAACCAGTTTTTCCTGAGTCTGAAGACTGTCTTGCAGCAAGCCACACAAAAAGAGAGTGTCTCGGAATAATAAATTTGTCCCAGACAAAGGAGGCCTGAGGCCTAGCAGTCTCTTTCCTTCGAATAAGCTCTCAAGCTGCAGCCACAGTGAAGACCCCGGATGAGTTGCCATTCCAATAGACTTTGTCATTCTGGTTGGGATGACCGAGGCAACCGTTTTAGCTTTGCCTGATTTTGAGAAGGTATTTGAGGTTGACTGTGATGCCTCCCCCATTTGATATAGGCATTGGAGGCATTACCTCATTATGAGGGACTTTAATGATGAAGTCTATCCGAACCGAATTAGCACTTCTCAGATCAGGCTAGGCCTCTCCAGCTACGCTGGGCGCCGGGGCCCTGGATGCGCTAGCGATCGGCACATAGGGGAGTGGTTGCCCTGGTAGGACAATTACCCAGCACAACACCCATAGGCTCCAAGCAGGATGGCCAATGGTCACGAAGTTGTAAGCAAGCTTGCATCACAGTACACTGCCCACCAATACCAGATCTAAAAATATCTTTGTCAGAAACAAGCTTGTGCAGCGACCCAGCCCTGTGCAAATTGTCAAACCAGAATAGGGCAGTAGCACCATTTCCAATCCTCCATTTAATCAGTGGCTCCATGAAGGACTTCATGCTAAGGATTTTCTTCCAAGCCCATGAAGCAAAGGTATGAGCCTTAGCGACCCAGAGACTCCTGGTTTTCAGAAAGTTGGAATGCACCCATTGGCACCACAATGCTTCCTTGTCCGTAAACAAAATCCACAAGTGCTTTAGCATAGAGGCTTTATTGAAGTCTTTAAGCCTTCTAATTCCCTCAGGTATCGGCAAACACACATCAAACCAGGCAACTTTGGCCCCACCCGTAGCCAAGGTTGGTCCTTTCCACTTGCCGAAGAATTTGCTCAATCTTAGCTAGGATGGTCTGCGGCAAAATGAACGTAGCAGCCCAAAAATTCTGAATGGCCAGAAGAACTGATTTGACCAACTGAGCACGACCTGCAAGGTAAAGGAACCGATGAGTACATGATTTAGCTCTAGCAGTAATAGTATTAATCAGCTCTATACAATCTGCAGGACTAATTCTCTTGGTGATGATGTCTGATAGGCAGTACCCCCTCATGGAAATCAAACAGATCCAGGATACTCTGCTTGATATTATCAGCAGCACCAACAAGAAAAATTTCACTTTTCTGACCATTAGCTTTAAGACCAGACAATAGGCAGAATTTATCCATGGCCTTCTTGAGCAAGGTAACAGAAGTCATCTCCCCTTCTGAAAAGGGGAAGACATCATCAGAAAAGAAAAGATGATTAAACTTTAAATTCTTACATCTCCAATGATGTTTAAACCCATCCATGGCGCCAAAAGAATTCAGCAGACGAGAGAACACTTTCATGGCTAGGGTAAACAGATAGGGAGACATCAGGTCCCCTTGTCTCACACCACCACCACTGCCAAAGAAGCCATTGAGCTCCCTATTCAGGCACACAGAAAAGGTAGCAATCTGGACAGAAGTGAGGATCCAGTTAATAGCTTTCTCCAGGAATTCAAAGGGTCTCAAGACCTGACCTTGGAAATCCCAATCAACAGAATCATAGGCCTTCTGAAAGTCCACTTTAGTAGCAGATTTGGGCAAATAGGGATGCAGGTGAAAGCCACTAGATAGCTCCTGAGTAAGGAGGATGTTATCACTTATGCTCCTCCTTTAACCAAAGCAGATTGGTTCTTACCAATAGGTGAGGGAAGAAGAGTAGCAATTCTGTTAGCTAGAATCTTCGTAACACACTTATAAATAGCGTTGCAACAAGCAATCGATCTGAAATCAGTTATGGCTGAGGGGTTCTCCACCTTGGGAATCAAGTAAGAATGGTGCTATTAGCTTCCCTAAGAAGTTGCCCCTTATAAAAAAAGTCAAGGACAGCTTGAGTGACTTCTCCACCAACAATATTCCAACTCTGCTTGAAAAACTCCACATTAAAGCCATCGGGTCCAAGAGATTTCCCCTTAGCAAGGGAAAACAGAGTAGTCTTAACTTCGACAACAGTAACAGGGGCAATCAAAGACAGTGCCTGATCCTCCGACAGGGTGGTTCTAATAAAAGGTCTAAGGTCCTCCACAGGAGGAGGAACTTTATGGCCCTGTGAACCTAGCAAGTCACGGAAAAAGCTGATACAATGCTCTTTGATATCATCCGGATCTTGCAGGGTATGCCCTTCAGAGTTCTGAATGGAAAGGATTCTTTTCTGTGTATGCCTCTGGTTGACAAACTGATGGAAGTATTTTGTGTTGAGGTCCCTTTCTGAAAGCCATTTGATTCTAGATTTCTGCTTATAGAATTTCTCCTCCTGAAGTCTCAGAATACAGAAAATCTTCAGTGGCCGCCTTTCTTGCTCAGCCAGGTTTTCATTCCTACGCTCCAGATTACCTTGCAAGGCTTGGAGTAAGGTTCTGGCCTCATCCATTTCAGTACAAATCAAATGGAAGTGATTTCTGGTAAGCTGCTTCATAAGGGTTTTGAGGAATTTGAGCTTTTTATACACCCTGAACATAGCATGCCCCTCAACATCAAGACTCCAGGCCTTTTGGACCAGCTGAGTGAACTCAGGATGATCCATCCAGAAGTTAAAAAATTTGAAAGGTCTCTTCAAATGAACTGGAGCACTAACCTTCATAAGCATCGGACAGTGATCCGAGACTCCAGGAGCCAGAAAATGAGCATCAGAATAAGAGAACTGAGAGGCCCAGCCAGCATTAATCAAAATCTTGTCAATCTTCTTCATCTTCCTGTTTCCACCACTTGAAGTAGACCCGGTAAACCTATGGCCCAAATATCTGAGATCCTCTAGCCCAGCCTGTTCTATGCACTGAACACGGGGATCCATCTAGTTGAGCTTCCCACACTATCCGAGGGGTCCTTAATAGCATTAAAATCTCCTGCCAGAATCCAAGGAGACTGCTGCAAGGTGATGCTATGAGCACAGATAGCATTCCATAGCTTTCTCCTGCGCACAAACGAGTGTTCAGCATACAAAACTGAAGCTTGAAAGGATTGGCCATCTAGTGGGTTCAGCACATTTCCAAGAGTCATCTAGGCAAGGGAAAAGATTATTGTGAATTAAATGATTCTAGGATTCCACCCAATCCAGATACGACGCCTAGAGGAATAGCTATAGTTTGTCGACCATCTCCATCCAGGGATCAAACCAGCGGCAAAATTCTCAAAAAGATTAGCATTCACCTTGGTTTCACGGATGCCAACAAAACAAAGGTGATGGCAGACCTCCAGATTTTGAACTTCATCTTGCTTGATAGGGTCAACAAGGCCCCTGATATTCCAAACTCACAAAATTCATATTTCAAGAGATACCCCCCCCCCTCCCCTTTTCTTACATTGGGTTTGTAGTTGCTTTCTGTCCTGATCATCAGCATTGGTAGGACAACTCTGAGTGCTGGGAGCACCCTCAACTTGTTCCACAGGCCCAGAACTGCCCACTTTGAGTCTCTGTTTCTTCTTCATATCAGCAGTGCTAATATCCTGAGTATTGGGCTCAACCAGAGTAGTTTCCATGGATATTTCAGCATTCCCACTCTCAGAACTTCTGGAACATCCTGACTCTCCCGAATCCTCTACAGACTCCGAATCAGATAACAGGACTTAATACCTGCTTCCTTCACCCCCACTTTCGGTTCTGGAATTACCTTTCTTTTTCTTATGTTGCACAATCTTCCAGACCTTCTTTGTCACAGGATCAGCCTAATTGGGAAGACCACTATCTGGAACCAGAGAATTGATCCTCTCACTCTCTGGTTCTGCAGGCCTGACTGGTGCAAGAGGTGGCCTGGCTTCAGCCCAAACACATTGCACTTAGTGCACACCGATGACTTTCATTCAAAATCAACTCGAATAAGCCGCTTTACCCCACCAATTTCAATGTCAAAGTTACTAACCAGGGGTTTAGTAGTATCCATTTCCACACAAATTTGGGCAAAAGACAAACGTTGCATTTTCTCAGTCCTTTGGTCTACATGAATGGGCTTCCCAACAGCACTGGCCAATTCACTCAATCCTGGGGCTGACACAAGGATAAAGGTACACTCTGCAGTCTCATCTGAAGAGGGAGAGTATGGTGTGTACCTTTAATCAGTTCCAGCGAGGGTGACCATTGTTGCAATATAAAGGGCACCTTCACGAATAAACAGGGACTGGCATCCAGGATAAGACTGGAGACCAAAGCCCCACATGTGGTTTGCAATGGACTCTGTAAATTTAAACGGCAACCTTTTGCCCATGAAATAGCCCACTGGGCATTTATCCCATAATGGATTAGCTGCAGCCAAGGTCGCGGCAGCTGGTTTCACCACTGGTCTCCCATCCTCCATCTCAGGAGGAATATACGACAATGCAAAGCCTTTGGCACTTGGCTTTGCCATCCCTGCCCAAGATTTCACTGGAGCCTTGCTAAGCACCATAGGACGTGAAGGTCCCCTTTTCCTTGATATGCTTCAACCATGGGCATTACTTTTCTGCTCCCCCTGCACAGTTTTACCCACGACCTTCAATCGGCATATCTGCGCTTTCAGGATTTGAATCTCGCCCTTAAGGCCATGGGTGTCCTATGCCGTACGTTTGAGATAGACTTCGTACAATAGAAGTCCTATAGTATAATTGTCATCTCTTTCATAATGTTTAGCATCTTGTCAAACAGAATTAGTTTACTAGGTTAATTATTTAATTTCTTCCAACAGAATAAGCTCAGAGTATTGTGCAAGTTTCCAGGAATAGTGTAATAGAAACAGTGAGAGTCTGTGTGGGAGAGAGACTTTGTAAAAGGCGAAGCCAAATGATTCATAATTGGGTTATTTGCTTTTTATTTCTTCAGAAATAAGTCTGATGTCTGAAAATTTCATGGGTGCTTTCCTCTCAGGTTCCACTTTTCAACATATTAAAGAAGTTTGATGGTGAGTCTGTCACGGAGGTTGTACGCCCTCGTATAGCAAGGATGAGATATCGTGTCATCAGACTGCCAAAATATCTTATTCTTCACATGCGTCGATTTACAAAGAACAATTTCTTCATAGAGAAAAATCCTACCCTTGGTAAGTACTGTTGAAGTTTTATTGGGTTTTGCATGACATTGCAAACCTCTTTGATCCACTGTTCTTATTAAACAGAATATAGACTCAGTAAATGGTTTCTGCTATTTTACTATTTTGGTTGGGGCTCCAAATATTTATTTTGCTGAGATCATATACCTAGAAGGGAAAGAAATTAACTTTCTGCATTTGTAATGGGAAGGAGCATTCAAAAGAACTACTTTTTCATACCCTTAGTTGATCGTTTCAGAATAATGCTTGTACTCAGCAATGCGTGAATGCTTATTTTTTGTTTTTAAATTTTTTATTTTGGTTTACCAGTTAATTTTCCCGTGAAGAACTTGGAGCTGAAGGATTATATTCCTTTACCAGCACCTGGAGAGAATGAGAAATTGCGGTCGAAGTATGACCTGATTGCAAATATTGTTCATGATGGGAAGCCTGGTGAAGGCTTTTACAGGGTATTTGTGCAGCGAAAGTCAGAAGAACTATGGTAGTATAGAATATCTATCTTTACCATTATCTCTACCACAATAAAGTCAGATGAGGGGTTTGAACACTTCTGCAATGGAAAATTGGACCAGCTTCTTTTATTTTTTTCCCAGAATATCATTCCTCTTCTTTCGAAATCCTGAAATGACCAAAATGTTCAAAATGCCCCACATATTGAAATACCTCAAATGCTGAAAATGCCCAAAAGGGCCCAAAATTCCAAAATACCCGAGGAAAAAGAAAAAAAAGCTGAAATATAGGATATGCCCAAAATGCCCAGAATGGAGCTCATGTGGCCCACAACTGGCTAGTATATCTTAGATCTCTGTCGATTTGAGTAGATTAAAATATATTTTTTTGTCTGATGTCTTGATGTTCTATGTTTTCAGGTATGAGATGCAGGATTTGCACGTCTCAGAAACTTTGCCTCAAATGGTTGCTCTATCAGAGGCCTATATGCAGATATATGAGCAGCATCGGTAAGCAATTGGGGTTACGAAGCTCAACCGCTTTAATTCCACTGGCCAGTTTCAATTTCAATCTTATAACAAGCATTTTCGTGATCATGAAGGTAATGGGTCTCTCATCTGCATGAAAAGATGAAGTGTGGGGAACTTCATGACCAATTTTCTGCATCGGAGATGGTTGATGGCATCAAATTACGTACCAACTCATGTTTTGGATGATGATAGATACTGTGGCTGTAGTTAATACTGTTTAAATACAATTACTTTGAACCCTAGCAAGAAACCTTGGGTTCAAGTTTGCATTGCAAGCTTTAATTTAGCCGATAATCGCAAATGATGGAAGAGAGGGACAGGGGGTGTCCTCTGTTTTTCAAAAATATTTAAAAACAGTCATGTTGCTGTTATAGGAACTAATTTTGGGGTCTACGGTCATTCGGTCCTGGTGTCTCTGGATGGCTATTATCTTAACCAGTGCAGGTGTGATTATGCCATTATGCTACTGTTATAAGACTACACCAGGGAGAAGGGAATTAATTCCCTAAAGTTTGTTATGGGAGAGAGAGAGAGAGAGTTCTTAACACACGCACATGCATATATATGGCCTTTGTGTATAGACTGAGGCTTAGTTCATAAGCTATGTCTTGTTTTATGAACCGAGCCTCTTAAAAGGACATTATTTTGATACAGATGTTTTCTGATCTGAGGATGGTTTTAGCAAAACGTCGCCGTTGTGTGGATTCACGTCTGTCACTTTCTCTATTTGTATAAAGGTTCCAGTTGTTTTCGATGGGTTCCTCTTTCCTAACCAAAACCACCTTTCATTGAAAATATATTGTGTAATTCATCTCTATACTTGCTATATTTTTCTTGAGATTCAAGAATCTCTCACTAATAACTTCAGCGGACAAAGTAAAAGATGGGTGATCCAAAAACCTTAGATATGCTTAAGTCTGCCGGCTGCAACGTCGCTGGGGATGTGCTTCTCATAAGGGTGCGAATTTTATTTATTTTTTCACTTAGTTTTTCACAGACATACGTCGTCGTACCACTACCACAGGTTGAAGAAACAAATTTCTTTTAAGATGGCTTTGGAGATATTAGGGACAACGTTTCGTCCCCCTTTTTTATTCAACTGATTTCTTCTCATATTACATTGAAAACACTTTTATGGATAGTTAGGCCGGCCGTCCTTCAAATCTGGTATTTCTGATGGCTTGGTGGCCGTCTCTAGGAACTGGTTTTGGAGCCTAAAATTATTCTGTGTTGCTCTGCGTGGGTAGATTATCTTATGCCATTGTAAGATTGTTGTAGGAGCACTCAGTGGGGTGGTTGCAAGGGAGACACCTCACTTTGATTATGGGAGATTTGATTCTTAGGATCACTCATCTTTGATTTACCTTATTCAAGTGCTTGAATCTGAACTGTAGCTACTCAATTTATGAGCATGTTCGGCTCTTTTAGAAAAAGAAAGAAAAGAAAAGGCTACACAATAAGGTTTTTAACTTTTTGTTATATTTAGTTGAAAGATTGGAAATTTGGGTGTATGTGGGTTTATAGTAAATTAAAGAAAATGAAATCTCTTCAAAGTAAATGAAATGCCAGGAATAGTTCCTCCTTTAGGTGCAATCGTACAACCCCCTACACCTTATATCAAGTTACCAAATTTGTGCACCATCGGTACTAAGTTTGTAGGATGAGCTCTTCATAAATAAGGGTCAGTAGGCAAGGATAACCCTAGAATGAGACCCTTAATGTTTGACTTTTGGGAAAGATTACTTTACATTCATCTAGTCCACGTGATTAATGAAGATTGCTCGACTTCATAATAGCTTCTCAGTTACAAGTATGTTCTTATGGTATGTGAATGAAGATGGCTCGACTTCATAATTGCTTGAACGAAAAAAAAAAAGAAAAAAGAAAAGTGACAAGCGGCAACTTCTCTATGATCCGTGAATGCATGCAACTGTTAAGGTTTTTTTGGCCTGATAAATCCCTCTTAATAGTTGTATCTGCTGAAAAATACCCTTGATTATCATAATTTTATCTGCACAAAAATATATTATAAGAATAATATGAAATTCATACAACATTTATAGTACATATTATAAATGAATTAACGCAATATGAATAGAAATTAAATATAAATAAATATAAGATTAAGACAAAGTAAAAAATAGTTGTCTGCCCTTCGTGTAGGCTCTTGATGGGGTTACTTGCAAAGTGGTACAACAACCCTCATATCGCAAACATGAACAGAATAAGGAGTATTCGGTTGATTTAAGACCTTCCAATGTTCAAAGAAAATACTTTAAGAGAATAAAGGATTTTCACGTGGTTTGCATTAAAGGATTAAATAAAGGCCCCCTAAGTGAAAAAATAATGGGTCATTGGAATTGAAAAATAAAAATCTATTAATTATCTTGAACTTAATTTTTTCAACTGACAATTCCGGAGAATGGGGCATGGAAGGACTGGGAGTTTTCTGCTCCGAGCATTTCTTGAAAGTAGTGTACCAAGTTTTAAGTCTTCAAGCCACAATCGGTTGATCTTGTTATCGAAATACCTTTGTGTAGACTGCAGCCGAGCCCTTTGGTAATACAGGCCTTTGTTCATTCGAACAACCAGGCTTTGATACCGAGAGTTAGAGTGCCAGCAGAAGCCAACGATCCTACCAAAGGTAATCTACTAATGAATCTAACCTCTCCGGACCTCTTTCTTATGTTTATTTACGGGATTTTTCGACAGAGAAATAAGATTACACTTTGGATTACCTGTAGAAATAAAGCCTTTTGCTCTGTTGGTTGAAGAAAAGACCTGAGAAAAACTTCTTCTGAAATTTATTCTCCAATTTCCTTCTTTATCAAACATATGGGTTGATAGTCCCTTTTATATAGACAGATAGAATGGGCATCGCAATTGTTGATGACTTATTACAAACTCAAACTTTAATAAAGTTACTTTAATAAAGATACTTTTACAGGGTAAAGATATGACATAACCAATTGTCCTTATCGGTTATGTCTGAGATATGAAACATGCCTAGGCTAGTGCTTCTTGCTCTACCCAGTACTCGAGGTTTAGGATAACTTCAATGATTAATAAAGATGACATAACCAATTGTCCGTATCGATTATGTACTGGGATATATGTCTAGGATATGACGTATGCCTTGACTAGTGCTTCTTGCTCTACTCTTACTCAAGGTTTCGGATAACTTCAATTGTTAATAAAGATGGCTTCAATTACAGATATGTCCCTCTAATAATCGGAAGAAGTGATTTTGATGATACATTCGTCCGTACCGAGCCTACGAAACGGCCACATGCATCGAGTGGATACTCGTAACGGGGTGAGATGCAATTAGGAGTTTGATCCCAAAAACCCATAACTGCTCCAGAAACTGGCTGCGGCACAAGATTCACTGCATCCAGACACAGAGACGAAACCATGTTTGTATTCATCAAGGGGCAAGGCTCTCCAGGATTTTTACTAAAAGTAACAATTTTTCGCTTTCCGCTCCTTGAAAATTTAAAAATATTTTCAAATATCACCAATTCCTTTATGTTATGCTTCTGCACCCAAATTTCCTATCCTGGGCTTTCCTTATGCAAAGCTTGAGGCTATGGGGATTTTGGGGGGTGAGCTCGACGCCTCAGTTAAAAAATTTCCCGAGACATATCCAAGATCCAAATTTGAAGTCATCTTTCCTGATTGGCTTCTTTGATAACATAAAAATTTATGAGCTAAAAATTATAGTTTTTAGATCCAATCTGGACATCAATTCGGTCAAGTGTCAGGGTCACCAGGTCATTAATTCAATCAACTGCCGGGTCAATGATAATTATAAAATAATTCATTAAAAAAGTAGTTATGCAACCTTTTTTTTTAAACAATGATTCATCAAAATGATTAAAAGGTGACTGTTAAAATATAATTGAAAGATATATAGAGTAAGAAACTTTCAAAGTCCAGGAACAAATTCGAACTTGCATAAGAAAATAATAATATGAGAAAGTATTCCCTTACTATCCAAGTTCAAACATATAAATTAAAATAAAATTTTCTTTATTTCTATTTTTCAGACCAAATAAGCCCGAAGTGGATTTATTTATAGTTTGATTGAGGACTTTTAACCCGACCCTTAATGACGAGAGTCATTCACAAGGCCATGCTGAAACTGAACCCATCCATAAAAGCGGGGTAGATTCATCATCACAACCTCGGAAGGAGGGCAGTCTGCAGTTTCCCGAGTCTCCGCATCGCAGATTGACCCTTCCTTGTCTCTCTGTTATTCGTATAAATAGATTGGATTGAGGAGAGCGAGGGAGAGACGAAGAATGGGGGCGGCGATGAGGTTGAGGAGAGTGATGGAAACGCTGGGAGAGGAGGCTCGGACGCGAATCTGCGACACCAGTAGCAGCGGAAGCGAGCACTCGCCGGACGACGCCGACGATCTCTGGGATCTAGTCAATTCGTTCATTGAGACGGACAACGGTGTTCAAAGAGAGCCCACTACTGTCACCACCACCACCGATGAAAGGGACACAAGAAGCCGCCGCCGCCGTGACCCTGTGTCCGATCCCGACAATCTGCGGCGGATTCTACTCCGCGAGTCGGATGACGTGAACCCGAAGATCAGAGCAGAGGCGGAGATCGCACGCCGCCAAATTGGGGGCACTTGGTCAGCACCGGAGTTTAAACGCCTGTTGACGTCCCGGTTGCGTGACGCCGGGTTTGATGCTGGTGAGTCGTACAAAAATCATTCCTGGTTTTGTATCTTCGCATTCATTTGATTGCGTCAAAACTACATTAACAAATTAATGCGACTAACTTTGAATTCCCAAACCCCTACCTGAGAATGAAGGTCTTTGCAAGTCCCGGTGGGAGAAAAACAGTGGAGTTCCATCCGGGACTCACGAGTACATAGACATCAACATTGCCGGAATTCGGTACGTCGTCGAGGTAAACCTAGCCGGAGGAATTCGACATTGCTCGGCCAACAAACCGATACGCCTCTTTGCTTGAAAATTTTCCAACCATATTCCTCGGCAAAGCAGAGGAGCTCGAGCAAGTAGTGAAGATAATGTGCAAAGAAACCCTAGAGTCGATGAAAAGCATGGAAATGCCCGTGCCGCCTTGGAGAAGATACGAGTACATGCAAGCAAAGTGGTTTAGCCCGTACAAGAGAACGATCAACATGAACTCGACGGAATTCGATGAGGGCCTGGGGATGAAACGATCGATCGGGATCGAAGGCTCTCAGGGGATTTCTTATTATTGCAGGGCTCGGAGGGGCGGCAGTGTTAGACATTTGGAGGCAGCTCTCAATGGCCATGGCTTGCCATTGTGATTGCAAATATATATATATATATATATATATTTGGATTTATTTTTCGATAATGTAGATTTTTTAGGACCTCAAACAAAACTCTAAATTTTAACAAGCCCTAAATTCTCTTGTACGCCGGTACAAAAACTGGAATTTGACGGAAATTGTTGAAAAAAAAGAAGAAGAAAAAGAACAGGACAGTGTTTCTAGGATAAAATGAAAAAAGAATTCATGTAATTGAAAGCGTAACAACTTAACAAAAGATACTTAATCTTGTTAAAATATTAAATCAAATCCTTGAAATAAATTCCTGAAACAAAATCTTCAGCCACCAATAAAATCTGGCATGCGGCGCTGGAAATTATTGGCAATCTCTAAGCGTGCAAAAGGAGGAACAATTCCCTTGTAAGAGTGATGTACGAGTGCGATGAGGCATTTTGCGGCTAAGGAAATCTTGCTTTTGGAAATGTGAGATTGTGGCATTAATGGGACAAGATGGTGTGGCTGAAGTTGTGGGTGTGTGTGAGACATGGAAATGTTGAGGTGTTTTGTGTGAATGTGAGTCTCAGGTCAATACTAAATGCATTAAAAGTAATGCACGGTATGCTGTTTTTAAATAAATAGAAGTATTGTTGTTTATATAGTGCAGAGAGAGTGAAGAAAAAAAAGAAGAGAGAAGTGTAACAACACTTTAAATGAATTATTTAAAAGAAGTTAAGATATTATTATTTTACATTCATATTTTCAATGTGTAAGAGAGTTTAAATTTTAATATTTAAATTATCGAATTTTTTATTTTTTATTCCAACAAATCTAACAAAAAGGTATAATAAAATATGCTAAATCTTAAATAGTGATACTATTGAATGAACTGAAGTATCGTTTTTGTCCTTTTATATCTTTGTTTATTAATTAATTTCTTTAGAAAAATCTACAACTGAGAATTCCCAAATTTTCTTCTTATCCCTCCCCAAATATCAATTCAAATTTCCAAGTACCAATTTCGAGAGATTTCCACATCTACTAAATCAAACTCCAAAATTGAAATTTCCAGCTCTAAAATCCACAATTTCCAACCCTAATCTGCAAAAAATCAAATTTAATAAAACCCCATTTAAGAAACCCTAATTTAAGAACACCCCCTCACCCTAATTCACCCTACAATTGCAGAAAAGGCAGGGTCGACAAGATCCAAACTCTCAAAACCTCCACACGACTTTGTCACAGCCGCCTTCACCATCGTCGACCAAACTCCTCCCCTCCCAATGTGTCGGGCCAACGGCAAAGAGAGCTGGCGAGGGGAGACAGATCATAGAGAGAGACAGAGGATGCGAGAGGCAGGAGGAGGAAAGAGATGAGAGGATGCGAGATGGGGAGAGGAGAGCGGGAGAGAAATTGGGATTTACTTGGAAGGTTTTTTTTTTTTTTTTTTTTTTCCAAGCTCTAAAAACCCTCACATTTTATAAAAATTAACAACTCCCTTTTAAATTTTTATGATCATTTAATATGTACAATTAAAATATCAAAATAATAAAGCCTTATCGACTAATCGGAGAGACCAGCAGCCCCCGAGAAGGAAGGTGCAATGGTCGGGTCACTCCTTATGAATTGCAAAATTTCTTGTTTATGGCACCCGCTCCGACCCGAAACAAAATCGTTTGTTAGCTGTAAGCCTTGGGGTTTTCTTTGCTTTGGATTATAGGGACGCCGTCTTCCCTCCAAATTATCCGCTCCTCACATAATGCAGCTGTTACCTCCACGTACAACTTGTGCTCCTGAAACAGAAAGGGATAAAGGATCCTGAACAACAAAACAAAGGACACATTGAAATTCTTATCTACTACTTCGGCCAAGATGAGTTCGTCTCTCAAGCCAATCAGAAAGTGTCATTTCAGCAATTTTTATGGAAGCATGTGAGAAATGGCCCCATAGTTTCATGAAAAAAAGAGTGAAATTACTTTCTGATTGGCCTGCGACAAGAATGATGTACTGCCATCATCCCAGGTAAATTTCTTCTCAAGGCAAATTGATACATTGGCAAGTCAAATATAAAGAAAGATGGATAAGCCCCAGTGCACAAGGTTCCCAACTTTGTGAGGGTCAGTGGATGGTAGTTTTTTTTGCCAAGAGTTCTATTTCAACGAATCCAACTCATGACCTAATGATCACAAAAGAGCAAACCCTCGTACAAGTCAAAGCATCTCAATTACTTTTAGCAAGTGCGGAATGGGTTTAGGATCCACCCCATTTGTGGCATGAAATGGGCGGTCCAGTTCCGCTTCTGATGTATGATGTGTTTCAAATGCAATCTCAGTCATTCATCCTTTTTATGATGATAAAAGAAGACTTTTCTCTTTAGTTTGAAAAGAAAAGATAGAATAAATGGCCGAGTTTGCACTTGGGACAGATGGCATGCATCAAAAGGGGAAATTGACCGTCCAATTCCTGCTGCAGATGAAGAGCATCGAAGTCCAGGTGGAATAACAATTTTGAAAAGGAGGAGCCGGGTGGTTTAGATGACTGAGTAAAGCACTTTACCTCACGGAGAACCCTTGCAGCTAAGTCATCAGCAGTGTCATTAGCAAGCACAGGTACAACCTTCTGAGCAAGAATACGCCCAGTATCATAGTGCTCGTCCACAAAATGGATTGTAGGACCCGAAAACCTAACCAAGCACAAACAACAAAAACATCATATCAGGAACTTTCATCACTCAAGCTTTACTTCTAAGGATTTTTCTAACCAATGCCCTAAGGGCTAGTTCTGAGGGATTTATGAAAAGCTGCCTTTGTCTTTTCCGAAAGCAAACAAGGCATCAAAACAGCCTTTCCAATAAGTTATTTACTATAGCTTTTCTGAAAAGCCGTTTTCCAGCATTCATTGGCATATTTGGGCTTCTTGAGAAGAGGTTTGGAGCTTTCCAATGATATGCCAAATGGCTTCCTTTAACCAACAAGAGCTTCTCCACCAGAGAAGCTAAAAATAAGCTTAGCCAAAAGGGACACTGGTCAAGGATGATCACATCAGAGATTTCCTCCATTCAATGCATTTAAAATTGCAAAGGTTAATGAGGGAATATTTCCATCAATTGATTTTCACTGGTTGAAAAAATTTTATTTTAATTATCCTCAGTAAATTGGTAGAGTTACTCTGAAGGTAAATTTTGGTGATTAAAGATGCGAAAAATGGTTAGAGAGCATAGAGAGAGAATAAAGTAATCGTCTGAAATATGAAAGATAAATAACGATCAAGCAGGAATTAAAGGTCAAATGCTCAGAATTGTATATTCTTTGTCTATAAACAGGGAGGGAAAGGTTTCTTTTTTTCCCTCTTTTTTTTTTTTTTCAGTACTCCATTTTGGGAGTGGACAGCAGGAAAACAATCTTTCAGATCATAAGATGATAATTTAAGTATTTCCTGCCGCTTAGAAAGCATAGAGAGAGGAATAAAGTAATCCTCTGAAATATGAAAGATAAATAACGATCAAACAGGAATTAAAAGTCAAATGCTCAGAATTGTACATTCTTTATCTATGAACAGGGCAGGGAAGATTTCTTTCTATTTTCTTTTTTCCAATTCTCCATTTCAGGGTGGACAAGAAAGAAACTTTCTTTCAGATCATAAGATGATAACTTAAGTATTTCCTTATATCAGCAGGAAAATGTTTCTATTCTACAGTTCATTGGTTTTCTTGAAGAAGAAGAAGAAGAAGAAGCTCTATACCTTGCTCCAGAGGCAATTACTGCTTTATGAACCTTCATACCATAATACCCTTTACCACCAAAAGCTGGAAGAAGTGAAGGGTGAATATTTAATATTGATCTAGGATAACTTCGGACTAACTCATCGGGTACAAGTTTCAGATACCCAGCAAGAAGAATAAAGTCTACCTCAAATTTCCTGTTCAGATTTTCGGGAAAAGTAGAGCATTAGGGTCAAAATCATCAGTCAAAGATAGGAATCCAAGATACTTCGGCTGATTCAAAAATCCGTCTACAACAAACATCAGCATAAATGACTAGCCAGCTGATTTCAACACAACAAAAATTAAGCACACTTTAGTTGATTTAAACAACTGACAGAGTTGCTGCACACCAACAGTCAATAATGCAAGATTTCAAAGGCAGTGAACGCAGTTAACAAGTGTTGCATCAAATTGCACCCACGTCTGTATGAGTAACCCAGAAATTGCAGACAATTTCCTATTACCGAATGCCATTAAACGATAAATAAATAAATAAACAAACTGAAACAAGTAGTTAATGGAAGAAGAATCCAACCTTAGAGCTGTTAAAAGATCAGCTGGACACAGTCCACCAGGTTCATCTTTTGAACTGGGGAATAAAATAACTGGAATCCCCTTAACTCTAGCATACTCTGCACCTCCACAACCTTCCATAAAAATGAAAATGGGTTAGTAAAGAATTCTACGATTGACAAGCATGGATTCATGTACAAGTCTATGACAGTGACGGGCAGGAAATGAACTAGTGCTATTATAATGATTACAGCCATTATCAGGACAGATTGTTTAGAATTCTTAAGATGACAGACTTTTGCATGAGATTTTCACCAGAAAGGGTGGATCATTTGACAGAGGAAAACTGTCCATGCTGTTGAATGATAAAACTACATGCTAGTGAATGAATATTAAACACCCCATCAAGCCTTTCCCAAGAAATTGAATGCTTTTTCCAACAAAAATTTTCTCAGTGGAATATGGACTAGTGAAACTAACAAGCACATAGAACTTCAGTAAACTTGGATAAAGATGATTTTTTTTAAATAACAAATCCATGCCTAAATCAATGTGAATTTCAGCGTAGAATGTATAACTTTTCAAGGGTCAAGTAACTGATGAAAACAGAAAACAAGAAAGACACACGTGCATGAGATTTAATATATAACAAAAGATTAACTCAAAATTTCCAGAGGAAAACTGGATATGCCGCTGAATTATAAGATTGCATCTTAGCCTGAGTTCTGAGCGAATATATAGACAAACGTAGAAAAGACAAGGAAAAAAATTCGTAATATTTGATTGGGTTGGCTTCTTAAACCTTCACTAGAAATCATATCAAACTCATATATATATATGATTTTTACAATTTAAAAGGACCACTTAAGAAAAAACAAAGTCCAGTGAGCACACTATACCATGTTTATTTGTAACCAGAACAACAATCTCTCCGTTGACAAAACCCTTAAGAGAAGCCTCGTGAATCGACCGGAAATTCGATCCGCCACCGGAGACAAATACAGCTAAGCTCTTCCTTCTGGCCCCACATTTGATATTTCCCCCTTTTTCAGAAAAATCCCCTCCTTTGTCCTCACCATACTTGCACTCTAAGCCCTTCCTAAACCCTACCCTGTGTGAAGGAAAAGAATGAAGGGTTCGGGAAAAAACCCAATTCTGAGATTGAACAAAGGTCTTAGAAGAAGAAGAGGAAGAAAAATCTAAACTGGGGTTCGGAAGAGATGGGGTTTTTGAGTTTGAACAAAGCCCTGAAAGCAAGGCTAGGGAGTCCATGATTGTCGTTGGAGGAAATCTAAACTAGGGATAGAAATTCAGGTGTTCTATAAAAACTTTTTGAGAACCCTAATTTCAAGAACACTTGCATAAATTATTAATTTTAATAAAAAAAAATTAATTATTACAATCCCAATAAAAATACAGTCACTCCATCAATTTTTCACACTCAAAATAACTAGCTCAGGAGCATATTTAATGAAATATAGCATCTGAGAACGTTCCTAAAACATTCAGAAATTTGAAATAGAAAGACGTAAAAAATTGAATATAATTTTTATATGTTTTATGTAAATACGAGTATAAAATATTTTTTATTGAGACATAAAAAAGTCACTGTTCGAAACTTTTCCTGACAATGTACTTAGAATCTTTTATAAAAACCTAGCATGAGAAACATTAAAGGAACAAAAGTAATAAATTATGATTTTTTTATAAACTTTTTTTTTTTTGTTAAAATACTATCAGAAAAGGAAAAGGACAACTTATTTTTATAAAAAATGTTTTTTCATTAAAATATTACAAAAAAGTGGCAGTCGTACAATTTGATTCGTTCTGTGCAAGAATTTTTTTGCTAAAATGTACATAAATTTATTAAATAATTATCAATGATACGTTAAAATGCATTTCTGTAAGCGAAAACTTAAATTCAAGAATTTTTTTAATGTGCTCGGAGAACCTGCATTGTGTTTATGTTGGTGAAAGGTGCTTTATGCTTGTAGGATTACTCAGCATCCAAAGTTCGTCGTGGTTCCTTCCAAGGAAAAAAAAAAAAAGAGAAAAAAAAAAAGAAAAAAAGGGTACCCAGTGGGGCAAAATTTCAATAATCCCACACCAAACTAGTGATTGCACTGTTAGCTAAACCAAAAACCATCAACGTTGCTGATTGTTTTGGACGGCCCAGATTGTCACAATGTGAATCCCATCATAGACGCGCAAGTACCCAATCATTCCCCCTACGACTACTTAGTAGGGGGAGGAATCGCATGCCGAGCGAGAGAGAGAGAGGGGAGAGCGTGCGGGGAACTTGTTTCTTGTGGAGGATCGGATCGGATCGGATCGGATCGGAGCGGAGTGGATCGATCCGAGTTGGAGCCTTCCGGCACCTGGTCGCCGCCGAGTCATGGAAGGGGTGGGGGCTCGACTCGGCCGGTCCTCGACTCGGTACGGTCCGGCCACTGTGTTCACGGGTCCAGTCAGGAAATGGAAGAAGAGATGGGTCCACGTGTCGCCTTCTGCCGCTGCTTCTGCCGCCACTGCTACCAACAATCGCTCTCACCCCACCAACGGTACAACTAACGGTAATAACGGCTCTCGCATCCTTCTTTACAAATGGGCCCCAATCTCCCAAACCACCAATCCCAATGGTAATGGCGATAAAATCCCCGGCGAGGATTTGGCCCCCGACGCACCCCACGAGCCTCCCCGCCGTAGATTCAAATACGTGCCGGTAATTTACCCTCATTTGTCCCTTGTTTCGACATCTTACATTTTGCTTTGTAGGTTGCTGCCTGGATTTTTTTGACTGACTTTGGGTTCCTTCTTTTATTTTTTCATCTTATGTAATACTGCTTGCTGGTGGACGTGTAGAAACATTGGGTATTTTCATTCTTAGGTCTGTGAATTAGTTCACCACTAGTTGTTTAGCCTAGTGGTGCCAGAACTTGCATCAATCACTTTTAGTATCTTAATATAGAGAGGAAAATGATTGCCAGTTTGGGTCTTTGAGTATTGTTATGGTTTATTATGTGGTGGGATTTAGGATTTCTTATACGGAACTACTTGGTTTTCCCGTGTGAACGTTAGATGAGGATGAATGATATTTGATTAGGGCGAGGGGGTTGAAGCCATATTTTCACTTTATTTACTACTTTTAAGAGTCAACATGGTTGGAGGAACTAGAAGGGGTCGAAATTTTGACAAATATTTGATGGAAAGCTACACT
The DNA here is from genome assembly GCA_034195605.1 of Santalum album. NCBI lineage: Eukaryota > Viridiplantae > Streptophyta > Magnoliopsida > Santalales > Santalaceae > Santalum > Santalum album. The sequence goes on from CM067261.1 coordinate 387,649, forward strand.
CTTTAATCACCGCAGCCCATGTGCCCTGCACCTACCATTTTAGATGTATTTTACATTTAGATTGCATCATCAATCCCTTGTAGAATGTCTTCCGTCATTTTTGAAGCATTATGAAGGAATGTCCTGAGGATTGACAACTTAGATTGGATTGACATATTGAGAACTCCACTCCTAAACATTTTCCTTATGCTTGGCATAGAAATGATGTGATGATTGATCTAGGTCTAAAAGAGGCTAAAAAGTCCAGTGGCAGGTCACTATGCATTTGTATGCAAGTCCTAAGAAATGACATGAGTGTCAGGAGGTAGAGGAGGACATAGCATTGACAGGAATGAGTGCGTTGGAAGATTCACATTTCCTGTTGTGATAGCCTACCCAAACTCCTGGGATTAAGGCTTTAGTTGTTTGGTTTAAAAGATGGGTAGATTGGTTGCCATGCCTGTGTGTACGCGATTAGCTTCTACTTGGTTACCTGTGGATAATTCTGTTTATAGGAGGACTCAGTTGTGCCTTTCACCTCTCTGATGAAGTCTGATCATGCAAACTTAAATCTGGATCACTGTTGATATGGATTTGTTTAGTAGAACATGTAGCAAAGTAATTAACTCACTATCCTGTATATGGCAGGACCATAGTTGTTAAGGCGTCACTTAGGCAACGCCTAGGCGTCCGGGGCGGGGTGGGGGAGCATGGCGGGCAGCGCCTTGCTCCCCAGCGGCCAAGGCGTCGCCTTGGGCGCTTTGTAGCACCAGAAGCCCTAGGCGTCGCCTAGGGTTTTTTTTGTTTTTGAAAAAGAAAGCCTACCAAAACGACGTCGTTTTGCTAGGTTTTAAACTACATGCAAAACGACGTTGTTTTGCATTGTATATATATATATATATATGAAGAAGTCATAGTCGTCACAGAAGACGACTATCTTCTTCTTCTTCTTCGACGACGAACAGCAGAAGAGTCCCCGATTCCGGCGACTGCACTCGATCGGAGGCGGCGGCTCCAACGACTGACGGCGGGCACTCTAGCGACTGCGACGGCTCGACCAAGTGAGCTCCATTTTTGGACGACTACTCTCCATCCAATCTCCTCTCAGTACTGTTACTTTATTTTTCAAAACCCTAACATATTCTATTGATCAATTTTTTAAAATGAAATGCAGAAAAGGAACCCAACCCGAAAATGCATCACTAAGGTTTTTAAATGCATTTTGGTACACATGTACAGGTATGATATGGGGGTAAAATTATGAATTTTATTAGGGGGCGCCTTGAGGACGCCTAGGCGAGCGCCTTGCCGCCTAGGCGTCCAGGCGGTCAACGGTCGACGCCGACCGCTTTGGCGCCATGACAACTATGGGCAGGACAATGGAATTGGAGCTAAATTATGACAACTAAAGTTTTCTCATTTCCTATTCTTTAGTAGTGAAATTTTGTTTTTCTAGGAGTACCTTTTTCTTTATGTTGGAAAAGAACCTAGTTTTAGCAATGTGGTCCCTAGAACAGCTTTCCCTATTCATAAATTTCTGACTGTGATTGACTTCACTCGGTGGCTCTTTCATGCTTTGGGATAGTAAGCCTTCAAGAGTTTGTTAAGCTGTTTAAAGACATTGTTGATAAATTTTTGCATGAATGGAAGTGGGGCATGATATAATATGGGGTGCATCAAATTACGCGTAGGTGCATAGGCAGGTACCATACAGAGTTTTAATCAGGTGATAGGTGATGTGATGTTATGGAGTCAATACTTGATTTGGATGCCACCTATCAACTAATTTAGGATAGATATTCATCTTGAGTTTATCTATGTTCTTTCTTCCAAACAGATCTTCATTTTTTCTTGGGGCACTTGTTGCTATGCTGTTATGAACGTGTATGTTTTGGAGAAGATTGGAGCATTGGCAGTTGATATTGCGGACACGTGCGAAGTTTCTCGGATTTTTCAATGTATACTTGTGAAGCAATAAAATTTATAGATGGGTTTATTAAAGTCTATGACATAGTTTTTGAAGATTTTAGGAGTTGAGAAATTAGTGCTTGGAAAGGGGTTAGTTAGGAGTCTAAGATTTGAGAGCGTGTGAGTCATAGTTGGGTCATCTTCTAGGATTCCATTGTTGTAGAATAACCATGTGGTTACTGTGTTAATATTATCTGAGGGTCTTAAAAGTGTCATTATTTAGTCTCAGCTTTATTTATGGGCCCCTTTTGAATAGATCCAGATGACCAAAGGAACCATAGGCCTAACTTACTCTACATGATATACCCTTAATGAGGAGTTTAAGAGTTGTGCAAAAGCACTTTTTTTCTTCATTCGATGTATTTTTATTTGTGTAAATACATGTAATTAATTGGAATATAGTACTTTTCAAAGTTCTACTTCAAAGCAATTGACTATGATGAGAGTATCCCAAATAGATACTTGAAGCACCAGAATAACAAACCCCAAACCGATATAGGATTCTCAACGGTTCCTCTTGTGTGCAGCCACAACTCCAGCCTGCATGTTCTGCCACAACTTCGGCCTACATGTGCCTAATATAGATGGGGGCAAACACATATGGGCCACTATTGGGCCAAACAAAAACATGCTCTGATACTATGTCAAGACTCCACCTCAAACCCAATAGATGATGAGGGGAGTAGACCAATAAGTACTTTAAGCACCAGAATAACAAGTTCCAAACTGATGTAGGATTCTCAATTACCTAATATTGTTTAGATAATTATTTCAAACCTCATTTGGAACTTATTGTTTGGTAAGTAGCTTTAAGGTAATATCCTTCAAAAAATGCAACTCTTAACTTCTCAGAGACTGTTAGGCTTGCTAATTTCAAGTTAACCATATTTTATGGGTTTTTCTGCATAGCTGACTTGACACGTACCATTTACCCTCCCTGTGGAGGTGATTTTTGAGTCCCATGCTTTTCTTTTCACTGCTCATAAAGTAGGGCTCTAACAGGATTCTGTTGTTAAAGAAAGATAGTTGTATGGTTGAAAGTTATTTAGGAGAAAGATTCCTAGCCCATGATAGAATTTGAGAAAAGCATCCTTTGTGAATTTGTGAAAGAAAACTTTTCTTTTCACAGCTTCCAAGTCTTTAGGTTTTTGAGGAAATGTAAGTTCGAAGAAAAGGGACCTCCCTGAAGAGTATAGAACGAGAATAGAGGAGCATTATGAAGCAAAGACATCAAAGAAAAATCCCCTCTCCAAACATCCTCTAAAACGAAATATGATTCGGACACCTAACCCTATACCTAACCAAAGGGGAAAATTATGAGATATCAGAGAGTTGATCTTTCATGGGTTCCCATGAATCATTATAGGGATTGAGGCTCTTAGTGTTTGGTGTCTCTATGATTTATTGGTTTCTCATCTATACTTCGCACCTAGTGTTTGGCCTGAACATACATTCTAATGTTGTTGAGGGTATGATCATAACTCAGTGGAAAGGTCTATTCCATTTGACATTTTCTTTGGAAGTGTTTTTTTGTTCAATGGTTTTTTTGGATGTCTTGGCAATGCAGGTTGCTGTGCTAGAAGAACAGAAGAATGAGGCGGCAGAAAATACTGATGAGGAGGTTAAGCCAAGTGATGTTAACCCAAGTGAGGGAGAGCCAACTTCCATAAGTAACAGTTATGATGCAAAACCTGACATTAACGATGTGCCCATGGAAGATAGCCAGGTGACGTGTTTGTAATTTCCTCTCCATACACTTTTTTCTTTTTTTCTTTTTTTTTTCCCCTGAAAGGCTTTATAAATTATATCAATGGGACTTTTACAACTAATGAAATATTAGGGGCTTGTTTAGTTGTGGCAAACTAGTTTGTAACTTTATACATGATTTTAAGTTAAAACATCAGTTTTATTTTGTAACTGGGGAAAACAAGTTTTCCCTCATAGTTTGGTTTTTGTCTATTCTGGAGAACACTCGATTCATGTTTGCGAAATTTTCCGTATTCTGTGGGATTTATAAACTTGGATTTTCAATTATATGAAAGCACTTTGGATTTTGATTTTGACCTTAACTTTTTCGCCAGGCTCCAGACGTTGCCCGATTAGGGCGGCAAGATTTGAATGAAAGCACTTTGGATTTGAGCTTTAACTTGAATGCACGTGACAGTGACCAAGATCCGGATTCAAAAACAGATCAAATCACGGATGGCCGATTGGAAAGAGCAAACCCTAGTAATGTGGGAACATGAGGACCGGACCCAGTGTCTACTTACATATATGGAATACGAGTAGGTAACATTCATTGCCTGTTTCAGGGATGTGGTTTTCCCCTTGCGGATTCTTTTCTGCTGCTGGCCTTATTTCTCGATGTTTCCTCTCTGTGTTGATTTCATTTTACTCATTTGTGTTAAAGGAATGATACAGAATTTAATTTTCTCCATCTCGAATGATTGAGAGATTGTTGTTTTTCTTTTTTTTTTTTGGGGGGGGGGGGGTGGTTTCATTAATTGGTTTAGCATTTGACATTGGACAAACCCTTTTGCAAAGTGGAATTGTTGTAATATGAACATTTGCATAGTGGACTTCTTGTAATATGAGTATAGCTCTTACAGGCCACCCTTTCTGAATGATTTTGTGGTATCAGATTCTTCCTGACCGAAAGATCATATTAGAATTTCATTATAGTAACCATGAACACAGCACATACCACAAACCCAATAACTGGATTAAACTAGTAGGGAGCAGTGCCCCCAAGAAGTTTAAGGCTGTCTCCATCGGATCTGGTTTTGGTCTCATCCTCCTCTCTAATTGCTGGTACAGTTTGTACCATCGCTAGTATATCCTATTCAACCAAAGCATAAAATATTTCAAAATTATTTTTAAGCTTGACTCTTTCCTTCCTTAGGATGAATAGGATATACATTTTCAAATCACTTGAAAATTGATAGGTATGTGTATTTTTATATTTTATTTTCATCTATAAAGTTATAATTTTTAGAAAATACATTTAATAAAAAAAATGGTTAAATTGTACCAGCAATAATTGGAGGGGGGAATGGGTGAGAATCTGGATTTGCAACAGCAGCTTCTTCTTCTTCTTCTTCCTTGGAAAGGCAATCACGCTTGGAGGTGCAAGAGAGTTTATAGCCATGGATTAAATTAAACGAAAGTTCAGTTGACTGATTAAAGATAATCATTTTGAGCTTTCTAAGCACATTGTATATAAAAAAAATTATAACATAATAAATAATAAGAGGGGCATGTGAGGAACGGTTATTTTGAAGGCCTACGAGTGAGCGGATGTGGAATATAGATAAATAATAACTGCTATGCCCATGAAAATGAAGAGAGGTTGCACGCTTTGGATGGTGATACAAGAGTGGATTCAATTCATAAAGGAACGAGAGAAAATATGTTTATTTGTAATCATCAGCTCAAATGAACAAATTACTGCAGAGTAACAAGCTGAACAGCAACGCGCCTTCTTCTTTCCTGCATTAATCCATATTTAAAACTCAGTTTCCCAATTTAAAGAATTTTAGAGCTGCATTTTCTAGGATTATCTTGTTATTTTGTATGTATTTGTCCATTATTATTATTATTATTATTATTATTATTATTGTTTAATATTGTCAATTGAATAAAGACATAGTTGAGCGAAAAAGTAGAGTAGACCTATCGTCGGAATCTTCTTGTTCGACTCGCTTCCTCTTCCGAGTGGAGGAGACGAGGAGCGAGGAGAGGCGGAGCTGAGTCTGGACTCGCATCCGAGTCATTTCCAGTTCCGACTCAACTCGCCGTTTCTCCGCTTCAAACCGTCGCTCCTCCCTCTCCCTCACCATCTCTAGCTCCTCCGTCTGCATCCGCGAGAACACGTCGACTCCGGCGGCTACCAGATCGGCAGCCCATTCCAACTCGCCCGCGGATCTGAGTCCATCAGAGTCGGACCGAGTTACGGATCCTTCTCCTTCTTCCCCGCCGTCGGAGGGCGTGTCGGGAGGAGGTGCGCCGCCGAATACGAATCCGGCATCGAAGGCGTATTTTAGCGTTGTTCCGTCGCTGGCAGCATGACTCGGTGTGGATTGACTCACCGAGTCCGCCATTGTCGTCTTTCTTTGCGGCAGAGTAGTAGTAATCTGGAGATGCTGTAGCTGATACTAGGGAGGACGGGAATAATTTAATTTAAAAATAATAAAAGAAAATGATGGTGGAGAAAATGATAGGTGGTGGGTGAAGTGGGGGAAAAAAATGAAAAAAAGGAAAAATAAGAGGTTGACTATTTGCAGAGGACGGAAATAATTTAATTTAATAAAAATAAAATGATGGTGGACAAAATGATTGATAGTGGGTGAAGTGGCCAAAAAATGGGTGGGGGGGTGGGGGGGGGGGGGGGGGGGGGAAATGAAAAAAAAAGGGGGAGGTTGACTATTTGTTGAGTGGAGAGCACACACAGCTGGGAGATAAATTTATAATTTTTTTAAGGATAAAACGATTACGCAAGGCTCATCTTGTGATTAGGGGTTGAGCTAGAACAAAAGATTATTTAAAAAAAATTCAAACTAACCGATAAAAAAAAATGGAACAGGATGAAAATCGTGGAAGAATTAGATTCAAATTTTACCTATATAATGTCTCGTTACCCTTGTTCTTAAACAAGTAAAATGTAAAACCATTTTTTTTTATTTTAGTTTAGGGGGATTAGTCTTCTCACTTAGTCTCACACAACATGCATTCATATTAATTATTATTTTAGACACCTTAAAGAAAAGGTATATGTGTGTATAAAGAAAATTAAAAAAGTAATAAATTAAAATGAAGAGTTTAATCCGGACTATTTATTTCAATTAACTAACTATGCTATTTAATTAAAAACCCTTTGAGATAATTATAAAAGGGACTCATGGTATAGTAGGAGATAAAGATTTCTTTCCTAAAATGTTGATAAATATATGATAAAGTTTGTTTTATTTTAAAATAAATAAATCTTTATTGATATAGTTGAGGCCTAGGAATAACTTTTTGGAAGGGTTGGGGTAGTTTTGATAACTCTTCTCCAACCTTATGCATCTCTTTGTTTATCTTATTTTATTTTATATTTTATTTTTATTTTTATTTTTATTTTTTTGAAAGAAAGATGTGTCATTATAAAAGATTCATTTTGTCAAAAAAAAACTATGCCCATTTCTCCTCTGCCGCACCTCCCAACCAAAATTTCTCACCTTTGGTCTTCACCAATTCAACTTTTGAGAGTCTATTTCGTCTCATTCCCAGAATCCATTCTTTTGTTCATATTTGGAGAAAAGGTAAGTCTTCCTTTTCCATCGTCTTTACAGTAGAGTATTTTATTAATCTGACTTTTGGGGAGTAGGATTTATTTCATATTTTGGAAACAATAAATTTTATTAATCCATTCTTTTCGTTCGCTGCGCCCATATTGATTTTACATGTTTACATATATGAATTTAGGTAGGAAAATTGGATCTGTGTAAATAAAGAAATATTAATGAATGAAATTTAACATGGATGCAATAATTAAATAAGGTACTAAATAAATACATGCATGTACATTCACTCACACCTTTTTGCATAGGCACAATATGTCATAGATGGGTTGTAATTATGGGATTATCGATCATTACTTTTAGGTGGAGCAGCTCCGCGAGAGTGATCCTAGATGGTTTCAATTACCAGCTTTTTCGTCGTTTCATTGAGGTAAGGGAATAGGGCTACGGACATGTTTATTCTAAATCCTCAGCTCTATTTTAAATGTTTCTACTAATATTGCCTTACACATTTTTGATGAAATAAGTTGTATTGAAATATGTTTTCATGACTTTATTTTATGATAGTTTATATGAAATTATTTTTGGAATAAGCGTTGATTTCTAAAAAAAAAAAAAGGCATAATTTATGGAATATTTGACACCTCAACTTTGTTATGAAATTTCTAAATGATTTTATTAAATTGATTTATTTTTAGGAATATCATTTTAGAAATGCAATGGTTTTATGAAATGCAATTTTTATGTCTTATATATGAAAAACCTTGAGCTCACCTTTATTGAACTACCGGGATGGTCTGGTGTTATGCCCGTGATATAGTTACGATTATTTGACTGCCAACAAGGATGGTCTGGTGTTGCGCCTGTGGTATGCTTATGGGGACGGTCTAGAGTACGCCCGTGTTTAGGTCTTTGGGATCACACGCTTGTTACATTATCTCTTTGGTGCACAATAGCGGTGTCTTCAGCCTTTGGGGCTATTCTATGTGCACGTATGACTATGATTATGTATGTATTTCATTTGATATGGTAGCTCATGTTATTTTTATATGACAGTGATGGACGTATTCCAAGTAAGTGTTTTGCAAAGTTGCTTCGCTTAAATAACCATGTTTATTCAAGGTGGACGGAACTGAAGTACAATAACCTTTTTGTTTTATGCTATGTTTAACTGTTTTTAAGTTAACTGACTTTTCTTATGTCTGCGCTATATTCTTCCCACCGAGAGGTGTCTCACCCCAATCAGAGTTAACATTTTTAAGAGTTAGTGGATTCGCAGTGAATGCTTTTCGTCGATAGCAAGGGTTGACAGCGTTGGCACGTTCATTTTTTTTTTCTTCTTTAGGACTCATGGTTAGTCTGTTTAGAATTTTATTCTTTCTATTTGGAGCTTGTTTTGAATAAATTTTAGCCATATGAAAGCCTTAGATGCTCGTTTAGACTACCAGATTATGATATGCGGTTTATGTTGACAATATTTTATATTTATGAATTATCTTTTCCTCTCAGAAGTTATATTCTATTGCAGCATGGTTACTCGTTAGACAATGTTCATGATCTTGTTCATCATATTTTAGTGGGCTCAGACCCTTCTGGGATGGGGTGTTATGTAAAAGTATAGTAAAGGAGGAGGAAAAGAATAAGTTGGAGGGCATAATTGAAAATCAAAAGAGCTGCTTCACCCTTGGAGCTTCCCCTCTCCAATACTATTCATATGAAAGTATACATGTATAAAATAAAATGAATAAATGATTGATTGCAAATAATCAGGTACTATTTCTAGCTATGACTGTTATTTTAGGCAAGTTGATGAATTCAAGGAATGAAGATTAAAAGTTGGGCATCATAATTAATTTAGTGATTTGGAATCAAATAAACTTTTATGTTTAAATCTTAGAGCTCGTTTGGGGAGGCTTGTTTAAAACAATTTATGGTTTTAAATTATAAATGATTTTTTTAAATGGTTGATATTAGTGATCTAATAAGTTACTTAATGTTTGGCCAAAAACACCTAAAATATTTAAAATATTTGATTATATAAGCTAAATAGCTTGCCAGAAAATAATAAAATCAATTATTGACTATTAAATGATCAAAAAGTGCATATAATAAACAAGTTCAATTCATTGGTATATGAAGAGTTACTTTTATAAAAGACTAACTTTTACAAAATTCTGAATTTTTTTTAAAATAATAATTTTCAAAAAGATTGTCCAAATGAGTTAATAAGTAAAAATATTCCCAAATCAATAAATTAGACTTGAGTGAGAATTATTAGTTATTTTAGGGGCATAGTGGTTTTTTACTTGGTCAACCTAGTTTTTAAAACAGTGATATGGAAAAAAAGTGTCAAGGGAATTTCTGGATTTAAATTAAAAATAGCTTTCAGAAGGAAAAAACAGAGAGATTTTGATATGATTTGTCAAACATATATGTGATTCATAATCACTTAAAATAAGCTTGCTTGATCAAATAAGCTCCAATAAATACTGTCTTAGAGCTTGTTTGGGTAGTTTATCTAGACCACCTTTGGGTCTGACTAGGGAAAGATTAAAAATAAAGGAGTCACCACTCTACATTTTTCTTTTTGGAAAAATAGGGATAAATTGGAATTTTCTAAATGTAATGGTTTACCAGCCAAAAAAACTGATTTGAGAGTATAATTACACATAGGGAAGGTTATTGGCATTTATATTGTCCATTTTCTCAAAATGGTACCAATTGATCTTAGATTTTGAAACACTCTCTATGAAATCTCATTATTTACTAATATTTAATAATAGGAAAAAGTAGCATACAACAACTACGTACTAGTTAAGTGCAGCCACGTTTTGTGATGTTTAAAAAAAATACACATGACCCAAAATAACGTCATTTGGGATATGCCTTTGAAATTCAATTGGTGTGAGGTAAGTTGGTGGAAAAAAACCCCTTAATAATACATCTAAACAAAAAAATCCCAAACTAGGTGTACGGATAAGGTATTTCCCAAAATAAGTTTCAATTTCGTAATTGGCAATTTTGTGACTAACTTCCACAAATCTTGCTCGTTAGTCGTGCAATTGCCAATTGCATAATAAATTTTTAGGCGGTCGCGTGATTGTCAATTGTGTGATTAATATAAGCTAAAAGTGATTGATAGGTGTTGACGTTACTTTTCGTTCCTTAGAGAAGGAAATCGACCTTTTAATCAAATAAACTCGTTTTCGGACTCTCGTTGACTAAGTAAACGGAAATTTGTCCCATTTTCGGGCCCAAGACTCAATCTGTAAGGGGATACCCTCTTATTTGGGCTCATGACCCACTTTCTTCTGAGCCTATGACTCAATCCTCTTTTGAAAAGCCTTTTGGGCCATAGTACATGGGTTTTCACCCTTTTAGGGTTTCTCTATTTCTCTCCTAAGATGAGAGAATTTTGGGGCCTAAGGCTTTCCTTCCCTTCCCCTATTTAAGTAGAATTGTAGGGTTTTGCAATGGGGAATTATCCCCTCTCTCCCTATTTAAGTAAAACCAATGTTACTACATCGGTTTTATTCTCTTCCGAAGATATATAGGAAATCATCCAACCCTTTCTAAGCCAAAAGGCTCATTTTTCCCTTCTTCTTTCCTTCTTATTCTTTTGTTCTTTTTCATCTTCATCTCCTTCTTCATCTTTTCCAGTTCTAAATCTGTGATTCTCTTTATCAATGGAGTCACCTACTACATTGACCTTCATCTCAATATCTTAATCGGATGTGTTCCCTGCTAAGGCAAGGGATGTAAACAATCATCATCCTTTGGGATGATGTGAACTTAAACCAACCAAATCAAACAATAGACGTGTTTGCGCCTAAACCCACCATTTTCCCACAAACAATAGGTAAAAGTGATTGGCTGAAAATTGATAGGCAAGTGTATTTTGATGTGTTTTTTTTTCATTTATACGGTTCAAAATTTTCAAAAATATATTAAAGAAAAGAAAGGTCAAAACTGTACCATGAACCCTCTCTCCATCAGTCCACCCACTGCCTCCCCTTCCTAACCACCCCCACACCAATGCCAAACGCATGCAATTGGCAATTACTTGACCACTTTTGCAATATATTTGTTGCGCAATTGGCAATTGCATGACTAAAATAATTTAAAATTAGTGACGCAATTGCCAATTGCGCGATCGCCTAAAAACTTATTCAAGGAAAAAACTTATCTTTGCACCTAGTTTGGAAAATTTATTTTTTTCCTATATTATTTCGGGAATTCTTTCTAAGTTGGCGACGAGAAATTTATTTGATGTAGGTTCCTATTTCCTATATTATTATTATTTTTTCTTTTTCTTTTCTCCTTTAGACCTATTATGACAAATGAAACATAGTAATAAATCTCATTTGACAAATGAAATGACCATATCTAACATTTCATGCTACAAAATTACCCAAATGAAAATAGGTATTGACAAAAATTATTAATCGAATAAGCAGTTTAGTGCTTAAGAGCAGTTGAAATCTATAAAATAAGTAATTATATTAGCTAAATAGTTTGACATAAAATAGCTTAAATCAATTATTGACTTTTAAATAACCAATAATGACATATGATAAACTAGTTTGATTGTTTGTTATTAGAAGAGTGGTTTTTTTTTTTTCCACAAAATAACTAGAAAATGTTTATATAAGACAAATCATGAAAGTTAAAAGAAATTATTTTTCAAAAAAATTATCCAAATGGAGTCAATAATTAAAAATATTCCCAAATTAATAAGCTGGACATGTGGGAATTATTTAGTTAACTTGGGGCATTGTGATCATTTACTTGGTCAAGTTAGTTTTTTAAAAAGTGTTTATAAAAAAAAAGTTACTTTGGGGAACTTTTGGTTTTAAATAAAAAATATCTTAATTTTTAGGAAAAGTACTTATGGCATGGCTTACCAAACACATACACGACGCATAACCACTTAAAATAATTAGTTTGACCAAAAATAAGCTTCTCGAAATACCCTCTTATTTATGTTCATAATCAATATAAAATTTTTTACCAAATATTACTAAAATTAGTCTAGGGGCTCCTATCCATTTGTTTAGACCGGTGAAATCATTTCATTCCATTTTTTATTATCACGTCCTGGATCTTGCTATTTAAGGCAATTTGAGAATATTATTATATTTAATTAAAAAATTCTTTTGATACTCAATAATTTTAATATTATATAAATAAAACTTAATTTATTTTTCATGTGGAACGCCAAATATTAATAGAAAATGTCGTTAACAAAAGTTCATATAAAAATATAACGACAATAGATACTCATTATTAAAATTTTCCTTTTTATATTTGATATTGTATATATAAATTATTTATTTTTATTTCTTTCAATTTCTTAAATATTGGGAAATTATTATGCATGGAATGGAAATTTATTCTTTAAAATTTAAAATTATTATTATTACTATTATTATAGTCATTTTGGATAATGAATAATAGCAAGAGCTCAAGTGTATAAAATTGAGGAAAATGTTGACCGACATATCGTGTGTGAGCCCAAAAGGTTTCTCTCTTGGATTTGCAGAGACGGCAATGGCATCGCGAGACAAGAAGCCTTCCAAGCCCTCCAGCAGTCGAGCCGGCGGCGTCCGTACGCTGGCCGATCTGAACAGGCCGTCGGCTCCCGACTCCGATAGCGACTCCGATGGCCCTCAGGAGTACTATACTGGTGGCGAGAAAAGGTTCTTCTCCTTCTTCCCCCTTGCATACATTTATTTATGCTCTCAAATTAGGCTCGATAATCTTCTATTTTGATTGTTCTATTTCTTGTTTTTGTATATTTTGAGGCTCATGTGTTGTTTGATTGTTCAATCTGTTTTGATTATTGGGAAATGGTCCTCCTTGTAGCCAGATTTCTTTGTAGAAATTAGATGTGAGAATTTTCACTATGTAAGGATTTTCAGTAACGAGTGAAGATTAATTCTTTGATTGGGAAGCTTTAACGTTAGGGTTTTAGAACTGTGCTGTTAGAAACTGTAGTAATAGTAAGTAAGGACATGTGGTTTCTACTTTTAATTGGAACGATTGATGCCTCCTGTCGGGTTATGACGAGCTGTTTCCAGTTATGGCCTCTGGGGTTTGTCCCTGATGCTTCATGTAAAACTGAACTTCAATCTATAGTTTTACGTAGAAAGCGCCTGCAAAGTCTAGTTTAAACCGGAAATCAAGTAGTTTATGCTTTTCAAACCAGAATATCACTGCCATCTTGCCACAGGTAAAGTATTGCTGGATATGGAGAATATATATTTCAACCATGCTTATGATCTAACCACTATGGCTTATTTGCATTTTGTCCTTAACTGGTCTTGTTTCTAACTTATGAAATCAATCACTTCACATTGGTTTGATTACATGCATTATGATTTTGCAAATAGGTTGGCGCTCGAAAATTTTAGTTTCTGGTTGGGACTTGTTATCCTTGTTCCTTACCAGTCCATCAATTGAATGTTGTTAACTGTGGGAAGTGAATGGCTGGTTGGCAAGGAGTGATTTTATGTGGAGGGCGTTGCAAAATTTAGCCTGGTCATGGGCCATGATTACATACACTGATCATATGTCAAAATTTCATTATTTTCATTGCAAGTTTACCTCTCTATTATAATTTTTTTTGCTTAAAGAAGATTTGGCTTCCAGCATATCAAGTCAACGCTAGTCTGACATTGATAATTGTGATATGTACAGTGGAATGCTTGTCCAAGATCCTTCAAAGGGTAATGATGTGGATTCAATTTTCAATCAAGCTAGGGAATTGGGAGCTGTGGAGAGGCCAATGGATCAGCTTAACCCGTCTTCAAGCTCTAGAAGCTTTACAGGAACTGGAAGACTGCTTTCAGGGGAAACATTGCCATCTGTTCCCCAGGAGCCTGAGGCTGTAATTCACAATATTGTTTTCTGGAGCAATGGTTTTACAGTGAATGATGGTCCTTTGAGGAGGTTGGATGATCCTGAAAATGCATCATTTCTGGAGGTAATAGAAAAGAAAAAGAAAATAAAATGTGGTTGTCTGCTGTAGAGAGCATTTCAAATGACATTTTACACTTGTCTTTGTGTTGAATATTAAATATTGCATAATTCTTCTTCAATGTGTCTGATTGTGACAAATTTGATCATGTTTCAGGCTGCCATAATTCATTTTGAGTCCTGAAAGCTATAATTTTGTGTTGCTTCTCTAAATTTTCAATTAATTTTGTAGTTTTTCCTTGTGGACTACTAATGTCATGTTTTGTTCATTGAATGGAATAACTATTCCATAGGAATAGCTTATGTGAGAGATAGTTAAGGAATAGTTATTTCGAGATCATGAGCGGGATATGCAAGGAATAGGTATTCTGAGGGGCATGAGGTGATCTTGATTGTGCCATAAGAATAGGGGGCAGAATGAAGAAACTATTATCATGAACCATCTGTGGCGTAAACATTATTGGCATATGATCTTAATTGCTGACACTTTTGTTGGGTTTACCTTTCTTATCATGCTTCAGATTTTTAAATATTGTGCATATGGTTTGGTACATCCTAATGCAGAGCATCAGAAAGTCGGAATGCCCAAAAGAGCTTGAACCTGCAGACAGAAGATCCTCAGTGCATGTCAACCTCATAAGAAAGGATGTAAACTGCCCAGTAAGTCCTTGTATACTTGTTGCATTGCCTCTCTGTAATCCTTTAGGCTAGCAAGCTCAAAGTGTTAGTTTTGAACTGCTAGAATATTTTCTAGTTAAACCAAGACCATCTGTGGAAAGCACTGTCCATTAGTGCTTAGTCTCACATGGGACAAGGCATGTTATATGTGGTTCGCGTGCAATCATAACAGCAAAAGCGCAAAAAGCTGTTGTGGCACAAACCCCGTAAGAAATAGAATTATTCATTCCCCAAAAGACCCCCCCACCCTGGTCCTTGTGGGTGTGGGGGTTGAGTTCTTACTCTTTAATAGTCATAATATATATTTTTTATTTTGTAGGAAAGGCAGAACTCCCTTTTTGATGTTTCAGAGAACCCCATCCCCCTTTATTTCTGATGATGTTTTTGAAAAATAAACCTCATTCACTGCCTCAGAACATTTGTTTTTCGGCAGTTTCAATACTTCCAAAGTTGGAAGAAATAAGAAATTACTTGATTTCCTAGATGGTACATTTGAACCACATTAGCTTTTTGGGATTTTGCTGTGATTTTTCTCTGTAGTACTGTTCCTAAACCACCCTTTGGCCTGTACTTTCTTGTATTTGGAATCATTATTCTTTTGGAATACTTCATTTTTTGTTTCATTGTAGGAACCTGAGAAGCACCGCACTGCATTCCAGGGTGTGGGAAGAACACTAGGAAGTAGCAGTGCACCTCCAGCATCATCCGACCCTTCTGTTGGTTCTACCTCTCTCAGCGGTGCTTCTCCCCCTTCCATGGGCTTAACTGTGGATGAATCGTTGCCGTCTACCTCAGTTCAGCTTAGATTGGCTGATGGCACCCGCATGATCGCGCACTTCAATTACCATCACACGGTTGGTCATATTCGTGCTTTCATCGATGCATCCAGACCAGGGAGTGCCGGGGCTTACCTGCTTCAGACCGTGGGGTTCCCTCCTAAGCAACTCACGGACCCTACCCAGACCATAGAAGAGGCGGGGCTTGCCAACTCCGTGGTCGTTCAGAAATTTTAAGTTTATTGCTTGCTTGATTACTACTCTTAGAGCTAAAACATATGGTTTGCACTTGGGAACTGAAACATTCGTATACTTCTGGAAGATTGATTTTTACCCACTTTCGGTGGGTGTGTTCTATTGACAATTAGAGAAAAAATACTTGGGGTTTTCTATAAGTGATTTATTTGTTTTTCCTTGGTTGCTATGTGGGACAGGAACTTGCATCCCTTAATTGGATCGTCTGATTTGAACGACTTTAAATGCATATTAAAAGAAGAAATGTTTTTGCACTCTTTCCATTTTGTTTTTAACGTTTCTTAGGAACGCAGTTTTCTTAGACTTTATTTTTTCCCCTTGTTTTCGCTTGTCATCACTTTGACTTTATGCAGAAAATGACAAATAAAATTATTTGAAACACAACTAGAAAAAAAAAAAACTTATATTTCAAATGCAACAAGCCCATTGCAAAGCAAATTTGGTTAATTGTGCCAAGATTAAAACAAAGTCACTGGCTTTTGGTCATCCATAGTTTTATTAAATAAGTGCGAGGAAACTACTATTCTCGTTCACTTAACATTTTATTAAAGCTAAAATCACATAGCTGATTGACATATTTATTAAATAAACGAATGGAACAATTTTTTTTTTTTTGGTTTTTTTACTTGAGAAGTCTGAGCGAACTATTTAATTGGTTTTCTTAACATCTGATAAATTATTTTTTTCCAAAAGAAGGCCGAGTCTATTATGTTAATGGATTAAGAGGGACAAAAGGAAAAATTGCATTTAACTCTCATGTGATTTGATCAAATTGTAGAGAACCTTCATATGGTCTGAAACTCAGCGCTAAACCTCCCTATTTTTTTCATAGGATTTACAACAATTAATTTTTCCATTAAAGTTCATGCTTTATGCATCTCAAGTATTGTTAAATGGCGAAAATGAATTTAATGTTCCAAAATACCTTTTGCTTAATAGAAATGAAAGAGTTTGGTAAAAAAAAAAAATTGAGCAATTTGTCCTTTAAAAATGTCTAAAAATAGCCCCTGCCCGTAGAAAAGGGAAAAACAAAAAGAAAAGACTGCAAAGAGATTTCTTTTCTTAATATCCATTTTAAAGTTGTCTTATTCTTTGCCATCGATTAAATGAATGACTAAGATCACAAATAATTGTAGAGGTGTCATCATATAGAATTTGGAATCTAGCCATCTTGGGATTAAAAGGTAATAGGATCTGAATCACTTGAATTCGGAAACGCCTGAACATTCACTGTGAAAAAGGCAGAGAAAAAACTAGAGATGAAAAAATGAATGGTTAAGATTTTTCAAATTCAAAAATTCATGACCTTTTCGAGGGAATCTTTATTCCACTAAATTAGTTTAAATCTCTCTCATCTTTTTCCCTCAAACTCAAGGCAATTTTTACTTGAAGTCACTAAATTTAGGGGTTAGTTTCAGTTTGATCATTATACTTTAATTTGATACAAATGGCTCATTCAACTTTAAGATGTGTTTCAATTTAGCCATGACTATCAAGCCCGTAAACTGTGGCATTAAATAAGCTGATGCGGCAAGCATATGCGGCAAACATGGGACCTATTTCCCAACACTACCAATAAAGAGGTCATTTTTCCCCCACTTTCCCTTCCATTCTTTTCCATCTACAAAGACTTGAACTGTGAGTGAACCTCAATGTTAAGAAAAAGTCATATTTAATTGGGTAATTAGTTGACTATTTTTTATTAAATAGATATTATTTATTCTTTTTGGTAATTACAAAGTAAATATGGCAAAGCGGTGTAATTTTTGTAATTCCACATAATCATAGGATTAGAAAGCAAATAAATGGAAAAAAAAAAAGAAGAAGAAGAAGAAAGAAATAGAAGATGTAATTACTTGGAGCAAAAAGAAAGAATGGATATCATTTGAATGATTGTAGCACTTGTAGCTTAGAATCGATGGAAAATCCATCAGATGGATGTCAAATCAGCTTTCCTGAATAGGTGTTCTTGAAGAGGAGGTAGTGTGTCGAGCAACCTCCTAGTTATGTGAAGAAAGGGCATGAGAATCAAGTTTACAAATTGAAGAAGCCAGTTATATGGTTTGAAATAAGCACCTTGTGCTTGGTACACGAGGATCGACACTTATATGTTGCAACATTGATTTTTTAAATGTCCTTATGAACTTACACTGTATATCAAGTCAAAAACTAAAGGTGATCTAATAATTGTTTGTCTTTATGTTGATGAATTTATATTTATAGGAAATTCCGAAGCAATGTTTTCAAAATTCTGGGAGACTATGACTAATTAATTTGAAATGACATATATGAGATTAATGTCCTATTTTTTGGGCATTGTAGTGCAACAAACTATTGATGGCATATTCATTTCTCAAAATAAGTATGCCTATGATATTTTAAAGCATCTCAAGATGGAGTTGCTAAATCCAATTCGAACTCTAAGTGATGTAAAGATTGGAACTGAAGAAAGGAAGGAAGCAAGAGAACTAATAAATCCCACTTATTTTGAAAGTATTGTTGACAGTTTGAGATATTTGACTTCGATGAAGGCCTAGATATCATTTATGTAGTGGGGATTATTAGTCAATTTAGGGAGAAACCTTACCAATCACATTTACAAGCGGCGAAACGTATTTTACGATACGTGGCAGGTATGAGGGATCATGGAATTTTTTACTCGTACCTTAACACTTTTAGTTTAGTAGGGTATATAGATAGTGATTGGGTGGGTGATACGGAAACCTGAAAAAGCACTTCCAAGTATACTTTCTTTCTTAGAGCACGAGCGTTTTCATAGTCCTAAAAAAAGTAGCAAGTTGTTGCATTGTCTACAGTTGAAGCTGAGTACATGACTACAACATTTGTAGCATGTCAAGCAATTTGGATTCATAGGATGCTCAATGAGTTGATGCATGAACAAGACAGTCCCACAAAAATTATGTGTGATATTAAACCAGCTATCACGTTAGCCAAAAATCTCGTGTTCCATGGGAGGAGCAAACACATCAACATCAAGTATTATTATATTCTTGAACTTGTGACTGACAACAAAATTAAGCTTGAATTTTGTAAGTCTGAAGATCAGATTGCAGACATTCTGATGAAACCATTAAAGGCAAATTCTTTTGGGAAATTGTAGATGTTTGGAGTTGTTAAATTTTAAGGATCATTTTAGGGGAGGCTATTAAAATATTGCAAAATGAATCTTTATATTTGCACATGCTCAGTGGGTGATAGAGCATAAATAAGATGATATACAAATATCAGGCAAATGATGAATTTCAACTGTGTGGCGCTATCTTTGAAAATCTACATATGCATGCAAAAGCAAGATTTATAATTAATGTAGGATATGCAAATTTTCTATGTATTAAACGTATGAGTGTGCCATGTGCGTGTTGTTTGTGCATGATGTGAGCGGTGTGAGAAAAGTGTGTGCTAGGTCTGCGTGAGTGAGAGGTGAGAAAGGAAGTGATGTGACAGGTGAGTTGTATTATAAAATAGTCCAATTGTGTGTGCAAGAGGGTATTCAGAAGAAAGACAAAAAAGAAAAAAAGGAAGGAGAAGTGTAACAACATTTTAATTGAAGTATCCGAGAAAAAATAAGGACTTCCTTCATTTATATTTTCAGTATGTAAGAAAGTTTGAATTTTAATACTTCAATTGCCCAATTCGCTATTTTTTTTTTTTAGTTCCAACACATTAGACAACAACCTTCCTTGTCATCTCCATGGCGACCGAATTATTGTGTGTGCAAGAGGGTATTCAGAAGAAAGACAAAAAAGAAAAAAAGGAAGGAGAAGTGTAACAACATTTTAATTGAAGTATCCGAGAAAAATTAAGGCCTTCCTTCATTTATATTTTCAGTATGTAAGAAAGTTTGAATTTTAATACTTCAATTGCCTAATTCTCTATTTGTTTTTTTTAGTTCCAACACATTAGACAACAACCTTCCTTGTCATCTCGATGGCGACTGACTTCTCTCCCTCTTTTTTCTTGTATCTTTTGAAGCTTAGCCTCTACAGTGATGATTTCATTATTTTTGGGCTTCTTAAAAGAATATTAGAGAATTGCAAAGCCTTCCTTGAAGGCAAAATCATTATAAAATTCGTAGGCAACGTCACTTATGGGAGATTCCATACCAATATGGGGCATTATCGAAGAATTAATGTCGGCAACTTTATCGTGAATTTCATAACCAAATCAGTTGTGAGGCGTTCACCACTTTGATTATGCTCATCACCCTCTTCAAATCCACTGAAGATCATTTCCCCAATACCATCTTTTTATTATTATTATTATTATTATTATGTCAAGCTCATGTTGCGATTCTTGAATCTTAAATGAATGAGCATATTTCCTGTGCGAATATATGACAATCAGTTTTTGTGTGTGTGTAAGTTACTAAACAGTCGTAAATAATAAAATTTTAGCTTGATATTTTATCGGACATTTATGTGCACTATAAACATAAAAAAAGCTATTCAGTTTCCATTCTTCAAAACTAAACTCGGGGCTAAAATAAATTATAAAAGAAAAATCAAAGAATAAGCAGTAGTTAAATTAACCTTAATGGGGTTAGGATTTTCTTCAAGAGGTTTAGAGTTTGCCATAAGGGGGTTTCATGAGGATGAACCGAGGGTATAATAGGCTACAACTTAAAGTGAGAAGTGAGAGGGTAAGTTATGGAGAAGGAGATAGTATAAGATTTAGGTTTTATAGTAAATTAAGGACATAATATGCGAATCATGTATTCACATAATATAAGAACAATAAATCGAACGACAAAGTTGCAATTGTGTATGGCAAACATCTCGATGCAAAAGCTTTAGACAGAGAGTTGATCTTCAACTGTCTGTCCAAAATTGTGAGGATGGATTTTGAGTGTGTGTTCTCTTGGAGAAACTAAGATAATGAAAGAGCATACAAATTGAAAAGACAACTAGGACCAAATCCTAGCAATATATATAGCGCTTAGTCTTCACATTAAAAACTAAAATCCTAGGGTTCCATATTATGTAGCTTTAATAAAGTTGCCCTTAAGTGATATTGTAACGGTTTTATTCACGGTAAATAAATATTTGACCAATATCACATGAGCCTAAAGTTCGACGTAACCCAAAAATCAATTAAGATAAGACGTTGGTCTAATAGATAGATGTGTGAGGTAGGCGCAGATGGAATAAAAGAAAATAGAAAAGCAGGGGAAGCATTGTGCTACCAACCTTTTCCCAAGAAGGGATAGATGGAAAACTAAGGAAAGCAGGAGAAGCATTTTGCTACCAAGCTTTTCCTGCTCCCTCTCTCTGTTTTGGTTTTTTTATCCCCTAATGACGGGGGTTGGTTGGTTGAGACGAGGAACAAAAGGATTGCTTTTATTAAAGAAAACGACACCGTGTGGGCTGGTCTGATTCAATGGGTTCTTTTCTCAAAGAAAAAAACAGGGAAAAAAAAGAAAAAGAAATGCTAAATGGAGAGGGATAAATTTTGTAAGCTAGTTTATGGGGTAATCTTGAAGTATAGTTTCTGCCATAGTTGTGTAATGACTCGAATTTTAGGGTTGCATCATTTTGCCGACCAAAGAGAAGGGAAGGAAAAGTAGGAAAAAGTGAAAAATGCCAATAAAATTTTTTCATTGTGACTAAATTGGAATACATTTAAAAATTTAGTGTGTTATATGCATCAAATTAAAGTATAATACTAATCTGAAATCGATCCAAAAGGTCAATAACCCTCATAAAATTTACCCCTGGGGTAGGGTTTTCAAACCGTCGGTTTTCCCCCTTCCACACGGAGGCAAATTCCGAGCAGCTTCCATGGCGAATGCGAGACCCGACGGAGGGGAATTGGATTCTTACACCATTAGTGGCGCCAGCACAGTAGTAGTAAGAGGTAATAAAAACTTGCACGAAAGCAAAATGACAAAAACTCCGTTCGATGTTTGCAGATGATTGTTCCATGTTTCCTTGCTCTGAACTGCTTAATGGGATTGAAATTTGCAGCGGGCGATTGCGTGCTGATCCGGCCAGCCGACATTGATGAACCCTTCAACATTGCTCGCATTGAAAAGATCGAAACTGCGTCTGATGATCGGAACGGCGTGAATGTCCATCTGAGGCGGTACTACCGGGCCGAGGACACGATCCGCGGGCGGAACAGTATCAAAGCGCAAAGGAAGTGTTCTTGTCAGATCATTATGATGTCCAGGGGGCTCACGCTATTGTAGGGCAGTGTTGGGTCCATTCTTTTGGTGACTACAGACAGCTTGAGAATATCACCGAGGGGGATTTCTACTGTCGCTTCAGGTACATGACTGCGACTGGAAGGTTTACTCCCCACAAGATTCAACTGTGAGTTTTTTTTCTTTTCCTTCCCTCTCTGTTTTTTCCCCCCCCTTTCTTCCATGTCACAAGTTCAGTTTTATTTTAGGCTAACTTGCAATTTAAGGTCAACACGTGTTGGACAAAATTTTGTTGCGAGTTGAGTCGGGTATTGTTATGCGGGTCTAGGATTGAAGTTGCTGGCTCTTTTTAGGACCAAATTGGCACAATATTTATGTGAGGCAAAACAATCCGACTTTGGATCATTCTTCTCAAAGGTCAATGGTAATTAGATTTTTTATGATACAGAGAAGATAAGAGAGAGTTGAGTGGTGAAATAACTATGACAGTAATTCCGTTAATGGTATTGATTTTTGCAAGTATGTTGAAACAACGAAAGGGTTATTTGGTAATTTTTGGACCAAACTAGCTCAAACTACAGGACATTAAGTGCAATTTACACATTTTCACTAATACTGATGGATTGTCAAATTTTGGCTTATATTGTGAAGGTATTGCAAATGTAAGACGCCAAAAAACCCAGATGATTTCACGGTGCAGTGCAAAGAGTGCGAGGGCTGGTATTTATTCGTCTTTCATTGTTACCTATTATTTGAAATGGAGGCTTTCACTCGATATTAGTTTAGGAGTTTTTTTGCTTTTTTTTTTGTTCTTTTTGTTTTTATCCATTTGAATAATCATCTTTATCCCTTGTCCATCCACATAATCTTTCACTGAATTCAACAATGGATAACAATAAGTTCATGATTCAGAACTCTCAATTTGTTTTGGTTTATCTACATTTATATCATTGGTGAAATCATGATTATTTTTTTGTTTAGTTATTGATGCAAATTGAAAAGCGAGGCTTTCCAGTTAGCTTGGCTTAAGGAATATTTGAAAACGTTCAAAGAATGTTCTTCAATTTAGAGCATTTAAGAAACAAGGTTTCTTGTTTTATTTAGTTGAAATGACTAACCTAAATCAACCGATCATGCTATTGTCAAGCCTGACTTTTAGGGGGAAAAAAAAAGAGAGAGAGAAACATTTGATAGGTCCCTTAGTTTGTGGAATAGATCTGGTTTTGGTAAATCAATAAGTTGCATATATATAATTTACTGTTACAATCTTGTGGCAGGTTTCATCCTGCTTGTGTGGAAATGACTACTGAGGATGCCAAAAAATTAGAAAGCTTTCTGTGTTCCAGCTGTTCTTACAGGACTGACTTTTCTGGAAAGGACATCAAAAAACTTCAGGGTTAGGTCTTTGCTTCTACAATGTGTGATCATTTGTTTCTCGATCCAACATATGGGAGATGCATATGCTTGATGTTTTTTGTTTCATATAAACTTTACCCTTCATTATCTGTCTAAAGAAGAACTTTCTGTAGTTGAAGAACTAAGGGTTTGTTTAGTAATGGAAAATTAGTTTTTGAATTCACGTATGGTTACATGTCATAATATCCTTGCTTGTTAATGCAATTTGGGAAACAAGATATTATAATTATAACTTTACTTCCATATATATTAGATGTCACTTGAAGCATGTTCTCTATGTTTTCTGAACCAAGAACTATTTAGAAAGGAAGGGTTTTCTATAATTTGAAACGAATCGCTTGAAATCAACTAGGTTGTGATATATGCAGGCTTTCCTTTTGGAAGTAAAAATTGGAGAATTTCATAACTAAACAGGGTGCAAATAGATCTTTTCTTCTTTTTTTTTTTTTCCAGGATTTCTTGTCTAAGGGACTCTGGTTTTCTATAATGTGATTTTCGTTCAACTTACTTGATCATTACTAGTTTAATTACCTCTTTAATATGTCAGAACTTTATTATTTATCAAAACTAATTTTTAAAAATCATATTCCTGGATTTGTTGTTTAGATTCATACATTCTATCAAATATTTCATCTTGAAGCCTTATAACTTTGTTGCTGTTGATGAGAAAGTTTGGTTGCTGGTTATTGCTTAGCTCATTTCGGTGGAGTAAAGGTAGACATTACAGAGTGGGTTATTGGAGAAGAGGTTTTTGTTTATTCACTGTTTTACTCAATTCAGTGGAATAAATGTATCACTTTTTCTTTAACAGTATGCCTGCGAGTATGGTAGGTGCATGTATTTTTTCACTTGAACATTTAAGTGAGCCATGAGATTGTTATTTGCAATATCTAGTTGAAATAGTATTTTAATAATTGTCTGCATTCTGTTTTCTAGTTGAGCAGGCATGTTTATTATTGTTGAAATTCATTTCATTCCTTTCTATCTCATTCCAATGCACCAAAGGTAGTCTCACCCCATATATATATATATATATGAGAAATGCTTTAAGTGAGCAGGTGGGCAAAAGTTGTTTACGAGGAAACTCTTTCAGGGCAACATAAGACAACATGAAAAGGATTATAAACATTTGATTAATACTTTTACTACTATATAAGCTAAGGCTTTTATGCTTTTTGGCCTTGTGATTCTCAGGGCTGTCTCTGGCAAAAAGAAATCATCAGTCTTTCTTGGACCGCAAAACCCGAGCATTCGTCGCGAATGCCAGGCTAGGAGAAAGCGTATTGGATTTTTACACCATTAGGGGCACCAACGAAGTATTAAGAGGTAATACACCCTTGCGGAAAAGATCTCTATAATATTTCATGGTTTGTATATTTCTGTCCACTGAATTTAATCTGACTGTGATTTTTGCAGCGGGAGATTGCGTGCTAATGCGTCTGCCAGACGACAATAAACCCTTCAATATTGCTCGCATTGAAAAGATGGAGGTGGTGGATTATCGAAATGGGGTGAATGTCTGGCTGAGGTGGTACTATCTGCTGGAGGACACAATCTGTGGTCAGAGGAAGTCTCAAAGCACCAAGGAATTGTTCTTGTCAGACCATCATGATGTGCAGAGTGCTGACAACATTGAAGGGAAGTGTCGGGTTCATTCTTTTAGTGACTACAAAAAGCTTGAGAATGTTGGCCAGGAGGATTATTACTGTCGGTTCAGGTATATGACTGTGAGTGGAAGGTTTATTCCACACAAAATTGTAGTATGAGTTTTTTTTTTCCTTCCTTCCTATCCTGTCACAAGTTCAAATTTTTTAGGGTAAATTGCATTTCAACCACGCTGTTGTTTAACTGGGTTGCACTCAAGAATCACAACATAACCCCGTTGTGGTGGATGGTGCTCATTTTTAAATTAATTAATCTTTAAGAACACATTGAAACTATATTTATGTGAGATGAAACAATCCCTCTTTGGATCATTTTTCTCAATGGTCTAAGGTGAAAGAGAGAGTGTTGAGTGGTGGAAAAATAGCCATGTCATGAATTCTGTTATTGGTATTGAATTTGGCAAGTCTATTGAAACAACATAGGGGTTATTTGGTGACTGTTGAACCATAAGAGGTCATCTGCGACTAGTTCAAATCACATTACTTGGAACTGCAGTTTACCCATTTTCCCCTATACTGATGGATTGGCTTTGAGACCACATTGAAACTATATTTATGTGAGATGAAACAATACCACTTTGGATCATTCTTCTCAATGGTCTAAGGTGTAAGAGAGAGAGTTGAGTGGTGGTAAAATAGCCATGCCATGAATTCTGTTATTATTATTGAATTTGGCAAGTCTATTGAAACAAGATAGGGGTTATTTGGTGACTGTTGAACCGTAAGAGGTCATCTGCGACTAGTTCAAATCACAGTACTTGGAACTGAAATTTACCCATTTTCCCCGATGGATTGGCGAAATTTGGTTTATGTTGTGAAGGTATTGCAAATGCAAGGTGCCAAAATACCCACTTGATATCATGCTGCAGTGTGAAGAGTGCAAGGACTGGTATTTTTTTTTGCCTTCTCCTGTCCTTATATCTCATTGTTTTGTATTGTTTGAAGTGGAGGCTTTCACTTGATATTAGTTTAGGGTCCCCCCCCCCCCCAACCTTGTTTTATATCCATTTGAATAATCATCTTTTATTACATCCTGATCCAAAATATCTTTGATTGAGTTCAACAATGGATAACGATAATTTCATGATTCAGAGGTCTCATTTGTTTTGGTTTATTTATGTGTATATTACTGGTGAAATCATGATTTTATTTCTGTATAGTTATGGAAAACTTGTTTTTCTATTTCACACATAATGTTAAAATACGCAAATTGAAAAACGAGGTTTTCCAAATAGCTTGGTTTTCGGAGTATTAGAAAACAAGGTGCTTTAGAAATAGGAAATGGAAAACGTTTTCCATAACTAAACGGTCCTTCATTTTGTTTAATAGATCTAGTATCAATCATTCAATAAGTGTTGTATATATACTTTTTGGTTACAAACTTGTGGCAGGTTTCATCCTCCTTGTGTGGGAATGACCATCAAGGAGGCCAAAAAATTAGAGAGCTTTCTGTGTTCCGACTGTTCTGACTCTTTTGGCTGTTCCAACTTTTCTGAAAAGGACATCAAAAAACTTCAAGGTTAGCCCTTTGCTGTCTACAATGTTTGACTATTTGTTTCTCAATCCACCATATGGGATGGGAGATGCATTTGCTTGGTGATTTCTGCTTTATCAACAATTTCCCCCTCACTATACATCTAGAAATTTAGAGTTGAAGAACTGAGAATTTGTTTGGTAATGGAAAATTGGTTTTTGATTTATGATTACATTTTCTGATGTCGTTGCTTGATAATGCAAATTGGAAACAAGCTTTTCTAATTAACTTAACTTTCATACATAGTCCCCTGTGTTTTCTAAACCAAAGACTATTTAGGGAGAAAGATTTTTTATAATTTAAAACTAATTGTTTAAAAGCCACTAGATTGTGATATATTTAGGCTTCGCTTCTGGAAGTAGAGGATGTAGAAATTGGAAAAGAATTTCATAGCTAAACAGGGCGTACAAAGATTTGAAAACTTTTGCAGCCTTTCTTGTCTGAAGGACTCTGGTTTTTGATAATGTGATTTCGTTCATCTTACTCGATCACTATTCTTTTTATTACCTCTTTAATATGTCAGAACTTTATTATTCATCAAAAATAAATTTTCAAAGGCAATAATCATGGATTTGTTGTTTGGAATCATACTTTGGATCAAATATTTAATCTTGATGCTGTTGATGAGAAAGTTTGGTTGCTGATTATTGCTTTCCTCAATTCAGTGGAGTATATGTAGACATTACACTCTGGTTATTGGAGAACAGTTTTTCCTATTCGAGTATTTTACTCAATTCTGTGGAATAAATGTATGCATATTGTTATTTAAGAGAAGTATGGTAGATGCATGTATTTTAGATTGAACATTTAAGAAACTCTGTTGAGCTATTAGATTGTTGTTGATTGAAACAGTATTCCTATAATTGTCCGCATTCTGTTTTATAGTCGAACAGGGTGTTTATTATTGTTAAAATTCATTTCATTACTTTCCATTTCATTCCAATGTACCTAACATGGCCTTAGGGCAAGTTGGGAAAGCTTATTTTTAGCTTTTCTGTTGTAAAAGCTCTTTCCAATAGTAAGTAGGCATTTGCCAAATCCTGGGAAAACCTACTACAATAGCTTTTTGGAAATAAAGCTATTATTTTGTGCTTATCTGGAAAACCATCTTTTTGCTTTCTGAAAGATAAAAGGGGGGAAACCAACTTCTCATAAGCTCAGCCAGGGGCTGGCCCTTATTCTTCTTAATCCTATTCCTGGTCAGCCCGAGGAATAAGAAGAACCAAATTCTTCACTTTATGTGAGTAAGCTTCCCCCACTTCAAGTGATCGCAAAGCTTCATTTTTCAGAGAGATGTGTTTGAGCATGTATCTTTTTCGTGGGTCAACATACATTTTTTCACTTAAGAAAACTTGTCTTCTGCACACATCAGAATTTTCACACCCAACACACACATATGTAAGAGATGCTTGTGAGAAGATATAAAAAGCATTCTGGACATTCGATTAATACTGGTACTAATATATATTTTCTTGACCGAGTACGATGAGGGAGGAGCTCGGGTTTTTATGCTTTTTTGGGCCTCGTGATTCGTAGGGCTGTCTATGGGAGGAGGAAATCATCAGTCTTTCTTGGATCGCGAAACCCGAGTGTTGGATTTTTACGCCATTAGCGGCACCAGCAAAGCTGTGCGAGGTAATAAACCCTTGGGGAGAAAAATCTCGATAATATTTTATGGCTCATATGCTTCCGTCCTCTGATGAACTTATTTCTGGGGTGTTTTCTTTGCAGTGGGAGATTGCGTGCTGATTTGTCCGCCAGACAACAATAAACGCTCCTATATTGCTCGTGTGAAGAATATCCGTGCCGATGATTTGAACAATGTGAGCGTCTGGCTGAGGCAGGTACTGCCAGCCAGAGGACTCGATCGGCGGCCGGCATTCGTTTCACGGTAAAAAGGAGTTGTTCTTGACAGACCAGTATGACGTGCAGAGTGCTCACAGCATTGAAGGGAAATTTACAGTTCATTCTTTAAGGGAATACAGAAAGCTGGACAATGTTGGCGAGGATGATTACTACTGTCGGTTCGAGTATAGGGTTGATACTGGAACATTTACTCCAGAAAGAATCAACGTGTGAGTGTGGTTTCCTTTTTCTTTCTTCATATCAGAGTCTCTAATTTGGTTGCTTATACTGATGGGCTGATCAACTTTTGGGTCATATGGTGAAGGTACTGCAATTGTGGGATGCCATATAACCCGGATCACTTCATGGCCAAGTGTAAAGGGTGCAAGGACTGGTATTTCTCTTACCTTCTCCTGTTCCTCACCGTTGCGCATATTTTTGGTATTAGAGAAAGCGTCGAACCTAGAACTTTTATGATTCATTGCTATTTTCGTGGGCAGGTTTCATCCCGCTTGTGTGAAAATGACCATCGAGGAAGTCAAGAAATTAAATCACTTCCTGTGTTCCGAATGTTCCAACAAGCGCCTCAAGAAACTGAAGAGTTAGTTCTTTGGTGTCAACAACAAGGTGGGACTATTGCTTGCTTGATTCAAACATAATAGGAGATGCATTTGTTTCCCTCAAATAATCATAATAATAATGCTAGTAGTAGTGGTAGTAATAATAATAGTAGGAGATACATTTGCTCGATGATAGTCACATTTAGATATTGAAAAGAGTCCATAATAAAAGTAACGAGCTCTGATTTTTTAAGTGAAATTTCTTTCATTGTTGTTTACATAAATTTGCCCATGTAACTAAATTTTGTTCATGCCTGCATTTTCCCATAGGCATGCATGTATTTTGTTCATGCATGCATGTTTGGGGTGTCTCCTCACTTTCACACATGTTTAAATGCGCCTTACGTGGCTCATATAATTTGGTTAAAAAGGCTCGGTGAATCCACGATGTTACCCTAAATTAACTTTTTGATGTTTTAATTTTCAATTTTTAACCTTGTGGATTGAATGCACATAAAAAAGGAAAAGAAAAAACAAGATGCAATGTTAATCTTCGTACGATTTTGTTATGTATATACTTTTCATCTATCAAAATAGTTAAAACAATTTAGATATGTCAGTTATTCGTAATATAAATGAATACTAAGTGCATGATGGAATTGTTTGAAAATTGGCGTGATATATTATTTTTTCATGATTGTTCAATCAATAAGGTTGGAATTTAAAATATGAAAGGCACAGTATAAATATTTTTTTCATTTGGTTATGTATACTCTCATGTATAATATGAAAATATTTAAAATAAGTAATGAGTATCTCGATGTTTTCCCGGTATAGATGAAAACCCACGAGACATAATAAGAATATTTGAAAAAATTCACCTGTCTAAACCAATATTACTCCGAGTGAGGTTGACACCTCAAAAACATGATTCGAATATTTTTATGAGAGCCCCAATTATTTCCCGAGACAGCCTAGCATCTGTGTTGTCTTCTAAACGATTCTCTATTTCCAAAATGGTATCAACGATGCTTTTGCTTTGACGCAATGGGTTGCTTCTTCCACCTTGAAATGCCTTGCGTTGTCCATCCATCAATCCAAGTTACATATTGGGCTTCACTTCTTAGCAGGAAATAATGGTTCGTTCCCCTACCTTTTTCATGGAAAAATTGCCAAGGGAATCAAAGGATAGTCTCACTGAAGACAAGAGTTTCAAACAATATATAAAACCTTACTCGTAGGCATCATAGTATAACCTGTCGAGGTGAAAATCTCGAGACCTATAAAGATTAAACGTGGCTTCCTCTTTCATCCTATGATAAGAATGATGCATTTGTGTGTTTAATAATTCACTCGGTAAATCTTCTTATTTTCAAATACGATTACTTTTTCATGGTCATTATCCCAACAAAATTAATAAAAACCCTTTGTAATTGTTTTTCCCAATATAAAATTCACAGTTTCTTCACATGAGAGGAAGAAAGAAAACCAAAAGAATCATTCAAATTGTCTTAAAATTTTCAGAGCTCGGAAGATATATTAAATTTTATGAAATTTAATTTTACGCTATTATTTTGGAATTTTATAATTGCATCTGCCTACCAAGTCCCGCGCTCAGTCAGGTGGCGTCCTACGGTTCCCAACGGGCCTATCTTGCCGACACGTGTCCAGGGTCCGCTGTAAGCCCCGCAAAATACTCCAGCTGACCCAGCATCAAGCCACCGCGAAACTCGCAGATCAACGGCTATGATGAAGTGGATGCAAAATTGAATAAAATAGGCCGCGAAGCAGTTCATAATTTCCCCCCCTTTCCTTACCCTAGAAGAGATGGAAAACGAGACCATCGGTGGGGAGGAGGAAAGATTCTTAAGGGAGACGGTTTTAAGCTGTGTGGGCGAGTAAATGCCTTTGGATGTCTCGTGATCCGACGGTCCCAACTAAGTCAATGTGTTGGAGAAACAGATAAAAATATATTGTTTCCTCGATAAAAGCGACATTTCCTGAAGACTGGTAGGTGTACTGAGCGGTGCTCCTCTCTCTCTCTCTCTCTCTCTTATATATAGGTTGGCTTCCTTTCTTCCTCCAAGCGACTTCTCTCTCTCTGTTTCGCTTCTTTGAGGATCGGAGCTCTGATCGGTGAGTTCTTATGATTCCTTTATCCATTTTCATTTTCTTTTGTAATTTGCGATCTTCGGTTTCTGTTTTGTTTTTTGGTTTGATTGTCATATTTTTTTCCCAGTTAGATGTAAGCATTTATGTGTTTTACAGATTCAATGTTGCCGCAGCAAAAACTGAGAAAAATGCCAAAAAAAAAAAAAAACCAAAACAAAACTGAGAGGGTAGATTCAATGATTTTCACAACTTGTTTATTATTATTTTTTTTTTGCTTTCCTGGTTGTTGTTTTTTCGTTTTATATTCCCTCGTTTTCGTATTGTCTTTTATTTTGAGTTAGTATATGAGTGTGCTTATTCTAAATGTTCATTTTTGCGTTTTGGTTTCTTTAATTTGTATTAGGGTTCGTCCAAATTTATCTGCTGTTTGATCTGATTTTTAAGACACTAGGGTTTTTTTTAATTTTTTTTTTCTTTACTAAGATAGAATTTTCTTTTCACAGCAGTTCGCCGTTTGTTTGGTGAGGAAATTTCTTAAACGAGAGAAGTAATAAGTCTGCCATTCAGGAATAGGGAAAATGAACTCTGCAAAATCGACAATTACTTAAATTTCAGGTTTAAACTCTGGGGTTGTCTTTCTAATAAGTAAATAAATAAAAACCCAAAGACTACGAAAGGCACTGTGTTGAGCATTACACATTTGCGCAGGAGAGAGGTCGTAATCATGCTCAGCTGCTCCTTCAAACCTTGGGTCCCTTGGTGCCCTTTTTCTCTGATCACTGCTTTCATTTTTGCTACTGCTTATTTACAAAGTACAACTGTCTTCCAATCACAGCACAGGCCAATATGGATAGCAAATTGAAAGCCTTTGTGGTGTCTCTATTTCTTTCATCCCTGTTATTCCCTCTGGTCTTCTGTGCCTCTAATGATCGACTATTGAGGGTTGGACTCAAGAAGATCAAATTTGACCAAAATAATCGTATTGCTGCACGGCTTGGGTCAAAGGATGGGGGTTCCTTCAAAGCCTACAGTAGGAAGTACGGTCTTCATGGTAATCTTGGAGATTCCAAGGATACTGATATTGTAGTGTTGAAGAACTACATGGATGCACAGTATTTCGGTGAGATTGGTATTGGCACTCCACCTCAAAAGTTCACTGTGATTTTTGACACTGGAAGCTCTAATCTGTGGGTGCCATCTGCAAAGTGCTACTTTTCGGTGAGATTTTAGATATATCAAATATTATACTCATGAATTTAGATACACCTTCAAAACATTGACTTGGGGAATATAATAGCATGCTTGTGCGTCTTGTTGCAGGTTGCATGCTATTTCCATTCCAAATACAAGTCGAGCGAGTCGAGTACATACGAGAAGAATGGTTCGTTTCCTTGCCCCATCATTTAAGACGTATAAATTTCCTTTACGCCGTTATGCCCATCCATGGGGCCATCTTTGCCGTTTAAGCTCTGATCGATTCTTGTAGAGTTTTAATTTGAAATTTGGATAGGGTTGGCTTTATGAAGTTAGGTGAGGCGGTTATTGAGTATCCTTGTATTGCGGCATCTGTCTTGCAGGGAAATCTGCTGCCATTCACTATGGAACTGGAGCTATTTCTGGTTTCTTTAGTGACGACGATGTCAAAGTTGGTGATCTAGTTGTAAAGAAGCAGGTTAGGCCTTTGAGTTATTTTCCTGTCTTATTTGTTGAATTTAATGAACATTACCAACATTCTTTTAATGTATCCGTTTGCAGGAATTAATTGAAGCCACTAGAGAGCCTGGCGTCACATTTTTGGTGGCCAAGTTTGATGGTATCCTTGGGCTAGGATTTCAAGAGATTTCTGTTGGAAATTCTGTACCAGTGTGGTGAGATTTCTACATAATTAATTTATGTTGTTGACCACTCAGCCAAGATTGCACATTTTTGGTTCAATTCTCACGGTTCCATTTGGATGAAAAATCAACTGAAATATTTTTCACTTCAGTAGCTATTCCTTATTGCTGTTTCTTTTTCTTCTTCTTCCTTTTTTTATTTGTTGATTGCACCATTGTAATACTTGTTAGAACTGTGGGATTTTTACTGTTGAGTTGAGACACTTGCTTATGCTTCAGGTACAACATGGTTAAGCAAGGCCTCGTTAAAGAGCCTGTTTTTTCATTTTGGCTCAACAGAAATGCAGAAGAAGATGACGGCGGTGAAATTGTATTTGGTGGGGTTGATCCTACTCACCACAAGGGCAATCACACATTTGTACCTGTGACACAGAAAGGCTATTGGCAGGTTGCCCATTTTGGCTAAACATACATTTAAGATCGTGTTAATAATTTTTATAAGATTTCTGACACATGTTTCTTCTTGTAGTTTGAAATGGGTGATGTTATTATAGATGGCAAAGAAACTGGTATGCTTCTTGATACAATATACAGCTATTTAAATCTCATAATAAAAGACCTCTTGGAGATTCAAGTGCTTTGTTAGCATACTAGACAACTCTTTTTATCCATTGGATATAACTCAACTAAAAATCTCATTTGGGAACTTTAGCATTGTACAAAGATCTGGTATATCTGTCTGACTACT
This sequence comes from Santalum album, assembly GCA_034195605.1. Taxonomy (NCBI): domain Eukaryota; kingdom Viridiplantae; phylum Streptophyta; class Magnoliopsida; order Santalales; family Santalaceae; genus Santalum; species Santalum album. Next base: position 421,439 of record CM067261.1, read on the forward strand.
GACCTAAATATTATGTTTTTCAGGGTATTGTGGCACTGGCTGTTCAGCAATTGCAGATTCTGGAACTTCACTATTGGCAGGCCCAACAGTCTGTTTCTATCCACTTTAGTCAATTTGAACCTTTCAAGTGTCAGTTTGTATGCATGCACATTGTGTTCTGCTTGGTTGCACACAAATATTTTTGTTGTTGGGCATCTTGCTTGCAATAATTCCATGTAGTTTTTTCCTTTTGCTCAGCAATTGTCTGTCAGTCAGATTTTAAATGGTTTCTTATTCATTAAATATTTCAGCCTACTACTGTTTTTTTTTTTTCCCCCTTTCTACCCTTTTTTTTTATTTAACTGAATGCCCTAAATATTTCTTTGCTTCTGCTTTCATTGTGGTCTTGGTTGGATGTCAAAACCCTTCATGACTAACTCTTGGGCTTACGTGTTCATGTTTTCTTGCGTGTTTCATTTCTGTAGCCTGTGATTACCATGATAAATCATGCCATTGGAGCCAGTGGAGTTGTTAGCCAAGAGTGCAAGGCAGTAGTGGAACAATATGGACAGACAATTTTGGATCTGCTCTACTCTGAGGTATAAATTAAATTTTAAATGTAATTATTTTTTGCTCTCCAGATCTCTATGTGCATCTTATCATGTGTTATTCATTTGTCTGCCCTTGATTTACTATTTTATATGGAGATTTAATTGAATTAACGTGTGCTGTATAATCTGCAAATGACTGACTTCTGGCTGCTGGACCATATTTAACAGACACAACCAAAGAAAATATGCTCCCAAATTGGATTATGCACCTTTGATGGGACTCGTGGTGTTAGGTAAGGTTCAAAAGATATTCTATTGCATGCATCCCAGTCAATTTTCTGGCCATTGAAAGATGCTTTAGATTTCTTGTTGCATGTGGGGAAGTCTGCGATACGTGTTCTGGTGCTATTGTTCCACTGCTTGAAAAAAAAAAACAGATTTTTTCCCCTTGCTTTTATTGTTGCAAAATTCTGATCGATTGTGGATTTGTACTTTATATAGCATGGACATTGAAAGTGTTGTGGATGAGAGCAAGGGTGGCAAATCATCCGGTGGTCTGCATGATGCTATGTGCTCTGCTTGTGAGATGGCGGTTGTCTGGATGCAAAACCAGCTTAAGCAGAACCAGACACAGGATCGTATATTGAACTACATTAATGAGGTAAAATATGTTTATTTATTATTTTCACCATCAGCTTTTTTTCTTGGTTTGATACTGCTGTTCATATGTTGCAGCTTTGTGATCGAATGCCCAGCCCAATGGGAGAATCCGCTGTCGATTGTGGAACCCTAGCTTCCATGCCAAGTGTTTCATTTACTATTGGTGATGAAATTTTTGACCTCTCTCCACAGGAGGTACGATACTCATGCAAACTCTTCTCTATTACTCATTGTTGACTGTTAGAGTAATCCCTTGATTTATATCCTCTTCACATTCAAGACGAAGTGCATATTTACAATCTTCATTGAAACCACATGGCTTTTGTGTATATTTTCAAATGTTTTCTAACATATTGGGGATAAATTTGTTTTATTAATTAACATGAAATCATGTGGGAATGAAAACTAGTTTTCCATAACTAGATGGGCCCTTAGGTGCCCAGATATCCAAGGTTCTGTTAGTAAATTTCTAAATCATGTAGCGATTAGTGTTTTCTTGAACAAGAATAATTTATGCATTTATATTAAGATAAATGTAGGTAATATAACCTATGATAGAATTATCCATCAATAGCTATAATCTCATGCACTGTGTCATTCTTTCTCTATCCGTTTGAACAGTATATACTCAAGGTCGGCGAGGGATCTCAAGCTCAGTGCATCAGTGGATTTACTGCCCTGGATATTCCTCCTCCTCGAGGACCCCTCTGGTACTTCAGATCTTGTTTATATTGGAGCTCTGTAGCGATCACGCTTCGATTCTGTAACTTCATTCTAATATTTGGTGAATATGTGGTGCAGGATCCTGGGAGACGTATTTATGGGTCGTTATCATACAGTCTTTGATTATGGTAACTCCAGGGTTGGATTTGCAGTAGCAGCGTAAAATGGGTTTATAGCCTCCTCCCCGGCTTGTTGCTCATCTATGTCGTAATTTAAGCGTGTACACTCTGTAAACACAATGGAGTTCATGAGGTGCTGGACCTTGCCCTTTAATAATACTCTCTGCATGTAAATATCGTGGTTGCTCTACTTCATAAGTAACACTCCGCTTTTATTCAGAGTCGGTGGTTGTCTTTGCATGTATGTTTGTTGTTGGATCGGGTGATACGATGGTTCACTTGCACACATGAAAGCACGAAGAATAATGTCATGTTTGGTTTGTGGTATGGCTCTCCATTACGATCATATGCTTACAAATTAGCTATCATTGTCCCACTTTAGAGCTCGTAGCTCTATCAATAATATTTTGCTTCAAAGCATGGTTCATGAGAATAGCTAGTCTTGAAAAAAGAATACCAAAATAGAGTCGGTGAGTGCATCATACACGCACACAAGTTGGTCAAAGCTCTCCTACTCGCAGGGTTGGTTATTCTGGGAAAAAGAAGAGACTTATCTTATCGTGGCAATGTAATGATGGGGGACAATCTGCAATTGAAGTAAGCACTAGTTGCACTCAACCTAACCTCATCAACCCCCAAAAGAGGCCAACGTTATAAATTTAGTCACAAGTCTAGTTTTATTATTCAATGTGTTATAAGGTATCAGAAGTCTAGTTTTCTGTGTCATTGCCTTGTCCTGTGTGCGTAGGTTACTATTGTAAATATCCTCATTTGGGAATACTTCTAAGCCCTTTGGTCAATTAACGTGGACCACAGGAGGGCCATGTTCATCAAATTTTTGTTGAAGATTTGAAAAAAAGAAAGAAAAAAAGAAAAAATTAGGGATGAGGAAAAGGACTACGCAAGAGGGAGACTCAGATGTTAGGAAAAGCAATTTTGCCAGCCCACGAGTGACTCCTATATATTAGTGGCTCTATCCATAAGTTAGGTTGCTCTTTAAAAATTCTTGTTTAATGCAGTAACTTGCCCTTTCATATAATTTTTTTTTTATATAAAAAAAAAACAACTTCTTCAGGAGTATTGATGAAGCTAAGCTTCAGTGAGGAATCTAAATGTTGATTTTCCTTTTGATGGTGATAAATTAATTTCCAAATAAATTAATTTTTTCATATAGAGTTTATTGTTTTCAAAATCCTGTATTTTTTTCCAGGAACCGAACTTAGCCCCGAAAACTTACAAATTCTCATATAATTAGTGCTAGTGCATCCCTTCATCCATCATATGACTATTGCAGCAGTCAAATTAGTTATAGTGGTCCATCCCAACTGCACTTGCCAGAAGCTTTTGTTTCCCTGCAAAACCCAGTGGACCCTGAAACTTGCTGCAGATACACCAACTCTAATTGGTGCAATCTTCATGTGGGACAACCATTTAGGATTTCTCAAATGGAAATCACTACTATACACGCAGTCCTATGGTTTGACATGACAAATCTTTTTCTCAAGTGATTATGTACTATGGATAATTTCTTCCCTAGAATGTTCAAGTCATCCTATAACAAATCATGGATTAGTGTTTAAGGTATAAGAAGGGTGCACAAGAAAATTTATAGAGCAGATACAAGGGGTGTGTCAGAGTCCCATTCATCGAATACGATAGAGCCTAAGTTTTTTGTGTGTTTATTCTGTAAACTTTTGTATACATCTTTTCTATATCCCAACATTTTCATAATCGATATAAGGTGGAGTATGGAAAGCAAACCACTGTCTGCACAAAGGTGTGTGGCACAATGTCCATGTATGGTGCACTCCACACAAACTCCATTTCTCATCCCTTTCACCTATTACTCTCTTCTTATCTATAAAAACCCTTTTTTGTCTTAATACGAACATGCAAATCATCCCACCCCTTGTTATTGAATCACACTTTTACTATCCTAAAAATAGGGGAGACATGGAATCTCAGTCATCCATCAATCTTGTTATCGATAGTTCATCGACTATCGCAAGTTCAGAGCATCGTGATCGGTCCATTACAATCGCCAGACAATTTATCTTAACGAGGATTCATGCAGGTTTTTTTAGAATAACCCTTTCTTTAGTTGCTCAAGCTTTGCTATGGAAAGAACTGAGTAATCAAACTACCAAAAACTCAGGAATTACATTAAAAGCTTCCTGTTTCCTCTGGTACCTTGCATTTGGCACCTTATCTTTTCTCTCCTTTCTCTACCTCCTCAAATGCTTCTTTCACTTTCACATGGTGAAGAAAGAGTTCTATCACCATGTGGGAGTGAACTACTTATTTGCTCCTTGGATCTCATGGCTTCTCCTCCTTCAATCGGCACCAAGAGAACTACTTGCTCCTAATGCCATTTCCTACTTGATTCTCTTCTGGGTTTTTTCTATTCCTCTGATGTTGCTCGATGTAAAAGTTTATGGACAATGGATCACGACCGAGAAGAGCTTTTTGTCGGTGACAGCGAACCCGACGAGCCAGGTGCGATCCATTGCTAGCAAATAGGGTAGCCTATGTACTCTTTTTTTTTTTTTCTTCTTTAGGACAATGCTACACACACAAAAAGTATATGAAATGTTTACAAAATTGTTGAGCTAAGAAAGATGTGAAATCACAGCACAAGTTGAAATATCCAGAACACCCTTATCGGTAAAACTCTAATCACCTCATCAATTTTGTAAATATTTTGTGAACATTTTCCTGATAGATTTTTTCCTGCTGGGTTTTTCTGCTGAGGTCTTAATTCCGTCTTCCTATCTACTAAGATTCTCTACTTTTCTGATAAGAAAAATAGGTATCGGTGTTAGGGAACTTCGTTGGGGCTCGAGCCGCAGCACGGATGGGATGGAAAGAGAGTGCAATATGTATGTTCTCACTTGGGATGGTACACTATTTGGTCCTATTTGTTACTCTCTTTCAGCAGTTATCCAATTGGTGGCAGCGCCGCCACGGCCTTCCGGTGATACTCCGGCCAGTGTACTCTTTGTTCTTTGCTGTCCCAAGCATGGCCAGCTTGGCTTGGAGTTCCATCTCTGGGGCTTTTGATGCTGCTCCAAAAATGTTCTTCTTTCTATCCCTCTTCCTCTTCACTTCTCTGGTAATTTGCAATACACCAAGTTTACCTATGGAACTAGTAAAGTTTACCCTTACCTTAGTCATATGGATAAATTTTCTAACACTTAACCGTACCTAGATAGGTAAGAAAACTCTCCTCTTACCATAGAAATTAGAGTAGGGTAGGATGAGTAACCAGGTTAAAACTCAAATTTCACTTCTCTCCCTTCTACTAGTATGCTACTAATGACGGTGCTCAATATGAATCAATCAATTCAGTAACAAAACACAATTTCTTTCTATTTTGTGTGTTAGGTTTGTAGACCAACCCTTTTCAGGAAATCCATGAGGAGATTCAATGTGGCATGGTGGGCATACTCATTTCCTCTGTCCTTCTTGGCTCTGGCCTCTGCGGAGTATGCACGGGCGGTGAGGACTCAAGCCGCGGCTGGGCTGATGCTGGGATTATCAGTGCTCTCAACACTTGTTTTCCATGGGTTGATGCTCTTGACTGCGTTAAAAACCGATTCACTTCTGCGTGAAAATGATCCTGCTTTGAGTTTATATAAGAACAAGGCATCAACCAATGGCTCAAACAAGGCTTAGGCTGCACTTGATGAATAGTGATCATTTGAACCATCAGGGATCTTTCACTACCACCTTATTGATCCATCTGATTGAAGGATGTGAATGGGTGTGCGTTGCTTGCAATTGTAGAGAATTATGATTCATAATCATGGAAAGGAAAATTTTTTAACCATCTTAATAGCTCAGGATTGACCATTATTAGGACCCTGCTAAGGCATCTTCGAGAAAACAAATAATGTTGATGGAACCATTCTAATAAAGCATAAAAGTGAAAACAACCTAATGGCTAGCATTATGAATCAGTGCCCGTGAAAGACCCAAATAAGAGCTGGGAGAAGATTCTTGAACCTCAAAGGATGATGAAGAGGAGCCACGGTGTGGTCCTCCAAGCTGTAGGCTCCAGAGTCATAACCCCAGCGTGTCAGCAGCTGAAAGTGAAAACGAGTGATTATAACCCACAAACAACGCCCTGTCACCAATCGATGCAGAGGCTCGACAATCATTTTTCAAAATCCAGCTTGAAGATCTCAAATCTTATGGTTTTGGAAGGCAACTCGACATTCTCTACAGGATCAGATAAAGCATTTTCGTAGGTGCCATCTTCCGCAACAAAAATATGGTAACAACCAACATATAGAATATCGCCTCCGGACTACCCAACCATGTAATATTCAGTAGCAGTCATTTGTCTGAGAAAAATGTCTCCATAGCCTGATAGTTCAAAACTAGTATCAATCCTTAAGTGAGCGCATAAAACATCTGAAGCTTATTGAAATATATAATCTCCACAAGTGATGTATCAAACTGATTCCTTATGTGAGTCCAAGAGGTGTCACCGATCCTAGAAAAGGCAAGAACGTGTTCGCTGCTATAGTTGATCATCACAGTGGATCCTTGTTTACAGTCATCGTCGGGGGAGACGACATTGCAAACCTCGTAATGAAAGACCAGCTCATTTTATAAGATGTGTGCTCATATGACATATTATCGTGAGAAGTGCACAGGTGGTGCGACTTGGCATTGAAGGGGGAATCTCAAACAACACCCTATACATTAGGCAGGGTTTCATGGATGGAAGTTCCACGATTTCAGGGGAGGGCGAAGACCAGGGTTTATTGGCCAGATAGAAGGAACAGCTGAGCCAACCATGGGAGGATCCAACACAGCAAGTATAATACACATGGTTGTACAGGTTCTCAGTAAAAGCCTCCATTATTTGATTGTCTTGGAGGCTAAAGAAGGGGGAATCCACCGCTTTCCCATCGTTTCAGTACGGGTTCAGGTCGACAGTTAAATCCTTAGGAGAAGCAGCGACAAAGGTGAAGATGGCAGGGATGATGATGGTGATAAAGCGGGGAAAACGCAAACAGAAGCCGGAGCGTTCATCCGGGAAAAGTACCATCTCAGCACACAATGCCTTATGATAAACACCTCCCACAATGCACCGACTACTCGTACACATTACTTATATGTGTCAAGATGTAATCGTTTCCTCTAAATTCGAGGCTTACATATACGTCAGGGTACCATCTTTACCACTAAATTACAGGTTTGCATATGCTTGTATGTCAAGGTGTAATCTTTTCCTCTAGAATTACGCTTTTCCAGTCAAAATCCAAGTACATGAAAAACAAAACTAAGAAAATACTTCAATTAAACCAAAAGGGAAAAGAAAATGGGCTTCATGGTGTACATTAGATAAGCGAGGGGATGTAGGGGTGAATTTGCAGGGAGAGAGACGAGACGAGAGAAAGGGAGGGGTATTGAGGGCTGCATGTAAAATTCCTTACCACTCGTTCGTTCCACGTAATAAAATGGAGTAATATCTTTATAGAACATAAGTAGTTAAATGATACTCTCATGGATCATGAAGGGAATGAACAACAAAGAACTATTATCAGTAGCCAACAATGTTACTCCTCTCATTTTTCCCATGGATTGAGAGAACATTAAAGCACACGATAAGTCAAATTTCTTATAGTTTAAGCAAGTTCATACCTACCATCTAAACGATGAAAAATTTAAAATAATTATAACAATTTATATCTTTTGATATTTTACTACTTTAATCAGTGTCCTATGCATCACTAAATCACATGAAAATTCATCGGTCCTCATATTTTTCTTTTTATGTTCTTTCAATTTAAAAAATTTCTTAAATCCTATTTTCCTATAGCAAGAGGAAATATGAGTTCCGTGTTATATAATTTTTGTGCGTGTACGTGTACGCATGCATATATAATCGGGGAGGAGAAGTGTAGGGTTCCCAGGAATTTGGGTTGCCAAGCGTCAAACTTACAGAGGCAAACAGTTAAACCGACGCCGTTTCGGTCGGCCTTCGGGGCAAAGAACGAACTCCAGAAATTTTAAAGAATTGGGGCGTCAATCAATCGAAGCTCCAGAGCCATTCAAAACATTGGTGGCCCCCATAGAAGCACCCTTTACCTATTTCATCTCCTTCTCCTCCTGCTACTATTTTCTGAGCCCTTTTTCTCTCTCAGCTGGTTGTCAAGTTGGGAAGATTTCCTGTTTGAGTTTTCTTTTCCCATTGATTTCATCATCAAACCCTTTCAAGGTCAGTCCTTTTTATTGGGTTTTGAACTCTATGCCCGGGTATTCTGTACTTTCCTCTCTGTATAATCATTTGTGTTTTGATTATTGAATAGTTGATTTTGTGTGGTGGAGCTTTGGACCTCAATTCATGTACAATTAAGCCCTGGTGATTTTAAAAGCTTTAATGATGATAAACCCATGTGACTTACTCCATGCTTGATTGAAAAATCACTTGTGATGTTTTAAAAATAACTCTATTTAATGGGGGAGGATATGATGAAACGAGGACTTGGTTATATTATATCCCTTGACTTTGAATTGTGTTTGATTTCTTCCTAATTATAATAGTACATTGTTTAGGCCCTTACTTAACACTTAACAGCTTAAACTTTTGGATCGAGTGACTCCTTTTCATGGCATAAGGGTTAGTTTGGTTGGGTTACAAGGAAAGCACTTGATGTTAAAAGTGTTTTTTGGGGGAGAAAAACTAGGCTTTTGACACAAATACAGGTACTACTTTTTGTCTAACATGCACGTTATGTGCTTTTTGAGTATGTTATATCGAATAACTTTTCTAGAAAACACTTTTCAAGTCTAAAAGCACTCTTCTTGTAGCGCAACCAAACTAGGCACGAGAGCTTAATGGCAAGAAAACCAGCCGTAGTAGTTAATACTTTTTTTTTAGTCGGTACCTTGGAAAATAGTTAATACTGAAATTTTTTACAAACAATTTAAATACACTGAGCACTCTCGTCCTTCCATTCACCAGTCTAAGAAGAAAAATAACAATTTTTTCACTTGCAGTGAAGCGGTTGTGGTGGAGTCCCCTTGAACAAGATGGCCTGCGGCATAAGATGATCTGTAGCATTCTGCACCTCATGAGCTAGGCTCTAGATTTTGATACTGCCAACCAACACCCCCGCCCCCCTACCCCCCACCTTTCGATTTTTTTTCCCCCGTTGGGTTGGGGGAGGGTGGTTTTGTGCATTTACCAATCAAATAAAAATGATATGTAATGTTGAATTTCAGCAGAAGGCAATTATGGGTTTATGCTTTGGGATTTAGGTAGGAAGTACCCGATTGATTCTTGGATTATTTTATGTTTGGGAAAAAGAAATTCATTCTGGTTAATTATTTGGCTCATTTTTTGAAGGCAGTAGTGTCATGGTTCAACCATGCTGATTGTGCATGCTGCGAGAGGTATTACCGGTATTAGCTGGCCATATTTAGATACTAGTGCCCTACATGAGGCTTCCTTCTGCAAGATTACCCATGTTAAGCCCTTGCTTAATTTTGTACTTTCTCCTAGCCATTCAAAATGCCCTCCTGTAAATCCACATAGTTTCTCTATTTCTTGGAAAGGAAATGGTTTATGTAAGACCTTTCACCCTTCACACCAAGTGGCTTCAAAAAAATGGTTGGTAAGCATTGCTGCATCATCTTCTGTGGATGTTTCCTCTCTGGTTAATTTTTATGTTACTTTGAGTACTGTTGTGCCAATTTTGCTGTGCATGTTCTAGTGCCGTTTGCGCTATTCTATTTCACCAGATGATGAGTATCGGTCGTCACGCAACATAGCTATCAGCTTGCTTAGGAGGTACAAGAACTTTGTTGACCGAGGAGGTGGTGACAATTTGAAAGTATATATCCTATATTTTATTCTATATTTTTATTGTTTGAATCTATAACTTTGTAAAATCTGCTCGCTTATTTTTCAAGAAAATATTACCTCTTGATAACCAGGAGTTTATCAGTGCTGGGGTTAACGCGTATGCTTTGGGCTGCACTGACGAAGGGTTGAGGAAGGAACTTACTAATATGAGGGAACTTGGTGTTGAAATTGAAGGCATGCAAAGTTATTGTGGAAACATCAGTTTAACATCCAAAATATTTTCGGAGGAGGTAAATCACTTCTATCTGTTATCAATTCTATAACATACTGGTATGTTGCAAGAATTTTCATTTTTGATCTACTGGTTAGAGTGCAAGGTCATAGTTTGTGATTGTTTTTTGTTTATTGTGTTTTTGATTTTCATTTTGCTAAACTTTATCATTTCGCAATAGAAAGTCATCGTGTACTAGACAAATCACCTTATATCTGAATACCACTAAACACCTAATTAATATTAGTATGTAACATATTTAGCTCAATAATTAAAATCACCTGATCATATTTGCTTCCCTACTTGAGTTTGGGCCTCCAATTCATTCTAGTTTCCATGTGTTATTGACGGTGTGGAACCTATCTCCATTTTTTTTTTTTTGGAGAGAGGCCGGGGGGTTTGGGTGTTGAAGAGTTTCCCTTTGGATTTCAATGATCACTTATTTTTTCGCATAATTAGTGCACTTCTTAGTACATTACTGCCATGTTTTGTAAAGAAACTGAAAGGGAAGTACTATTCTTTTGCATATTTTCTAGGCCAAAATTACACATGTTAATCTTTTCCTTTTTTGTGATGTTTGGTTCATGATAATAGTTACCACCTCTATTTTTGTAGAATAGCTATTTGCCCGTTTAGTGCACTTTAGAGCTCCTGCTCAATTAAGAGTATCTATTCCTTGCACTGCTCTAAGGAATAGCTACTCCTCACTTATTTCGGTCATGGTCTATGGGGCTTGCTATTCCTATTATGGTTCATGGAAATAGTTATTCCTTATATATTCTTTTTATGTGGAATAGGTATTTCATTCCTAGGTCTATTCCGTTTTACAAACCAACTATGCCGTTAATTTCAATTATACCTCTTATTTGATTGTTGAATTGCAGGTTGATGAGTGTATTTTGTGGTTGAGCATTATATTTATCACTATCTTATGTACGCCACAACCAACCATAGTAAGATGGTCATCCACAGCTCCAGTTTCTGATGAAATCATGCTTCAATGGGAAGGCTTTTGTGCTCTCATAGCAAACGCTTATTTCACCAAAGGAATGGCATGGTAAGGCACCATTCGCGTTTTGTTCCATTTAATTTAATTTAATTTTTTTTATTATGCCCAAGTAGCTTTGATCTTACTCTAAGCGCATTAGAGACATTTATATTTTTTGGCAAATGCTTCATTTTTCTTATGTTTATTTTTGTATTTCCAAAGGCTTCCTGTGAAGATGCTTCAGCTCGAACAAATGGCGGTGGTTGGGCGTGCGGAGGAGCCGTCAGTTGTTGCCAGCCGAATGCAATTGGTGTTTAGCACACTAGAGGTTAGCGAAGCTCTTCAATTTTCATTAATTGTTCATATGAATAAATTTGATGCTCGGGAAATCGCAATCCCAAACATTGATTGACAAGGCCATTATTGTTTTATGTTTGGGGAAGAGGTGGGCGTTCCAAGCTTCATTTCATGCCTTGCATGCTAAACATTTGAGTAATGTTACACATCCCTACTAGATCCCGACTAGATCCCTAAAATCTTATGTATCGATGCATGAATGGAGGATAACCATGCAATTTCATTCAAGTGTTTAGATATTATTAATCCATCATCTTTTCATTCATGCGCCCGACACCTCAGTTTCTGGGAACTCTGTTGCTATGTGCTAGGAATGAATATAATTATCCTTAACATTTTGAATAAACCACGTAATGATTGCGTAAAGAGAACCTCGGCCTGGAGTTAGGTGATTGCTTGAGTTGGAGCCTCAAAACCACACGGATAATCACACGCATTAAAAGTGCATCTCACTTTTGAAATTTTTATCAGAACAACATGGTTTCGGGGTTCAGACGCGGATAATCACATGAACCCAAGCGGAGTGAGTCTCGAAGCTCCTAATGATGTAGCTGGTTTGTGCAGGTAGTGAGTCCACAATGGCCAAGAGTCTGACAGAGCCGTGTAATACATGGAGAGAGCTAGCCTGTACTGGTAGATTGCTTCGGTCTCCTGATTCAGAAGCTCTGTAGATTTTGCATAATATTGTGCCTATTTAGAGTTGTTACACTCGTGTTGATCCATGGTGTTGTACCACAGCTTATACACCATCCATCAGAAATTCAAAGGTTCTTTTTCTTTTTCTGGCTACATAATTAAAGAAAATTGATGATTGCTGGATAAATTATACTTAGTGCTGGTGTGGAAGTATGCATGAAAAAATGTGAATTGACCAACTTTAGTATAATTATTTTACAGAAATGGTTTTTTCGTTGCTTCACAAATTCGGTACCACATTTCTGAGTGAAAACCATGATATAAAAATAATAAAGAATACCAGAAGCCAAGCCCTTGATATTGGCAATATCCCATCTAATATATATATGGTGTTCATCCAAATCCCAGCCACAGGCCTTTCATATTTCAGAAAAAACCCACAGCATCTTAAGAGTCAATTTGCAATTAATGCCTGGAATGAATCAAATGATCAATACAAAAATTAAGGGGCAAAAAAAAATCATCAATCGGAACAAGAGAAGAAATCCCACAGGACTACATTATCCATCTGAGCTTGCACAAAAATTCCTTCTTTTTCTTTTTTTTTATTTATTATTTTACCCTTTTCAAAGGGGTCTGTCTCTGGTTTATCCCTTCCCTTTTATTATTATTTTGTAAGTGCCATTGAGAAGCCATGTTTATAAGCAGAAGCTCTAATTGGGGACCTGTAGAAGACGCCGCCTCCTGCGAGTGGTGGCGACGGAGAAAGGAGGGGGAAAAAAAATCGAAAATGCGGTGAGCGTGGATCGAACACGCGACCTTCAGATCTTCAGTCTGACGCTCTCCCAACTGAGCTATCCCCGCAACTGCCAACTTAATCACATTAACTTATAAGTTATAAAGGCTAACGTCATTTTCATAATCCTTCAATTTTTAAAACGCACCTTTTCCGAACCTTGGTGTGAGTGTGATTGACGTCAAGGAGGGGGAAAAAAGAGAGCGATAGTATTAATAAGGAGAGAAAGAAAAAAGAAAATTTCAATGAGATAATTGTTGATCCGTAGTTTATGAGGGAAAATTAAAAGAGATTCTTCTTGATTGCGAGCTACAAAGAAAGAAAGGAGAAGAAATTTTAAATCGACTCATTTGCTTGTCTTTTTAATGCTTGCCTAACAAACAACTTAATACGTTAATCGATTCTCAAGATTTCTTTTCGCTTCTCTCGTTCTCTTCTTCATAAAACTTGCAATCAATAAATTTTGTATCACTTTTCTCCCTTCGGCTCTAAATCCTTCCATCTTAGCTGGGACAAACTTTCGACAACCCTTTAATTCATAATAATCACGCCGGCCACAGGTTCAATCCAGCAAAATCCCCCCTGGTCGAGAGTTCTATTTACCAGAGTCCAAGAGAAAGCCAATCGTAGGCTTTGATGTGGAATTTGTTCTTTAAAAGAAAATGATCAGAGTTTCCTTCCTTGGAGTGGAATAGGTACGGGTTGTCTATAATTAGCCAACAAAAGAATACAAAGAAGTAAAGTGGGAAGGTGCCCATTATTGAAAAAGGGGGAAGAAGATGCTTAAACCCAAAGGAAGACACTTCCTATGGGAACTTTGCTTAGGGAGTTGGTAAGGATTGAGCTGTCCAAGTCCCTAAAATAGAGCAAAAGACAGCCCATCCACATGCCATCTCCATCCTCCTCCTCCTCTACTCTTACCTAATTAATTACAAACACTTCTGTTTCAATACCCATTTCTCATCTACCAAAGCTTTCTTCAAAAAGAATTTTGAAGAAGTTTCAACTATCCAATCCAGAAGCTCCCAAGGTACTCTCTCTCTCTCTCTCTCTCTCACTAACCCACACAGAAATCCTCATTAGCTATTCTTTGTTTTTCCATTTGCGAGGATAAGCCTTATACATTTTCTGTGTTTTCAAAAAGGTTATTTTTGTTCTGCAGAGATTTATATTTATGGAATATTGAATAGGTATATCGAATTCACTCTTTTAATTCTACAAACAAAGCAAACGACAGAAAAAACTGATTTGGGATTAGGTTATTCAATTTTTCAATAAGGATATCTCACCAAGAGAACAAAAATCTAATAATCTCATCTCACGTGTACATTTGCAAGATGACTACACGCACAGAAAATATGCACTAAAAAGTTCACAAAGCAGACATACCAAAGTTTGGGCCCTGACTTTGTTAGCAAACAGTATCCAAATCTCCATCTATGTTCTCTGAACTTAACTATGCATATATTTCTCTAAAATTTTCTATGCACGTATTTTTCGAGCACGGAGCACTGATCTTTTTCTTTTTTTTCCTTTCTTGATTTACTTTGTTTTCTATAGAATTTCACAAAGTTCGAGAGTCAGATAATGGAGTATTCTTTTCCATTAGTAGGTTCACTGAGAGGAAGACATTAAGAGGCATGGCTAGTGAGGCACCAAGCTGGGCAGATCAGTGGGGTGCGGGAGGATTCGGGGCTCTCCCAGCAGAGGATGAGAACACCAACACCAACAGAGACACCAAGAAGAAAGATTCAAAGGTCCCCACTGGCGGCTTCGGTAAAGCTAAGGCGGCAGCGATCACTGGTGCCCAAAAGATCATGATGGGAACCTCAACAGGTTTCAAATGGGTCAAGAATCAGTGCCACAAAAAGACCCCCTCCAAATGATTCATCATGTAATTTGCATTTTCCTTGAACTAAGCTTAATGAACAACATCAATACCCAGTTTAATTTGCCTCTCCGGAATTGATAATAGCTATTATAATCTTGGTCTATTTGTATAAGAAATAGCTATTACTTTATTTAGTTAAATTCTAAATATAATTCATTAAATTTTTTAATTGGTATTATATAATTGAACAAAAATAATTTATCTTTGTATATATATATATATATATATATATATTCTGGACTTGAAATGAATAAAACGAGATTAACACTCTAAAGAGATCTGCATAATATTATCTCAAAAGAGATTCTTCGATTGAGTTATGAACATCATGCTCAATTTGGGGAAGGAGCCAGAAAGGAAACAGCTTGGAGAGGATGAAATTGCATATCCACAAATTCTACGATCAAGGCGTCAACTCCAAACAATCAAAACTAGCCAAAAAAATCCCCTCCCCCCAAATCAACCAAAGGAAAATGCTGAGGTTTCAAGAAAAGGGAATGATGGAAACACCACATAACCCCAATCCAAACTCATTTTATCCCTCAAGGGTCCATCGATGGAGCTAAGATGGTTTCAGTGGATGCTGAATGCCGCCTCTCATCATTGCGCAGAACTCCTTATAATCGATCCTCCCATCCTACACGTTATTAAGTTAGTATTTATGCATAATTTAGAAAACCAATTTTGGTGATGTTAGAACAGCAAACAACTTACATTATCCGTATCAACCTCAGAAATTATTTCCTTGATGCATGCTTCGTCTCCCATTCCATGATCTACCATCGCATTTTCCAGTTCATCTCTTGTAATGAAGCTGTTATGGCATCCAAATGACAGTTTAATAAGTAGAAAGTAATTTGGTACTTAGTAACATGCAAAAGCACTGCGACCTAGTCAATTATGTCATGTTTGTTCCATAGTAATAACTATTCAATTTTGCAGTAATAACTATTCAATTTCGCCTCTATTCGCTCTTTTACCTATTTTATTCATACTCTGTGGGAATAGCTATTCCTTTACATATTCTATTCCAATAGAATAACTGTTTCATTCTCACTAACATGTATCCCAGTCCACGAACCAAACATGTTATGTACATGTTATGTACAGAAGTACTCACCCACTGCTATCCTTGTCGAAATACTGGAATGCTTTATATAGATGCTCATCTCTTTCGAACCTGTGTCTATGCATTGTAGCAGTAACAAATTCAATGTAGTCGATTGTCCCATTTCCATCCACATCAGCCTGAAATATCTCCACACTTCCGTTGATATTTTATTAAATATAGCATAAATAAATAAATATTGTTTCGTTCTTATACAAATAAAACTGTATCACTTTCAACCTATCTCAATTCGTTTTTTTTAAAAAAAAGAATAGAAACGACATTATTTTTTAATTATAATTTTAAATTCTTACTTTTTATTATGATTGAAATCTGCTTTTACATATAATTTAAATATTATGATTGAAATCTTCTCGTTGTGTCTTTTTTCTTCGTGTTCCACAATAGAGAGTGCTTAAAAATTAAAATCTTGGGGTTTAAGAGTATATTGGTTTGGTTTGTGCTCCACAAAAAAGGGGTAAAATATATCTTTGTTAGCGTGTTGGATCCAGAATAACTTACAGCTTCCATGAGTTGCCGGACTTCTGTCTCTGAGAGCTTCGACCCTAATCGAGCCAATCCCGTCTTCAATTCCTCGTAGGTGATTGTACCACTCCTGTCGGTATCCATGTTTTTGAACATTGCTTTAAGGCCTTTTATGTCTTCTTCAGATAGGTTTTCTGCAATGACCTTCGCAACAGGAAGTGGCGACATTACTTTTAATGACTACCAAATGCTAGCTAGCAAGAAGATGCTCCACATAGCAGCCTAACTATAGATTCATACATTTACAAAGTGTCTTATATGACCAAGCAAAAAATGAAACTTTTTTCCACCAAAATAAATAAATAAATAAAATGCAACTTTTGAAAGAGAATGAAAACGTGGACCTGAACTGCGAAACAACTGAAGCATTTAAATGTTTTTGTTTTTTATGTTATTATTATTATTTTTTTATGCAAAGGTATCTGCTTTTTATTTTTTTTCTTCATTTCCAAATTAATGGTTCTACAGTTCTGTACGAAGACCCCTCTCACATTTAAATGGGCAGTAAGATCATTCATTAAGAACATGGATGCAGGTCATAGATCAATCATGTGATGGTTTCCAATAACTTTGGACATCTGTTTATATCTGTTGACAAGAGGGAGAATAATTTTCTGCACTTAACCCTCCATTGTCCCCAACAGAATTGACAGTTATATCAAGTTATTAAAGGAAACTTAATCTAATATCTTTGGGTGGAGATGGTTGACTTAAACATGGTCTATAAGAACATACCTTTAACGCGAGTTTCTTGAGCTTGTTCATTGCTCTGAATTGCTTCATTCTAGAAAGTACTGCGCTATCGATTGGCTTGTCTGATGCGTCTCCACCTTCTCTAATCCAAGGATGCTCTTACCGTGCAAAATAAAACAAATTTTAGATGCAAAACACCTAATATGAGATTCATGTATACAACTAGCATTTCCCACAATAAAATCAACTTATTTCAACTTTGATAAATATCCAGAAAAAATACTATTCGCAATTTAAATACATTGAAATGCAAGCACCTTATATTTATTATGGTTTAACTGTTCAAATGCGCACATTCCAGGTGTTTTTTTAACATGGGGATAATTTCTGCCCCTTCTACATTATTGAAAGAAATGGTAACTTTTTTTTTTTTCCTAGTTTAGAGATAAACAAAATATATCTTCTCCGGTGGGCAAAAACAGATTCTAGGTAACTGATTTTGAAGGATAATTCCCCTGATAAATCCAGGGAAAAAAATATAGATGATACAGGTTCTGCAACTTCTAGGCATGCATTTAAGGATTATTTCAGAAAAGAAAGTAAAATACCAAGAACTTGTGCAGAAGTAATCCTCTTTTTTGGATCTTGAGTTAGCATCTTTTTGACGAGATCTTTGGCACTGTTTGATATGGATGGCCATGGTTGACTTTCAAAGTCAATTCCTCCTTGCAGTATGGCATCAAATATTCCCTTGTCAGTGTCTGCAATGCAAATTAGGTTTTACCCAAACCAGTTGATATCACATAAACCTTGTCTTCTATACTCTGAAAATAAACATTTCAGCTAAAACTTGTAGTGTGCTATTTTTTTTTTTTTTTTTACCAGCCCAAAATGGAGGCACGCCGCTGAGTAGAATGTATAAAATTACCCCTGCACTCCACACATCTATTTCCTTTCCATAACTACGTTGCAGCACTTCCGGAGCAACATAATAAGCACTACCGACAACATCATGGTACACTCTTCCTGAAAAATGAACAATAATAAGTCAATCATCATCAGAGATTTTGGGTAGAAAGGCTATGATAATTATGTGCATAAAACTTCGATTAAACTTGGACAAATTGAGCAATCAAAATATGTGAATATAAGTAGGATATGGCTCATGGTAATAAATAGTTGTTCCATGTTGCCTCTATTCCTTTGGAAAAGCTATAGCCTCATTTGGTTCACTTTAGAGCTTTTGGCTCAAACAATAATATCCATTCCACTCATGGCCCTTGGAAATAGCTATTCCTTCCCTATGTTATTCAATCGAAGATCTGAAAGCGGTAGAGAATAAGTTTCCAAACTATCATAAATAGAAGGTTGAGATAAGAGTAATGGGAAACAATGCTAACTAAAACTTGTCAGGCTCCATATGTTACTGTGAGGAAAATCTTCATAAATCTTGTCTTAAAACATATGAAAAAGAGGGTAAGAATTATCAACTAGTGGTCAAGTCTACACCATAAAACGTAGATATATGAAAAGACCACATAGTTTTGTTGATAAACCACAAGATAAGGCTATGATTCCATGGAATTGTTGATGCCAGTAATTTGTCACATTATCAGGCATGTTACTCCCAGAAATATGATTATAAATCGTTTAGATACACAGGTTAAAAATGGAGAAAATGGATTTTTTGGAAATTTCATGCTATGTAGACATATTAATCAAGTCAACATTTAAAGTAAAATATGTTCAGTTGACATATAAAAACAACTATGCATGCATTATATGAGGCTGGAACTTCCTGGGGAATTGGATGCTGGAAATGGGACCTAAGCATCAGTTCTAGAATCAATTTAGCAAACCACCTCTAAAAATGGAGCCTAAGCATCAACTCACTCCATGAAACTATGCAACAGAAAGACAACATCTCAACATTGATTGATAACTCGCTCTGTAACCGTTGGCACCCTTGTTTTCCTTGCTATAGAATGAACTTTTACCGATCAAAAAAAAAAAGAAAAGAAAGAAAAGACTGATAATTAACTGAAATTCGAAGAGAGTGGCAAAGAGAGAAATCATGTCATAAAAGAATCATCACCTTCTTCAATGAAGACAGAGAGGCCAAAATCAGTGGCTTTTAACATGGCTCCTTCATCCTTGCTAGACAGCAAGAAATTCTCAGGCTTTAAATCTCTATGCATTACTCCCATAAAATGACATGCATTTACGACACTCACGATGGCTCGACATATCCCGGCGGCAGCTCTCTCAGAATAATGCCCCTGGGCAATTATCCGATCAAACAACTCCCCACCTCCACACACCTCCATGACTAAATGCACTGACTGTCTGTCCTCATAAGCCCCTTTGAACTCCACGGTATTGGGTTGCCCTGTCAAATGCTGCAATATTTGAATTTCCCTCCTTATATCCTCCTTATCGTTGGCACTCAAAAGCTTCCTCTTGAGTATAGATTTACAGGCAAAGTTTTTCCCAGTTGAAATCTCAGTGCAGAGATAAGTGACCCCAGACTGTCCCCTACCCAGTTCTTCCCCAAGGCTGTAATGTAATCTAATGTCCTCGAATGGCTTCCCCAGAACGGTTTCTGGCATGAGGGTAGCCCTATCTTTTGTGGGTACGGGCCTAGGGTTTTGTGGGTGCGGCCGGTGATGACGCGGGGGCGGAGGATTGGCTGTGGCTTGGGAAGGGGATTTCTGGGTTTGAATAAAAATGGCTTCTTTGAAGCTTTTACGGGGTTTTGGAGGGTCTACTTCTGATACCTTCCCCTTCTTGCTTGGTTTTGAAACCATTTTCTTGCTTGTACAACAACCCATTTTCAATGCTCTCAAATTGAAAAAAATCCAAATACGGATTTCAGAATTTGACGAGAAGAAAAATAAGAGCACGGATGATGATGATGATTTTAAGGGAATTCAGCAGAACCCAGATTGGGTTAAAGTGATTGAAACAAGGAATTCGGCCGAACCCAGATTGGGTTAAAGTGTTTGAAGCAAATTCCCAAGGGGGAATAGGACAAAAATACTCAAACCAAGACTTCTAGAAACAGCAGCTTGATCTGTTCGTTCATTCCAAAACAAAAATTGTATATTGCTGGCAGCAACAAGGAATTGGAACGCTGAAATTACAACAGATTGTGTATATATACATGGGTTTGCAGAGAGAGGATGGAGTGTGAACTCGGTGATGAGAATGAAGGAAGCAACACCAAACGGTACAACACGAAACAATAAACCGGTTTCTACGGCTCAGTTGCGATTGCACGTTTTGCTTGACGCGTTTACCCTTTCTTCTTCCCAAAAACATCACTTTCTTTCCTTTTTTTTCTTTTTTTATGTTTTTAGTTATTAGAGAATCATCCAAAACGCGGAGAATAAATGGTCTCAGATTAAGTAAATTCAAACCCGAGTTTAAAGATTACAAATTTACTTATTATATTTCTAATTACAAAACCAACTATATTTATATCTTGCAAGCATTCTGAGTAACTCTTCAACCTTGAGTTATATCTGAGGGAGTAGAGGTCGTAATAGTTCTTGAATTTTTTATTGGTACATAAATAACCATGTAAACCGATGGACTTATCAATCTTGATCGTTACAAAAAGTAATGCTACCACATCAAGTTTATTGCTGTATAAGAAAATCAATTTATTACTTATGTAGCTTATCATTAGGCCTTTTCAAAGAAGGTTTTAGTACTAACATATTTACTTCAATTGTGAACAATATATTTGAGTTCAAAGCCTCGTGAACTTTTTCTAGGGCCCGTCATTTTATGCTTAAAAAAAAAAAAGCCCCAATGAGATTGGAAAATAGGCACAAACAAACAAAAGTAGAAGATAGGAAATAGGAGACTTGCGAGGCACGTTCAAACAAGGCAAAGTGTACACCTACGCACTAGTCAAAGTAATCATAACTATGATGGCTCAAATGATCGAATTTATGAGCATTTCAATATAGTCTAATTATAGAGATCGTGCGCCTCCATTCATTGCATGTGGCCTCACATTTTTTATTTTTTTTCTTCCTAAAAATCATTTTAATCAAGAGCAAATTACAAATAATATGATGAATTGTTCTAAACATGTGAATTCATGGGCTACTTAATTTCTTTCTCGACGGGCACGTGAACCTCATCAACGAAGGAAAATTATATACTTGTATGATTACAAAGAGCCATCTAGATTTGGAATGCTCCATTCATTGCGTGCGGCCTCACATTTTTCCTTTTTTTTCTCTTCCTGAAAGCCATTTTAATGGAGAGCAAATTACAAATAATATGGTGAATTACACTAAACACGTGAACTCATGAGCAACTTGATCTCTTTCTCAACAGGCATGTGAACCTCATCAAAGAAGGGAAATTATGTACTTGTATGATTACAATGAGCCATCTAGATTTGGAATGCCCCTTTTACAAAGAAAAGTTGATTCTTCTGAAATTTTCCGCTAATTTGAAACACATACAGAAGCTCCCACGTGAATGACAAGTACTGATTAGCATACATGTTCTGATCCCACCATTTGTCGATGTGTTTATAAAAGATTAGCATTGTGCAGGCCCAAACAATAAAAAGGGAAAAAAAAGAAACAAGAAACGAAGTCATGTGAATCTCTTTTTTCCTTATGTGGGCCTTCGTTTGGATCTCATAATCATAAAATATATGTATCATACCATAAGTGGACATCATCATTGGTATGCTCATGGGCATCATCCCAAGATTTTAACCCCGAATAAACCCATCTACATACACTTCACAACAAGCACACGCACTTACAAATGGTGGTATCCATGTTCTGAGAGTATGACAGAGCTTTCAAGAGATCCACTGCTATTAGCATATGGTTCTTCAGGGTTTCAAACACGGTTACAACTACAAGATGGTAATGTAGCACAGTGCACACTGGACGCTCCAATTATAAATCATCAAATCTCTAAATGGCATGTTTGTTTCACCATAACAGCTATCATACTTCAACTCTATTCCTATCCCTAGAAAAACAACTACTACCTTGTTACCTTAACGGCTTGGAATAGTTATTTTTATTCAGCCCCTCATCAAACCTAGTCAAAACTACTCATTCCACCCACGTTGCATGAGAATAGTTATTCCTTATTCTATTCTTATTGTTCACTACAGAGCTTGGAATCACTAACCCTATTCAAACCCTATTCCAGCCCATGGAATAGCTAGTCTATTCTTCTCAATGCGAACTAAACATGCCAGTCAGTTAAATGAGACCATCCTATTATGCTCCATTTTCCCTACATCTACATAAATTCAGGTCGATATAGACTAGCCAACTCCCCATATGCACACTTCCATGCTTCCGATTCTTAGCAATTGTATCCAACTACTACTAGTTTCCAGAACTGGGAGTATGGAGAAGATCAACAGCTATTATTACCTTTCGATCATCATCCGTCCCAGTGGCACACTTAGGGTGGATCTCATATCCGCAGTCAATACACTGGTACGCCCATCCCAGGCCCTGTTCATCACAATCACAGCAAATGAAAGGGCCTCCACCCGTTTTTCCTGATACCAAATTCAGAATGTGTCGATGTCCCACATGGCGGAACGTGATAGGGTAGCTCCTCGCTTCTTCATCCATCCTATCTTGAAGCAATTGCAGCTGGCTCTCAGTAAAAGGAAAAGCCATCTCCAAATGCAAATTGATCAAATTCCTTCCTTCTTTTGAAACGGTTTTCCCATCCGGGCCGATGATTATAAGGCATGGAATGCCTTGAATGTTAAAGTACCTTAGAAGTTCTTTTGAAGCCTTATCTTTGTACGGCAAAGAAAGCCATGGCATGGAGTTGTAGCACTCGGAGTAGCCAGCTTCATCTCGATCGACTGAGATGAACACAATCTCAAAATCCTCTTTCTTGTCTTTGAGGTTTTTATAAACAGTGACCAACCTTGGAGTAAATTTTCCACAAGGCAGGCACCAGAGAGCAGAGAAGTACAATCCCACTGTCTTGCCCACCAAGCTGGAAATAGGCACCTGAAATTTGTGTATAGATAAAGAGTATGCGTATGCCATGACCAAATTCACGATTTTCAACAAGTACCACATTTCACAAACAATTTCCTACCCTAGAATGCATGAAAAAGTATAACAAAAAGACTAGGGTTGTGTTTGGATGGTGAGAACGAAACAGGAATGAGAATGGAAATGTAATGGCAAGCGAATGGAATGACCATTCCCACCCCATTCTATTCATGCATTTGGTTTGCTCAATGATGGAATAGGATGGAATGAGCTTTACAAATATAAAATAAATAAATAAATAATATGAACGTTGTGTCAAGGTGATTATTACGGCGCCACGCAACGACATGCAAGTCACATGGCATCACGGCATTAATGCTGGAATCGGAAATGGGAATGATGATTACCAAGTATTAAAATTTTAAGCTTGAGTGCATAATCAAACAAGGGAATGGGAATGAGCATTTCCGTCTCCATTCCCATTCCCACTCCCACCATCCAAATGGGCCCTCAAATATCCTAAAATTCTTTAAGGAAAAGTTCTTGGAAAATTTTTGGAACTTAAAAGAAGACTAAACTGAATGAGCAAGGAGCACCAAGTAAATTTTTCTTTTTTTTATTCGCATGAAAATATTTGTTGTCGATCTAGATTTTTTGGAAAACCTTCAAGGGAAGGTTCTTTAGGAGGCAGTTAAAAATTCATGAAAGGGCTTAAATTCACTGAATCAAGCTAAATAGAATGTTAATTGAACTGTCACTCTATGTTAATAGAATAGATAAGGTGAACAGGAATAGCAATCACGAGCTCTGTATGTAACAATCGTTCCGTAAACATAGAGCTACAATGAAATAGATATTATTACCATGAACCAAATAGAAAGTGTCACAATACCAAGGTTTGTAGAAGTCACCTGCTGATCCTTGCCATTAAGGTAATCTCTATCGTGGGTTGAAAGAAGTTTCTCAAGAGTTTGAGATGCATAATTTGCCTTCTCCTCAGCCTCCAACTCATCCATTCTCTCTGGGGTAAAAGGGAATGCCATTGCACCGTACCTACATATCAACTCCACGCCTTCAGTGTGAATTGGTTTGCCAAAGGGGTCGAGAATGACAATGGAAGGAATCCCCTCGATCTGAAATCTTTCAGTCAGGCTTTTCTTCGACTGCAAATCAGAAAATGGTATGGCGAGCCAGGGCATGGTCCCGTAGAATTTATCAAAGGAGTAGTGATCCTCATCGGAAGACACAAAGACAACTTCAAACTTCGCTCCATTTTCCTTGAGCTGGTTATATATCTTGGCTAATAATGGGGTGAAAGTTTGGCACTGACAGTACCAGTTTGCAGCAAAATATAATGCGATCACAGTGTCCTCCAATAGTTCGTCGACTTTCACCTGCAAGATTATGTCAGATTCTCAATTTCACACGGCTAAAGTGTTTATATGATGGAAATGGGAAGATTGGTTTCCATCGTTTGACAACATGGAGAAGGAACGGAATGATCATTCCCTTCGAAATCCTATTCCCTTCTCTGTCACTCCATTCCTTCATATAAGGGAATGGAATGACAACCAGCTAGGAATAGGAATGCAATTGTTATATTCCCCTTGTATGAGGGAATAGGCTTTACACGGCAAT
Source organism: Santalum album (assembly GCA_034195605.1). Classification (NCBI taxonomy): domain Eukaryota; kingdom Viridiplantae; phylum Streptophyta; class Magnoliopsida; order Santalales; family Santalaceae; genus Santalum; species Santalum album. The sequence goes on from CM067261.1 coordinate 446,231, forward strand.
ACCCATTCTATTGCCTTTTAGGTTATCAAATAATGGGACAATCCAAACAAATCCTAAAAGAATAATCTTTCCCTCGTATAAGGGAATGACCATTCTAGAGGATGACACTACCACTTTCTTTTATGCTTTCAGAATCACAATTTCCATTCCCACCATAAAAACTTCAATTTTTACCTGATCTTCGGTGTTCAAAAAATGTAACCCATCAGTATACAATGCAAGTTCCAATTGTCAGAAAGGATAGAACAATCATGTGCCTCTTTTGCTTGCATTAGGATCACATATAAGATCAGTCCATGGTCAATAGGGTCACCGTATTATTGGATGAAATATTATATACTTATACAATACAGTCAAGAAATTATGGCATTTCATAGTTCAAAAATTTTACAGTAAGATTCATAGCCAGCTAATAATGAAATTTTTTAATAAATGAGGACATTCTTTTTGGCCCCAGATGTGATCTCAGATGAGTTTGTCGAGAAGAATACAGAAACGTTGTGCCTGTTGCACAAACACATTAATCAATTAAGGGGCGCTGTAAGATATAATATGAAAATCATCAAAGTTGCAGCTTTCGACATCAAACGCTTAAATTTAGCTTTATTTATTATTACTGCTATTATTTTATATTACTTTTCTAAAATCATTTATAAAGACTTGCAGGGAGCTCAGAGAATGATGAAATCCAAAGTTGAAAAAGTCCTCGTATAGGATCCCGGAATAAGAAACCTTCAAGAGTAAACCCAGTTGCAGCAAGATTGGAAGAACTGAAAATTCCCATAATAATAATAATAATTAATAACAGGATACTGTAAACATGATGTCAAAAATTAATCAAAATTGCAGCTTGTGACTGTCAAACCCTTGAAGAACTTTACCTTTATTTTTATTATTATTTTTTATTACTTATCTTGATAAAATCAAGTATAAGGAACCAAAAACCCCCACCAGAAAAGAAAGGAAAAAAAAAAAAAAAGAGCTCCCTTATAAAGACATGGCGACGTAGCTAAAATATTGATGAATTTTATAGGGAAGAAAACATGATGAAGGGTGGTTCCTGGAGAGATTCCAAGAGCAAACAGTGAAAACCCAGTTGCAGCAGGATTGCAAGAACTGCTAATTCAAGAAGTAAAGGGGCTTCAAGGAAGAAAGAGGGGGTGTGAGAAGTACTTTGGATCCAGAGGAAGAGATGAGAAAATCTCTAGTTTCCGAAGTTAACAAGCGACGTAGACTCGTTTCTTTTGCACCGCTGCCGCTGCCGCTTGAAGCTTCCATTTCCACACCTCACAGTGCCCCTCCCTCCCTCTCGCGTGGGAGGTAAATGCAGCAACTCCAGAGGTGCAGTTGGTTTGATCTCCACCGCCCAAATCTCCCAGCGGTGAAGATGCATCCCACGTAAGAAGGACAGAAACGAATGGAGGAATAAAGCTTTGTATCGTTTATTTATAATTTTTAATTATTAAAATTTGTGATGAGAGAATCCGAGAAAGTCTGGGTGAAAAATTAACTCAGCCAGGATTACATTGACCATATTTTTCACTCGAGAGTTTACCTCCTCCGGGAAAGGCCTCAGGTCTCTTTACCGGATATTTATGTAAAAAATTGCTAGAGGTTAAAACGATTTCTAGAATTCTACGCTCCGTTTTCACTGGCAAACGTACTTAAAATCGCTGATCATATTATGTGTGTTTAGTAATGTTAAACATTTTCAAACATTCCTTTAAATGAACATATTAGAAAGAGAAGTAGCTTTCTTGCCCGGGGAGGAAGGGTATAGCTTAAATCAAAACCAATAAAAGGCTCTCAACCTCTGTAAGCTTCAGCTATGATTCCATTTTTCCTTCCTCCTGCATTTTTCAGCCATTCCAATCCAAACAGAACCCCCAGATTGCGATCAGATGCATCATACAACAAGGGGAATGATACGTCACGGAGCGTATACAAAAATAAATAAATAAATACCGTGTAGGTATGTGTCCGATATACATTCTGCGCATATTAACGCCCAGGTACCACCGAAGTGTATTAGAAATATGAGAAGCTGATGAGACAAAATGACTGAAGGTGTTTTGGGGTGTACATATCGCTTCAGGAATGAACAAAAATGGAAATGGAGATGAGAAGAAGCAGCAGGGGGGATAAAAGGAAGGAGGAGGAGAAGAAAATGAAAGTTCACAATTGTTCTCTTTGATGAAAAGCAACACTTTACACGTTCTACTTCCAAGTTTTGACACATTGGGATCCAATGGCTTCCTCTTTCCCTGGAGGACTCCTCGTCCCCCGTGCTGCGGCTTCTCTGTACTCTTCCTAATAAAGTTGTTCTTTTATCCGCTGTATATTATCGCATGCACTTTAGTCTGATTGTATCCGGCTTTGAATACTAATTGATTCGATTATGAAACAGGGATACAGAAACACAACCCCAACCAATCATGGAGAAGGATGGTAAGGAAGGAGGGCGTGAGAGGAAGCAATTGATTAGAAACATGAAAGTTGGGGGAGAGGGGACCCAGGGATGATTCAAGCAAGAGTGTCAAAGTTAATGATGCAGAAAGAAACCCATCCTGAGCACTCTAAGCCCCCCCCCCCCCCCCCCCCACCACATCAAGTGGTTTCAGCAGGAAAATATCCAAATCAATTGGAACACCATCACAAGGATCCCACTCCACTGTCCCCACCTCAATACAGAGAATGATTCTGCATAGTTCACTTCAAAATTATAGATGGGCTGATTATACAGTGATAAATCATGGAAGCAGTTTACCCCCACCCCTGTCCCCCTCGAAGAAAGAAAAAGAAAACAGCGATAATGCAACAATAGGGCTAATGGTGTTTGGTTCATGGAATGGGACGGAGCAGGGAGGAGTAGCTGTTCCAGGGGAATAGAATGAGAAATAGCTATTGTCATCGGTGAACCTGCATTCTAGATTGGGTTGGAATAAGCCCTCAATAAGAAAAGCTATACCGAGCTCCATAATGGACTGAACAAAGTAATAGCTATCCTGAATGAAGAGAGCTCGAATAGGATAGCTATTACCATGGACTAGACATATCATAGAGGGAAACAATAACGAGAAGTTCAGCAGAGAATTACCTTGTTCTGAAGCATACCTGTATAGAAAAAATAGTACCTCAGTGTCCCAAGAAACAAATAACATATAGAAGAGTTTTTTTTTTGTAATTACATATAGAAGAATTTAACCAACAAAGAATATAACAAAAAAGAAAGCTACGCAAATTCAGTGAATGTGAAGTGGTTCTCAACTGAATGTGTGATCATGCACAAATCTAATACACAATATAGGTTCAAATAGCCAGCCCTCGAAATACTGGGGGAATATTCAAAACAACTGATATAATATCAGCAAGAAATGAAACAAAACTCTTACGGGTGAAAATGGACACAGCAAAATTTTTGCTCCAGTAGAACTTGCAGGGAGCAGTAAAAATTTTGGCAACTCAGTTTAGTCGACTATTCTGCTGCTCAAGAACGTTGTGCAGTTGAAATTTCCGGGCTTCTTTTCTTGCTTCCCAGAGCTTGGACTTCAACTTATTTCCCCGAGTGCCACGTGGCAGTTCATGGCACTTTTCTACGGCTTCACCCATGTACTCATTCTCAGAATCAGGAGAAATGTTTTCCACATTAGAAAGCCTTCTGTTTGGCTCAGCTGACATAATCTCATTAATTTCTCCATTCCTTGGAAAGATCTCCCAAATCTTCGATACAGAAGATGCCTTCTCGTATAACTGCTTTGCGGATACTGAGCAGAAGTCAACGGTTTCAGCCTTTGGAGGATACATTCTTCCATTTTCATCTCGCTCTATGCTACTACACTCAGGGGAGCAAACTGAACCCTGAGCTGCAGCTTCAATTTCCCTTTCATTTGTTTCACCATTTTGGAGCTCTTTAACAATGGAGAAGACATCATATGAATTCGGAGCAACATATGAAAATTCATTCTGAATTTCCATTGCTTCTTGTTGGATCAACTCAGCTTTTCTCAACTCCACCGAGTCTAAGGTTTCAGTTCTAGATGCAAGAAAATCTTCTAGATCTGCTATAAGTTCATTCAACTGGCTGTATTTATTTTCAAGAGCAAGCTTTGCATCAACCAGCTTCATTTGGACCCTCTCTTCACGCCAGACCTCAGCCAATTGCAGCATCTTCCTCTCTTCCTCCATCTCCTTGTGTCTTTTTCTCGATTCTTTCTTCAATGCTTCGAGTTCAGCCTTGTCTTCTGCGATTTCCTTAGCTAGCTCATTACACACTTCCTCCATTAAAACTCTGGATTTCCTTTCTCTCTCAAACCCTTGAAAGCACCGTTTCGCATATAACTTGGAATTACCCAGTTCATTGACCAATTGCGAGTTAATTTTTTGCATCCTTTGACAATTTTTCCTTTCTCTATATAATTCAACCTTTAAGTCATCAGCAATTGTATGGATTTTCTGATGTTCTTTTTTCTGCCATGATGTATATTCTTCGTGAAGCTTTCTTAAGAAGCGCTCAAGTTGAGTTTTAGAAGACTGACGTTGGGCTTCAAGGTCTTGAATGTGGGTTCGAGCTTTTACAAGTTCTTCTTGCAGAACATTAACAAGTGAAGCAGTAGCAACGTGACTATTAGATGTTTCCCGGAGTGCACGATCCCACATTGTTGCCTCCTCCATTGCAGATTTGGAAAACAACAAGGGTGTCTTAACCTAAGAAAGAAAGAGAAAGGATGAGAAGAAATGAGAGCAGCTGAGGATTGGATACTTAAATCTAATGTAACCAAAACAAATAACTAGCCTGTGAGAAACAAGCTATAATTGTTGAGTCAACAGAAAATCTAGCAGCAGTTTAGGAATGCAGTAGCTATTCCATACGAATAGAATATGTAGGGAATAGCTAGTTCTATGGACCATGGGCGGAACAGGTAAGGATAAGATATTTTTCATACCAAAACATTACATTAAAATCCAGTAGTTTAAAAAGACTAAACCTAAAAGTAGGAGTTTATGGTGTTAAAACTAAAACTAGGAGTTTATGGTGGGACTGGGACAAAGATATATGTGATAGGTTGATACATGGAACCATAATGCTATGAGCATTCTTGAATACTAATCCTGGCATTGCATGTACGATAATGAAGGCTTGGGCACGTCATGAACTTAAAGAATCACCTTAGTCAAAATTCCATTCCTTTGAGCACATGTGTGAAGGGCATTCTGCAATAGATTCTCTCTTTCAGTACCGGAATCTATGCTTTGGAGATGACTTGGAAATGTAATCTTTGCATATCCCTTCTCACGCTGTATCAATCGACCAAATTGAAATATTTAGAAATTGGCAAAAGGCACCTTGAAATTTTAATAACTCCACACAAAGAACTTTTCAGCTTCCCGCAGATAGAACGGTGAATCAAGCAATAGCAACTGAAAGCGTACTTCAAGCTTTACATAGAAAAAGAGCATATGCAGTTCAAGAATTGAATTTCAAGCATCACAGATTTAAACAAAACAGAAAGGCAATGCATGTAAAGATAATACAGGTTTAGAGCTTGGATGCTAAGAAAATGCAAGAAAAAGAAAACCCAACGTTGAATCTTCAGCCTTTAAGTTGTCTTTGGCTACAATGACCGAACTCGAATCAATGTAAGCAAATAGTGATCCTTTCTAGTCTCAGTAACCTGGAATTTCTAGTTAAATCAGCAAAAACCTAACATAAAGAATTCCAAGTCCTCTTCTTCTCCAACATTTTCCAGGAACCAAACGAACCACTATAAAAACAGAAAAAGCATTCACAAAACCACAAAGCTTGCATAAAAGTATAAAATAAAAAAGAAGAAAAAAATCAAAACAATCGGGAGTTGCGGAGATATACAGAGTTACCACTCAAACAGTCAGTACCTCAAACCCTAACCGATCCGCCTGCCGAGATTTCCCTACTCGAATTTTACTGCCCCGACCATTACCGGAAACCTCGCCCGCCGGTCGCAGGCGCCAGAGCGCCGCCGCGAGTTTTCTCACTGAAACCGAATCACCGTCTCTGACCCATCGAAAAGCTCGCTGATGGGTCACCGGGGGATCATGGAACTTCCAGTTTAAGAAAGGAGTGGATAAAGCGCTAGATTTTCCGACAGGTGTTCCGGATCTTCGGAGCCGGATTCCGGCACCGGAGAAGGCCAGCGCCCTGATTTTCGGGCGACTGAAACAGAGATCAGTGGTGTCAGGGGAGAGGATCCCAGCTGCAAAGTTCATTTCCAGGGGAGAGGTTTGCTCGCCATTAGAGCTTCAGAGGAGCTCCAATGGAAAGTGAAAGAGGGAGAGTTGGGGGAGGCCCCTTTTCCGGAGTTACTACCATGTAGCTCCACGCAATTGGGTGGGCGGTTCGGTTCCGAAGGTATTGTCATGTAGCCCCGCGTAATTGGGTGGGCGGATCGGTTACGAGCGAGTGCAATACGAGTCACGATCAAGGCATGCGGGACAATGATGGGTTAAACAAATTAATGAGTCAAGAACTTATCTTGGCGGGGCAACTTTTTTATTTTTATTTTTTTATAGTATTTTTATAAATTAATAAATATTTTATAAAAACTCTAGGTTTAAATCTAAAAAAAGTATGAAATTTTTTTAATTAGGAATAATAATTGAACGGATTACAGGTGATTCAAGATGGATTACTGTCAAGACGGGCTAATCAGTGGTTGCTTGAGATTATTTTACGAGTCGAGTGGAATTATATAACGAATAGATCGAATTATACAACAAGTTAGCTGGTGGGTCAAGCGTTGAGTTTGATGGTTCTAATCACGGGTAATAGAACACTTTCCTCCACGAAGTCTAGAATTTATGTTTTAAAAGTGAGTAATCTGAGCCTCATTTTGGAATTGAGGCTCAATTTACTTATATAACACACATAAAAAAAACATTAGAATGAGCACACCTAAAGCGAACACAAAATGAGCACACACTAATTTGGACTTGTTCTAGAAATCTCACCCGTACAAATTGAAAGAACATGAAAAAATAGGATGGACCTGCTTGGGGATGCATAGGGTCTTCATTTATAAGATGAAAATTATAATGACTAAGATCTCTTTATATTAAAATATTTAGATGAAGGCTCTATATATCACCAAATTGTAGGAAGATTAGTAGGCCCTCCTATTTTTTCATGCTCTTTCAATTCGTACAAGTGGAATTTCCAAAGTTGGTCCAATTGGTGTGTGCCTATTTTGTACTTACTTATATGTGCTCATTATATATATAGAAGAGAATGATAATATCATGTCCTACATATCTGTATATTTTAATTTGATGGAAGGATTTTAATTGGATGGAAGGTTTCAAAATCAAGATTTTTATGAAACAAAGAAATGAAATGATTCGTTTGGGGAGGGAAAAGAATTTAATGAAACTTTTATAATTTTTAAATTACTCAAGAAATAATGAAGACTAAAAATAACAAGTTTGAAGCTTGAGGCATTTATTGGTATTTTGACACAACATTAACCTTAATTAATCCGAAAAAGGTAAACCCTAATAAGCCTTACACAAAATCAATTAATATTTTTATTTAATATTTAAACCAGAATACTAAAAATCAATATGAATATTGCAGATTAAAATTTGAAGTCTGTATCTGAATAATTGTGTTTGTTTGCTAACTAATTTGTGAAAGAATCTGAATAAGCTATATTTTCCCATTTTGTCCCTATTATTATGCTATTTTGTCGAATAATCAATTTCATGTCCCGAAAATGAAATAAGAGAAGAAGTAAGAAAATAAGGTAAAAGAAAACCGAAATCAAGTAAGGTGTTAAAAATGGAAGGGGAAAAAAAGAAATCAGAAAAGGTGTAAAAGAAAAAAAGAAAAAGAAAAACAAATTGGTTCTTTTCCTCCCCTTCGGCTTCTTCCCTCCTCCCGGTTCTTCTGCAACTCATTCTTCTTCATTTTTTTTCTTTGTATTTTGTCAAACACAAAATCTAATAATGATTTGAGGATATGATTTCATTCCAATTCCAAAATTAGGGTATGATCTCATTTTTTAAGGATTTAATTTGAAATCAATTTTTTTTCAGTTTAATTCTAAATCAACTCAAAATCAGTGCTTGGTTCGAAACCAAACCAACCTAAAATCAGAATTTTGATTTCATTTTCGACATCCAAGTCAAAGAGTTTAATTCATTATCAAACCTTTTTGAGTTTGATTTCATCAAACCCAAAACTTGAGGTTTGATTTTGAATCAAAACCCCAAATTGTGATGGTGGGGATGGGGCAGTGATGGCAGTGGCTTCACGGGGCATTGAAGGAGTTGTTGTGGGTGGAAGCAGATTGGGGAAGAGAAGTGAGAGGGGTGTGGTGGAAATTATGGAAAATTATGAGAGATATTTTTATTTCATGGATCTGAATGGGACATCTGAAGGGGGATTGTTTTCTTGTAACCGAAACAATCTTTTAGGAAAAATTTAAAATATTTTGATATTTATATTAAATAGGATAATTCTTGAATGAGAAGATTGTTATCTTATAGCCGAAACAATTCCTATAAAGAAAGGAAGAGCGTCTATTGGGAGATGTTAGAAAGGGCTCGGGGAGATGCTTCACGCTCATTATAACAAGTTGGAGCAATAGTACATATACATCCTTTACATAATTTTTACACCAAAAAAGTGACGTAGTAGAATATGTAGGATTCTTTTTGAGTGGTATTTTGGTTAAATAACAATACAAAACCACACATATTCTGTCACGTTACCATTTTCAATATGAAAATTTTGTAAATGATGTATATGTAGTATTTTCCTAACAAGTTGTCATATAAATGAATGATACTTCTCATTTCATATATTAAATAATATATAATATATTTATTTTAATTATCTAATTACTTGCCAATTTAGGAAATTTTTATGTTCATCAATGGCAAGCTAGTTACCCATATTAGCGAAGAGGTGGATTTAGAAGTGGGTGATAGGGTGGCCAAAAACAACATAAAATTTCCGTGTTTTTAATAAATCCTTCAAACTTGCTTATTTCTATGACCAAGATGAATGGCTTCAATTCACTATCATTTACTAGTTAATTGGCAAAGAAAACAATTGGTTACTAGCCATTTTACAATGCATGTAACCTTTTATCCAAAGGCAAAAGGAATGAATTTTTTCTTAAAGTACAATATTTGAAAAAAGCAAATGGTAAGCCTACTCCCACCTTTTTAGGGTTTTCTCAAAATATGGAACCATGATTTCAATCCATTGTTTTTTTTTAGTGCTACTACACCTGCAGTGTGCAGACACGACGCGGAAACACTGAACTCGCAGTTTCAAACCACAAGTTTAGACTCGGATTTTTGAAACATCAATTCAAAGTCAGCTAGTAGCTGCAGCAAGCTTTTGAAGGTGTCTTTAGGACTTGAGTGTTTGAAGCTCGATTTTAAACTCAAGTTTATTTCCACTATATTTACCTTGTAGAACTTGAATTCATTGTAACATGTCCGAAATATTTCCACATCAACCTTTCTAGATTTTCTCTTCCTCCTTTAAAGTTGTGATGGACTTATCAATGGTTACAATACTTTGTTACCGGGGAGGGAAAATCGTAGAGAATTCACACCACTCTCTCAATTATGTTAGCGATAGCTCGTAGACGATGATTATGTAGTTTGAGGGTGCAACCCTCGATCTTTGCTTGATCAAGTGTGGCTGTTGTTATCCCTTGTATGCAGCATATACAGAGTAAGCATCGCGTTTAAGTGCCCCATAATTAAAAAGTTGGGGCACATTGAGAAAAGCGTGAAAAAATAGAGCATGTTTATCAATTCAATTCCCAAATACGATATTCTAAGAAAAAATGTAAAAGGAATAGCATTTTCTTTTAGAAAATAGAATAATAACAAGCAAGGGAAAATTTTAGTCACATTAATTATCATGGCCAGCCAGTAATTAAAGACTGTACATTGCGGTCCATTCTCCTTTGTAAGATTTGGATAAATTTGATTCCAACATTTTGATATGATATGACTGTAATTATCACATTCATCAAAATGGGCCTTGCCCCATTGCACAGCCCCTCATCGGTTAAACTCACAAAAGCAAGTAATTAAGCTTTATATTAGCATAAAGAAAAGAGAAAAACTCAAATGAGAGCGCAAGGCGCTATCTGGATATGCTTAGAAACAACACATACAAAAAATAGAAATAATGCCATACAATGCCAAAGGCCAGCAAAATACAGTCAGAGGTCAAAAGACAAATACAAAAAACATCAACAACTTAGATTATACAATTCAAGAAAAGTAATATGCTTAGCACAAAAAAGTCAAGTCATAGCTGCAGCTGTGAAAGGGAGAAGCTAATAAAAATCCCATCAGAATCTAAGCCTATGCTAGAGAACCCAATGCAGGATATTTGAGTACATCTTCTTATGCACTTTCATTCCATGCGGTAAGTCTTCCTATACGCTTTTTTAATACCCCTAACATTTTCCTTTATCGATATCACAACTCTCTTTTAATAGGTTTTTATTCCTATAAGGAATTTGAAGTTTGGAATGGCACCCATTTCCTTTTTTCCTTTGAGCACTACTTTCTTCTTGGAAATTAAGCAATGTACGGGGTCCCTTTCCTCATAAGAGGCATCTATTCTGCCCCCACCAATTGAGATTGATTAGTATTCTTCGGCCCGATACGGCTCTAAAGAACCATTATGTATGAATTAACCAAGAGTAATGCTGCTCAACCCTTACCCCACCAAAACTCTTAAAGCTATCGTATAATTTGGTGGATTTTATGTACGCTTTTTCATTGTGAAGCAAACCAAAAGTTGTGAGAGCTTTAAGAATTTGAGTGAGATATATGAGGAAAGAATATTATTTTGTGAGTAGCATACTTGAAGCAAATCCATCTATTTATCCAAATGATACATGTCATTCGCTTGTGCGGCAAATAACTTTATTAAATAAGTAGAGGAACTGTTCCCAACATACCTATACGGGAGTTTAAAAAAAATAAGAATGTGCACCCCTTAAATTAAGCAAGCATGAGACATGCAAATTTTGATGAGATTTGAGCTGATGCACACCTGCTATCAAAATAATAAAATAATATATATAATTTAAGTTATAGTATGTGTAAGTAAATACAAAAAGTCAAATCTCATAACTATTTGATTAAGTGCGTGTTCATTTACTCCCTCAAAGAAAGAATATGAGCGGCGTGCCATCTCCATGATGAAAAGTGAGATTCATACATTTTTTCAGTGCACATTTATTAACATCTACCATTTTCCCTTCATTATTTGTGTGGGCCTAATTTAATTGCTGAAATTCCCTATTTTGTTCGCTGCATCAACTTCAAAAATGTTTCCTTCAAAAAGTTTTTCACCACCTCAAACAAACACACAAACTCAAGGGACTACCCAATCAAATCTCACCACATCAAATTATTGAGAATTTATGAAGTAATCCCCATCTAAGCCCAAAACTTTTGGAAGAAACCCATGCATCAAGAAGTGATTATATCTCACGCGTCTCTTATAGCTTAGACAACTGGCATTCAATAACTGAGTTTGATTAGTTTTTGTATGCTGAATGATTAGAAGGCGTAACAAGAGATGGTGAATATATAAGAATAAAACTACATATCAATTTTGCCCTATGCCATTGTTTCTATTTATTTTTTAATTAATTTATGCCTTCACATTTATTAATTAATTCACAGCTTTACTTTTTTAATATCAACACCCCAAATCAAAAAAAAATTCCAATTAAAATTAAAAATTCTCAAATTTTGAAATCTCTAATCGTTACATTGAAACTAAGAATCAAAATTACAAAAAAAATTCTGAAATCAGTAGCCTCAAAATCAAATTCTCTTGTCCACGTTTAAACCAAAGACCATTGAAGCGTTCTACAGTAGACTTCACGATGGGTGTTCTTCCAATTTATTCTTTAAATTTAACTGCCGAATACTCATTCGGCAAGAGAATTTTCAGATCCTTTTAGTGGGATTATTAAATATTTTGAATGGACATAAATGAATTTAGTGGAAACAAGTGTCACTTTAAAATAATGTTAATCATTTAAAAAAAAAACAATACCATCTAAATTTCACTATTTATTTATAGGGGTAAGCACCGCATGTATGATGATGGGTCCGCTTCTATATTTGAGGCGGGGCCCACCTCCTGACAGTCCATGTAATCAAGTTTATGTTTTTTTGCTCAATATGTAGCCAAGTTTCAATTCTTTTTTCTTTTTTCTTTTAAAGAAAAAATCTTAGTTTTGATTGGGTCATAAAGTTGCAATATGATTAAAGTAAAATTTTTCTCTTTTCTCTCTCTCTCTGTTTTTTTTTTTTGAAAACTCGAATTCAACTCAAATGGCTTATTCGGATTCATCTGAACTTATAAAATAAGGGAGGCGAAATTCTCTCTCTTTTTTTATTACAAGTTACTGGAAGGGGATGAAGAGTTGAGCCTTGAACCTATGTCCAAGGAGAGGCTACCTTACTACTAGCCCAACTTGACTCCCCAAAGGTTTTCATCTGTTGAATATACATTTCCAATGTATTAGAACATCTATTACGCCAAAGAAAATGGCAATATATATATATATATATATATATGTATATATGTATGTATGTATATATGTATGTACATATTCTATTGGATGCATGTGCATTTATTAGTAAAAAATATATATATATATATGTACAGTATTTGGGAAGAGAATATTAAGATTTTCATCTCACATTGCTATAGAAATCACCTCCAATGAAAAATGAAAAATCCATCATTTTATTCATTCTCGTGTTTCAAACACCGAAAAGAATAGTTTAATCATTTCGACATTTATTTTGAGGTATATCAAAGCATACCTACGGCACCAATGACATGGCAATCTTACACATTAATGAGTGTAAAGGTGTAAAGTGGGTGGATTGGGTTGGTTTTGAGTCATTTTTCACCCAACTCACCTAAATTTTGAGGCGGGTTAAGAAATTTTTATCCGATCTAAGGTGGGTCGAGTGAAATGTAGGTCAAAAAAAAAAAAAAACCCATCTCACCAAATATAAAGCAATTCGATCATGCCACAACTATATATACGAGAAAACTTCTCCGTTATAGTATTCACTTATTAAAGTAGTGGTACAGACCAATAAATCACCCCGCCTCAGTTATTCATTAAGGAAAGTAAGAAAGCGTTTTCTTCCATGCTCTTACTTTATTTTCATAATATAGTCACTATTCTACATTACTATTTTTTGTTTAGCCATTGACATGAATCCATATTTTATAGCCTTGTTTTTTGTTTTTCCCCATCTATTACTTATTGTTCATTCCCATTATTATACTATAGGTCCCATTTTCATCCGGTTTTTAAAAATTAAAAAGTATGAATGAGTTGTTTTTCAAATATTTTTTTAGTATATAAACCATAATTTATTTTTTGTGGGTGGAAGTCATTATATTTTATGCTTTTAAAAAAGAGAATATTTTTTATTTTTACGTTTTTAGAGTATTTATTTCTAAAGCATTAAAACTCGCAAACAAGTAGAAAATAGCAAAAGGAAATATGAAAAAAATTGAACACATATTTAATAAAAGGGGTACTCACTGCTTACTCTGGAAACAAAAATAAAAAAAGAAAAAGAATGGTGTTAGTGGTAAGTTAAAAATAGTAAAAAGGGAAAGTAGGCCAAAAATATAGCTAATTTGCTATTGTAGAGTGATTTTATTAGTATGTACCAAAGAAGTTTTTCTCCTAATATACACACTAAATAGCTAAATTTATTCAATCCAATCAAACTACAACTAATATAACAAAGTAACTGAATTCAGCAGCAATTAACATACTAAATTGACAAAATTTAATATGTATACACACACACATATAGTTATGCTTATAATATTTTATCAATAAATTAAAGCATAATTTGAAAGTGTACATATATTAATTATATTTTTTTAACATTAAGTCAGGTGCATCGGGTCTTATCACCTCAAAAATAATTTCACCTGCAAACCCAATTCGGTCCGACTTAACTCAATATCACAAAATCAACCCACCTCACATGAGAAGGTCTGTTAGTTTTTCGATTTTTTGGGTGGGCCGATTTAGCGAATGAGGGGATTTTTTTGTACGCCGTTAATTGCGTGTTCTAAAGATAGATAAATCGTGAAAATTAAATTGGGCACATATATATAATTTGGTGGTCAAACTGACTAAAGTAGGCAATTATAATGGAAATGCAATGACCATTAGATCCACTTCAAAATAAATCATAATGGAAAATGCAATGACTATTAGAGCTACTTAAAAATATGCAACATTGTAAACCCCTAAAATGCTCTACTTTAGTAAATTAAGAAAATCACCCAATTCATGAGCAGGACGCGCGTGAGGGTGGGAGGACAGTTGATTGATGCGGGGGAAAGTGTGAAGATCAAATAAAGAGCATTTACCGTACATCCCAGTTTGTTTTATTTATTTATTTATTTATTTTTTATTCCCATCCATGGTGGCGGTGTGGGGTCTTCGCTAATGGGTACTTACAGCTGTTGCATTTGCTGCTTCTCTGCTTTTGTCCCCACGCACTTAACAGGCGCTCATTCATGGCGCCTCAACAAACTCAACTCTCTCCCTCATTTTGATTCCAACCATGTTGCTCCTCTCTTCATTTATTTCTCACGCTCAATTTCCTTCAGCTTCCTTGATTTCCAAGCTTAATTCTTTTTCACAAAGATCAATCCTTTTTTGTTAACCTTGATTCTGGTTCATTCTAGGAAGAGTGCATCATCTCCCTCCATCTCCTTTATCTTACTTCTACCATGCGTTCCTCTTTTTTTCTTTTTTGTTTGTTCTCTCGCGCTCAGTTTCCCTCCGGTTCTTTGATTCCCAAGCCTGATTCTTTTTGACAAAGATCAATCCTTTTTTTTTTCCTTCCCGGTGAACATTAATTTTATTTTGGGCGTTTTGTTGCTTAGGAGTAAACGAGGTGTAGGCATGAGAGAAGGGGTTTCGCCAAATCTCAGTCTCAGCATTCTCAAAGTGATTTTACTGCTTCACTGTGTGTACTCAGTTCTAATTACTTTATTTCTTCTATAGTTGTTGTTTATTTTGCCTGATCTCTGAGTTTATTACTTAGATCGTGTCAATCGGTTTATTTTCGATATAAATTGACTAGGGTTGACTGACAATCACTTTATGACGAGTTTATGGAAATGATATTTGGCCATTTGTTAGGTGTTTTGGGTTGGCTTCTCCCCAACTCTTGTGGGTGGGGTGCTTTGGCCATGATTTTGTAATCTTAGGATTGGCATGGTTATCTATTTTTATTGAATTTTTTTTCCTTTGCATTATTGATCTTTTTCATTGTGTTAGCTGGATTTTCTATGTTCTGGAAAGTGGGGAATCAGTATGAATCTGGGTTGAGGTCAGGATCGGGAGTTTGAGGCTCCATTATTAGTATTCCAAACCCCCTTGCAGAAGCAGAGTGATGATAGGCTTCTTGTGGTAGGCAAGCTGTTATTTAGATGGTTTGAGCAATATATACCTTGATGCCCCTAGTTATGCTATAATATTCCGTTTTTGATATATGGGTAATTGGCAGTGTCAATTTCAGGTCAGTTATGAATAATGGAGAAGTCATAGTCTGAGCCTCTCTTTGGTAAATAGCTCATCTGCGATGCTGATAGGGTAAATGTTGTTGGATTATAGAAAGGAAAAATATAGCTATGGTATTTTATTTGTTCGAAATACCACCCTTGCCCAAGTATAAGAAGAAGACTAGGAATTGCTAGTTAGAGTAGTAAGAGACTATACCTTTTTGGCAAATTACTCTAGATAAAGTCTGGCTCTAAGCCAACTAGTAACTCAGTCTTTAAGTGACCGACCTCAAATAGGTGCCCCCCTTGCAAGGAAGAGTCGGAGTGTATTTCTCATCTTCTGTTAGACTGCAAGTGGAAAGAAAACTTTGGGATTTCTCTTTGGACATTGTGGGCATCAAACGGGTTATGGCTGGAAATGGTGGAGCAGATTTATTAGCCTGGAGTGGGTTTAAATGATCTAAAAAGAGGAGGAAGTTTTTATCCCTTGATTCCTATCTTCATTATTTGCCCCATTTGGAAAGAAAGAAACAAAAAGCTATTTGGTAGGGATGCACTGAACAAACTCGAAGAAAACTGGATATATAATACGAGAGAGTGGACAGTTTGCCGTAGTTCTGTGAATATAGATAATTGTTATGAGTTAGTTGAGCTTTTAGCTTTGTAACCTTTTGCTCTCTTGTGCTTGGGTTGCACCATCTTGTAATGCATTTCACTTTTCATTGTTATAAAATAAAAAATAAAAAAAAGTGACAGACCTCAAATAGTTGAGATGAAAGCCTTCATTGATTTTTTTTCCCCTTTTCTTATGCACTTGTCAAAAGTATATGAAGCGACTCCCTAATACTGTAACACTGCATGGTCTCTGGAAACTGAATTTTGCAATTTTGTCAGAAATCCTTTTGCATGGCCTTGTCTTATTTTCCTGAAATGAAGTTAGGTCCATCTGAGGTCTAAAGTTTGTAGTTCCTTTAGAAAGGGAATTTGGGGAGTAGCATGGGTGTTATGGATTGAAGTGCTTCAGGTAATGGCGAGGGGGATTTATTGTTTTCCCTTTTACCCTTATCTTGTCGATAGATTTTGGTCTCGCGAGACTTGGCTGAATATCATATATTTGCAATCAAGATTTTACGTGTATCTTATATTTGAATTAAAAACTGGGAGTTTTCCTGTATTTGAAAATAAAAATTTTAAAAATTCAGTTTGAATGAAAGCTAGTGGTGCATGTTAGTTTGCATTAGAAGACTCTCCTCTATGCATATTATAAATATATTGCAATTCATATGATATTTATCCCACTGTCCTGTTTTCCTTGGTCAGATCTCCCTGAAACCTTTTGCACCCCAATGCATTATCTGAAGGGTTCTGGAACAATGCTATCTAGGGCTGATTCCATTTTCCCCACAACCTCCCCAAGTGGGGTTCCTCGGCCACTACTCCCTCTTCTGGCGCCTTCACCACAGACACCATTCCTAAACTACAGTGTACCAAAATTGTCAGGTTCTTTCCTTTACTCCGCTACACTTATGCGATTTTGGATATGGAATTTGGTTTGTGTTATCAGCAAGGGTAATTTAGTCTTTTCAGTTATATTATTATTGTCAGCCAAGGGCTTACAATGTGTAGCCTATATATATATGCAACTCTCTCATTTACTGTAATATAATAAATAGAAGTTGCATTTGATGAGGATCTCGAGATTCTCTTAAGAGAAAAGGTAGCCCTTTGTTATGAGCTGGTCTCTAATCTAATCATTCTTTCTTCTTCTGATATGATTAGAGGCCGGTTGTGTTTGGCCAAGTGGTGTCTGGACCAAGAGTGACCGAAATTGTGTTTTGGCCCAAGAGTGGCCCAAGTTGTGTTCGGAATGGAACCTTGATAGTTTCAAAAGTGAATGACACCGCACGCTTGATGCAGATTTCTTTCTTGCAGGACTCTGTACTTTAAACTTCACTGCTGCTGAAACTATGCTGAGTATAACTGCAACTGATTGCTTGTCAGTCTTTGCACCATATCTGGCCGGCTTAGTCTGTTGTCCACAAGTGGAAGCTGCTCTTGTAATTCTCCTCGGTCAGTACAGTAAAGATTCCAAATCACTCGCGTTGAATGAAAACCTCGCGAAGCACTGCCTATCAGATGTTGAGCAAATTCTAGCTAATCAAGGTGCCAGCAATGACCTTAGGCAGATTTGCTCAATCCGGCCGTCAAATCTCACCGAAGCCACTTGTCCAGTCAAAGAAGTCAGCGAATTTGAAGGGATGGTCGACTCTTTTAAGCTTCTTTCTGCTTGTGAAAATATTGATCCTGTGAAAGAATGCTGTGACCAAACCTGTCAAAATGCCATATCAGAAGCTGCTACAAAAATTGCATCGAGACCCTATGACTCACCTGAGGACTCAACTATATTTGTCAATTGTAAAGGTATTGTACTCCGATGGCTAGCTAGTAAACTTAGTCCTCCTCGCGCAAAGGACGTCATCAGAGGGCTGTCTAATTGCCATGTTAATAAGGGTGAGCACTTAACTAATACATTGATTGTTTTTAATGGAAAAATGATGTTGAGAATGAGCTAAGACTTATGGCTTAATAATTGGGACTTTGGTCTATGAGACACTTCACTTTATTTTGTATTTTTAAAGGGAATGAAAGAGTTGACCCTTAGGCAAAAAGTAAAAGCATTTATAACTACGGAAGATTGAATGTGAATATATGCTTTCTTTTTTTTTTTTCAAATTTTTTTTTCATCTTTCCAAATATAACCATTACATTTATTGAGGTTTAGTTTGGTCTAAGGAATGAAATTTGATGGAATGGATTTTAAATTGAAAATGTAGTAACAAGTGGAATGCTTCATTCCATAGCTCTAAAAAAGCTAGAGTGTGGAAAGGAGCATTCCTTTGTGTGAGGGTAGGAATGGCCACTCCCTTGCTTTAGCTCTTTTTGAGTTATGATGATGGGAGTGTCAATGGAATGACACATTCTATCGAAATCCTCATTTCACCTTTTAAACCCATTCCATTCTAAACAAGGCATAATTTAGAAAAGTTAGATTGTCTAGGTCTTATGCTATTTATATCCTGGCATAGACCTGATGAATGTGACTACCTTGATTCATGAACATCACTTTTTCAGATCGTGTTGATAGAGTCTAGCTCTTTAGTAATATTCTTATCTTTATTTATTTATTTATTTTTGTATGCTTAAATTTTTGAGAAAGAATTACTTGTACAACATTTGCCTTTTCCATTGTTCGAGGCATGCTCATTACTTGAAGTTAAATATATCCAATGATCCCATCTCCATAAACTGGACTCATCTGTCATTTCTTTTTTTACATCAGGATGTCCTCTGGTCTTTCCAGACATTAGTAGTGTGGCAAAGAGATGTGGGAATGGGACAGATAATCATACGGCATGTTGTGATGCAATGGGGAGCTATATGTCAATTTTGCAAAATCAGAGTTTCGTAACGAACTTGCAAGCTTTGAATTGTGCTGCATCACTTGGAATGAAGCTGCAGAAAGAGAATATCACTGAAAATGTTTATAGCCTTTGTCAGATAACCCTCAAAGATTTCTCTGTGCAAGGTTCTGCTTCCGATTTCTCCTCTGGCACTAAGGACTAGTTTGGATGGAAATGGAATGAGAATGGGAATGCTGATAACATAAAATGTAATGGAATGGTCATTTCCTCCCAATGACCATTCCAGTCCCTCAAATGAGAGAATTACCATTCCATTCTTACCATTCAAATGCAACTTTAGTTACTTTTAATCCCATTAATAAGTTTCATACTAACACGTTGATCCTTTGCCCTACTTTTGCCATGATTTTGACTTGCTGGACCTCCATTTTTACTACAGCTGCTGCAAATGAAGGTAGTACAAGTACTTGAATTAATTATGTAATTTTGTTCATCAAATTTGAGGGTTTCTTTCTTTCTTTTTTTTTTTTTTGTTTCCATGTTTGGGTTCTCTTTTTGTATCATTGAAGTGGTTTACTTATAGTTATGGTGTAATTCAACTAAGGATTTCTTCAACTTGCTTTATCACAGCCTCTTTTGGAGTGCAGTCTGGATGCCTTTTGCCAAGTTTGCCTACAGATGTAACACTCGACAAATCTGCAGGAGTCAGTTTCCTTTGCGATTTGAATGACAATATTCCAGCTCCTTGGTCGACTACATCTCGATTACCAGTCTCTTCTTGCAATAAAAGTATGCCAAACATTTTTCTTTACCTTCATTATTGACATGTTTGAATGACTGGAATGGAAATGGGAACAGGAATACTGACTCTCATTCCCCTGTTTGATATCCCTTTTCGAAGGCAGGAATTGGACTAGGAATGGGAATGGGGATTCTATTATTTGATAACATGGAAGGGATTCTATTATTTGATAAAATAAGAGGGATTGAACCGATCATTTCCTTGGATTGGCCATTCCTATCCCCATTCCTTTGTCATTCCATTCTCATTCCCATTTCACTCCCACGATTCAGATGGAAGGAAAGGGATTGTGATGGTCATTCCCTTATTCTATTCTTATTCTAATTCCCTAGTCATTCCATTCTCGCCATTCAAAGGCAGCCTGAATTGAGCATCTCTTGGGTTGCGTTTGAATTGTAGGCATGGAAATAGGAATGGAATGACAAGAGAATGGGAAACAGTGAAATCGGAATACATATTCTGACTCCCATTCCTACCATTCAAACATATCCTTATTGAATAATATGCTTCTTTGCTTGGAAGTGGTCCTCAAAAGCAAAGAAAAAAGGGAAAAAAAAAAAAAACTTCTTTTTGTCTTACTCCGTGGTTGCTTTGACTGCAGGTGTCAAGATTCCTGCATTGCCTGCAGTAGCATCCGCTCAAAGTGGTGAGAAAGCCCATTCTTTTCTCCTATTAATATTGATTAATATGACCCTGGTGGACCTGGTGGAGATTATCAGGACCATTCCTATAATGAAAGCTGAAATGATATAGTCCTGCCATTGGATGGATAAAGAGGGATGAGAGTCTTGAAACTAGTTAGATTTCTCGGCAAGTCTTACATAATAGAGAAAAAATATAAAGCCCACTCCCAAAATCCTCCCACCTCTCCGAACCGTAAATACAAGAATCAGCCTAAAAGCTCCTTCAGAAGCCACAATTATGGTGACACTTGACATAATGAACGACTTTGGGAAGATCTCTGATACCCTACATTGATCTTCTCTTTCTTACAGATGCCCCTCTTGTCTTCAATATGCCTTCTCCATTTGCAGCGCAATCCTTATCCTTGGTGTTAAATTGGCTACATTTTGATATCATGCATAATACTTATATGGCTGTCACAACTCTCAATCTTATCGCTGGTACGATTGAAAAGCACTAACCAGCTCTTCCAATGTACCCTCAGTTTATCCCTACCAAGGCAAGTGAGAGAATCCCATTGCTAAACATGGTGGGGCATTCCTTACAGCCTGTTTGGTTTGTGGGATAGAATAGAGTGGGATGTAAGAGCTATTCCATAGGAGTAGAACTTGTAAAATTTGCTATTACTTATTTCAATAGACTATGAGTTGAATAACATATTCTCAAGGGTCATGAGTGGAATGGGTGTTCTTGAATAGGCAGAAGGCATTGAAGTGAACCAAATGAGATAATAGCTATTCTGAAGGAATAATTATTGCCATGTAGGAAACATGACCGAAGTGTCTATGATGCATGCAAACAATTCTTCAAGCAACATAATACCTAATTCCAAAACTGATGAGAGACTCTCAATGCTCCCCACATCACATGTACAACACAGGAACAATGGCCAATTTTATTAAGAGTCCTTACAGTTTTTGCACCAAACTCTAAATAATTGAATCACTAAATCACTGAATTGCTGAAACTAAGGCTGGTTATGGATTTAAACTTTAACGATCATTATTACTGTCCCATTTTTGACAATATTGTTTCATATGTTTTTCAGGTCTTAATAATAAAGATTCTGTTTTCTCTGTGTTTTTCACTTGTGTTGCGGCACTCATGATGGCCCTATTTGGCTAATTGAAGACATTTTCGCTTTCTCCGTCCAATTTGAGCTTCTCTTCACACAGGTCTTACTAGTCCCAGAAGAACTAGGGTAATTTGTCGAAGATCATGCCAAAAGGGGTCTTATTTTCATCGAGGTCTGACCTATTTCTGTATGGGTTGGATTGGATGCATGCTTTGGAAAATCTGAGGTGAAACGTGTTTGTTTCCTGGTAGTTATTCTAATTTTTCGAGATTCTTGCTTGCTGTGGCAGTTTGTGTTTTTTTTTTTTTTTTGGTAGACAGAAAAAGTTTAGAAAATTCAGATCATGTTTGTAATTATTCGCGAGTATATAATGTATAAGAGGATTGTAGAAGACACTGTTTTGCTCTTACAATCTATAAATGTATTTTTAATGTTGTAACCAATTTGTACAAGCAGTGGGACTCATGTTTCTGAGATAAATTAGTGTGTTTTTCCACATGAATTGATGCTAATTGACATATGAGTTGGGAGGATGTGAAGCTCTCTCCATAATTTTTCTTTTTTTTTTTTCCTGGTAAATGTTTTATGTGTATGATATGTACATGGAAGAGTCGTTTAAATTGCAGGTAATATGTATGAGAACATGTTGATTTTCATACCATTGTTTAATAACATAAGAATTAAAGTATGAGAATGTTGACTTTTAGATCATTATTTAATGACATAAGAAGTAAGGTTGTGGTGGAAATTGAAGGACACAGGAGTGGGAATAAGAATCCTTTCAAATGAGTACAGTGGAAGGGAACTTATATTACCAATTAATGACGTGAGAATGTTGATTACATTCCATTGTTTGATAACAGAATTATTATGTTTTTTATGGTGAGACTGAAATGAAAATAGGAAGATAATGATAAACGAATGGGAGTAAAGATGGAGTGACCTCTCCCGTATGAGAAAATGTCCATCATAGCAAAAATGACTGACGGGTTTAAAACATTCTTAATTCAACCATCTAAACAAGATCAATGGGTAGCATTCCCATTAACTTTGGAAACGCTGTAGGACTAGTATCTGTTTCTCTCCATTTGTTATGGAAGTTTGACTCTTCATTTTTGCGTTTGAATGCACGTCACGTATTTAAATACAATCACGAGCATCTGTATAAAGTGAAGTTATTTATTTATTTATTTATTTTTTATAGTTTAAATTGAACGGTAAATAAATGAATTGTTAAAATTGCATGAAGAAAAAAGAAAAAAGAAAATGAAAACTCGTGTATGATACGAAAGAAGAGGGAAAAGAGGAGAAAAGAAACGAATTTCCCCCACTTTTCCGCTGTTTCTTCCTCACCCAGAACCAGCCAACAACGGATTTCACGATTTATTGATTGATTCTTCCGTTTCTCTCTCTCTCTCTCTCTCTCTCTCTGTGTCTCGCGCATTGCGGCTCTTCTGGCTGAAAATCTGTGCAAGACCTAAGACTTTTTTGGTAAGTTCTTTAAATCGCAGTAAGGTTTTGATTTTATACACTGCGAGTGATTATTGGCTCTTCTAACATAGTAAATGCACGTAGAACTAGTTTATTGTTAAACCCTAATGAGTTTTATAGCTAGCTTATATTTTGGTTTGAAGTTACAGAGCAGCTCTCATGTTTATATATTTGCCATGAATGCTGATTTTTTGTGCTTTTTTTTTTTTTTTGATGGATCTTCAACGATTTTTCTGAAATATTAATATGGGTTTTGTTATACTCATAAAAGAGCTATTTTGTACACGTGGTGATTCTGCAAACAAGCTAAGAATCACCGTTCCATTCTCATTTTTCTTTGTAAAGATGAATTCCTTGTTTATTATCCTGAATTTTAGCATATGCACAAAGTACGTTCTGAATTTATGTTATTTATTTTATCGAGATTTTATAGGATGCCATTTTTCTTTTTTTCTCCCTTGAATGTCTTCCTTTCCATTATGTTTCATTTGCAAGTTGTCTGATGCTAAAATGTGTGCATGAGTGTGCGCACAGTAGCATTATACTGATTTTGCATTATTCAGATCTTCTTTTGAGTTCATTCGTAGCTTTGGAAACTGTTTGATTGGAAACTTTCTGTTTAAGATGCAGAGGGTGAGTGTAGTTTTACTCTTTTTTTTTTCTTTAGTAAATGTTTTTGTAGTTCAACAGCTTGAAGTTCATCTGTTTGCGTTATATCAGATATGATCGAACTTTTCCTCTTTTGCTTCTTAGCAATTTCATACTTACTTCATCACCACTGAATTTCCCCCTTTAACATGTTTAAGTATGCTTCTAAAACCTACTTCCCAATATGAATTTCCAGAGCTCCCTTCCCCCCAACAAAAGGAAAGGAAAGTGGGAAACTAATATTTGAATTGACAGTGTGGTTCTGAATGTAATTTAATCATATATATGGAGAGCAGTCCATGGGTGTAATCAGTTTTCTTTAGGGTTTCTATGCAAGTCCAATTTGGAAATGTTAAAAGTATTAATTTCATCAAATTTGCTGAACCTTCCTTAAAAATCATATCCTTTGAGGCACAATCTGTTTAAATTATATATACACCTATACATCTTATTCTAGTACTGGGATATCCACTTATCACTTACTGATTTTGAAATGAGGTGCAACAGTTGAGTGATTTTGTTAACTATAGTTGCTGGATTGCTGAATAAATACAAGTGATGATAAATTGAAACAAATGTTTTACCTAGAAACATTTGGATGAAGAGTTACATAACTGAAGCAAGCCTTTATTTGTTTGTAACCGTAAAACATAGATAAAACCCAATAGACATCTGACGGTGTATACGCGCGTCGAGCATGCGTATGCATATGGAATACGTGTCAAATGCGTATTGTATATGTCCAAAAATCTGGAAAAAAAAAATCTTGAAAGTTGGGATGTGCCATTAATACCATAGCGACCTATTAAATTTATATTGAGTTGGTTTCCTGACATTAAATTTTCGAAAAGAGGATCTTTTATTAGCAATTACGTAGGCTTTCAATATAATACGTATAATATTAATATAACTTGATATAAAAAAGAGATGTTGGTTTCTTGGCCCCTCACTTTTAGTGTTCTTCTTGAGCGACAGAGAGGAAGAGTAATTGGAGAGCTGGATCATGCAAGTTTGAACTTTATGTCCATAAAGTAGAAAGGCAGCATCTTGTTTGTGCTTGATCTGTAAGCCAATTTCTTTTTCCTCAAGCATTTTTGGCTAAAATTTTTGAACTTGAGCTAAATTTAATTCTCAGTTGTAGATGCATTTCTGTATACTTGCCTGTCTTTTCTTGATGAATATAGTAGAGATAATATTATTTTTTACAATGGTTAAAACTAAGGGCTTGTCAATGAATGGATAACTGATTATATATTACTTTGTTCCTAATACTCATTGTTTGTTTGTTAGGAGACTTTGGGGAATAGGTGTGGCAGCAGTGTTATGTTCATGTTATGTACAATTATTGTGTTCATTTTGATGCTTTCGGTTTTATTTTTTGTTGTTCGACAAGTTGGGCACCCTGAATTGTTGGGGCCAGTTTTAGGTACTGTTGTAAGAGAGTGTTTTCCAATGTGCACTAAATTAAGGAATGCAATAGCTAGGAGAGATTTGATTCAATTGAAATATGCTGCAAGGACAAGACAGAGAAGAGAGGGGTGGAAAGGTGCATAGGTCAACCTGAGAAGTGCACATAGTAGCCTTTGATTAAACGAAGAATGGGTTTTAGTCAAAACGTTCAAATGTTAGGTTCTTCTTAGACAACAAAGAGTTATACCAATAGATGTAGTAAACTTTGAGATGATTGATAATACGATAATCAGATCAGGTGCAAATTTCATAAACAAGTTGGTCATGAGGTAAACTTCAATCAAACGGTGGAATTTTTTTGGTGCGTCCCATTGAGCCCTATGTATGTTGATTGGCTCATTGACTCATAGTAACATTTTCCTTTATATATATATGCAGAATAATAAATAAAAGATGTGGAAACTTCATGCACCTCCAAAAGTATTTCGAAATTTTACAGATTTTTTCAGCATTCACAAGATAATAATGCTGATTGCAACTACGGGATGAATTTTGCAGATGGAGTTTAAGTGGAAAGAGGAGAAGCTGAATTATTAGGGTAGTTATATATCTGCAGGCACTTATCACATGGTATTCCACCATAAAATTGCATGATACCCCCTTTTGGTATGTATGTGTAAGACACCCTTTAGAGAATGATAATATCCAAACCATTGTCATATTTTCTGTTTCTCTGTTTCTCTTCTGTTGCCAGCATCTCTATTATCATTACATACAGTTAGGTGACGTTTGATAAATAAGTTTGATTAGCTTATGATTCTGAATGCGTGCTAAATTGATGTTAGTTAGATAAGAGGTATAATAGGAGATGCTGAATATGTAATAGTAAAACTGTTTGATTACACATCTGAATGAAAGCTTGAATGACCTATATTTTCAATTTTATCCTTGTTATTATTTTTATTTATTTATTATTAAGTCATGCATTCAAATTTATCAATTAATTAACAGCTTCGCATTTTTAATATCAAAATCTCCAAATCAAAGAACTTAATCAAAATTAAACTTTTCAAACTTTTAAAATCCCTAATCTTTTCATTAATCTTCTGTGTGGAGGTGTACAATTAGAAGCAAAAATAAAAGAAAAAGAAAAAAGTGAAAGCAAGGAAGGGGAGTTGAACTTGACTTAAGTGGGTGAAAGTGAAGTGGTTTTGTCAACAAAAGAATTTGAACTTTTGTTTGTAAAGGTATTTTTTATAATTTAAGCTTAAAAATGTACAATATTTAGCATTAAGCATTAAGCACTAATTTAAGTGCTAATTCGGTTAGAGGTCATTTAGAGCTATTTAGAGGCGTTATTAGATGCTCTGAATGAGCCCACCTCTAACTGAATCAACATTTAGAGCCATTCAACATCAATTCAGTGCAAACAAACGCCACCTTAATGTCTTTGATTTGATAGTATCAATATAAAATGACCTTAACTAGAAAATTGGGTTTGGATAAATAAGTCGTACTAGTTATTTTGCTTAATTTGGAAATGTTTGAGTGTACTTGGTAATATATATAATCAATGTTAAGTCCGCGCCTTGATTTCTTGTGTCTAACTTGCTCCATCACCCAATACCCCCAAATCTGATTTTCAAGGTACGAACCTTGCCCATTTTAAATTTTATTCATTGTCAAGTTATCTTATCCTACCCAGTGAACCATTTGTTCTGAGGCTACATTTTATGGCAAGAGAAACGATGCCTTTGGAGGTAGGGATTGGGAGATTGTAAAATACAGTTTCTTTGCTTTCACACTGTTCTGTTGTCTAACCCCTCCTCATGTATGCCCATGCCTGAACCACGTAAATTTGCATATCCTAATCCTTCTTTCTCTGTTTATTTTGGCCATTGCTAGTTAATTCCGTAACAGCAAAATTGTTGGTTACTGTGTGTTTCCTGCATCCATTGCACTTTAACTGAAGCTAGGGTTTTATAAAATAAAAGTACAGTGATTATGTTTACAGCAAAAAACAGCAATTTTGTGATAATGAACCCACAAAATGAAGGAATGAGCTCTGTCCCAGCAAAGCCAGCAAAGACAGCAAAGAGGAAACGTGGACGTCCACGCAAGGAGGATGGTTCTTCTAGGGGAAAGATCCCAACTGTATTATTGCCTGAATCCAGCGGTGCAAGAAGCCGCCAACTCCGTGAAGCTCCTCCAAGCCATAAAACAGCTGATCTCATGGTGGGCCAACAGGTTTCAGGTGTTGTTGAGGCATCATTTGGTGCTGGGCACCTCCTAACCGTACGGGTGGGTGAAATGGACACTCTTCTGAGGGGCGTTGTGTTTCAACCAGGCTGTTTTACTCCTATATCTGAGACCAATGATGTTGCCCCTAATGCAAGGATGTACAAAAGACGCAATGTCCCCCTATCTGCTAGCAACGCACTTAACCGTTCAAATAATGCTCGACCCTCCCATTTGGAGAAACGGGCACCTGTAACTCCTATCCTTGGACCCTTCAAGTTTTTACCAATAGCGGTATCTCTGGGAACACCTGTTATTCTGCAGAAACCTATGGAGCCTCCATCTGATCCCTCACTCATAGTCAAGACGGATAACTTGCCAAAGAATGACTTGGGTCTTCTATTGGGGGGAAGTGCTGTCCCTGAGGTTGTGGTGCAAGAAGTCTCTCAATTGGACTATAATAGAGCTGTTGAAAAGTGTGATGTTATGCAGGATTTGAGAGGTTCACCTCTGAAGGAAGGCCCCAGTAAGGATATTGAGAGGAGTAAGAACTTGAACTTGGATACTTCATCTAAAGCACTTACAGAAGAGCACGATGGGGCAGAGTCCGAAATGGAGGTTACTAAGAATCCGAACCTAGATTCCATGCCTAACCCAGTTATTGAATTGGTTGAGGCTGTGTCAAAGATGTCGAATCTTGAAATCCAACTAACACCTATAGTGGAAAAGAAGGATTTTCCAGAAAATGTTCCCCCCCTACAAGATAATATGCAGTTGGAGCTTCCGGGAGAAATCCCAGAGAGAATCAAAACTTGTGAAAATGGGAAGAAAGTAATGATCATGCAGGAAGAAGCCGCTCTGTTCCAACCTGAAATGCAAGCTGGAGGATCTGATCTCCTCGTGATGGGGAACTTTGATTCCAAAATTCCTTGTTCCTCGGAAGCCATTGGAAACACGGATTGTGCTTCGACTGCGCATTCTCAAGATGGAAATGGGGACTGCATTGGAAACTAGAAGGTAAAACTTAATCTGCCAATATATGGCATATGGAGACGATAATTATGGCTATTTAGCATATGCAACTAAGAATTCGGAGATCTTGTGTTTACATATCTTAGTGGTCTCTATGATATGGATATTGTAATGTGCTTCTATCTATTTTCCTATTCATCTCTTATCTTCTTACCTCGTTTATGTATTCGAGGGCTAATTTGGGGATCTTATTTTTAGTTTTTTTTTTAATTTGTTGGAAAAGCTTTTTTCACAAAAGAAAAGCAGGCATTTCCTAAATCTCTCGAAAGCTTAAAACGTCTTCTCAAAAAGTTCAAATATACTTGTAAAAGTAGAAAAATAGCTTAACAAAAAGTTTATTTATTATCTAGAGCTTATTAGAAAACTCATTTTCCAACTTTTTGAAAGTAAGAACTTCCCTAAACTGGTAAAAACTGGTACTAAGTCTGTATGAAAGCTTCTAGATTGAAATATTCAATGTTAGGTGACATTCAATGATTATTGTTATGCTATTATATTTGGCGGGCTAAGTATGATGAATGACTTGCTCTCTCCCAATTCTCACAAAGCGGGAAGCCTATCTTCTTGCTAGGATGATTCTCTTTCTTCGTATTTGCTTCTTTTGGATGTATTCCTCGTTGCTGCAATGGGCTTAAGAATGCAAACTATGATAAGAAGAAACCATGTTGGCTATACATGCTCTTCAAGTTGCTCAGAATGGTCTATACTCATTTTGAAACCGGACATAAGCCAAAAACACTCATCCTTGATTTAGATTTTGTCAATGTTTTCAAAAGCGGTTTAGGCGGCCGCCTAGGCCTTGCCTAGGCGCTAGGCAGTCACAATTAGAAGAAAACCGCCCTTCTAAGCAGTTAACACTATTAATCGGTTAAAGGAATTGCCGCTTAGTTGGATATGGTGCAGCATCATATCGTGGAATTAGAAAACTTAATAAACATTTTCTTGAATTAGATAATGATTCAGAGGAAATAAATGAAGATATAGCTTTTGAAAGCTTGGATGAAGATAGGGTGGTATTTAAACAAGGAGGTTTCAAGGATTGGTGAAAATATGGTGTTACGTAAAATGTGAAAGGATATAATTTATGCAATTTGTTGTACTTTGATATGCTACTTCAATCATATGTTATCAATTTATTCAAATACTTGTATGTAAGTACCAATATTCTAAACAAAATTAAAAATCCACCTAGGTTGCCAAGCTGCCTGGTCCCCGCTCAGGTGGCCCAGGCGCTAGGAGGTAAGTCAAGCGCCTAGGTCTGCCTATCACTTTTTAAAACGCTGACTTTTTAAAATACTGAATTTTGTTTAGTATATTTTTGTTGTGTGTGTTTGTTTTTGAAATCAGTAAAAATAAAACAATTGCTTCTCCCACATTGGCTGCCAAAGACAAGATAGAGTGGCTTTTTCCATATCAGTTAGGTTTAGTTTATTAGGAAGGGCATAATGCTCCACCCCTGTAAAGGAGCTGGGGGCTCCTTTTGGAGGATGAGCAGGAGTATGAGTTTTATTTGATTTGATCCTTTAATCTAGTGTAACAAATATGGCCTCTATGTTGCCAATGAGATTCATAACTTTCTTCTTACCTTTCTTTATGTTAGCAATATTTCAGGGTCATTTAGTTACAAAAAAAAATCACAATGTTAGTTCATTTCAAGCAATTGAAAACTAAAATTCTTCAATGGCCTAAATCTAAGGAGACATGTATGTATATAACAGAGTTTATGGGCTTTTTTCATATTATTTAAAACAATGTTAGTTGAAATACTTTTCTAATTCCATGAAATCATAAGACAATGAAACACATCTTAACCAGAAATCATGTGGACAAATGGAACATTAATTTTCTAGCCTTTAAAATCTCAACTTTTTTTTTTATACTTTTAGTAAAAACATGCGTTATTATATCAAACATGAATAAGACACGAACATCTAAAACTCCGCCTTATAAATCTCTAGTTTTGATTACATTTACTTTACTTTTTTTTTTTTTTTTGAAGAGAGAAATTAAATCTTTTACTTTAACACTTTTAAATTTAATTTTAAACTATTATTTTACTAGTGCACCCTTTTTTATTACCTATCTATTGTAAGCTCTGGTTGATTCTGGGGTGAATCATGGAAAGAACAAGGGGGGATTTTTTTAATATTTTGTTGAGGGATAAAAATGTAAAATTTTATTAAAATTTTAATGAGAAAAAAAATAGTACTTTAACCCAAGGCACAACTAAATTGATTGGTGCGTGTAGATGCACGCGCTCTCTCATTGGCAATCACTGAATCATCTTTCCCCACGGGGGAGATTGTTGGGAACAAAGCCCTAATCCAAAGGACCATCATTTTGGTTTCTTCCCCACAAGGATCCTCCCCAAGTTTCATCTGCAAAAGCCACAAGGATCCTCCCCAAATTTCATCTGCAAAAGCAGCAGCGCGATTCTCAATCTCCTAATAACCCCTTCACGCTGTCAGAACGGTATCTGATTCTAGGTTTTTGGGGTGACTCTCAGGATTCAGTTCAACCATGGCTCAAGCTGTTGAAGAGTGGTACAAGCAGATGCCTGTTATCACCCGCTCTTATCTCACTGCCGTTATTGTTATCACAATTGGGTGTTCCCTCGATGTATGTATTTCCCTTCCCTCCTCTTTGAATAGATGAGTAATTTGGTTTTAATTTAATTTTCTAATCCCTAATATTTTTTATGCCCGGTAATTTGGGATTAGGATACCCTGATGTCATTAGTTCTGCAAAAATGTGATTTGCACTCTTACTATTAGCTTAGAAGAGTATGATTTCCTAATTGTTTAGGGGCTTTGGTAATCCTATAGATTATTCTCGGTTTTTTTTTTCTTGGGCGTAAATAAAGAGATGCCAAGGACTTGTCTAGTCTTTGTTGCTTTCTTGAATTGGATCACTAATGGGGTTTTAGTTTGATATTTTAATCCCTGACGTGTTCATGCCGTTGATATTAGCATCCGCTTATTTCTACTGGCATTCTGTAGTTCTTCCGAAAACAAAGAATAAAACATGATTTGATGAATTGCTATTAGCTTGAAGTTTGTGATTTTCTGATGTGTTATGGGCTTTTGGTAGTTCTATAGATTAGGAAAACTTTTCTCTCTCCCTCTCTGGAAAAGGGAAAAGTAAGGGATGCCAAAGACTTGTCTAGTTTTTGTTGCTTTTGAACTAGGGCTATCAATGGGTCGGGTTTGGGTCCGATTTACCCAAACCCATCAATTTTTTCTTGGGTTTGGACCGGACTGTTTAAAAGTGGGTCCATAAACTAAAACTAAACTCAGACCCGCAATTTTTGAAATTTTATTTTGCTATTTCTTCAGTTTTTATTCCTTTTTCTTTTTCTACAATTTATATTGTGGAGGTGTGTTTGGCACCTTCTACATCTTTCCAGAAATCTTTCAAACAATATATCAATAGATAGAAGAGCATAATATTAGATAAAAGACTATAATATAAATAAAATTATGCTCCTTTGTATCTTATATTAAATTATATGACTTCTATAAATGAATTTTCCTTAACTTAAGTTGGTATAATTCCAAATCGCAGGAAGTATTGAAAATGATCGCTAGAGCATTAACGGTAGATGGAGGATTATTTTCTTTATTAATTAAAAAAATCATTAATAAAAAGCAAAGTGAGAAAGAAAATATAATCATAAATAACTCAAATAAATCATTCCACTCATGTACAAAAGTTGTTATTATACATTTATCTTCACAAGAACAAAAGAAAATGGTGATTGTAGTGTATATGTTTTTTTTTTTTTTGTCTGAACGAGTCTAGGGTCGAGTATGAGTTTCACCAAACCTGACCCTTATACAGTCTATAAATAGGTCTAGGTATGGACCCATATATAATAGATTCAATCCAGTTAAATGGGTTTGGGACAGGTCTAGTCTGGGTCTAAACCCGACCCATTGATAGACCTATTTTGAACTAGACGAGTAATGGGGTTGCGGTTTTGATTTTCTAATCCTTATTGCGTTCATACCTTAGCATACTATGACTTCAATTGGTCCTTTGTAGTTTTGCAAAAAGAATAAGCGTGTTTTGTGCTCTTACAGTTAGCTGTTTTTTTTCTCCCCCTTCTTCCTGGGCCTTTTGGGTTGTTATAATTGGTCTGTTTCGGCTATTATTTACTGTAGATTGAGGACTTGTTGAAATATGTAGTTGTTTGGTAATTGTCAGCTTGTTCTTTGCACTAGCATTGAGTTTATTTTTAATGCATTTTGCAGATAATTTCTCCTTATCATCTGTACTTGAACCCTAAGCTTGTGGTAAAGCAGTATCAGTTCTGGCGCCTCATCACCAATTTCTTATACTTCCGGAAGATGGGTAATTTTTTCCCCTGTTCTTTGAGTTCGTTTTTCATATCTTGTATTGTATTGATTCAGATTGGATGCTTCGTTTTGGAGGTGTGTAGCCCGTGCAGTTCCGCCCTACTTACACTATTCTCATGTGTGTGTGTGTGTGACCCTCAAAATTATGTCGTTTCATGTCATTTCACTTAAGTGTACTTTAAGATTTTAGTAAAATGATGTAGTTTTGGGGGTGCATTAGCACGGTGGGCATGCTGTGGCACACCACAAACACTTTACACATGTATATTATATGTAATGAATTTTTCCATTCTGTTACATGCGGTGGAAATCTAAATGCTTTGATGTATTGGGGTCTGATTAAGTTAATTGTTCATCTTCAACCTCAGTTCCTATAATTTGACATGGATATCTCTTGGTATTTCCAGATTTGGACTTTCTTTTCCACATGTTTTTTCTTGCTCGGTACTGCAAGCTTCTTGAAGAGAACTCCTTCAGAGGGAGGACCGCCGATTTTTTTTACATGCTCTTATTTGGTGCGACAGTCTTAACTGGGATTGTGCTTATTGGAGGAATGATACCTTACGTGTCTGAATCGTTTGCAAAAATCATATTTCTTAGCAATTCATTGACGTTCATGATGGTTAGTTTGTCTTTGTTTATATTTACGCTTTGGGAGCATTTAATACATAATGGTTCTGTCTAATCCTTGCTCTGCTCTATGCAGGTTTATGTGTGGAGTAAGCAGAATCCTTTCATTCATATGAGTTTCTTGGGCCTCTTTACCTTCACTGCAGGCTACCTTCCTTGGGTAAGTCTCCTTCAACACATTTTTTAATCATTTTAAGCTTTTAAACCATCTGTCCTCCTCATTACTTATTATTTATTTATTTTTAAAAAATTATCTCATTCTCTATTAATCTAATATTGTACATCACCTGATGAATTATCAAGTTTACTTGGCGACTTTTGTAGTTTCAGAAAATATTTGTGATTTATTTTATTATTCCGTTGCTCACCCTATTACTTATATGTTTTGGTTAACATCGAGTCAATGTCATCATAATTCTAGATTTCCTTGTTTCCCTGCAGGTTCTTTTGGGGTTTTCTGTGCTTGTTGGAGCTAGTGCTTGGGTGGATCTATTGGTGCGTCTTCTGTTATCAAATTCTACATTTAGACATTAGTATTTAAGCTAGAAAATTTTCATCAATTTGGAGCATAAATCATTATAACCCAATATAGCTTCGTATCTTTGGATTAATCAGTGATTTCAAATGATTCCTACTTTTGTCTTACAACTCCTGCTATGTCCTGCCAGCCATAAGTCCTCTTGCACTTAACGGGCACATTTGATCTGGTCTGTTTATTACTCCTTTCTGATCCTTTTTTAGTTATTACTCTGTATTATATTTTCCCCAATTAGAGAACTAAGGGCAAGTTTGAATTCTAGGAATGAGAGTGGGAACATAAATATTGACTTCATTCATTGTTTGACAACACTAGACTTTTTTGGACTGTGGACATGGGAATGGGAATGCTGATTCCCTTGCAATGGCCATTTCATTCCCATTCCATTCCCACAATTCAAACACAATCTGAAGGGAATTCAATGGACATTCCCTTGCAATGGCATCATTCCCTCGTACAAGGGAATAACCATTTCATTCTTATTTATTTTTATTCTCTCGTCATTCCATTCTCGTTCTCTCTGTTCCATTTCCATCATTTAAATGCATCCTAAAAGCTCCTCGTGGTTTCAGGGAATGATAGCTGGACATGCATACTATTTCCTCGAAGAGGTGTATCCACGAATGACAGGCCGTCGGCCATTAAAAACCCCATCATTGATTGAGGCATTGTTTGCCGAGGAGGATGTTGTGGTGGCACAGCCTGCAAATGTGAGATTTGCTCCCCCACCTGCGGAGGACCTTCATCGAGACTAATAGGGCTCCTCCCAATAATGGCCCCTGTATTTTTCTACCTATGGAACATAGTCGACACCAGACTGGCCAAGTTCATGGGATATAGAGGAGTAAGATTTAACTGTTTGTTCTATGATATGATGTGCCTAGGTTAACTTTTTTGAAGACGTTGATTCACGCTTTATATGGCGGCACTTGTTTGGTTGGTTAGAGTTTACTTGTCGATTCACTGCACGATGAGTCGCAGGTGGTGTCTTTGGGCTGTTGTAGTTTCCGGTATGTGTATCTTGTGCAGGCGATGGAATGGAATAGAAAAGCTTTGTAAAGAAACAAAAATGAAAAGTCCTCTGAGATTCAATGAGGTTTTTCTATATCTCCTCTCCATATCCTTCTCTTTCCTCTCAACTCGCCCATCCTTTTTAAAATTTTATACTGATCTTCCCTTCATCTCGTAGGACTGTGTTGGGTTGGAGGGATCGTTGGGGGAATAAAAGAAGAGGATGGGGTGGGGCTGAAAAACATAATAGTAGAGAGAAAGGGGGATAGTTGAAGCTGCCAAGTGAGGAATTTCTAAACAAATTGGAGCATTTCTAGAAGTAATTGAAGACTCGATACAACATTTTATTGAATCCGAAGTAGTTTTTGCATATCAGGGATTAATGAATCTGGTTGTGTCTACGAAGTAGAATTTAGAAAATCGAGTGCAATTCGAAATTACAACTGCTAGGGTTCTTCCAAGTGTCGTGACTAAAATCATTCGAGTCTCCATATTACTATTATGAGTATTCTCTTATTTCTGGTTTAACATTCAACCTGCAAAGATAATGGTTTGTTGAGAATTCCAGATGCAGACGGACAACGTTGGGAAGCCCTGAAACATCAAACAACATATCAACAATAAATGCTATGTATATGAGACGTACTAGTCATATTGCTTGATTTGGAAATGGAAATCAGAGCATGTCTCTGAGGAACAGTTTGGGTGACGATAAATGAAGATGAGAATGGTAATGAAATGCTATGTATATAAGTCGTACTAGTCATATTGCTTAATTTGGAAGTGGAAATCAGAGCATGTCTCTAATAGTTTGGGTGACGGGTAATGGAATTGGGCAATGGGAATGTTGAGTCTCATTCCATCATTTGGTAACACGGAAGGTAATGGAATGGTCATTCCATAAACGATCATTCCTTCCATTCTCATCCTCTTGTCATTCCATTTTCATCTCCACCGTCCAAATGCAACCAAAGGGAAATAGAATAACCTTCATTTTCTTAGGTTGTGCATGAAGATGGGGATGGAATGGTTGTTCAATCACATAACGGAATGTTACCAAACAATGGGATGAGACTCAACATTCCCATTCTCAATCTTTCAATTCAAACTGATCCTTAAAATGACCACTCGATCAATGAGAGAATGACCATTCCATTTCTTTTCTCATTCCCCTTCCTTTCTACTCCCATTTCGATGAAGCAATTGATAAAAAAAAAAAATGGATATTATAATCATCATAAAATGATAGTTTCCAGAAGTAATGAATGCAATTTCTGGTCAGCATTTAACAATCAAGGGGATCGGTCGCAGGGGGGAGGGGATTTGGTAGTTCAAAGGAGATCTATACGAGCACTTAGGAGATCCAAGCAACTAAGAGCTTAATGAGTCTAAATCCCTAAACCGGACGCCTGACTTTTACTTGCGTTCGAGGTAGATAGGTGGCTAACTTCATGATTTTATATAATATAGCGAGCTTGGGCTACGTTTTTCCTTTGGACAATAGCGATAGTTAGCGATCCAATCCTCAAGGAGCTGGTCTTTCAAACATTCGCCTCGTAAGGAGGAACAAACTTTAAACTTGTCAAAAACAACCGTTAACATGCCAACTCTCACGTCAGCATTTCTCATATTGGAGCTGGTCTTTCAAGGACCCAGTGCTACCATCGAAGCCCACGGACAACCTATCATAACCATTTCCTAAATGTTGGTATCGGCACAAAAATAAGCAAAAGCAAAGTAGAGATAGGGCAGCAAGAAAGGTCAGAATTAGTGATGAGTTGGGTAAAGATCCATGAGAAAGGGTGAGCCACTGACTGATCAAAGAAAGATAGAGCCAGAGGAGAAAGGATGAGAGAGTCATCTTCCTGGATGTAGTTTTGGCAGGTGCTCCTATTACTCACTTCCTCACACAAGAATACAATCTACGATTCTACAAGAAGACCTTTAGGTTGCATTTGAATGGTGGGATGGAATGAGAATGAGAATGGGAATGGGAATGGGAATGGGAATGGGAATGGGAATGGGAATAAGAACGGAATGGTGATTCCCTCATGAGAGAATGGGCCATGAAACAGGAATGACTTATCTTTTATGTTAGCAAATAATGGAACAGGTCGCCCATTCCCATTCCTGCCATCCAAATGGGGCCTTAAGTTTTTAGTTCTCCACAGGAAAAGCCCCCTTTTGAGACACAGATCAATACAAAGAAAAGGTACAATTGAAAAGAAGCAGAAACAAGGATGACAATAATGGAGACGAAATCAACACATTCTCTGGAGACAGTAAATTTGGTTTGTACCTGAAACACACCAGAAAGAGGTATATGTGCTCCTTGAATGTAGGTCATAGATCCAACCCCAGTGCAGCTGAATCAAAAATCTCTCTCAATTTATTCTTCACCTCCTCACCACCAAATATAAACTCAATCCCACTCCTCGCTAGCTGAAACATATCACTTTTTCCCAAACCTTGGATATTGGGAAAAAGAAAAGAAAACAAAATCAGTGAAAATTTTGATCACAAGTTAATCAATTGCATTCACATGAACATAAGACTAACCAAATGCAGTAGCAGCAAGGATATATTCCCCGGAAAGACTGGTTGAAAATACACCAGTATCATCCGTACACAGTACCAAGGGATGTTTTGCGTTATATAGGTCAACTGCATTACGCAAACGCATGTGTTGAAAGAGACAAGTAGGATTCATTAGTGACGAAATCTTATTGCGAAACTTATAAAAGGAAATTCATTAAAAATTGTAGAATAGAAGCAAGGAGCATAACCAAAATGATGACAATCTATAGATGAAACTGAAGAAGTGCGGATATTTGATGTCAAACAAATCTCAACCTGCAAGATAAGTTGAAAAACAGCAAAGGAAATATAATAAATATACAATAAATAAATATTGGAAACTGAAAAAATTCCCACATAACTAAAAATTTGAATACAATTTATAATTTTTTCTTTCCTTTTCTTTTCTTTTATTTTCTTTTCGCAAGAAATGAAAGAAAAGAAAAGACACTAATCACCTGTTTGATTCACGGAATGGAATAACTATTCCATGAAAACAGAACATGAACCATAAGAGCATTATGCAAGAAATAACACTTTTTAAAGACCATGAATGGAATAGGTACTCTTACCCATTGGTAATAACTATTCCTTATAAAGTCCCTGACTATACCCCTCGTGGTCCATGGGAGTGGCCATTTTACTCATGATCTACTGAGATATTACTCTTTATATGTCATTCTTCCGTTAAATAGCTATTATATTCCTACTCTGTTCCATTCTTGCCAACCAAACGAGTGGTAATTGGCCATTTGGTTCTTGAATGATAAATGAGGTACTCCGCTCGAGATGAATGAGCATGATTTCTTATCTTCCCTCCATAGAGACAGCTGAAATGCAGAGGTAGGACCCCCTAGAAGTTCTCAAGGGAGAGGAAACAAACTGCAACAATAGACTAAGCCTCAATCGCAATAGTTAAGGGTCTGCTACATGGAACCAAACAAGGGACGCGAATCTTGATAAACAAATCAAATGATCAAAATGTAAAAATAATACTTCTGATAGGCAAAAATAATATAGACATTAAAAAAACATGCATGGAGAAGCTTACAAAAATATAAGTTCTGGAAAGTTGTATAAAAATAAGGTATGCCTATTTTATAATATGACGAGGCGCATGTTTAACTTCGGAAATATAATTAATAATTCTCCTCAAGGAAAAGAGTGATCTAAATATCCAACCGGAATTTTAGATGACTTCAGAATTCTCCACTCTTCTTCTTGAAAGCAACAAGCATGGCCGATTCTCTCAGGCTGGAAACCAAGCATCGCTTGAATTTCCCTCGGATTGGGTACCTTTAATAATGGAGTTTTTGTTTAAGAAAAGAAAATATTAAGGCTAATTGCACTGATAATTAAAAAACCAGGACATTGTTATGCAATCAAACCCACACCTCTCCACAATGAAGAGTAACAAGGAGATCGTTTTCCCTAGCAAATCTCAAAGCAGGAACAAAAGTTATCCTGCACAGATGCATCAACAACCAACAGGGTTAATTACCCTAGAAAACACTTATAATATGAGAGTAACACTTATCCATCATTTTAAAATGGCTAAATAAAAGAAAGTACCAATCTCCTACAATAGGATTTCCAGAAAGGTCAATACCAACAACCCCTATGTCCTTCATTTCCAGAGCAAGCTTGACCTATTAAAAATGAGGAAAAGACAATTAAAACCTAAGGCAGTAGAGTGCACTCTAGGGACACATATGAATAACAGGATTGAAAATGGAAATGAGAATATTGATTCTCATTCCATCGGTTGATAATAGAAAAGGGAATAGAATGGCCATTCATTTAGGTCTTGTTTGGATGACGAGAATGAAAATGGAAATGTTGATTCACATTTCATGGAATGGTCATTCCCTTGCATTATTTGTTCCCTAATATTAGGGAATAACCATCCCATTCCTATCCTCAGTTTTTGTCATTTCATTCTCATTCCTTTTTCCATTCCCACTAACCAAACACAACCTTAGAATGATCATTTCCTCAAGTGAAAGAATGATCATTCCATTTCCATTATCATTTCATTGTCATTCCATTCCCATATTTATTCCAATCCTACCATTCAAAAGCAACATAAGAACACATTTCAAAGTCAACCTAACAGACTGCAGACTTCTCCTGACATACAGTTTCCATTGCAGCTTCAGTGGTCTCACGGCGGTCAATGCTGAGAAGAAGTCTAACGTACATCTTCTTCCTTGAATAATCAGTATGCACATCATTTACAGCAGGAGAATTTGCAGGGTATCCCCTATCCAAACTAGAGGGAGTAAAAGCGACATCAACCGTACTAACAGCTCTTAATCCCTTCACTACGGCTTCCATGTAAGACCGCTTGGTCATCCCTATAGAATCATTCCTCTACAACCGCAATAGAAGAAAACCATAAGCTCGCCTATCATTTAATTTAGAAATAAAGAATATAGATAGTTCAATGTGGGCACCTTTGGAGTTGTTCTTAGCTCTATGTATACTACATTTTCAGCAGCAAAATCTTCCACTGCCTGTTCCCGAGAATAATAATCAGGAATTGTAATTCAAAAAAATAAAGAAAAAGAAGAAAACCAAACACAATTTTTAGTTTTAAATTTGGGAACGGTATCAGTCATACTTCTTTAGTAATTCTCGCAACAGTTGTGTGATCAGTAGTGAGAATGTGAATCAGATCAAACAACTTAAACACCTCGCCCAAGGACCGATCATCTGAGAGAGATGGGAGAGTTCATTTACTTCAGTTGAATTAGAGGATGCAATGAATGAGATGGGGAGAAAAACTAAGACTAACAAAATGAGGAGATGAAAATGGGCATACTTTTCAAGATAACATGTTCCACATCCGAGAAATTTATAGTGCCCTTTTCACCCAAAACCCTTGCATGTTCTCTGTAAACAAGAAGACCCAAAATAGAAATTAAAAGAAGAAAAAAAGAACCCCTCTTGAATACCAACCAGAAGAAAAAAGGAACAGTGTTTATCAGCAGAATTTCTGATACCCACTTTCTACATGAAGTGTAATTGCGGTAAATTATACATCTAAGCAAGAAACTTCAAACAGCCGAAACGCAGAAAAAGAATTGGAGAGAGAGAGAGAGGTTACAGAAGTGTGGAGTCTCGGATGGATCCATTGAGGTGAGCATGGAGTTCAACTTTAGGCATAGAAACCCACCAATTCATCTCTCTTTCTCCTGCTCTATCCATCCCCCTCTCCTTTTGCTCGAGTGTTCGTTCGACCCAGAATGGAGCAGGAGTCAAACTTCTTTCTCCGGAGCCCATGAACCGTGCCTCTTACGCAGGTCGAGGGGTCGCCGGGCCGGAGCCCGTGGCCCGGCCCGTGCGGACCTCCCGATGACTTTAATAATATTTCTTAAGTTGTTTTGTTTTATTTGTTTGCACTGACGCCAAATTTGTCAGCACCGGGTCCATCAAAAGCATTTGGGAAATGCTCCCCGACACAAGTTGCCCAGGACTATTGGTGGATGAGAAAGAAGATACCGTAAAGGGCGATTTAGGTATCCTTGTCACCTAATTAGGGGAGAATTCTCTAACCATCTTCTCGTGTGTCCTTGTCACTTGATTTGGATGTTCTTGTATCTTCTTTGCGGCTGACGCCGTGCGCCAGCAGATGCGTTCTGCTACAGTAGCTGACTTTTGCGCTCTCAAGCACATTCTCTGTTACTTTCATGGCACGGTACCTCTAAATCTTGGATTTTCGTATATTAAAATCTAGTGCGCTCCACCCGTATGCCTTTGCTGGTGTAGATTGGGCCAGCTGCGCCCATACTACTCATTATACCACAATGTGCCGAAGTTAAATGCGAGGTGCGCAAGC
This sequence comes from Santalum album, assembly GCA_034195605.1. NCBI lineage: Eukaryota > Viridiplantae > Streptophyta > Magnoliopsida > Santalales > Santalaceae > Santalum > Santalum album. The sequence continues at coordinate 487,583 of CM067261.1, forward strand.
CCCAAATTCGAAGATCCGACGCACATTTCAAAATGCATGTCGTTGGCCATTTTGCTAAGCATGAAGTACTGTAGGCCCTGAAGTTCGTAAACTCGACAGTGTGCCGAAGTTAAATGCCCCGAATCCAAAGATCTGGCGCGACCTCAGAACATATGTTAGTGGCCATTTTGCTAAGCACGAAGTACCGTAGGCCCTCAAGTTCGTAAACCAGACATGCAAGGTGCATAGGCCCTAAATTCGAAAGTTTGGTGCACACCTCGAAACGCATGATGGTATCCATTCAGCTAAGCACGAAGTGCCGAAGGCCATCAAGTTCATAAACCCGACATACGAGGTGCACAAGCCCCAAATTTAAAGATTTGGCGCACACCTCAAAATGTATGATCGTGGCCATTCCACTAAGCACAAAGTGCTGCAGCCCCTTGAGTTCGTAGACCCAATATACATGGTGCGCAGGACCCGAATCCAAAATGCATGATGGTGGCAATTCCGTTAAAAGTGAAATGCATAGGCCCTTGAGTTCACAAACCCAACAGTGTGCCATCACATTTCAGTTTTACTATATCTTGATTTGGTTTTAGTCTATGCTGCCCCATCAAAAAATGAAGCTGTAGTATGCTAGCTTGCTTCTCGAGGGGTTGGGAATTATTCTAATTCCTTGATAAGATAATTCGGTGGAGCAGTGGCTTACCTAGCCAGGGGAGGAACAAAAAACCAAAGAACAAGTAGTGAAAAATGCAGCAATGGCCTTGGACGGTGCTGGATCAACGGGTTATGGCTGCTGGTTGTCGAACATAGGTGGCCAGAAGGGATAGCAGCTGCTGTGGGTCGCAGGTGCTATGCTGTGAACACCAAACCGCAGGGAAAGAGTGCACTGACCAAAATTCAATCTTCCAACCTCCAAAAATGTGTGCAATTCCGCCCTTTTATAGGCCCTCAAGCTTCCCTGCAACCTCTCATTGTGAAATGGGATGATTTCCCTTTTAAAGCACGCAAAATGGCACTAAATTGGAGCTTCTCCACATCATGGTTGGCAAAAATGGAGGCTTGCTGATTGTTGGAAACATGGGGGGAGAAGATGGTCGAGAAAGTGGGGAAGCAAAATTACAATTCTGCCCCTCAAAAATTGATTAATTGCATACAATTTTAAAATATGAAATAGACCAATTGGAACATGCCACGACACCCAACCATTTTAAAGAGGTGAGACAAATTCAAATATTGCGGGGCTCACAAGTAATGAAAGAGGGAAACAATACCTATTTAAATGTTTAAAGGCATTTAAACAAAAAGTTGAAAGGGACAACCAATTAAGAGTTGTCACCTCACTCCATCCATTTGAAAATTTATTAAAACTTAATCAAATGCGGGCCCACAACCGTCAAAGGGGGAAATAAATACACTTAAATGGTTTTAAGCACACTTAAATTATATTTATTTGGACACTTTAAATTCCTTTTAAGGGAATTAATAATTTAAATTATTTTAAATATGGGTAAATTCCTTTTAAGGGGATTAAAATAGGATCAAAATTCATTTTAAGGGAATTAAATGTATTAACTAAAATGATGAAATTTCTTTTAAGGGAATTAAATATTTTAATAAAATGGGGTAATTCCTTTTAAGGGAAGTAAATGAACTCCTTTTAGTGAATTAAAATAATTAACGGTTTTGTGGGTGTGACTATTTCAGTGCAATCTGATACTTTGAAATGCCGAAGATGCCTAATAAAAAACGCATCAACAAGTACCTATCTCATATAACTTAAAATGATAGTAATAATGATAATAGTGACAATATTGATAGTAATAAATATATTGTTCATAATAAAGGGTTGATAATACTATTTTCAGGAATTGATTATTATATTTTTAGTTAGAAAATGTTTGAATTAAATTCATCATCATTTAAAATTAAAAAATAGGCAAAAATTTTATTCTATGGTTAATTTAAAAATAAATATATTTTTTATCATGTAAATATTTTACTTATCTTATGGTATGAATAGTATATTTTTTTGTGAAAGAGTATTAATAGAAAATTTTAATATTCATTGAATCTAATATGTTTATACCAAACATAATAATGTTATATTTCGGGAAATTCGACTAAGTATATTAAACAAAAAAATGTCATATTCCGGATATCATATTTTCAGACACCACATTCGAGAAAATGTGATGCCGGATGGAGATCGACGGGCCCTCAATCCTCAATATATCTAATCACATAAATTGGGAGATTCCATATATTCTACTAAATCTAGTATATAGTTGTAATCGTAATTTGTGAAAAGAAGTCATATACCCTCTTCTCCGATATCTGTTTATTTTCCTTATTGTATGTCATTCCTCCCCCCTTCTCCCCCCCCCCCCCCCCCCCCAAAAAAAAAAAAGGAAAAAAACAAGAAAAACCAAAATAGATCCGATTTTGCTCGGCTTTGACATTTTCAAAAATGTGTTTGAATTTAGTTTTTAACCAATATAGACTTTATTTTGAATCTATTTACAAAAATAGATCTAATCTCCTCACATAACATGACACATCACACATTATGTCCTAATCATTTTAAAAATTAGATTTTAAGTCTATTTAATGCATTATTGAGTTTAAATACAGGGAACAATCCATACAAGCTCTATAAATTTATTGATGGAGTAATTTGAGTTGTTTTCTCGTTATGAAAACAAAGAATTAGTTGTACATATTTCCTTAAAGTTCATCCTTCTCATATAGGCCTTCAATATGCAGACCGCCCCTCTTCGCTAAGGTGCACTCATTCTCTTAGGGTTCACCCTGCCTATATAATTATGCACATATAAGGTTCACTCATTTCCTTAGGTTTCACCCTTTTCATTTAGGGTTTTAATATGTACATTATTCCTTTTGATTAAGGTACACAGTCCCTTAAAAAGGATTATATTTTTAAAGTATCAAACTTCTAAATTTTTAATTCTTTGAAACTATGAAATTAAAGAAAAAAAATCAAAAGTAACTGAGGTTTAAACTCTTGACTTTAAAAGAAAGAGAACTCAACCGACTACTCATTAGGCTGACTACTCATTAGGCCAACTGATCAAACATTCACCCCAGAAAAATCACATCGCACTTCGTTTTAAATGCGGTCAACAACATACCCATCATTCTCGTATGTATTAGTTAGGTCAAATTATGTTATATAGCCCGAAATTTGATAAAAGTTACAAATTTAACTTGACCTTTATTATTAACTAATGATAGCCTAGTCTTTTTAAAGAGGTACAAATCTAGCCTATTTTGATAGTTTGTTAAAGTTTCCTTCTAATCATTACCCCCTAACTTCTCTAACTTAAAACCCTCCTTATCATTACTCTCCCTATTTTGAAAAAACGATTCTCGTCTCTTCACAAAGAAATGACACTATGAATTGAAAGGCTGTGGGTAGAGATAAAACAAATGAAATTGAGAGCAATAAACTCGATTACGTGGATCTAAATTCGTCTGCAGCCTCCGCCTTTCCACTCTGCGCACGCTGCTACGGGTTGCCGTGTTGCAGGTGGGCAAGAGAGAGAAAATGCAGGTGGGGTCCGCGATTTTAATGGGGTAACGATATGTGTCCTTGCTTTATTGGGAAAAATTTTAAAAAGAAAAAAGGAAAAACACGGGCGACACCTGCGATTTTATCTGGGCATGCAACACATGTCCACATTTATCGGTTAAATTCAAGGAAAAAAAAAAGAAAATGAGGACAATGACCACATTTTTGTGTTTTTAAGCCTTGACATGTCAGATAGGCCTTGTCAGGGGAGGAGAGAGAAAATGTGGATGGGGTTCGTAATTTTACAAAAATAGAATAAATATAAAAATAAAATATATTGGAAAACTAAAAATTATTTTGAGGTATAATAAGAAAAAGCTTGGGCGGTGTATGTTTATTAAATTTATGCTTCCAGGGGAACAGTTGGCCTGCCAAGTACGGTGCGATTTAATGTGTCTTTCTTTCTTTTTTTTTTTTTTGTTTGTGGAAGCAACGCAAAAAGAACAGTCCGCGTAGCGTAAAGAGAGTAATTACCTCAACTCTACTGTCACCGACATAAATGCGTCCAAAGTTCACCCATGGTGCTCTCTCACACCACTTTAGCGAGGTGGCGTCCAGCCATCCCACTCTTCCCAACTCCTACCCTTTTCTTTTAAGTCTTTTATTTTCACTTACCTTTTTTTTAATCAAGTCTGATAATAATAAAATAAAAATGACTTGTTTTTGAATTGAAATAGTTTAGTCTTAGAGGAGGTAATTAAGCGAATTTGATAAACTATAAACAGATCAAACACTGGCCACAGTTCAACACAAGCGAGTCAATAGTTGCTCAAAATTATATTGTGAGTTAGGTTAGATTCGATTGGATCATGATATAGTACCCGAGGGTCGGATTAATAGGTCAAGTGCTCATATTACTGATACAAGCACGTAAAAATTATATTGCATGCGTTGAGTTAGGTTGAGTAATATTGTGAGCAGGTTGATGGATCACAAGTTGAAATTGTAGGTTCTAAGACTCAAAAAAGAGAGAATAATTTGTTTAAAAAAGTTCAAGAGCTTATAAAAAACCCAACTAAACTAAATATCTCAATATTGTTTTTTTTACCACATATTCTATAACTGTAAAATATTAGTATTTAGACGATACTATTCTTTTGTGTTTGCTTTTGAATTTTTTAGATAAATTATTCTTACTTTTGAATTTTTTTTTTTTCCTTTTATTAGACCGTGAAAAAGGAAGGGTTTAAGGGTAGGAGTTCGAAAAGGAAGACAGGACGGGTGGATGTCATCCCGCGGCTTCCTTGCGGGAGAGGATCCGTGGGGCCCATTTGCGGTGTACCCACTGATAAAAAATCGTAGATTAGCCACCGATGATTGAGAAATTAAAGTACGCACATCAATTAATAATCCCATTCCATAGCTATCAGCCACAAGAAGCCCAAGACGGAAATGCTCCACGCTGCACCGCACTAATTAATTTTCTTAATCCGTCTCATTGAACACTAATCCATGCCAATTCACCATGAATCCCAGTCCCCAGGAAAATAAAAGACAGTCATTTTCTTTCTTTTTTTAATATAAATTTTCACGAGGCAGAATTACTGCTTTGAGCGGGTTCTTCATCACAACGGTGAAAGCGTAGGTCTCTGTGGGGTCGGGTGGGGCTCCCGCGTAGGGGACCCATTTAAAAGCCTGCACCATTTTCGCCAGCATCAGGTTCACGTGCAACGTCCCGAGCGCCATCGCCGGACAGATCCGACGACCCGCCCCGAACGGAAGCATCCGGACCCCCCTCGTCCCCGTCACGTCCACGTCGGCCCCCTCGCCGCCCTCGAGGAACCTCTCGGGCCGAAACTCGCCCGGATCCGACCACTTTTCTGGATCCTCCGTCAGCCACGCCGTGTAGAACTCCACGCTCACGCCCGCCGGAATACAGTACCCGCCGAGCTCCGCCTCTGTCGTCGCGGCGTGCGACAGCATGAAGTGGCTCGGCGGGTGCCGCCGGAATGTCTCCTTCACGACGGCGGAGAGGTAGGGCATTTTCTCCACGTCGGACTCGGTCAACGTCCCGGCCCTCCCGACCCGGTCAACGATTTCCGCATACAGCTTTCCTTGAATCTCCTGGTTGAGTAAGAGGTGAAGTAGGGCCCATTCGACTCCGGTAGCTGTCGTGTCAGTCCCGGCATTTATAACTTCAGACACCAAAGTGACCAGCTCTTCTTCCCCGAGCCGGCCCCGTCCTGCCGGCTCGAGCTGGAAGAGTGAGTCAATGTAGGCGGCGCCGAGCTGAGTGGCCATCTCGAGGGAGCACTTCTCGTGGTCCCCACCGCTCTCCACGAACGCCCTCCTCTCTCTTATGAGCGGAACCAAGCACTCCATCTGCTGTCGCCGCAGCTCCCTGGCCACAGCCAGCTGGCGGCGGAACAGCGGTGTCAGCATGGGTAAGAAGTCGGGGAGCTTGGGTGACGTCATCAGCATGACGTCCTTGAGGACGCCCTCGATGTGCTTGATCTGGGGGTCGGGGATCTTCGCCCCGAAGCACATGCATAGAAGGATGCTACAGGCGGTGAGGCGACAGTTGTCCATGACGCGGACGAAGCCCTCGAGGGAGGCTTCGGTCTTGAGGCGGGCCAGTTGCGCCTGGAGGGCCCAGTCCCGGACCCACGCGCACTGCCTGACTCGGCCCGGGGAGGTCATCTCCGTCACGAAGTTGCGGCGGAGGGACCTCCAGAGCGGACCGTACTCGGCGGAGTTGATGGCGCATTTTCCGACGCTGAAGAGTAACCGGGTGGGAGAGTCCGTGGGGCGGCTGGCGAATAAAGGGCCCTTCTGGACGAGGGCCTCGTGGATCAACTCGGGACTGGAGACGATGATTAGGGTCCGCTGGCCCATTTGCATGGTAAAGATGGGCCCGTACTTGGCCCGTAAGTCGCGCACGACGAACACGAAGGGGCGGCGCTGGAGGACGACCTGGGCGAGGTTGCCGATGACGGGCCAGCCGGGCGGGCCTGGAGGGAGGTTCTTTGGGCCTCCGCCGGTGACGCACCACCGCTTCCACCAGAAGTGGAAGAAGAGGGAGGCTAGGAATAGAATGAGGAAATCCATCAACTCCATGAATAAATCTATCTAGTGAATAATATGAAAAGATAGTGACCCTTTTTTTTTTTGGTAGAGGAGGAAACGGGAAGAAGCTGAACAGTGTGTTTTACAGTATGAGTGTGCACATATCTATATTGGTTCATGGGGGTGGTGATAAGTGAATGCCATGTATCTACCCTCTGAACGTAATAAATTGATTGGATCAGAAAGCTAATTTACCACTGCGACCGTCCTGGGCGTTGTTATTTAATAGATGGAGTAATTTTTGACAAGTTGACACCGCGAGGCAAGTGCATGTGATTATTGTTATCTTGAGTTGCACTCAGTAATACCTTTTATATATCAACAATGGTATGGGTAAAAAATAATTTCAAAATAAAATTACAATAGACTTATGAGACACAAATTCTTAAGATCATATTTTATCACTTATAAAAAGACTTATTTTATTTGTATCATATTTACTTTTTACGATTTTGTTATGAAATCATTTCTATCCATAAAATTATTATATATATATATATATATATATGGGACAATAAATAAAGTATACTCCTTAAAGAAGCACCTATCATATGGGTCTCGTTCTAAAAATTTTAATCGTACGAATTGAAAGAATTCGTAAAGATAGGATGACTTTCAAATTTTCATGCGATTTGAGCTTTTTACATCATCATCTCTATGGTGAAATATTTAAAACGATATAAATATTTTCAATTTTTCACTGTTTGGATGATCGTATGCTCCAACTTAAATTGCATGAAAATTTTAAATATCAGTAAATAATAAAATTTTATAGAGTGTTGTGGGACCCTCATCATTAAGCACTGCCATAATCTAAGTTTAATTGGTACCATTTTGAGGAAATAAGAGTCGTAGGGTGCCAATCACCTTTCACACATGTAATTGCATGCCTGAACTCATTTTCAGGTCGATAAATCATTACATTAAAAAAATTTCAGGCTTCCCGACATTTTTTCACTAAAAAGTATGGTGGCAGCTTCGGTATTTTTGATCTTCCACTCATTGGACGCGAAAGTGTTCTAACAAACTGCCTATGCTAGTCCTAATCCTATAGTCTGTGATAATCTTTGGGACTCCTCTCAAAACCATTTCCGGGGCTAATAGTGGTCCGTGGCTGGTTGCAAGAGATCTCAATTGTGAACTTTTCACAAAACTCTAATAAAAGAGTCCATTCTGGCCGCCGCCATTGCCTTCGAAATTTCAAGCAATAATGCCATCTACTCGACCTTGGTTTTGTCGGACCTTGGTTTACCTGGAATAATGGCAGACAGGGGTTTGGGCTAGCCATCTACTCGACCTTGGTTTGCAACTCTGAGTGGAGATTGGCACATCCCAAGGCTTCCCGTTAAACATTTTCCCTACACCCGTTCGGATCACTGCTTCATTTTAGTGGACATGGATTGTACTGCCCCAACCCAACCCTTCTGCATTATATGAGGCCATTTCGATCTGATAATACCCAGACAACTCACGCTAATTTTCTTGGATTTGTCAATGAGAAATGGTCTTTGCAAAATGTCCACTCCCAGGGAAAACTAGGAAGCTCTAAAAGGTAATATGAGTCATTAGTGTTGGCACATGGCATATGATGTGTATGTATTTTGATATTGTCAAACTTAGTTCCTTTTTGTTAGTAACATATAGTTTGCAAACTATCAAACTTTGTTACAAACTATTAACTGGATTTAAAAAAAAGTGGTTTTAGATTTATTTTGCAGATTATCTTTACGGGAAGATGCTACAGTTGTTTCACAGCTAAGGTGCTGATATTTTGAAAAGAGCATTTATGAGATTTTGGAGGAAGTTATAAAAGACTATTTCAAAGAGGAGATTGTGCAGCCATTGGAGCAAATCAAAGGAAAAGAAGACATTCCTATTTTTGTTAGGTAAAATCTGTGTATCTTGTATTTAATTATATATCAGATTTGAGGCAATCTTTAAAACAGATTTAAAGCTTAAAATCATTTCTAAACTTCCAGCTTGTTTCCTTTGACCAAGAAATCGGGATTTCCATATAGAAAATATTTTCTCAGTATTTTTCTTGGCAAGATTTTCCTTGGTAGTAGCTGTTTGAGGGTTTCTTGTAGAAAATATTTCCTCAATATATTCTCTTGGCAAGTTACCGTTAGGAAGAGAGATTGATATATATCTCTATCAAGTCGTTGAGATTTTTAATAGCTCTTTTTGGATTGCGCGAACTAGAAGTTTTTCTAAGAAAAATCTCTCCTTTGACCGAGCTACATTTCTGAGAAATTCTCAAGGAGACTTGGTTGTTGTTTGTATAAAAAATAATCATACTACCGTTCTGGTGAGATTATTCTTTTGTTGAGCCAAAATTGCTTTGATCTTAATCTGCAAATTTCACTAAAACCTTTTGACCAAAACAATGCTTCATTGCTTGATATATAATTAACACTTGGATATAGTTTTCAGTGTATTTGTGTTTCTTTTTTTTTTTTGTAGACTTTCATGACCTCTTGGCTTTAGAGATAGGAGGGGATTGACTTGCGAGTTGAATCGGTTATAAAGACTTTTACGACCTCTTAGCCTTAGAGATAAGAGTGGATCGACTTGCGAGTTAGATCAGTTGTAAAGGCTTTCACGACCTTTTGGCCTTTGAGATAAGTGGGTTAGCTTACGAGCTAAGTTTTATATAGAGGTTATTACTACCCTAAAGTGACTTATAATGGATGACCTAATAGTAGTGGGTAGTTACCATTACAAGAGAGAAGTAGCCAGTGGTTGGATGAACTCGATAAATTGCTCTCTTTTTAATTTTCTGTTTTGTCAAGTGAAAGTTGTTAGTTCTTAGGAAACTTATTAGTAAGTTGGTTCTTTAAGAAGCAAAACAATGTAGCCACATCTACAGTAAAGGCTGAATATATTTTAGGAAGCTTGGCATGTGCTCGAATTATTAGGATGAGACAAACATTACAAGATTTGTTTTACAATTCAGAGACATTCCAGTCCTGTGTGACAATACCAGTACCATTTGTCTCAGCAAAAGTCCTAAGCTTCACTCAAGGATTAAGCATATTGACATACGATATTACTTTCTAAGGGACCCCTAGGAAAAGGGAGACATAAGCTTAAAGTTAATCTCAATTAATAAACAGCTAGCTGATATCTTTACCAAGTCGCTGGTACTAGAATCCTTTAACAGAATTCGAAGGGAAATAGGTATATGTTCTCTCTTTTATCTCTCCTAAAATTCTAAATAAAATCATTTTCTACTAAGCATTTATTTTAGTATGAGTAGATTTTGTCAGGAGACAGTAACACTGTTGCAGTGGTTGGGTGGGTTTTCTTTGTGACATTGGTTCATTCCTATGTTGAAGCTATTGTTACTCCTTCAAATTGTGGTAGTTTTCAAATGTTTATAGCATTTTCAACGCTTTTACAAACTTTGGTTCTGTCCGACAAACTTTTGTTACGCCTTGCAAACTATCTGTTTTGTATTGCAAACTTCTAGTTTGCTTGCAAAGTTTTTGTAAACTTTTATTACGTCAACTTTTTAGAAAGAGATATTTTTCGGGTGCGTTTAAACTTCTCATTTTGCAAACTTCTCTCTTTGTTCTTTTATTTCATCACAAAACCCTGATTAACATCTCTAGCTGCAAGCGAACATTCCAAGTAGATTTCTTAATTTCAGAGATTGGCCGTGCCTTATCAGACATGTGGATAGAAAAGCCAACCACTGTGTTAGTTTTTTGATGAAGGCCAACACCGGAGCAAGTTTGAGATTTCGCTTTGTTGACAACCCTCCCCTACTGATGATTGACCTTCTCGCACTTGATCGCTTGTCAGCGGCGACCCCAAAGTTGATGTTTCTTTAGTGGGCCTTGCCTCCAATTTAGATCAAAAATAAAAATAGAAAAATAAAAAGGCTGGTGACTCATTTTATTTTTACATTTTTTTCCTTCTAATTAGGTGGGTTTCTTGCAGGCTAAACATGGATGATGAATTAGAATGAACTCATTAATGCGGGCTAAAATTATTTTATAGGCAAATAGATTGAATTATTTTATAAGTGAGTTGACGGGCAACAATAAACTTATCTTATCAATTTACGTTTATTTTATTGATGAACTAAATTATTTAAATTCATAAATTCATAGGTGAGTAATGTTATATATACATTTTTCACACACTCTCCATAGTAAAAGTGGTCTCATGATAAAATTTGTAGTACTATCTTCTATTGTTATTTGATCAAAATTTTCCCTTAAAAAAGACTATAATTTTTATCACATCCCATTAAGATGTACAGGAAAAATCTATTTTAAGAAATTTAAGAGTTCTACAAATGAATTAGGATCCTCCAAATTTAAAATCATATAAAAAATATATATAAAAATAAAAATTATTTAAATTCACAAACTCATAAACTCTTCAAACGGACTCATTTTCAGGTGGCTGACGGCATGCTTCAGTTTCGTTAATGGTCAAAACCATGGCAAAACATTCAAAAAAAAAAAAAAAATCCAAACCGTATAAACCGTCCGATTAGACTTCTGTCATCACCGGATCCCCTTTCCCCAAACAAACTCATCAGCTTCCCTCCTACGGCAACGATTTCCCCGATCGGCCCGGTGCCGCACGATAGACGATTCTGGATCGTCCGATCCAACGCTCCTCCCAAACTGGAGAGAAACCTCGCTTCAGTATCTCATCGTCTCTTCAATGGCCAGAAACACTGGTTCTCGTTTTGCCCTCCCATGGAGGGGTGAAACCCTAACCCTGATCCTCGTCCTTGCCCTAGTCGTAATCTCCTGCGGAGCTTAATCCCATTAACGAACAAGGAAAGGCTGGTTTTTCTATCGGAAGAAAACCCCAGAGCCCTCGATTTCCCATCCATGTCCAATGAATTGGTGCAGAAACCTTCTTCTTCATCGGGGACTCTCGACAAATTTAGGGCTTTGTTGGGGGACAGGGACGACGGCCTCAAGATTTCGGACGACGACATTGTGCCGCCTGCAAGTACTGATGAAATCGTGCGGCTTTACGAAGTCGTATTGTCGGACCTTATCTTTAATTCGAAGCCCCTCATCACTGATCTCACGATTATTGCTGGGGATCAGAGGGAGCATGGCGAGGGCATTGCCGATGCGATTTGTGCTCGAATTATTGAGGTTTGTTTGTTTGTTTGTTTTTCCTTTCTATAAATGTCATGGACTTGAATGTGTATAGTTAGTACCAGGAGTTCAAAAAATTTATCCCTTTATTCGTGATTTAGAACCCTGATTTTCACAATTGCTGAGGATCTAGCTGCTTATTATCTTCAGCTTTGCTATTTCATTTTACCTTTTTGCTAAGTTGAACTTCAACGGTTGTTGTACATATTTAGAGAGAAAAGAAATGACGTCAAATAGGTCTTAAATGACTTGCTGCCGTTTTGCTTTTATGGGACTGTTTCAACCATTAAGAAAAAGGTTTATGCTTATGAGAAAAGTGAGATTTCATTTAATTTATCTCGTAGCTGTTCCTATTTAAGCTTTCCTCTATTTTTTTCACATTTTTTTTTATTTATATTTTGTTTTTTTTTATTTTTCATATTTCTTAAAGACGTGATTGCTTGTATTACGCTCACTGTTTCCTGATTTTTTTCCCCCCAAACATGTCTTGGGTCGCTAGTTTAAGAGGGATCTCCTTCCTACTTAAATTTGCTTCCAAAGGCGAAGTCTTGTCCTCGATCAATTTAAGATGTCCAAGGCTCACCCTCTATGAAGTTTTGTCATGCTTTAGTAAATTTATGGATCTTGACAAATTTTGTGGTTTGGAGACCTACGAACTCAGAGGATGCGTATTGTTGAATGGATAAATAAGAGAAAAGGAAGACGGAGAGGGAGGAAAGAGGAGAGTAAATTTCATTATTTTATTATTTGTGCTCAGAGGGTAAAGAAAAGGAGGGGGTAAAGACTTGGTGATAGCTAAGAGGGAAAGAAAACTAGTACCGGAGGATGCTTAAGCTAGATTAGAGGACATGAGAATAGTTCCTAAACCCAGTGCCATTCTAGGCATTGAATTAGAAAAGAAAAGGACACTAGAAATTCTCTGCTGTAACAGAATATATATGTATATACACACACGCGCGCACTAGAAATTCTCTGCTGTAACCAAATATATATATGTATTTTTTTATTTTTTGAGAAAAGAAGAAATATATTAGAGAGGAGAAAAGATTGCGAAGTACAAAAAAGACAACAAAAAAAATGAAAGAATGAGATCAAATTATAGCAGCTGTAACAGAAAATTTGAAAGGTAGGATGGCTTAAAATTCTTGAGATCTGAAGAAGTGCTTATGTCTAGTCATGTTCTTGTTGGAGTTTAGCCCTTTATATACATGTTATTTTTGGGATGTTATTACTTATAAAACCTTCATCTTTTGGTACTTGTCTTGCAGGCCCCCCTTGAGCAAAAACTTCCCTCTTTTTATCTCTTAGACAGCATTGTCAAAAACATTGGCAAGGAATATGTTAGGCACTTCTCAACCCGTTTGCCTGAGGTTAGTGGATCAGAATCTGTATGGTGTGTTTCCAAATATAATATTATTATTAAAAAATTGTAAGTTTATGTTCCAGAATATGCAAAAATATGGATTTTTGAACGATTCTGACATGCATTTTGATCATCTTTCGAAGGTTTTCTGTGAGGCATATAGGCAAGTTGAACCTAATTTATATCCTGCTTTGCGTCACCTCTTCAGCACTTGGTCAACTGTGTTTCCACAATCCGTCCTTCTAAAGGTTGAAGATCAACTGCAGTTATCTCTGCGCACAAATTGCCAATCTCCTCGACCAACTCGTGGCATACATGTGAACCCAAAATACATGGAAGCAAGGAATAAATTTGAACAGTCTACTGCGGATAATGTAAGCTTTGCAATAAAACCTACCTTTGCTTCCTCTTCCACACAATGCACAGTGGCTAGCTCATGCCTTTGTTTATTCGGAGAAATCATGGGACTTGTTGTCTAGTGTAGCATGTTTGAGTAGTACTTTGCATTTTTAATAATTTACTTGTGAAATAGTGATGTAAAAATTGAATAACTTGTCGTGTGTCCCATCACTTAATAGAATTGGATGGAAAATGAATGGGAGGGGTCTATTTGAAATAAAATGGAAATACAAAGGGTGTGATAAACAAAATTTAAAATACAAAGGGTCTCTTAAAAAATGACCCAAACATCACAGGGGGTCTTGTAGAATTTTTCCCTCTTCTCGTCTTCCTAAAATTACTTAAGAGTTCATCTAGCTGTTGTTGACAATTATTTTTAAATTCCTAGACTTTTTCCACATGAAAATAGTACTGGATTTTTTGTCTAAAAATCCTTGGAGAGGCGATGGAGAATATTGTTGTCGAGGTAGCATCAGAAAAGGGAGGAAGAAGGGATGGAAAATCAGCTGCTTGCTGTTGGAATGATTTTATTTAATTCAAGGGTTTACAAAACCTTAAGAATGCTGGAGATTATCATAATAATTAATAATCAATAATAATCTACTCAAAACCCTAATACATGAGATCTATAAATAGGGATAGATAACTTGGGTCCTAAGCAAACCTATTTATTCTTAATGCGAAATATAAAAGATCCTAATAATATCCTAATAATTCTCAGAATCCCAACTAGCATATTAAATCCTAACTTTCTAAATTTAGATTTCCAGACTCAAAAATTGAAACTTCTTTAATATTCTATTGCTTTCTAAAATTCTGACTTTTGTCCTTAGAGCTGGGAAGTCTTCCCGCATCACATCCTCAACCCTTCTAACTTTTCTTTATTTATTTAGGCCCTATTGAAATATATTAGCAGTCTACTACTACTAAACAGTCCAAATTTCCAATTACATGTACAACTATTTTGAAGACACTGCTTTTTGGACCCACAGTGGAGCCTAAGTGAACAGAAGCAGAAGGGAAAATTGAGTTTGTCAGATTTGACTAATTGTTTATCATGAATGAATGTGTTAACGCTGAATTGAATGGAATTGTATGATCTGGATCGTGAATTTGACGATTTTAAAAACCATGTTTATAATAATGTAGAAACATGACACACACGATACACTGACATGTAATTTTTCAAAATATTTTGATATGTTGATTAATACGTGTGTGTGTATATATATATATATACGATGAAATTCCAATTTCATTTTTTTGTAGCATTTTAACAGCCAAAAATATTTCAGCATTCATGGAAAGGTGTGGGAAAAGTGCGAGTGCCTGAAATGTGTTAGACACGGACATGTAGGCTTTAACAGGGTGTCTGTGCTACATAGGCTGCAGTAGCACAAATGGTTAAGTAAAACAGAAAACTATGTTTGTGGTGATAAGCTCGACATATACTTGGTGTATGAAGGCTAAAATGATAGGAAAAATCTGAACCTATAAATGCTGTAGATAGAACTGACAAGATTTTAAAGTGATCAAGTAGTTTGTGGAGAGCTCATGAAAAAATTTTAGGATTCGAATTGTGAATCTTCAGATTTTAGAAACCATGTTCATGATGATAAACTTATAATATATACTTCGTGTATGGAGGCTAAAATGATAGGAAGAATATGAACCTGCAAATTTTGTAGATAGAATTTATTCGATTTTAAGAAATTAAGTAGTTATTTATGGATAAATGAACTCTTGAAAGGCATGGCACTGACTCTTCATGTTTGGAATATAGTTTTTTTGTGGTATAAAAGCTTTGGCAGGGTTGCTTTTACAATTTGAGATCACTCACTTGATTCGGTATTGTAGCTAGGGGTTCATGTGAGTCAATTTGAGTTGATAGAGTGGGAAACTTAACTGCAATAACTGGCTTGTGCTTCGTAAAGGACACCAGTGTTTTGACCAACAACTCAGATCTTGAGATTGACTTGACTTAACTTACTGTATACAATATTTGAGGTTTATTAGGCTTAACTTGATTAACTGTACCGATAATGATGTTGAGCAGTGGGTGAATTCCTTTGCTAGTAATGATAAAGCTTGAATACACTTGTCAACATGTTGATTTGAGTATTACAGGTCTCAAATTCTATTTCAACAGGTTACTTAAATAGCTCCAACTTAAATATGTGCAATCACAACAAAGTTGTGGGCAAAGTCGAGCATTAGTATCACAGTAGCAGACCTGACTTATTTCCCAAGCCATAATGCTAGCTGGTCTCTTTTTGCTAACCATTTAAGCTGTAGAAGTGCTACCAAAGATTTCTTTCTGGTCTGACAGCAGCTCAAGAATTAGCTAAGTTGAAGCAAACTTGGTTAGAATTTGTAGACTTTTGCAAACATATTGGTTGATAATATGATGAGACTCTTTGAATCCAGATCTGTTCTAAAAAGTGGCTGTGCTGGCCACCTAGGCCAAGGCAGCACAAAAATGATTCTCGTAAGAGGAAATCGGTCTCTCAGGAAATCAACGGGAAAAAAAAAATGGTCCAAGGCGGCCACCTAGGCGGATTTTAAAAAAAATGTTTTCACTTTTTTTCCTTTAAGGAAAAATGTGGCAGTCATCTACCTTTAAGGGGGTAAGTAATTTAATTTTAAAGAAAGTTTTGATACTTAGTTGATAATACTTAATAATTAACATTAACGGACTTTTTTTTTTTTTTCATAGATTCATACAAAAAAGAGGAATAGACTAGATGCTACAAGATTGAATAATCTAAATAAGAAGAAAAGGATGAAAAAAATGAGCAAGTAGTGGAGGATATAGCTTTTGATGCCTTAGATGAAGATAGGGTGATATTAATAGAAGGTTTTGAGGATTGGTGAAAATATGGTGTTATGTAAAATGTGAAACGATATAATTTATATAATTTGTTATACTTTGATATGCTATTTCAATAATATTTTGTGAATTTATTCAAATAGTTGTATGTAAGTACTAGTATTTTAAACAAAATTTAAAAAAATTTGCCTAAGCTGCCTAGTCCTTGCCCATGGTGTTTAGGACCGCCTAGCGCTTTTTAGAACACTGGCATCCAGGTTGGTATTTTACAATGCTTATCTTTGATGCATAAGATTGTTATCATTTCAGTTATTCTATTTATTTATTTCTGTCTAAGGGAGGGACGGAGGGAGGGAGAGGCTTTGCCATGTCACTGAGGTAAGGGACCCTGAGGAAGCTGATACCAAAGGGAGAGGCTTTCTAGAGACAAATTTCCTTGAAAAAACTTCAAAGTGATCATTGTATTCATTGTTTAAATGAAGGGGTTCTTTCCACGAGCACGAAAAATGATGTTAATTATAGCATTGCGATTGCATTGGTGTGGGCGGCCCCAAAATCCTCCTAGGCGATCGGTATTGGCCTAGGCGTTTTAACTTTATTTTTTTTAAAAAATAAAAATTGGGGAAGGCATATTTTTCTCCCCCACTTGTCATGTACAACTTAAAAAGAAAACAATAAAATAAGCAATGATATAATGATTCAGAAGAAGTAGAGGAGAATATAGCTTTTAGAGACTTGAATGAAGATAGGGTGATATTTATGGAAGGGTCTTTTTTGAGAAACTTGGTGAAGATAAAGTTATTTAAATTGTGTATTTACCAAAAAAAAAAGTTATGTAAATTGTGAAAGGATATTATATGTACAGTTTGCCGTGTTTAATTTTGCTACTTCAATAATATTTTATGAATATATGCAAATAGTTGTACATAAGTACTAGTATTTAAAATAAAATAATAACAAATCCTAGGTGGCTTAGGCGCTAGGCGGTAGGTCGAGTGCTTAGGTCCACCTAGCGATTTTTAGAATGTTGCATTCTCCAGTGAAAAATCTGGGATCAAGGATCACATGGTCTTGTTGAAGATCTTCTCCCGTAAGGAGTCTTTGGTTTCTGTGCAAAGAGCTTTCACGAACGGTAAACCCTTAACTTCCTATGGAAAGATTGGGGAAACTGAGAGAAAATTGTAAAGATATTTACCTCTGAGTATTTGCAGGGACTAGGTCCCTACCTCTACCAGAGGGATTCCTCCACTCTGCTGGACCCTGCATGTGTAACTGCTTGGCAGTCAAGTAAACTATGAGAAGATACCAGAGGTCTCAAAGAAAAGAGAGGAAAGGGAATCCCCAAGAGATGAAAGCAAAGAAGCAAGTGATGGTAACGGAAGAGATGAATGTAGGTTACTAGTATAGGTTATGTCTTACAGGTAGAACTGGTAGTTTTTGTTGTTGCCGCCAGGCAAAGATCATTCGCTTGAATGTGCTAACCTGTGGTGAAGAAACAAGGAGATCTTTCTATATCGAAATATCGGTTGAAAAATCAGAGGAAAATTCCTGGATCACCCTGTAAGAATGCAGAGAAGAATCAAAACCCTTTCCCAGTTGGCATTTGAGGTGGCCACTTGACTATAGCCGGAACCAACTATTAATCGACTTTAAGGCCATTAGCGGACATAACAAAAGTGAGAAAAAGCATGCTATGGGTCTCCCCAAGCCTTCCCCTTTATTTCTTCAATCCAGACTGCTGAGTTAAATCAACAATTTAGCTAACTTTCGAAAAAAGGGGCTGATTCAAGATAGTGTGTTACCATGTTCAGTTCCGGCCCCCCATGGTGAATTGCTTGCAAGACTCTTGTTCAAGAACAATGGTTACTGCAGATCCGTGGCTTGCTGCCATGGTTCCTGCTGGTCTACTGAGATTCCAAGTCTCAATAGTCATGCACATGAAATGGAGTCATGGACCCCAAGACAATAGATAAGAGGACTGTGGGTCCTTTGAGGGATGAGGGTGTAGCAGCCTGCATTGGGTTTGATTACAGTTGATCGGGGATTCACCTAGTTCTTACTAATGAAAATTGTAGCGGGCCTTGGGCCTGGTACTTATAATTAACTTTGTAGGCCTTGGTCCTCAAGGCATAGACTTGATGCAGCTATGGGCTTTATACCCTTAGAGGTGTTGAACCATGGGCCTGGCCAGACGATGGGCCTTGGACCTCAATTAGATCTAGGATTGACCCTTGCCACTGGCCACTAAAAAGGGTTGGCCCTTGCAATGGCCTTGGGCCCCCAATCTTAGTTGTACAACTTGGGTGCCAACAGTGATCAACATCCTGTACCTTCCCTTGAACAAGGATCTGTTTAGCATGTTTATGCCTTAATCACAAAAAGCACCATTCGTTATGATTTATGCTCTGGAGGTTTCGCTGGATTCTTTTCACTGATATCTGGAGGGACTGGCTAATTTCATTGCATTGAACCATTACTACATTCTGTTTCTTTTGGTGTTTCCTGTTAATTGACGTTTGTATTGCTGGCTACCTTATCCTCCACCTTGTACTTTTCTTTGTTCATAAAGGCAGGACTAAATGATGTGATCCGTTCATGCATTGCTAATGCATTGTGTAGTACAGGAGTATTGCATTGTGGAAAAAATTTTTAGTTTTGGTTCCAATGTTAGATCATATTTATATATGGAATGACACATTGTTTCTATGTTTATATCTGATGTTTGGTGATATTCTTCAGATATGACTATGTTAATAGTAATTTTGTTAAATTTGATCCCGTGGGTGTTATTGCTTGAGTATGATAACTACTGATAACTTTTACTGGAAAGAAAATCATTGGCAAGAGCTTCAGTCAGTGTAATGATAGACAATTGTTGTAGTGCATTGAGGTCATTTCAGTGCCTTAAAAGATTGCTGTTTCTTCTCCATTGAGGTTGTACTATAATAACTTGTTTTTCATTTCAATATATATATATATGGGAAAAGCTATATAGTGTAACATTCATGGTTCTAAAAAGCGGCCCGTATATCGCCACGATGCAATACCGTTACGGGCTGCTTTTGCGGACTGCCTGGAATCGTCTGTGACGGTTTAATATAATGGGAAAAGAAGAAAATGGCAAGGATTTCAGCTGGAAATGGGGTGTGATTCATGTTTGGGGAAGGTCTTCTTCTCTAACCTCATGATGCCTTCCACAACATTAACCCAATTGAGGGAGTTTCTCTGAAGCTTCACAATCGGCCCCTGATTGACCCTGGCCCAGCAAGCGTAGTTCATCACCCTCTGCAAAGTGTTGTCGGAGGCCTTGCTTTGTGCCATGCACCAGCTCGCCTTCGCCGTCATCGGCAGCAGCACCGCCCCCTCGCCTGTGGCCGCCACCGTAGCCGCGACTGTGATTTAAAACCATGGTACCACTACCTAATTGTGTATAGAAGCAGCTCAAAACTATATTGTTTTGATAAATGGGGTTAAAAACACAATATACTCTTTACCAAAACAACGTAGTCTTGGAACACTTCTCTATGCAATTAGGTAGAGATTGCCACACCATATAGCCTAAGCCCTATATATATATTTCTTTGATTGGATCCTCACTGGATTTTTTTAGAAGCTAACAATTCAGAGGGTATGCAAGGGGTCTGCATTGCAACAATCTCTGCTTCCATTTGTTGAAAGCAGACTGCAATACGGCTAGGGCCTGGAAATTGAATGGTCTTTGGAAGAAAAAGACAAGCATGATATTCCATCTGTGCTATTTTTAGCATTCTTCAAATACATTTATTACTAAACATACTTAGTGACCCCTTGATACTGAAACTTATTGATTTCTGGCATTTTTTTTTCTCCTTGTCTGCTCATGTCTTTTAGAGTTTCAATCTCTTTCTTGCTGGTGTCTCCATCTGTTTTTCATTAGGGCTTCTGTGTTCTCTATATTTCTTTTCCCTGCTTTTGAGAGGGGAGGGGGGGGGGGGGGGGGGGGGGGATGTTGAGAAAGGGGAATAAGTTTGGAGGTCAGTTTTCGCCATATTCACTTCTTTCTCTGAATTGACTGAACCGCATGACTATTTTAGTTCTAATAATCCTGAACCCTTTTATATGGTCCTTTATATTAATTTCTCTGACTCTTTGATCCAAGATTTGATTGAATTGCTTGCAGAACACTCAGGATGAAAGAGGAACTTATTCAAATTTAAGGATTTATGCCCGGAAAACTGCGAATGGATATGCCAAATATGATTATGATCATTCAGAGGTTGTATCCTCACAGATTGGTTTCCAACAAGTGAAGCCATTTCCCCCTTCAAATGCCAAACTAGCCAGACCCTCCTCTCGCTCAACTGTTGCTGTTGCTAGTTCTCTATCACCATTGGCAAATGAATTTTCAGTGGGTAATTCTCCCAGAAAATTTATTGAGGGGGTATCTCCATCTCCTTCTGAATCTAATTATGATAAATTTGAAACTTTTGCTAATAGCCATAATAATGGACGTGACCTAGAAGGTCCAAGAGCTTTGATAGATGCATATGGAAATGACGGGAGAAAAAGATTGTTGACTGATAGGTCTCAGAAGGTTGCACGACTGGATGTGGATGGCATAAACAATAAGGTGGCCACAAAGACTTGGCAGAATACTGAAGAGGAAGAGTATGATTGGGAAGTTATGAGTCCAACTGTTGGAAATAGTAATAGAAGTAATGATCTCTCATCATCCTGTGTCCTACCACCTCAAAGATTTGGGGCACGGCTATGCCTAGGATCAGGATGGACCACACCATTCCAGTCGGAGTTAATGAGGAGCAATTGGTCTGGTCAGGCACAGCTGCCTATATGGGTTAATTCTGCTCCATTTGATGATGATTCAAGTTACGCCCTGTGGGTATGTTTTTGATATGCCATTTTAGTTCTATGATCATTGTTTTGGGTTGATATGGAGTCTAAATGATATTTTTCTCTATGAAGTCAATTTTGTGAAGGGGCCTTTGATCCAATGGCATCTTCTTCCCTTGTAAGTGCAAAGGCATATTGTTGTAGGTTCCTGCTGGGTGTGTGCATGTTAACCAATAAAAAAAATGATTTCTATCAAGTTAATCTTTCTTCATTCTATTAAGAAATTATGGGCACCTCTTACAATTTTCGTTTCCTATTAACACGCGCATGAATTTTGAATTTTAATTTTCTTCTAATTAGGCATATCAAAACCACTTCAGTTTGCAGTTCTAAGCAAAATTATACCATCCAATTGCATTTGGAGCAAATTTTTTGTCTTATTATTTTTAGTTTTTGTGATTCTTCAGCTTTTGGTTATTGTATTTGAAAATTAAGTGGTGGGTTGGAAGCTCAGTGACAGGATTAACAATAGTTTTTTTAAAAGTTGGGGCTATTTTTTAGACAATATTGGACATTCATGCAATTACTAGATTAAAAACTACAATTTCAATTAATCTGTATGTCACACTGATCTCTTAGTTAATATATTCATCTCTCTTGCTCAATCAAGGTCTTTCCTGTTAATTCTAATTTCAGCTACTTTGTTCTTTTTTCCCTCTTCTCCCTTTCCTGGGTATTTATTTGGATTTATTAATTTCCATTCGTAAATCTCTATGAACTTTGCTTCCACAAGGCTTTTCATTTTTGGCCTTGTTGATAATAATCATCCTTTAAGTTGCATGCTTTGGATTCTTAGTGTATTTGTACGCTAACCTCTGCCTGCAATGCAATTTTCGTGCAGCCTGGCCGTGGACCAATGAGTAAGGTGTCTGAATCCCAGAACGAGAGGAATCATATATCAGTTTCACACTATCCTCGGGATATTCCAAAGCATCCTTCTTGGCCTTCACAAGATAGCTTTGAAGGCACAGGATTCCAGTTACATACCTTAAGTAGCAGAATTTTGCCAACAGCCGCTGCACGGATCCCGGCTGTTCTGGATGATGTGCCAGATTCTTGTGTACCATCATTCACAGGATCATGGGCTCCCTTAAACCTGAGCCGTCCTCACCCACTTCCCTCATTACCTATTTTTCCACATGAACAGATTAAGGGTCAGTTTGATTTGGCAAATTCTAGCTATGCAGTAGGAAATCAAGTTCTGCTTAATTCCTTTTCACCGATTTCCCCAAGCCTTCCAAACAAGCCAATGAATCATGTTCAAATGCAAGTTCCGTCTCAGGAGAGTGGAGAAAATCTTGATCCATATCATTTAGGGGCGCCGCCACCCTTAATTCATGGATATGCCTCTCAGGGACTTGGCACACCAATGAACTCTGTTTTGTTTGACCAAATACCTCATGTGCACACTACATTACCAATCCAAAATATACCAAACTCATCTCAAATGATAATACCTAACCCTCAGGGTCCCATTATGAATAACAAATCACCTGGCAATGTATTTCCAGGTGTAATTAGTTCTCTCATGGCTCAAGGGTTAATCTCATTGCCCAAACAAGTCACTGCAAAGGTATATACTAAGATACCATTCTTTTGTTTTCCCTCCTCATTTTTGGTAAATTTTAGCTGGTATTGCATGATCTCAATTAAGTGATTTTTATTTAGGATTCTGATGGAGTTGAGTTTAATTAAGGCGTGCTTAATCTTTGTCATGAATCTACAATAGGAGTAAATTCATCATCATTTTTTCTTTTTCTTTTTTTCCGTTTTTTTTCTTCCTTTTTTTTCCATGTTTTTTTCTTCTTTTTTTTTTTTTTTTTTTTCCTTCTTGTTTTTAAATTTGAATGTGCAATGTATGGGTCGATCTGAATCATGTGATTTAATTTCAGGATTTTGTTGGAGTTTAGTTTAGTCCACATTTGCTTAAGCTTCACCATGAAGTTGCAAATAAGAGCACATTCTTCAGTTTTTTTACTTGTAAATTTGATCTCACGATGCTTGTGTATTTCTCAATTAAGCGATTTAAGTTCAGGGTTCTGTTGTGGTTGAGTTCAATCTAGATGTGCTTAAGATTAGTCATGAATCTGCAATAAGAGCACATTCTTCAGTTTATTTCTGAATTTTTATTTTTTGGAAATTTGATCTTGCAATGCTTGTGTATATGTCAATCAAGTGACTTAAATTCAGTTGGAGCATATCACATGGGCTGGCCTGGGGGGGCGGGGTGGATTGTGTTTGTTTGTGTTATATCTCAATTAAGTGATTTAAATTCAGGAATCAGTTGGAGTTGAGTTTAATCCAGACATGCTTAAGATTCGTCATGAATCTGTAATAAAGGCCCTATATGCTGACCTTCCAAGACAATGTACAACATGCGGCCTTCGATTCAAGTCCCAAGAAGAGCACAGAAGCCACATGGATTGGCATGTAACTAAGAATCGCATGTCCAAGAACCGTAAACAGAAATCTTCTCGTACGTGGTTTGTAAATACCGCCATGTGGCTCAGCAGTGCCGAGGCATTGGGAACCGACGTGGTGCCTGGGTTTTTGTCCACTGAGACCGTTTCAGAGAAAACGAATGGTGAAGAGATGGCAGTACCTGCTGACGAGGATCAGAATCTTTGCGCATTATGTGGAGAGCCTTTCGATGAATTTTTCAGTGATGAAACTGATGAGTGGATGTACAGAGGTGCCGTCTGCATGAATGCTCCTAATGGAGTCACAGCTGGCATGGATAGGTCGTGTTTAGGTCCTATAGTGCATGCTAAATGCAGGTCTGAATCAAGCTTGGCTTCCCCTGAAGATTTTGTACAACAGGAAGGGGTATGTGGTTCTGTTTATAATTCTCGTCATTATAGTTCTTCCCATTCATACCCAGTAGCATTCTTGAGTCCTTTTATCTTTTCAATGCTTATGTTATGTTTGTTTCGTAGGAGTGGAATAACAACTTGATAGAAATATAACTTGTAAGGAATTATATCCCCATAGGTCATGTGCGAAATGGATACTCACATGAACCATGAAGGGAACAGAGAAGGAATAGCTATTACTAATGGTCAAGTTGAATAGGTATTCCTTACCTATTATACTTGTGGTCCTAAAAAGAGTTGTACTCGTGCTTCTCTCATGATTCTTCTTATGTTTCTATTGAATAGCTATGACATTCCCTTCCCTTGCCCCTCCATGAGCCAGGTGTGACATTAGAATCTCTTATTTGTGCTTCAGCTGCATAATTTGGTAAGAATACACTGTAGGTGCCTTTCTTGTCTAAATAGAGGTTGATGTCATATTTGGTTCATGGTTATTGGTATTGCATTCTTCCGCTATTCCTATAGAAGAGCTAATACCTTGTTTTGTTCACTTTAGAGCTCCTAACTGAATCAAGAGTACATATTCCACTCGTGGTACATGTCAATAACTATTTTTTACCTATACCACTCATGTCCCTTGAAACGAATACTCTTGTGATAAGTACAAAATTTAAATTAGCATGTTTGGTTTGCAAAATGCTATAGGAAAGGAATGGAATAAGCTAATCCATGGGAATAAAATAGTTAGCTATTTCTATGGTAATGAGTGAAATGAGTATTTCTTGATTAGATAAAAATGTGGTCTCAATAAGAATATAGCTATTTGAAGCTCTATCATGAATCAACGAGGCAGTCGTCATTCCATAGGAATAGATTGGGAATGGAATAGGTATTACCATGAACCAAATATGTAATGTTGTCCAGGCAAGCATTGCACCATAAAAGAAAAAAAAAAGAAAAAGAAAGCCTCTCTGATTAGGTTTCCTTGTGCTTTGCAGGGTAACAGTGAAGAGGGTAGTAAAAGAAAATGGATTCAGAGTTAGCTTAGTTAGACCGGCTGCCATTCCCATGTAGCTTAAATTTGAGTTTCAGTTGGTACACTTTATTTTTGAGGTAGTGTTGAAGCTTACAGTACCTCTGGCATATGCCAAAATCATGTAAATTTTTCACTCGCTTGTAGCTTCTTCCAACAAAAATTTGCAAATTCTCTCACAGCTCTTCTTTCCAGTTTCCTTCACTGTATTTTTTTTTTCTAATGTATGCTATTCTTCAGGGAAAATACTACTCTTTTGAGGGTTCATATATATATATATATACACGTGTGTGTGTGTGTCGCGCGCGTGCTTTGCTGCTTGTTTTGAACTTTTCTACAGGGGATAAACAGCTTCCATTGAAGGCCTTTTAGCTGATTTTCAACTTGATGGACAAAGGAAAGCAGAAGTACAACTGTGATTGAAATTGACAGTAAGGTCTAGATTTAATTTCCTTTTCCATTTTTGTGTATTATTAGATATTAGGATGTAATTTGTTTTTAGCAGGCTTTACTATTTTGGTTAATATGGGGGCATTATTTACTTTCAGAGTTGCGAATATAGTCATTGGACAAGTTCATTTCAGTTTTTTTTTTTCCTGAGAGGTTCATTTTTATTTACTAAAGCATTTGCAATCATCATTTGTGTTTGCTCAGGTTCTTACATGGTTTTCCTTACTAATTCCTCCCACGGTATGCTTTCTAATTTATTATTCACCCACACAATACCTTCTGCATATCCACCTGAATGTTGTGTTGTAGGAGGCAAACTATACGTTCAGCAAAACATAAATTTTATCAACAAAAGTAGGATTTCCTTTTGGCTTCCCCCCAAGTGATGTTCAAAGTCTTGGGTTGAATTAGAATTGAGTTTTGGCCTTTTCCTTATGAACCCAGATATCCCCTGTCCAGACTGAGGCAATTGTTCGAATCATGTTATTTTGATAAATAAAAAGCAGTAGATCTTACTAAGTTTAATCATAATGGCATCGTTTTGTTTCGGGTCTTGATGTGAGCGACACCAAAATCAGAATCGCTTGATATAACTGAGGGTTCTGTATGGCAGGAGGAGGCAGCGCTCTGTGAATGTGTGAACGCACAGATATCACACCTGCTATAAGCATTTCCTTTTGCTTTCCACAATTTTATAGAACACACTAATGTTCCCCTTAATGTCGATCAATGAACTAAAGTTCATCCTCCCCTGCGTTGTAATCCACCCAAAACATGGGATTCCCCCTCCGTTCACTACTCACGCTTGTGTTTAAGTTTTGCTTCTTTCGACCCCAGATTTTGACACTGCAAAATCGGGGCCTCGCGGAGCACCTACCCAATGAGAACGTACGTGCGCCTTTGTGTCGGAGTACTTGAACCCACCATTGTTGCTGTCATCGATTGTGATTAAAATTCCCAGTGATAGGTTTAGCGTTACTGCTGGGGACACTGCCAATTTGAGGGGGTCTAGGGTTATAGGGAGAGAGGTGATATTGGGGTCTGGGGGCTTCAAGAACAAGCAGAGTGAAAGCACAGCAGAGTTTCATGCTATTTCCCATACCTTTTCATTTTTTTACCTTCCCATTCAATTTCTCTTTGGGGAATTGGGTGATTTTATCTGCTTCTGGGTCTCTAGAACAGTTGACATTAATTAAATCATCAGTTAAACAATCCTTTATTTTACGCTTATAATATGGCTAAAAGCATTTGCTTTGATTCTTGCCAGTTCTTTAGTCAGTTTCCACTTGAATTGATCTAACTTCAAGGGGGGAACTGAGGACAAAATTTAATTAAAAATCGATAATTTCATGTGCTGTTAGAAGTGTTGCTATAGTCTTTAAAATGGCATTACTTTGTGGGGCAAAATGATGTAGTTTTGGGCTATATCAAAACTAGTACAGTGTCATTATATGCGATATTAGATATAATTAATCAGGCTACTTTAGATTAGAGGGGTCAAATCCACCATTAAACTAGCACTAAATTTTTGTAACGTATAGTGGGGCTAGGCACATGCCCACCCCACTTTATTTCCACCCTCGAAGATAAGATGGATGTAGAAAAACTGACAAAGTTAATATTCGTCATCTTAAAATGTGGCTTTTTCTGAAAATAATTTATCAAAAGGATCTTGTTTTGCGGCACACTTATGCCTAATTAGGAACGGCATCATATGCCTAATTAGGAACGGCATCATTGCATAAAGGAATTTTTGAATAGTTGACGTTAAGATTTATTTTTATACATTGTTTATTAACAATATAATATATAACATATTTTCACATGTCTACAAATCCTCCACTCAAATTTTCTGGGAAATTAAATGACTAATGGACACTATTTCACAACTTGTTTTACTGAAAACTTTAATTAAGGAGACACTAGTTTTATTTCTCTATATTGTTGTAATTGTTGACATCTCAAATCCCACATCAGAGGATTGGGAAAATGAGAAGGGGGGAGGGAGCTTATAAAAGGGACGCTCCTCCTCCCCTTCTAATCATTTCAAAATTTTCCATCTCTATAATTTCCTTTTATAGTAGAGTTTTTTTTCTTGCTTGAGGTTTTTTCCTTAATTAATTTAAGGGTTTTCCATGTAAATTTCTGTATCCTTTTTATTTCAAATTTCCTTTATTTGCTATTTGCTCTACTCGTTGGAGTTTTCTTACCTAACAGTGGTATCAGAGCTTGGGGGTCTGTTTGTTGGATTAGGGTATTAATATCTGTTTATCGTATGCTCTGTTATTGTCATTTTAAAGTGGATCCTTCACATCAGAAAATAAGTTAGATGTTACTTCTCATCCTACGGAGGTGCTGCATAAATTATATTGAACGACTACTTCAATATACCATCACCATTTACGTATTTGTTTTCCTTCGGGTATTCTGAAAAGGTATATTGGGTGATTAAGTGCATGTCTAAGGAAAGTTTTGTCTAAAGAGTCTGGTACTTAAGTGAATCGTTTATGTCACTCTAATCTTTCCTAGAAATTTTCTTTGCTGTATTTTAGTTTAACAATATACTAGTTGAAGGTAACTCGAGGAAATACTTTTCATGTGAAATAAGGAAAGTTATTCTGTAGTCAACAACAGTTCGTAATAGAAGCTATGGCAACAAAGGTTAATATTGGCAAGTTTGACGGTACAAAATTCTTGTTATAGAAATTAAAGATGAAGGCATTATTGGTAAAAGATAATTGTTTGGAGGCCATCAATACTCGGCCGGCGGAGATCACATATGACGAAAAGTGGAAAAGGATAGATGCAATGACCCTTTCAAATCTACATCTAGCCTTATCTGATGATATCTTGTTGGGTGTAGAACAGAAGAAAACTGCTAAGGAGGTATGGGGTCACTTCATCAAATTATATGAAGTTAAGTCACTTCACAACAAAATTTTCTTAAAGATGAAGTTGTATACCTTACAGATGTCAGAATCTACATTTATTACAGAGTACTTACATACTCTGACCTCGTTATGTTCTCAACTTTCAACTTTGGGACATACGGTTACGCCGCATGAATGTGCTGAGATTTTACTCTAAAGTCTCCCAAATTCATAAGACCAAATCATCATCAACTTAACCAATAATATCCTCATAGATTTTCTAGTTTTTGATTATGCTTCTGCTTTGATTCTTGAAGAAGAAAATAGACGAAAAAGCAGGGAAGATAGACAGGCAAGCTCACAACAAGTAGAAGCTTTGTCTATAACTCAAGGAAGGGCAGTGGAACGTGATTCCAGTGGAAGTCACAATCAAGGGAGGTCAAAATCTAGGGGTAAGAAGAATTTCAAGTGCTACAATTACGGCGGGAGGGGACACTTCAAAAATGAGTGTCGATTCAAAGGGGTACATAAAACATAAGCATTTTGAGGGTGTGTTGCCAAACCTGATATTCTATACGGCGAAACAACTATGGTATTCAAAGATAAATTGGAACTCACTGATGCTTGGATATTAGATTCGGGAGCAACATGGCATATGACCTCTCGTAAAGATTGGTTTCACACTTATGAACCTATCTCTGTAGTGTTTGTGTACATGGGAAATGATCATACCTTAGAGATTGCTAGAATTGGCACAATCAAATTGAAGATGTACGATGGTATGCTACGCACTATTCAAAATGTGCGACATATAAAGGGCTTAAAGAAGAATATTATCTTTAGGACAATTAGATGAAATTGCCCATATCCAAAATAGAATGATAAGGATCGTCAAAGGAGCCCTAGTTGTAATGAAAGCTGAAAGGATTGCTGCAAATTTGTATAGACTAATCGGAGAGATTCATCTGTAGGTAGATGCATCAGTTGCATCAACCAGTTCTGCAGAAGATATGACAACAAAGTGGCATTGAAAATTGGGCCATATGTTAGAGCAAGGGTTAAAGGTACTCGCTGAATGGAAACTACTCTTGGGTCTCACAAAGGTTTCATTACCCTTTTATGAATATTATGTAATAAGTAAGGAGCATAAATTGAAGTTCACTATATCTGATTCTAGAAGTAAAAATATTGTAGAATTAGTTTATTCTGATGTATGGCAAGCAACGATTATATCTCTGGGAGGAGCAAAGTACTTTGTATCCTTTATTGATGATTATTCCAGAAGATATTGGGTGTACCCCACCAGAAAAAACTCAAATGTGTTTTCAATTTTCAATACAAAGAGCAGATTGAACAAGAAACAGAAAGGAAGATCAAATGCATCAAGACAGATAATAGTGGAGAGTTAATGGGGGGTGACATCATTAATTTTTGTAATCAAGAGGGCATCAAAAAGCAACTCACGGTAGTATACACTCTTCAATAGAATAGAATAGCAAAGCGTATGAATAGAACTATACTCAAAAAAACTAGAGCCATGATAAGAATTGCAAGTATGGTAAAATCATTTTGGGTAGAAGCTATGAACACTACCTGTTATGTGATTAATTGATCACCAACAATATCGATTGATCTGAAAACACTGTTGGAGATGTGGACTGGTAACCAAGTTGATTATTCACACCCGTACACATTTGGGAGTCCGGTGTTCGTGAAATATAATACTCAAGGAGTTTCAAAACTAGATCCAAAATCCATAAAGTGTAGATTCTTGGGCTATGCTGATGGATCCTAAGATATGTTAAAGGAACCTCGGATACTGCTCTAAGTTATATATGATTTGAATTTACCGTTAGTGGATATGTTGATTCTAATTTTCAAGTGATCCTGATAAAAGAAAATCCAATACAGGCTATGTGTTTACAATTGCAGGAGGAGTTGTGAGTTGGGTATTTAAACTACAGACAATTGTGGCATTGTCTACAATAGAAGCTGAGTATATAGTAGCTACACAGATTTATAAAGAAGCAATTTGGATAAGAAGATTTATAAAAGAACTTGGGCACAAACAAGAGAAGATTCTCCTGCATTGTGACAATTAAAGTCCCTAGCACATTACAAGGAATCCAGCTTTTCATTGCAGGACAAAACACATAATAGTACAATATCATTTTATTCGTGAAGTGTGGGAAAACGAAAGTGTGGATCTACAGAAAATCCACATAAAAGACAACCTAGCAAATGGACTAACACTGATAAGTTCATTTGGTGTGAATCCTCGTATGACCTGACAGAATTGTAAACGGCACAGTAGTGTTAGGATAGAGAAGCTAGTGTGGAAATTGTTTGATTCTCAATCAAATCTCCAAGTAAGAGAATATTGTAATTGTTGACATCCCTAATCCCACATCGGAGGATTGGGGAAATGAGAAGGGGGGGGGGAGGGGGGAGCTCATAAAAGGGATGCTTCTCCACCTTGTCTAATCATCTCAAAACTTCGCGTCTCTATAATTTTCTTTTATAGTAGAGTTTTCTCTTCCTGCTCCTGATTTTTCCCTTAATTAATTTGAGGGCTTTTTACATAAATTTTTATGGCTTTTTTTATTTCTAATTTCTTTTATTTGCTGTAATCTCTATTTGGTGGGGTTTTATTACCCAACATATACAAATTTAGGCATAAAAGTCATCCCGCTCATTTATTTTGGGAAAAAAGAAAAGAAAAGAAAATCTAAAACCTGTCATGCTCATTTATTTTGGAACAGGGTAGTGCAAAATAATGTTTTATTGCCAAAAATAGGAGAAATTAAAGAATAAAATAAAAAGTAAACTTCATTTGAGGATGTAAAAGGTCACAATCGTCATTGGACTAACAGTATTCACAAATTTTTGAACTCATAACAAATGAATTGAAGGCACTACAAAAATAAATTTTGCAACCTAACAAAATTTCAAAATTAATTATAATTCCACCCAATGGAGACACTAAATGAGCACCCCTACCACACTTTTGCAAGTTTATTCCTCAAACCCAATAACCTTCACATTCCTCACATCCTTATAATATACGTTCCTTCAGTACTGCACAATGTGTCACCATTCATAACTAGCTGCAGACACACCAAAATAACATTGTTTTGATAAATAATTTTAAAAAGATAATACATATTTTATCAAAACCACATAATTTTGAGGTGCATGTGCGTCTAGTTACGAACAATGCATAAAAGGCAGTCTCCCCTTGTGACCTCTTCCACGCATTTCGTCTGTAATAAACACAGGGCAATCTCCATCAAAATTTACGTGCTTTTCTTCACCCAACGCGATGAAAACATCTTTTCCACCGGTCAGGGGACGAGTGAGTTTACCATGTACATACAGGGACTTCGCATTGAGAATTCTTTACAGTGATATTCTTTGTCGTTATAGATTTACCACTGCATCCGCTTCAGCTTGTTTGGCTTTGAATTTCGCTGTGCGTGATGATCTCGACGAGGGGGAGGCCTTCGGAGACGAAGTCGACTTGATCTTTTTTCGCTTTTGTTTTCGAGGAGCCTTTGGGAGATCTGTGGGAGGACGGTCCTTGAATACCTGAGTAACTGGTGGGTGCCCTATAGGTTGCTCAAAATCTGAAACAAAAGAGTTACAAAGCAAAAATTTTCAAGTGTTGGAAGCCTAAAAATGAAATAGGCAGCGTCTTGTTTAGAAATAGTAGTAATATTAATAATATGGATTATTAATCAGTACCTAAGGAATTTTTTTATAGTTCACTAATATTTTTCCTAAATAAAACATACTTACAAAGCAATTTTCTTTCTTCAAAGTAAAGGGGAAAAAAAGAAAAAAAGCCCAATACCCAGTCTTTTATACAGAATATGTGGAATACAAGTGTTGGGCAGTTAACTACAAATTGTCATGGCAAAGAACGATCAGTTCATTCCTATTCTATTTGTTTTTCCGAATCAAATATTTTGTATAAGGTTTTGAGTATGAGGAAAAACAAAGGTGCAGTGCTAGCTGTACAAAAATATGCATAGAAAAGTTCATAAAACAGACACAAGGGGTGTGGGCTCGGTAAAATATAAGAGTTAGGCCATACTTCACCATATTTGTTATATATATATATACATATATGTATGTATTTCCCTACATTTTACTTACTCCAAAACATATTGAAGGAAAAAGAAAAGAAAGGAGAAGAAAGGAACAAAGGTATACCTTGGGAGGACCATGGTGAAACAGCAACACGATTGGGTTCTCTAGGTTGACTTATGTTACCCGTAGTTGGAACAGAGAAATCAGGACCCGGTTTGAATTCGTTCATCTGCACAATTCCAACCCAATCCCAAAAAATTAGAACTTTTATGAAAAAAAAAGGGTCAGATGGATCAACAGAAAACCTACCGTGCAGCATCCCTATACCTAATTGCGTACAGTTATACCCTAAAAGCTCACAATTTTATCAAAACTGACGTCTTTTTCAGTGCCATTGTACGTAACTCAGAACAGTTGCATTACATAAAAGATAAGTCAATGGATCAAAGTGCCTTCTTTGCAGTGCCATTGTATGTTGTTTTGATAAAAGATGTGGCATTTTTAAAATCAACCATCAAAGATGTATTGTATTTTTAAAATCATTTATAAAAAGTGAACTTTATATAGGTCATTTCTCAGCCTAATTAGGAACGGTTGCATTTTCTCAACCAGAAAAGCTCTAAAAGAAAGGTATAGAGAACATGCCCAACTGGGTGAGCTTCCAGGGCAATCCCATCCGATGTGAGCCACATGCTTAACATCCGTAGGGTACCCAATTTCCATCTCGTGTTCCTTCACAACTGCATAAAAAAAAAAAAAAAAAAGGAAAAAAGGGGAAGGAAAAGGAAAAAACAAAACACCCATAGAATTCACAAACAAAAATAGGCCCATAAATTTGTAAAGAGGGATGAGGTAACAAAAGCCATTTAATTACCAAAAAATGAACTAATTACCAAAGAAATGCGAGATGTATTTGAACCCTTTGCAGATCCCTTTCATTTTGGTAGTCATGGTGGAAACAGAAGCCCAATTTGACCAATTCTTTTTAAAGTAAGGTGCTGAAATGTGTGGTTCTCTTGATTCCCTGTTTAGAAAGAGATTGTAAAAATGAATTTCGACGCGTCAAAAATAGATAAATACAATAGAAAAAGCAAAAGCAAGAGGGAAAAGAAAAAAACAAATGCGTATCAGAGGAGATTGGGGTAATAATTTCAGGAATTATACAAGAGGTGAAGAAAAAAGGGTATCTACCCATATATGATTTTGACCAGCAGGAAGAAATGAAAATGTAAATAGAATATAGTGATATTAATCATGAACGACAGGGACAAAAGCAAAGGGAATTTAACAAATTGATGACTTTAATCCAGAAATTATAGAACAGAGGCAGAAAAAAGGGTATCTAATCAGGTACGATTTTTGACCCAGCAAAATTAAATTAATAAGTGAATAGAAAAAGTCACATTAATTATGATCACCACCGGGGATAAAAACAAAGGGAGCTTAACAAAGTCATGATGTTTCGATACACGAATTATGCAAGGATTGAAGGGGAAAAGGTATCTATCTACACATGCATCACTTTGAACCCGTAGAATTAAAATTAATAAGTAATAAAAAACACATTTTGCTGAACCTATAGGGGATTCAACAACGGGAAAAAAAAAAAAGATCTATGAATTTACAAGAAGAGAATGTCGAGACGTACCTTCACAGAATGGTTGAGGTTATACGAGAATGGCAGCGATTTCAAAAGAACAAGAAGAATTGAGCCTGATCCTCACCCACCCACATCTCCAATAAAGCTCCATTCCCCATTTTTCTTCAGATTTTTCTGGGAAAAAATATTAAAAAACGTATACTAATCTCACCTAAACGAAACCGAAAACCCAGAAAAAGGGGGAAATGGGAGTTGCAAGAGAAGAAGAACAGAGGCAAGAAGAGGGGAGAGGGAAAGAAGACGTCTGAAATGGAGGATGAAGGCCTCCCCACCCATTCATTCATAGGACGGCGAGACAGCAAAGACACGAAGTAATATTGGGCTTTTTGTTGTTTCCTATTATTATTCTTTCGCTCGTAGGAGGAGAGTTTTTTCTCTCTTTTTTTTTTCTTTTTTTTTTTTAATAAAGAAAACTATAGAATATTTCTTTTTTCCCCGTCTCATTAGGTGTGTGCGCGCGCATACATGGTGGTGGCATTATATATATATATATAATGCCACCGCATATATATATATATATATATATATATATTTATTTATTTGTTATGTTTTATACTCCCTTAAGTTCTAAATACTATAGGAGTGTTTTGATCCAAAAATATTTAAGTAAATAAATAATTTAGCTTTTACAACATTAGTATTTCGATATAAATACCGCAAAAAAGGTGCACCAATAGAATTTTATTCTTTATTTTTTCGGTAAATCATACTCCAGTGAGTTTTTCTTTTCCTTTTTCCTTTAACCTCATCTTTTATATATGGAAAATGTGAATTAAATATTTGAAAAGTATAAATTTATTTAGAGAAATTTGTACTTAATCTCCTTATGGTTTGACATAGTTGCAGAGAACCACCATCTAGTTTAAAAATAAGCACATAACCTCCTTGTAGTTTCAATGGACTTGCAAAAGTTAACTTTTCCGTCAAATTTGACGATTTGTTATTCCATAAATATTTTAGTGCTTAATATGATTAAAAAAAAGGTTTTAATCTCCAAAATTACCCATAAACTAATATCTTAACTCCTATTGTAGCGGTATCCAAATAAATGAACACTTTTGTACTTATTGTACCTTGAAAAAAAAAAGTCCTATAGAGGTTATATATTCATAATCCCAACTAGGTAAATTCACATATAAATATTTCTCTCTTTTTTTTGTACAATAAATATATCTTTTCTCATGACTTAAGAATTATAAAAACAACTAGTTCTTTTAGAGCTATTGTAATTGAGGCAAGGAGTTAATTTTTGGTAATTTGAGAAATTAAAGTCTATTTTTTTTCTATTAAACATACTAAAATTTTTTTTGGAAGAACAAACAGTTAGATTTGATGGAAAAGTTAACTTTTGCAAGTCCATTGAAATCACAGGGGAGTTATGTGCTGATTTTTAAATCACAGGGAAATTAAGTGCAATTTCCTCATTTATTGATCTTGTTTAGTATTAGAGCCGGATTCTCTCAATTTTTCTCTCCATTTTATCCTTCCAATCCATTTCAATACATTTTTTTATAGTAATTTTGACTATACTAATACAAACAACAATTTCATGAGTTTTATAAATGTGCGACCAATTCATTCAAAGTAAAATTTTAAGAACATTTATTTTTCCAAATTTCAATTATCAATACGTTTAACATTTCTAAATCTTATGAAAATATACATACCAATGTATTTTAAAATACCTTATAATTAACTAGGAGAGTGAAATGATTTTCCTATTTTTTCTAATTTACTAAGAAAAAAAATTCAAAGAGTGGAATGGAGAGAAAATTGAGGAAGGAAGATGGGGAGGATCTCGAATCCTTTCGAATTAACTTCAGCATTAATTGAAGCATTCATTTAAAACGTTAATTTCTTATAAAATATTAATTTCAAGATCTAAAATGAAAAAAAAAAAGAGTTAAAAGCATAAATGTTGACTTTCAGACCAAAAAACACTAAAATTTCGACAAAACTGCAATTAGTTATAAACGCATATCTTGAACTTAATAGCCTCATTGCATCTCACAAGGGAAGAAACAAATTAAAATATAGTAAAAGTAAAAGTTGGATGGCATTTATGCAGTCCCCATAAATAGGTATTCGATTTACTTCTTTCCAAACTTTTTCTTCTTGAAGTTTCAAAATTTTCAGGTAATCTTGATTAGGGGTGTTCATTCAGGAAATTTGGAAATTTTTTGACTAAATTTTTATTTCCCGAAGTTTATTTTTTATTCTAATTTCCAACCTAATAAAACATTTACCCAAAATTTCCAAATTGAGGAATCAGGAAATTCTATTTCCCTATCAAATTTTCCTCCTAAGTTGCATTTTCATAATATTGAGGAAAAAAAAGAAATGGGAGAATATAAAATCCAAGAAAAAACTTAAAATTCTTATGCAATTTCAAAAAATTTGAAAAATTTGGGTATTTCGAATTTCCAAAATAATTTCTTGACTGATTTCCCGATTTCCCGATCTCCAAATTTTCCTTAAATTATTTATGATCTCTCAACTGAATTTTCTATATTTCATGACGGTCGGAAAATTTTTCAGAAAATTCAGAATTTCTCTAATTTCGTACACCCCTAATCTAGATGAAGGTCATTGGTGACCTTTTCTTTTTCTTTTTTCCTTGGGAGAAAAAGAATGGGACTAGTAAACCAAAAATCTAGCTACCACAAAATTTCGGACATGAGACCTTATCTTTAAGAGGGTTTTATCAAAATCACTAGATTAAAATCCATGTGGCGTCATTAGTGTCCACTGGTTGTATACATCGGTGACGGTTAATAACTATACATCCCAGAACATCAATTTTTCGAGTCAAATATTTATCAGTGAAGTTTTCGTTTATTTTAAAAAACTTTGTTTACTCTTGAATATTAGTTCGGATGATGATGGAGGTAAAAAAATTTTTAGTCTCTGCCAAACTGTTGTGAAGTATTTGTTAGCCACCACCTTTGCAACAAATAACAAAAAGATAATTTTGAATATATTTAGGGGCTAAATTATTCGTTATGGGTAATCTATATATAATAGATGAAAATAGAACCCAAAATGGAGCCATGGCATTACATAGAGAAATGCATCAAATTACCACCACAGACTCTAATACATGAAACCCTTTCATCTCTATTCCTTTATAATCAAAAGACAATTAGCTGGGAGAAAAAACCTTGCTCCTTGGGCTCCCCAATCATTACATCTCTCTCCCACTCTTTCTAAAATGTAATTCTTCATCCCGTTTGAACTGCATGAGACTTTTTAGTTTTAGAGTAAGCGGCAATATCTTTTCCTTCTCTTCCTTTCTTTGGGTTGAAATCTTATTTTGGTTTTTCATGTTTTGTTTTGTTTGTGTTGTTAAATTATTTTACAGGTTACTATTAGAAATTACACACTTAGAAAAGTTCGATTTTGAGGATTTTTATTTTTCCTCTCTTTGATTTTATGCACTATTTGGTATTTGATGTCATTTGAGTCTCCCATTTTCCATTCTAACTTTTTTTTTTCATTTTTTACTTATGCAACAATCAACTTAGAAGTACACTACTACTCATCCAACACAAGATTGTCAACCGAACCTAGAACGGCACATTTAAATACTTAATGTATTCTAGGTTTATTTGCTTCGATTAGATTAGATGAATGTATTTAATTCAATCAATTTAGGTATGATCTTTATATTTAGGGGTCGTGATAATTACTATCTCGCTCTTTCATTTTTGGTTGAATAAATTAATTCATTCGGCATTGATCTCTATTTTATTTGTGAACACTAACTATAATTGTAGAGCATGCCAACTTCTTGATAACATTCTTCATTGGCAAAACATGCAAAGAAGAACAAAGGTGTGGAGAGGACCAGAATTATTTTTCGTAAAAATAAACTCAAAATGAGTAATTGAAAGCATTCTTTTATACGGTAAATAATTGTAGATAGTCCAAAATAAATCTGTTTATGTCATTTGGGTTGTGAGAGGCTATGGAACTACATAAGAAAAAGGGGAAAAAATGGTTCTCTTATTTCTAATCATCTTTATATGAAGATACATTCAAAATCTTTGAATTCTAGAAACATATTGCCAATAAAAAAGGTTCCAAATTTTAATAGCCCAACTACATTCAAATGCACCCGATAGTATGACCGTTTTTTTGTGTGTATTTTCCATTCTTCTTTTTTTCAATTTTTTTTTATTTTTTACTTTCAATTGCATATGTTAGGTCTAATCATATCTTCTTCTTCTTTTTTTGCAATTCCAATTTTAGATATCAAATCTCATTTTGGATGGATTCAGTTTATATTATCTCTTAAATACCTTTCGTGATATTGACTTCCTACTACGTCATTTCTATTTTAGTCACGATGCTCGAAACCCAGTGTTTTTAACTTTAACCATCACCAAGTTTTATTTTGAGAAAGGTTAGGATTTCATTTTAGGAGAACTTGAAAATATTGAAGTAGCTTATTTTGACTATTGATGTAATATTCCTATGCAGAAATCTCAATATTGTTATTTAATTACTGATTTTCATGCACATTTGCATATATAAATGCTTGGGCTTCATGAATTAGTTGACACTAATCAAATCACTTATTTATATCTATATTGTAAGAGAGTATAAGTTATGTGCATTTTTTTTTCATCATTCGTAAAACCTTTATATTATTCTTACCAAAGTTAGAAATTAGCTTATTAGAACCTAAAAGTTATCATCACTATAAAAGTTCAATCAAGCCAAAATAAATTGTACCACTGAAGAACAATTGGGGCAGCGCGTGGATTCAACACTTGTTTTATTGAATTCTTATCCATAGGAAATCCGTTGATAATGCCTATTTTTCATGTAGTGACACCTTAATCTCTTCCTTTTATTGTATGCGTAGTCACAAGCTGCTCTCTTAATAATTATTAACAACTCAAACCCTCATAAAATATTTAAGCTAATTTAACTTTTTTTAGATGAAAAAAAAATGTATAAAAAATATATGACCACGACATCCTCTTTCGTTCTTTCCTTTTTTTTTTTTATTAATTTAAATTTTATTAAAACACTTTCAAAGTGTCAGCCGTTTCTTATTCGTGTGTTTGGTGCTTTCCACGTGAGGGGCCATATCTTTTAGTACTTTGTTTTAATGGGAGTGGTGGGGTGTTTTTCTTTTCTTTTTTTTTTTTCTTTTTCCTATACAATGTTATAATTGAATTCTCAAACCTCAACCACCTATATGGTAGTGGAATTTTGGCAAATTCCATCAAATGCTTAAGTGTCTATTAAACTATTTTAGTTCATAGTTGGGATCACGTTTATGTAGGTGTTCCTTGTAAAGAAGCACACCCATTCTTTTTGTTGCATGCTAGTCCTCAATATGTAATTTTCATAGAATGAAGATCAAGTACTCATATGAAAATGAGGATATAAATGAGAATAATTATTTTACTCGTATCCCCATTTTTTTATCATTTGATTTATACTCTATTTTCAAACCCACCATCTTACGACTTAAAAGGTGAATTCCACAGTTTAATGAGTATAGAGACTCGATGAGCTAAAATTTATAAACATATTAGAACACATTATATTCAGTTGCATATTTGAATTCAAACCAGAATTTTCAGTTTTTGCATAAGTGTGCATGAGTACTCATACCGATTAAATGCTATCTTGGTTTTCCTATGGTGCCCACCTTAAATCTATGAGGGCTTGATTGTCTCAAAGAGCCAACATCAAATAGTCTTATGTTAGTTTTATGAGAATTGGGGGATCCAAATCCACGAAAGATTCAACTAATTTTCAAGTGGAATTGGAGTGGTTCTTCACTCTAACCGGTAGATAAATCATAGGATATTATAAGGCAAGGATATTATAAGGCAAGCATAACGGGACTCAAATCTAAGTATGACTCACCCCAAGTCCAATCCCTTATCAATCAACCAACTTCGGGGGTGAAAAATGATCTTAGGTTATTCACAACTGGATAGATCCAATTTTGAAACACATGACATGTTGCAATCGTCTTATTCAACTCAACACGAGTCTTTACTTTCAATACAAAACTAAAGCTAGAATCTCTGAGGGGCTAATGTTTGAATTCATTTGAAGTTCATCATTCTAATTACATTGTGTTTTAAAATTTTCTAATGCTTCTAAAATTTTGTTAATCAAAAAATCTTGTTCTCAAATTGTATCAAGAAAAGAATATATATATATATATATATATATATATATATATATATATATTGGGTTACAAAGGAACTAATGCTTGCCAGTAAAAGAATGCATATTTTAATTGGCAAGGAAGGGGCGCACCTAGAATTTTTAAAAAATTTAATTATTTTTTCATAATTAAACAAAACCATTAATACTTTTCATCATAAAAAAGGCTTTGAGAGTTATTCATAAAATTGTAATGGTAGTCCAACTGGCTCGAATTATTCCATAACTCCGTAGAATTATACAGCAGGATTGTAGAAATAAGCAGTGCAAAAATAATTAAGCCAAAAAATCAGAAAATTTTAATTAAAGTCAACATGCAATCTGTAATTTTTCTTTTTTATTTAGTTTTCTTTGACAAAGATTGCAATCCCAAAACTAGTCCACTTCATTGTTGTTTTCTTCCCCAATCTCATATCTAATATTTGTACTCATATATTTGTTAGGACCCATTTAGATTCAGCAATCATTTCTAATTTAAATCAATTCCTTTCCCTTTTTATTTGAAAACCAAATCTATTCCTTTTCTTGCTTATATTATATGTTGAAAGGGTCTTCATAATCATTAATAAGTGCTGAATCTTAAAGCTCATTTGATTATATCAAATCATTTTATTTTTGAAATGAAGAATCTATCACTTCAATAATGAAGAATGTAAGTTGTCTAAACATCCCGGAAAAAAACAGAATATATATATATATATATATAATGTGGAGTTATCTTCTTCATTTATTTATTTTAATTTTTTTCTGTATAATAGTTTACAAAATAGTGCCACTTAAATTTGATATGGAGCAACATTCATAAAACAAAGGGAGCCCCCCAGTCATCCAGTTGTTGGGCCTGGTTGACTTGTATTGGATGTATCTGGAGACAGCATAGTGGGTGTATTCAACATTAGATTAAGAGATTATTAGACTTCAATTGTAGGTTTCAATTCCCACAAGAGAAGTAAATGGAAAATAGTGTGCCTAGCATATTTGGATGGATTCATGAATTTGAAGCTTAAGCACTTAGGTCATATCACGGTATATAATGTCCATTCATGCGCACTAGTTGCATCGCACGCGTTTGTGCTCAACAAAGGGAGTAAGTATTAGGAGGGTAAGTATTAGGAGGGAAACAAAGTGAGTTACTATTTTGCTTTGATTTGAATTTTTAATCTTAAAAAAAAATAGAAAGAATTTTTTGTATCAACTAACATTTCATATGTTGAATTTCATCTATGCTGTACATCATAAATCAATTTTCTCTATGTAAGACCGAGATTCTTGATGTAATCTTTAAATTCTTGTTTTCTAGAACTACTACTTTAACTAAGATGTAAGCTATGAATTAATTTATTCAAAATGATCGTTTATTCTACTTTAACCCTTGTTATCAAACTCAACCTGTCGGGCGGGACTGTAGCCCGGTTTGAGTCGTTCATCAACCCAACTTACACATTGACCCAGTGAGTTGATAGGCGAACCGACATCCCAAGTACCAACCTGAACGAAACTTGATCCTTATAAAAAAGGTTAAAAGTTCTGCAAATGCACTTAATGAGTTTTGAACTCTTTCACTCTCACAAAAATCCAATATTTTTCACAAATGGAGCCAACAAGTTTTTATTAAAACTTTTTAAAACAAGTTTATTTATAATCTAAGACTCAAGTAATGAAGAAGATAGTTATCTTAAATATATATAAATGAGAAAAATTATAAATGAATAATATTTAATTAAAATAATGATTACTATATATATATATATTAGAAAATAATAAATCACCAAGTTTGAGAAAATATTTATCATATTAAATTTTTAATGATTAAAATAATCTTATCATTTGAAATATAACTATAACTCTATAGTATTTTAACAATGTCTTTCATGTTATATTAGAATTTTATTTTAAATAAATTTAACTTTTCTATTTGATTGTATCAAATTGGACTGATATAATATACTTAAAAATAAAAGAACAAAATTATTTGCATTTATATTGCCGTTGCTATTATTATTTTGCAAAGCAATTTGAACAATTTAATAAAATTGAAAAATTTTACTATTTTTTTGATCATTTTATAGAGATTCTTGATACAAATATGTATAGTTATAACTATTATGAGTTATATTATAAATGTCATTGATGTGACAGTTGAACCAATAATCCAGCTCTTAACTGAGTTAATGTCCGAGTCAAGTCCGATAACTATGACCTAAACTATAATGACGTACAAATTTAAAACTTGACGAACACACGTACGATCAAAATGCGGCTCACTTAACCTAGTGAAAAAAAGGGGGTTTAAAAAATTTAACACATTTGGTGCGAGATATCGGCTTTGGTCTGGACTAATCCTCCCAGCATGAACTTTAGATTTGGGGCCATTTAGA
The DNA here is from genome assembly GCA_034195605.1 of Santalum album. Taxonomy (NCBI): domain Eukaryota; kingdom Viridiplantae; phylum Streptophyta; class Magnoliopsida; order Santalales; family Santalaceae; genus Santalum; species Santalum album. The sequence goes on from CM067261.1 coordinate 530,337, forward strand.
CTCAGCAATCATTCTGAATTTAAATCAATTACTTTCCTTTTCTTTTGTTTTTATGAAACCAAATCAATTCCTTTTCCTACTTGTATAGGGAAAGAGTCTTCATAATCATTTAGTGCTGAATTTTTTTATAGCGCATTTGACCAAATCAAATCATTAAAATTTTCAAATGAAGAATCCATTCAATAACGAAGAGTGTAAGCTGTCTAAATATCCCCCCCCCCCCCCCCGAAAATATATATATATATATATATATATAAGTTGAGCTCAAAACATATGGAGTTACCTTCATTTATTTATTTTTAATTTTTTCTGTATAATAATTTACGAAATAGTGCCACTTAAATTTGCTATGGGGCAACATTTATAAAGCAATGGAGCTACTAAGTCCTCTAGTTGTTGGGCCTGGTTGACTTGTATGGGATGTATCTGGAGACAGCATAGTGGGTGTATTCAACATTAGACTAAGAGATTATTAGACTTCAATTGTAAGTTTGAATTCACACAAGAGAAATAAATGGAAAATAGGGTGCCTGGCAATATTGGATGGATTCATGAATTTGAAGCTTCAGCTCTTAGGTCATATCTCAGTATATAATGCTCATTCATGCGTACTTATTGCATGCACCCGTTTGTTCTCAACAACGCAAGCAAGTATTAGGAGGGAAACAAAGCGGGTAACTATTTTGCTTTGATTGAATTTTGAATCTTGAAAAAGAAAAATAGTAAGAATTTTCTGTATCAACTAACATTTCATATGTTGAATTTCGTCTATATTGCACATCCCGAGATTCTTGATGTAAGCTTTAAATTCTTTTTTTCTGGAACCACTACTTTAACTAAAATGTAAGCTATGAATTAATTTTTTTTAGAATGATCATTTATTCTACTTAAAACTATCATGACACAAATTTAAAACTTGACAAACACAGGTACCATAAAAAGTGACTCAAGAAACATGGTAAGAAGAAGGGGGTTTAAAATTTTTAACACGCCTGGTCCTGCATATCGGCTTAGGCTTGAGTCGGTTCAAAGAGATGGTCGAATCCCAGACCGGGACTGCCAAGATCCTTTCAGTGGTCGATAACTTTCAGTCCCTACGTATAGATTAGGTGCATGCATTTGTTTGCTTGTTTGTTTATGTTTTTGGGGAAATTCCTATGAAAGAAACAAATTAGTAATGGAGCCCATGGTTCCAGCTTTGGCCCAAATGATGATGATGATGTATACTTGTGAAGCCCATGATTCAGAATTACGCCAACATTGTTTCAACCTCTTTCCATGTTTAAATCCGTCACTGGATGAAACAAATCACCAACTTATTAAGTTCATTCAACAAAGTTGTGTTACACCACTAATTTCATAGCAGGAATCACCCGGATAAAGCTAACACAACCATAAGAACACTCCTTGAGTAGCTTCATGATCAACTACTTCACAACCCCAAAACAAAACAGAAAAAGAAAACAGCAAAGAAAGAAAAAGGAGAAGAGCGCGCACACGCACAAACAGCTTTTATCTAAAGCCCTTCCTTGAAAGAAACTCCGGTGGACTTGAGCCAAAAGCCTCCCTGTATCAGCTCCGCCACCGTGAACTTCCTCGCCTCCGCTGCATTCATTACGTGATACCCGGACCATTTCACCCGTCCGCCCGTACCCGAACCCGCCCCGAAATTCAAGTACTCCCCATAATACAACGTCCTCAGGGCGAAGTCCCCGCTCCACGGGGCCCACCCCTCCGGGTTCACGCAGTCCCCGATATTCGACTGCATAACCACGGTCCTGGAATACTCCTTCCAGGGCCGGCCCAAATAAGTTTTGATGGACCTCTTGACGGGCTCGAGGTCCGGGCTCGCGATTATATCGCAGCTCTGGATCGAGGTGCCGGTGTTCTGGTTCGGGTCCGTGCGGCCCTGGGCCGTGAGCATGTTGGACTGCTGGGCCATGGGCTTTCGGGGGATGATCTTGCAGTTCTGGAGGACGGCTGCGGCGTTGCCGAAGATGAAGTCGACGGTGCCGGTGATGGAGCAGTCGCGGTAGAACTGGCGGTTGGCGTGCGCGTAGAGGGTGTCCTGGAACGCATCGATGCGGCACCGGTTTATGACGGACTGGTCCGCGCTGACACGGAGGGCCACCGCCTGGTGCTTCTGGGGTCCGGCCGTGTTCTGGAACCAGATGTCTTGCGCGATGAACCCGTCGCCCACGGCAGCTGTACGAGGAGAAGGTAACTATTCTGGTAGCTTTGTTTGATGGATTTGAGATTTTAAATGCTCAAATTGAAGTACAATAATAATGTGCCTAGTTAATGTTAAGACTTAAACATTACTTAAAGCATTAGACGTAAGTATTGAATTTAGAATACTTACGTTATTACTTTTTGTCAGTATATATAAAATATATATAGGATTAATATACTTTAACTCGTAAGATTCGAATAATCCGATTTATGTATATGTAATATATATTTAAAACATATATATATATATATATATCCTCAACATTTAAAACAACTTTCACATGAATGTTCAATAACTTGGCTTTTTCTCAAGGATATTTTTAGTGCTGGGTCCCATGGACACCTCTAGGTATAGCACATGGATTAAAGTGGCTCTCGTTTTCCAAGTTGGCCACTAATTGGGAAGTGCCATTTATGATTAGTTGCAAGCTAAGTCAAGCTTGTAGTTTTCCTTCCATCTCTTTTTGTGAATTAATTTTCTACCTCATGGACAAAATATTAAACATAAAGCTTCTTTATCTTTGTTTTATTTAGAATAATGACAGTAGTCCTTTACCTCTTATTCACATTCCAAATTCCATTTTTTTTTTTTCTTTTGGTCAAAAGTGCGAAAGCTAGAAGGAGGAGAATAAAAGTTAGTCATCTGCTTAAGGGGATAAATAAAGTTTTTAATTAAACTTAGACTGATGGAAAAAAGAAAAAGAAAAAGGAGATCTGAATTGATTTTTCTGTCTTCACTAATTATTTTCTCATGAATACTTATTTAACTAGTTGAGCTGTTCAAAGTGTTTTCAGAATCAAGTGTTATGGTCCTATAGCCATTGTGTGAGGTCTCTCATTAAACAAAGACCGCTGTATCTTTCCATCCTAAACTGTGTCATTTTGGATCGTAGCTACACCAAAGTAAGTGTATGTACGTGAATACGTATGTAAGCATGAACTGTAAGTTCAGATTTAGACAGGAAGGATCCTTACCAACAGTGGCGGAATTGAAAGTGGTGGATCCATCAATAACATTGAGGCTGCCTGTAATAATGGTTGAATCCATGCCATCCCCAACCAGCATCACATTCTTCTTCTTCTTCCCCACCTCCACATTCTCTCTATACCTCCCCTTTTTCACATAGATCACGTAACGTTGACCATTATTATCGGGCGCGCTAGCCACCGCTTCTTTCACCGTCTTGTACTTCCCGCTTCCGTCTGCCGCCACCACCACGTTGGCCTTAATTTCCTTGGCCGTGGCTTGCAAGAGCTTCCGATCCCGACCCGTGACCCACCCAGGAAACCCTGGGGTTTGGATTCGGACCATATCATCCTCCTTTGCAGAAGGTGGCAGGATGGAGACGAGGAGAGCAAGGGCAGCCCTCCCCCTCTCTATCATGTCTTCTATGCGGGGCTCCATCACGGGTCGGGCGGACCCATTAAGCCCGTCCAAGCACGTGACATGATTAGTGAGGACCCCACTGAGCCATGTATGGGCATCCGGACATGACCCGCCTGCTCGGTTCCTCAGGGCCTCCATGGAATTCGTTATACGGTCCATGGATAGATCCATCAGGTCCAAGCAATCTTGTACGGCCACTTTCTCCCTAACGTCATTGATCCGACGTTTCAGATCCATAGTTGTCTCAATGGTCCTTTGTACGTGTACGACCGATCTTTTTAGAAAGATCTGAAGAAGATCATCACCGTTTATTTGCCTCCTGCCACCCACAGACGCGATTGCCTCGGAAACCAAGGCCGAGCATGATGTGGGATTATGGGCTCGATTGCAGTTTTGGATCGGTATCGGTTGATCAAAGGGGAAGGGAGAGGTCTTGGTCAAATGGAGACCAATGCCTACTAGAGAAATTAGGGAGAGAAGAATGCATAGCAGCTTGCAGCGAGAAGATTTACTTTTGGGCGTGTCAAGGAGAGGTTCATGGGCCAAAGTTGCCATGGTTGCCTATGGAGAACAAAGATTGTGAGGCTCTAGGTCAGTTGTCTTCTACATATACACATCTATATATGCTTGTTCTTGAGTACGGACTAGGGAGTGAGGGAGATGAAGCAAGTGTTGGATAAGCATTAGTAAGTAATTAATTAGCAAGTGTCAGTGGGGGAGTCGTTCATTCTTGGTGGACCCAGAACATTGACACGTGTGAGGACCAAAGTAAAAGGTTAAATTGCAACGTTAAAAAAAAAACGCGACTAGTCTGTGCATAAATCATAGAATATTATAAGACGAGACTCCTATCATATATATGTATAATCTAAAAAATTTCAGGTCATGAGGCTTCTATTAAACAAATTTTTGTGGGTTGAATTTTATTGAGGTTTATTTTAGTTAAAAGCTATTTATTATTATTTGATTTAATAAAGTGAGACTAAAAGATTAAGGTTAATTAGATGTGGACCGGCTAATATGGGCTTAAGGTTGACTATTAGGGTTTTGATGAGAGGTCTATTAGCCTAGCCCATGCAGAGATATAAGCTAGGACCCTGCTCTTATTCCTTCAAGAGGTTTAGCCTACCGTACACATAAGGTTAGGATTTCTCTTTCTAGAGAAAAACCAAGTCAGTGCCTCATCGTGGCAATGTCTGGAAATTCAAAGCAGAAGATCAAGTAAGGAAAACCTTTAGATTTCTGCTACGATTCTTGATCCTTCTCCTAAAATGGATTCCAAAGGTTAATATTTTATCAATTCTGAAATTAATTTTAAGTGTTTATTAAATCATATGATTGATCTTAACATATATTATGATTTTGAATTAACATAACATGTTTTCTACGGCTATGGTCTATGCAATGAAAACAAAGAATTCGAATATTTTTTTAAAAAGCATGTATTTTTTATTATGTGAGTTGACCTTATTAGTTGCGAGACGAGGGTCATAAATTCCACCGTAGAGTCACTTTAGTGGGAGAAATTAGGGGGTATACGTGTTACATTAAGTGGAAGCTTCCTCTAAAGCATAAGCATGGTTGAAATTACTTTTGAAATACAAAACCAAAGGGCTCTTCTTCTTCTTCCTTTTTTTTTTTTTTTTTTAATTTGAAAAAAGTCTTTATCCTGTGTTACTGTTTTGAGTTAAACAAAATTAGGAGGGATTCTAGATAAGAGGAAATCCACCTTTTCTTTTAATCTCCCGTTTATTTTTAAAAATTATTTTTATAATCATTTTGAAGTGCACCTCTACGTGGGGATAGGAGCCACTGTTCTGCATAAACAATAATCTTTTTTTTAATTATTTTTTATATCTTGTGTTTTTATTTTATTTTTTGAATTTTTTGTCACCTTTGAAACTCGTGCACCTGTGTAATAAAAAGTCCAAGTTGGAAACATGTGCTCTCAAAGAACGTGCATTAAGGATGTTCTGTCCCCCACCCACGCCTGTCCCCAAGACTTTGCTTTAATCTTTTTCATCATAGCTTTACCCTAAGTTATATATATATATATTTGCATTATAGTTGATCACACCAACAAGACTGAGGATCTTACGTATTCGTATTTTTCCTTACCACGGTTGGGTACTAATTATTACCTCTGTGAACAAGGGACGGACACCCATGGCTAGCATCAGGTGAGCTGTATCCACGTAATTTCTCATAATGCCATTGAAAATTAAAATGTCATAAATTTATATAGAAACATGACTTTCACCATTGTTAATAATGTACTTTTCCGTCATTGTTGAATCAACATGACGATTTTTTGGTCTGTTAGTGAAATGTCATATATTTGAATAGTAAACAATCAAATGATGTTTTTAATTAGACTTAAAATTACATTGTTTCACCAAACGATGTTTACAAAATAATACTCTATCCATCCAGGGTAAAGTCTCAGTGGACTTTTTTCTATATGAAAATAGGATGTGAAATGACGGAAATATTCTTATCAATGGTTTAAATAGTTTAAAATTAATATTAATTATCTCAAGAATGCAACTTTTAAAGATGAGTACATCGTGAAGATGGAGACGAAGAAGGAGGATAAGTTCTTTTTTTTTCTTTCCTAACTAATTATATGTGAACATGGTTAATATAATTGATAAATTGAGGGAGGGCGTATATTTTAGAAACTAAACTGCAGGGGTAATATAGGCAAAATACGGTCAAAATTTGATTATTGAAGGTAAAACGGACATTTAACATAGAACATCCCAAATAAAAAATATGGACGAGGGATCATTGATTATTAAAATGATATTATTTTAATATATATATATATATATAGGCAGGGATAAGGACACCACAAAGGACAAGCCCATCCCATAAAACCTTAAAAATTGGGGGCTGGTGAAGGAATAATGTGTGGTATCATTAGCCACATTAAGTGGTGAGCCCTATAAAATAATAGTGGCGTTCTGTGAATCAGAGCTGCATGCACCTACTGCTCTTCTGGCTATGTCTACACTAGCAAGTGGCGAGCGTAGAGATTATAATTTAAAGAGAAAAACTGTTAATTATGAATAATTAATTAAATTTGCAACCACTCCAGTCAATATATTGACTCTGCCCACATTATCATGTGCCAAAACTGGAAATAATCTTTTGATCAAGACCGATTAAATTAATAAAAGCATCTAACTAAAGTCATACATTTTTACGGTGTGTGTATATATATATATATATATATATATAATATTATCCTAGCAAAAAGTAAAATAAAATAAAAAACATTATAAATATATTAATGAACGATCCATGCGGCCATTTTTATTTTATTTACCTTTTATAATAAATAAGATCAACAATCATAATCGAAGTAGAGACTCAAATCTAGATCAACAATCATCATCGGAGTAGAGGCTCAAATCTATGAATTTCATCATTAAAATTCAGGTATTATTTAAGCTAATACTTAACGGTGACTCAGATAAGTTTTGAATTCAATCAAAACTAATTTAGGCTTTCATGTATCTATTTTCAAGATAATTGTTCATTAAAAAGAAAATTCGAAAACCCAACGGTTGAGAAAGAAAAGGAAAAATTACTCACTAAGGTTCGATTCTTTGTAGGGTACATCTTAAAATTATTTGCTTTAAGTGGTTACTGAAAATTACTTCGATCAGGAAATAGTCGATATATTATGGATATATTCCTCCATGATTCGGGATAAAAAAAAAAAACTTGAGAAACCGTCATCAATTTGTTCTTGATCCTAGGTTTGTGTCATCCAAGAAGTTAAGAACAAAGAGGGGTGTGTGCGAGCTCAGGGTGTCATGTTCGGTAATATTTTTGACAAATATGATAAAAATATTAAGATGGGATTAAGACGTTGAAAACTCAAAACTTGCACGGATCATTTACATTATCTTTTCTCAGAATGTAATTATATATTATACCTAATATAAGGGGAAAAAAATGTTTATGTGACATAACGACCTTCATGTCATGTTATGTCATTATGCAGGGTCCCAAATTTCAAATCATCTCAAATGAATGTTACACGTTTTGCCAAACGGAAGAAAATCAGCTATTTGGATGAAATAGTCTTGTCAATGGGTTGGGTTGCACCTGATCCGATTCACTAGATCTGATCCAACCCATACCCATTTAATAGGTTTGGGTTTATCATATAAGGTCTTCTTTGATTTTGTTCCCGTTTTCATGTTCTTGTTTCTAAATTTCATTTTTATTTCAAATTGTTCTTATTTTCATGTCATCATTTCTCACTCACTATGAGAAACATGTTTGGTTTGTATGCACTATTTTTTTTTTTTTTTGCTTGACAAGGTTTGATGGCAGTAACTAGAATCCGGTAAAAGTGACTAGAATCCTACCATAATCCAGTGAAAGTGGCAGGAAACCGATCAGAATCCAAAAAAAAATGATCGGAATTTGATAGGAATGCAACAAAGATGGCTTGAATCAGGCATTTTCTCACTCCCAAATTTTTTTAGGAGTTCCCAAATATTCGGAAAACTTTTTAAAAATTTATGAAATCGAAATACAAACCTAAACGTGTTTTTTTTTTTTTCTGGGTAAATCAAACCTACACGTGTTCTTAAAAATTTGAAAACGAAAACAAGAAATAAAAAAGAGAACAGGACCAAACGAGGCCTAAGAGTCCAAGCTCAATTCCAAACTCAAGCCCATTTATTAGACTTATACAAGGGTCTGATTTGGTATAACCCAAAATTACAAGTTTCTGAATAAGAAATGAAATCTCGAATTACTTTCCTTCATGTTTTTGGGAAAGTTCAAAAAAACTATTTCCCTCCATCTTTTCCTTTGTTATTTTGTAATACTTGTTATGAATTTGACAAACCACAAGGCTCTATACGGTTGGGAATGAAAACTTGTCCATCACTTATGTGAAATTCAAGCGAACACAAAACTTCACTAAAAGAAACCAAATCCACAGGCAGCCTCCCAAGTTTTAATTTATCGTAAAGCATTATGTCAGTTCCCCCGAAAGGCGAACCCTAAAATTTTACTGAGCTTTCCTTATGGCAGCAGCAAACCGACGGGCATCCTTTCTCGGCGCATTATAAATTGTTGCGCAAAGTATCAAAACTTCATACTGAAATTGGATGTTCACTAGAAAAATCAAGAATCTATTATAATAATAATAATAACAAAAGGTCGTCGCTAAAGAAAAAAGAGCACTTAGACCTATAGACCCATTTAACCGATCGTCATGGTTGTTGTGATAGATCAGAGGCCAGGTCAAGATAAAATTCATCTATGCTATATTTGATGATGATGTACATGAGATTGAATAAAAATCACCTCACGTGACTTTTAATCTCTCCACCATGAGATTAATTTAATCCCTCCTTTCTCGTAGGATTATTAATCTCAGGAAAAATACAACTACCTGTTTTTTAATGCTTAAAATATAAGTGGACAAGATTGAAAACCAACAACACACATTAATTATTTTTCTCAGTTTTTTGGTTTTTATATTATAAACTATCCTAATAATATGATATGAAAAAATAAAAAATAAAAAAAACTTACATTTTAAAGAACCAAAGGACCTTTTCGAAAAGTAAATATTAATGATCTTTTAACCCATCCGATCCCAAAATTTTGTAAAAATAATCATGTCCTAACTCAGTTTTGTACCGAACAAACTGACATTTCTCATATCCCATGAGATTAAAAATCTCACTCATTTCTATTGTGTCTCATCACATCACGTCCTCTAATCTAGTATAACAAATACAACAGAAGAGTATATAAGCGTTGAGTTTAAATTTGAACCCACAGTAAATGGTGCGAGTCTAGACCCTTGTGATTTTACTGAGTCTGATTTTGGAAAGGCTTAACCCAGACCCGTCCTATTGATTGGCCTAGATGAAACACCCCTTCATGATTGAGGGTGAAATCATCTCAAATGCGTGGCATTCATTTTACGAACAAGAAAAAAAGCTGCAATTTGTATGAAAATCCCCTCCATTTGCGAACAATTTAATCGTCAGGATCTCATAAAGAACTTGATCATATGAGAGAAGTTTTTTGCACAATAGGACTCCCACTAATATGTACCGTTCGTACACATGAAGGTTTAGTTGTAGGTTGTAAAACAGAAGAAAAACAGCCCTATGAACATCAAAGTATTTCAGTATTACTTTCAAAACCTCCAGTCCTACACTTTGGCCTCAAAAACCTCATACAAATAAGAGGTTTACACATTTTAGTACGATACGATAGCTCAAAGGTCTACAACAAAACGCCTGCTCGTGTCCTCCCAATATGGTCGACTACTTTAGGCCTCATGTCAGCTAGACAACTATAATCTGTGGGTTCCCGTATCATCGATTTATACCCGAAAAAGATTTTAATAAAGAAAAAAAAGAAAAATTTAAGGCAGCGAACAAGTCTAGCAGTTGAGGAATTTACTATCTTCGGCGCTTTGATTCTTTCCGCATCTCAGCCCTGTAACTGTCCAAGTTGGCCTTTTCCCATAAGCGTCTCTTGAGAAGATCTTCCTTTGTTGTTTCATCTAACAAAATAATACCGAAGTCTAAATCACCAATGCAATACTCGTGTTCAAATAGGTGGACCGGAATTTGGGTGTTAGATAAAGTGGTACAATCCCCTGCCCAACTAAAAGAGGGAAAAACTTCTAGTGGGAAACTCCGTGCTCCTATCCATAAGCTCCAGAATGCATACAAGCATTATTCTGTCATAGGTTTGAATGTGAATTAGATTTTTCTAAACACATGTCCCGATGTGTATGGATAGAAGCACCAAACCTTGGTGCTCAATGAGCATCAAAATTTTTTCCCAGAGGAAGCCTTCAGTTACCTACGACAGATGATACAAAAATTTAAAGAATCACCCCATCATGGGTAATTTAGCAAAGAAAAACTCAAGGGTATAATCGTCAGACTATTTTCAGGGTCCCATGGCTATCACATTGTTGTATAATGGTAAATGATCTTTTGATATCTGTGAAAATGTCCGCTAAATTGTAGTAATTTAGTTTTGTTACCAATGTTTCTCCATGCATCAAGTGGCACTCCAAGGGCTCCTCGTGTCAGGTAAGAGGCATCTTCCCAAGTATATGGAGCATGTTTAACATTATATCTCCAAAACCAACACCCATACCATAGCAATAGCTGGAGAAATTCAAAATGGATCAGTAACACTCCTAAACAGCGTTACCTAATATAAGCTTCTAAGCTAAAACGATTTTGAAGAAAACACAAAAGGAGAGAGATTGAACAAATTAAACCAAAACCATCATCATTCTTTTCCGAACAACTAGTATGTCAAATGCCAGCAACTACTAATGGGTCAAAGAGTAATCTAACCTTGCCAATGGTGTAAGGTAGGAGTATAAGACGGACACCAACAAGCTCCCACACTGATGGCTTTTCGGCCCCCTTTATTTGCAGTTCAAGTTCTTTGCTAAGATCTTCCTGCAGTTTCCTGCCATAAAACACTATATGACTATCTAAATCACATTTTGGGATTGGGAACCAGGGGATGGACTTTAGAGTTTAATGATAAATAAGGGAAAACTATGTGTAGTTTGGGAGGGAAAAAAAAAAAAATCACACATCCAAACCTATAAGCTAAATGCATGGTTAATATAGAGTTATTGGGTCCACGTAGATAACTAATTTTGGTCTAAAAAGAAATTAGATCATCATACTTGTCCATCTGCTTGTGACTCTTCTTCTTATTTGTTATTCCTCCACACCGTTCAAGTTCCAATGCCCGAAGCTTATTTTTGTATGCTGGTGTCTTTTTGACCATATCTATGGCCTGCACCAAGAAAAGAAGTCAACAGGTTAACACGTGCAACCATGGAGTATCATATAGTTTCCAGTTTGACTTTTGATTCTGTGAGTGCATGTGCCTGGAAATTTATTTTATTTTGTTTTGTTTAATTGGGGTGCTCACCTCTGATACATAAAATGCCAAGTTCTTTTCAATGCAAGAGCAAGAGCACTTTGAATCAAGATAAAGAAAGAATTTAGTAATGCTTAGCAGGAAAAAAAGAAAAAGAAAAAAAGAAGATAAAGAAAGGATTTTATTCTTCTTTTTTTTGGGGGGGGTGGTGGTCAATGATAAAGAATGGAATTTAAATCTGCAAGCCTACAGCGAAAACTGTAACATAAAAGCAAACACTTAAAAAAAATAAAAATAAAGAGACATCTTGTAAATGGGACAAGCACAGGAAATCGATATCCCCAAGGCCTATTGGAACTTATACTTGTAAAGAGACTTCTTCACAGCTTGCCAACCCGTGAGGGAGAATGAAATAAAGAAGAAAATAGAGACATGGATATACAAAAGCAGAGAGGAATTTATAGAACAGGAACCTATGCATACAGGCAAACTGCTACATTTTCATGAAAGTGGGTTAATCTGGAAAACAAAAACAACTAAAAAGTCAGCTAAGATATAACTTCTTGTAATGGTTGTGCCTTGAATTCTCTAGCCTAGTATAATATGTCTTTAAAAGCCATTTATGCAAGGATTTCAATATTTGACCAGTATCGGTTTCGGTTCAGTTTTGGGCAGCTTACATGCAATTTTGGGCTATTTACCCCCCTCCCCCCATCATCTCCACAGGCCTAAAACGAGCTCTTGGAGTGAGAGACGGTCCATCCTGAGCCTGGTGCTTGGGCAACGAGGCATATTCTCCATTGTGTTGCAGTATCTTCACATTTTGGTAATTTATCATCTACTTAGCAATGGATGTAGGCTAGTTTCAGAACCAAGTTAAATTGTGTGTGCTTACTTTGTGTTTCAGTCCTACCCCATCTTATAAATGTTATAACTCCACACCCCACACCAAATCATGGTAATATAAATGAAACAAAATGAAACAAATAAAACAGAAATACACATCATATTTTTGTAAGTCCTGAGAATTGGCTTTCACATCATTTTTTAAGTGAAAATGAGGGTCAAATGATTAAAAATGACGAGATAAATTAAGATGAACTGTTACCTGTGTGTACCTAGTCCACTGATTTAAATATTGAAATGCTGAGAGAACCAAAAGAAGGCCCAAGAGGACAGCACGGGGATCCTGCAAGTGAAATAGTAATCATTACAACAAACTCACTCATACAGTCAACTAATAGAACATGAAAGGAATCTCAAATATCAAAGTCAAAATAAAAGTTATCACCGTTTTGTGGCCATAATATGCACGATAGTACTGTGCTGTATTGTAAAATACCTAAAACACAACCAAGAGGATTGATTTTAGGAATGTAGATCAGAATATACAATTTAGAGAGTAATTTGCACAAAACTGCACACATGCACATACAAATTTATATTTATTTTTATTTCATCCAACATAAAGCAACAACTGTGAATCTTTGTGCAGCTGGGTCCAGTGTAATGCTTTTCACAATGTAGGCCACAATCTTCAACATATATATACACACAAATATATATATATATATATATATATATATGTACGTATCAATTTATGTATGTATATGTATATATTTATTTAAAATTAATTAATCACAATGAGTAAGTCTTTAAGTTACCTCTTCTGGGTGTGCAATTGCGTAATCATACTGCTCACGTGTGGCATCATCTTTCAATATCTGCAATGGAGGACATAATTATCTATACTGACAGAAACAAAAACAGTTTAAATGTTTCAATACTGCAATAAGACCTTTATACTAGGACACCCCATAAGACTCTAAATACTGGTTTCACAAAGATAACTGTTTCATTCAAAAAATTGACTATTTGCGCATCAAACCCCACCTTTTTTATTAGCTTAATAAGAAAATTTAGCAAAAAAAGCACAAGGATAGGACAACATTAAGATCGTATTTTCCCTATAATTTAGCAAATCAGAAACAAAACTAACACGGTAGCAGAGAATACTGACACAACCAGAGGCAATCTTGGATCACGCACAAAAATGCAGGCCTTCTATGTTCCAATAATTGAATCCTAACAAGAACACTGAACCATAGGAGTGGATATCCGACATATATTTTTTCCTCACATACAAACTGCGGGTCTCGGAAAGAAACGCACACATGGAAGAGCAAAAGAAAGAGATAGATCCTTATTACCTCATAAGCATTGGCAATCTTGGGAAAAAGCTTCCTAGATTCGGGATCAGGGTTTTTATCCGGATGACTGAAAACACACCATTAACATCACAAATTAAAAATTTCAAGATAGGACACGGAATCCACTCTCACAATACACAACCAATCAAACAACCAATCAAGACTCACTATTTCAAGGACAGCTTGTAGTACGCCTTCTTGATTTCCGAAGCATTAGCGGTCTGAGAAACCCTAAAGACAAGAACAAGATTACACGAATCAGCTAAAAACAGGGCTGAGAATTGGGGAGCGCAAAGGAGAGAGGGAGCGAACCCTAGTAGATCGTAGCAATCGTCTTCATCGCAGTAGATGGCCACAGATGGAGGGATGAGAAGGCACACCATGAGCGCCGATGCGATTGCGCAGCACCAGATCGGGGGTGGTGCCATTGCCGGAGCCTAAACTGAGCTCAAAGGAATCCGTGAATTCCGATTCGAAATGCGGAAAAGGGTTTAGAAATCTGACGGTGATGATGCGATTGAGGGAAGGTTGACCATAATTTTTATGTCTCGGGAAAAAAATGAAACGTTAATTTTATTTAAGAGGGAGCCTGTCATCGATTTCGCTCCCTACATTTCATCAATCTCCCAATCATTTTAAAAATATTTTAAAATGATTTTAATCATAAATATATATATATATATATATATATAATAAGATCACATTTAAAAGTACACAATACTATCGATTTTACGCAACCTAAAAATATGAAATATTCATCACAACCATTAAAAATTTTATATACCTTATTTTTAATTTTCTTATTTTTTAACGATTCCAATGACTATGCTCAACATTTATAAATCTCATGAAAATTTATAAGTTTAAGTATTTTTGAATGTTATTCCAATTCATATGGTCAAAATTATCTAAAAATGCCTTATAATTAATTGAGAGAGTGAAAATTGAAAGATAAAGCGGGAGGAGCGAGCGAGGAAACTTAACATGAATGATGCGAGAAAACTTAACATGAATGATGAAATTGTGACATTATAAAAGTTTGGTATGAAAATAAGACAAATCAAAGTTGAGCGGCCATTTCGATCCCTAAATTTCAGTGACTTTTAATGAAATTTTCCCTAAATCTAATATAACTTTATAAAGACGGAATGACTTTATAAGTTCAGTTAAGATCGGTACAATCGTAAGTTCAGATTTGAATTGAAATAATATTATTCTGATTTTTCATTGACTGTAGTCGACGTAGTATAATTCCTAGCATTCCAAGTTCGGCGAGAGGCCCAACCCAACAGGTCGCGCATAAGTTTCTCTCACGAGAAGAATTTGGTGCGGAGTATGCCAATGGTTGACGGCTAATGCTTTTAACCGTCGAGTATGTTTTTTTCCGGCTTTCCACGACATTATTTTGTTGTAACTTTCTGAACAGAAGTAAATCAAAACCATTCCATCAAAATGGTTAATATATATCCCGCTACCAAAAAAAAAAAAAAAAAAAGAAAAAAAGAAAAAAGAAAAAAAGAAAAAAAAAAGAAAAAGAAAGAAAGGAGAACGGAAAAATGGTGCCTTTACTTGCCAGGCTTCCGCAATACTTTCTACTCATGCAAAAGAAACAAAGAGTGACCTCTCAGAACTGTTCAATAGTAGGAACATTTTACACTTTGCAGGCACTGAAGTGATGAAAACACAAGATACACTTTAACAATGATCCACAATACTAATTGAATAAATCTAAACTCATCCCAACAAAGTCCCACATTCTCAATGTTTGGTGGATCTCGCCAAATTGTACGTGGGCGCCACCCAACTCTACAAGTGTAAGAATTTGTCGAGGAAGAACTCTGCATGGAAGAATGGCGCTACTCATACTAAATGAACTAAAATCCTCCTAATTCTCATATCCTATCGAAGCTGTAGCTCAATATTCATGCATCGGCAATGCGTATTTCTGAGTTTTATTACACGACAGATGCTCTAAAAGATAGACCTGATACAAAACTATCGAGGATATAACTCACTTTCGGTAATCGTTTCCTCGTTTATCGAATACTCATCTGATTTACTTTTGGACTGGTTGGAGTTTGTCATGCCAGAATCATCCTGGAAAGGCAGCGTACTCTGCTCTAGGCTGCTGGGCATAAAAAATGCAGGCTGTGAAGGCACTTGGAGTGTGAGAGAGTTGCTGTCAAGCATGAGAAGAACTGAAGCCATGGTTGGTCTGTTGACCACATTCTCTTGAACGCAGAGCAGCCCAATATGAATGCATCTCATGATTTCCCTTCTTGCACCATTACTCAATGTGGGATCCATCACGTTTAAGGCTGTCCCTTCCCTCCAGTTTTTCCATGCCTGCCACAGTTTAACAGCCACGCACAAGTGAACAAACTAGATAGGCACGTTTGGTTCGTGAGATGGAATAAAGTTGGAATAGATTTGCTATTCCGTAGAAATTCAATATCTAATAAATAGTTATTCCCATGGAACATGATTAAAATATATGAGGAATGACTATTCTAATGAATAGAATAGCTAGTCCATTTAGATTCTTTCGATGTGCTGAAGGCTTTAAAGTGAACCAAATGAGGTAATAGTCATTTCAAAGAAACAGGGGTAAACATGAATCAAACATAACAATAGAAAGTTGAATTAGGGATGCATTAATATTCTCGGTTTCATCTTCAAAACATCTTCCTCATCCATAATCTCTGATTTGTGGAAATGAAGTTGAATGCAATTTTAATAGATACTCACATAGGTTATGAGATGCTCTGAGTCCTCCCCATTAAGAAAACAGTTGTTCTTTTTGCCACTCACGATTTCCAGAACCAATACGCCAAAACTGAAGACATCAGACTTAACTGAGAACAGCCCATGCATTGCATATTCTGGCGCCATATATCCACTGCATCATACATTCTCAGAAGTGAGTTGTTCTCAGTTTCAAACAATTGCAGATCTCATTTCCCTTAGTTATGACCAACTGAGCAACATTTCTTATTTGAAGTTATATAGGGTATTGTGTATTTAACTTGTACTGTTTTGATGAAACACATACTATCTATGGAAAGAAAAAGCATAGAAAACAAAAGGCAGCACAAGTTAGAAATAAGTATTTTTACAGTTGTATGAATACTTACTAGGTGCCCACAATTCTACTTGTATTGCCTTGAGTTTGATCCATCACAAACAGCCTTGCCATGCCGAAATCTGAGATTTTGGGGCTCATATCCGCATCTAACAGAATGTTGCTGGCTTTGAGATCGCGGTGAATGATTCGAAGCCGGGAGTCTTCATGAAGATATAGAAGCCCCCGAGCAATGCCTCCTATAATTTTGTAACGCCTTTCCCAATCCAACTGTGAGCACCTCACTGGATCTAATTTTCCACACAAAAGATGATTCAGAATTATGTTAAGAAATAAATCTCAAGATTTCATGTTCATCTCTGTAGAACACACGAGGAAGTGAGGGCTTACCGAATAATAAGTGGTCGAGGCTCGTGTTAGGCACAAACTCATAGATGAGAAGCCTTTCATCCCCTTGCAAGCTGAAACCAAGAAGCCTAACCAAATTTCTGTGCTGAAGTCTTGCCACCAACAGAACTTCATTCTTGAATTCTAGGTCACCTTGCCCTGAATCCACGGATAGTCTCTTCACTGCTATCTCTTCTCCATTGGAAAGCCTACCCTGAATATAAAAGATCAAAATAAACAATACGAGAAACAGTTCAGCCATTTGTAAAGAAATATGAACTGATACATCAGAATAAGTTAGATCAAGTTGTTTTGCATATTTCATTACCTTATAAACTGGACCAAATCCACCTTGTCCAAGCTTATTAGCCAGAGAGAAGTTGTCCGTAGCGGCTCGAATGGTGCCAAAGTCAAAATGCAGTGATTCCACACTTCTTATGTCATCTACACCTTCACCAAAGGTAAGAGAACAAAAGGAAACAAATTTATAAGGACATGAAGGAACAACTTCCATTGCAACAATGAAAAGATGAGTAATTTTTTTATTTTAATTTTTTTTATAAAGGTGTCCAACTCACTTTTCACGTCCAGCTTTTTCCAGGGCTTCCTCCTCCTTAGAACGAAGCAAATGAGAACCACAATCATGACAGAAACTGTTGGAACAACAACAATGATAACCGTTCTGGTTGTGTTGTTTCTGTTTTCTGTTAAGGCCAAAGTGAGCTAAAATTACAAACATGTCCGAATGATGAATGTTACAGAAAGATAAGAATGAGATAAGAAATGGCTATTGAGATTATAACTGTGAAGCTTGTTCATCTACCCACATCAAATTTCGATTTCTCAAGTTGAAGAGACGCAATAATTGAGAGGGTCCTAATTTGCCAAGTTCACCTTAAATGCATGGACACACTTGGTGAAGAAATTATGGGATAAAAAATACCAGCATGGGAAAAAAGGAGGTTCACTCCAAAAAGAAATATAGGATATTTATCATGAAAAAGAAAATCCTTTATGCAATAAAACGTTTCCAAATTTGGCACAGTTGTGCCACAAAATAACGTGATTTTGACAAATGATTTTCTCAAAGACATCAGATCTTTTACGATTTATTTATCAAAACGACATTGTTCAGGAGTGTGTCCTCCAAATTGAAACAAACAACATCCAAAATAAATAAATAATCCAAAGCAAGTTCTAAAAATTTAACATATTCATGCTTTAAAAAAAACAATTCATATATGGATAACTGCTTATGGCATAAAGATGGAATACCTGCTGTATTAGTGGAGGAGTTGGTCAATGATGGAGGAATAAAACTAGATGTAGGAGGAGGAGAATTGGCGGCCGCAGGTGGTGGTGCACCATTCCTTTCAGCTTCATAAAACCGGTAAGATTCATACCTGAGATTACAACTGGGCCTGACAACCCTCCCTCCATCCAATTCATTACAGCAATTCGGAATTCGATTAGCAGCAGTTTCAAGGCAATTGCTACACGACAACTCCGATAAATCAGGAGTGCACTGCATGAGTCCGAAAATCCTCCGAAAGCTCGAGAAGTTAGTCTCTCCTGTCGCAAACTTGCGAATCGAACCGCCCGCTGCCGCCTTCATTCTCAGGCCATACATCAAGTCCCCCAGCGCTTGATTGAACTGAGTAATGTTAACGGTGGAGCTGATGTTATTAGGGCTCTTCATGTAGAACCCGGGCCTAGTTTTTGCCTTACCTGTTGTGGAACGTCTATCTTGTTAGTATTTGTAGAGGTTGGACAGAAAGAAAGTGGGGCAAGTGGCTTGTTCATCCTAATTGCACATCAAACTTAAAAGGGGCACGTCTTTTAAACCGCAAGGAGCTACAGTCCATGCAATCTAACAAAATGATGTAGGCCGACCTATCGTCCTATGGAGTATAACCTGAGGATTTTCGGCCCAAAGTCACGCACTTAGCATGATTTCATGATAGATTAGTGATTGTTGCATGATTTCTTAAGTTGGTGAAATTTTCTTTAGGAAAAATGGAGTATACAATCGATAGCACCATCACTATTTAAACTACACCATGTTAAACATTCTTAGTAAATTCAACTTGAGGATGAAAAGAACAAGAAAAAATAATGGTAAACGTGAGAATTTTCAAGACAATGTGTGATAGCCTAATAGGATACCACAAAATCAGAAAATCTAAAGCCCTGTAAGATCAACTAAATGTTCAACGTTTTTACTAAAATTTTTGAAACTTAAACTTTGTCGTGTGCTCCTTCCATTGGCACGATTGAATTTGCTAAAAAGAGTAAACACGATAAAGTTTTAAATAAGTGCCAGTACACTCAAATCACACTTCCTTTTATTTGTAATCTCTATTTTATCCGTGGAGCTATGGGGTTCATGTAATGCGTACCAGCGGTTATGGACTGGTTGGAGAACTCCAACAAACAGTTGTCGTACCATCCAATTGCGCCCTTCCGGAAGGGGCAAAGCTGCGGGAGTTTGTGAACGGAGTCATTGACGCAACTCCGGCAGGCCTCGGGGAGGGCGTCGCCTCTGCAGAGGGACATCGCGGTGACTCTGTTAGGGTTTTGGCCGACTGAGGAGCTGAAAAATCCGTCGATGGAGGCGTTGGGGGCGAGGGAAGTGAGGAGGCGGTCGAGATTGGATTGGTAGGTGCTGTTGCCGGTGAAGTTTCCATCATCATTGAGACAGAAGTGGAAGAGGAAATCGGGTTGGGCTACCGAGAGAGAAGCGAGGTTGAAGATGAAGATTGAAGAGAAAAGGATGAACAACGTTGAGGGAGACATTGTTGCAATCCGTGCGAGTTCTTGCTGTGAAGAGGAATTGAGGAAATGTCCATGATTTCACGAGTCCTTGGTTGAAAAATTTCAACCCTAGTTTTTCTTTTTTTAATATCCGGGGGGCCGGTGAAGGAGCGAGGAGGCGGCCGAAGAGCGTCTTTGGGGTTTGCTCGCCGCGGTTTCTGATTTTCCAATGCATTTGACCGTTTACGCCCGCCAATGTCAGTTAGTCCAATTTGTCATCCTCGCCGCCGTCGAAGTTTCTGGATTTTATGCAATTAGACATTCTTAATAATTCTTTATAAAAGAGATGGATAAAAAGATTAGAGATAGAAAAAATAAATAATTTAAAATGTTCAAATTCACAAGTACATAATTTTTATAATTTTTAGTGATCCATATTCAAAGTTTTTAGAAAGATTTTTTAGTACTTCCACAAAAACTAGTATATTGTGAAAGTAAAGACATAGAATTTAATCCATCAAGTTTATATCAGATAAAAAAATAATTAATTTTGGACTTTAAAGATCATAATTAAGAAAAAAAATTTCATGGTATGCCAGAAGCCAATCAAATATTAACTTTACTTTTAGTTTTGTAAAAATATAAGCCAACTTTTCACGCATTTATGTAAAAATTACTTTAAAAATAACTCATTGCAATTAACTTGTGACATAAATGATGTGATGTCCCTGTTCCCATGTAAATTAAATTCTATGGTATTACTCCCTTCATTACTCAAAAACACATCAAGTTATATATATACACACATACACCCACTCTTAACTTTTATAACTTTTTGTAAATTTTCTTTGATATGTCACCAATATCTTTTCAAACCAAAACCCTAGTTATGAAACCTGTCCCCGTCCCCCAATTTGCATATTGACCTGCTCAAACTCGCTTTATTAGACGAGTTAACCCGTGAACCAACTATTCGGACATCGATCTGAATGAAAACTAGTCCTTATAAAAGGGACCAAAAATCATCCAAACTATATTCAATTAGTTTTGAACTCATCCACTTTCATACAAATTCAATATCCCTAACCAATGAAGCCAACAAGGATTTATGAAAACTTATTAAAGCATGTTCACTTATAATCTAATACTCAATTAATGAAGAATATAATTATTTTAAATATATGATATAAATGAAGAATAGTTAATCAAAACAATGGTTATTATATAATAAATTTATATGTATAAAATTTTAATATACATTATAAAATAGGTACAATAACATAGCTTAAACTAAGGCTAATAGTATTTTATTATCATTATCTTAGAAAATAATAAATTATCAAGTTTAAGAAAATCCTTATCATATCATATTTTAATGATTAAATTAATCTTATCATTGAAATATAATTATAATTGCATAGTATTTTTGATAATATCCCTTGTGTTATATTGAAATTTTATTTGTTAATTTGATTGTATAAATTTCAATTAATCTAATAAATTTAGAAATATAATGACAAAATAATTTATCTTGTCAATGTTATTATTATTTTGCAAAGCACTTTGACCAACTTAATAAATATTGAAAAGTTTTGCTATTCATTAAGTGGTAAATCTATTTTAATACGTTTTGCTATTTTGTTGATTATTTTATAGAGATTCTCTTTAAAAATATGTATAATTATAACTATTATGAGTTATAATATAAATATCATTAACCCGACTATTTAACTAATGACTCGACAGTTGAATCAATGATCCAGTAACCAAGCCTCTTGACTAGGGTCAATATTTGGGCCGGATCTAATAACTACGACCAAAACCCTTCAATTCCTCTTTAATAAATGAGTCCATTAATCTAAAATCATTTCTTTAATTACTTCCCTCCTTCGTAACCTACACCCTTTCATATTCAAACGGGGACGCTATAAACATTAAAAAATATGTTAAAATCATTAATTACCCATTCGAAAAATGTCTATTTTCCTTAAAAATTCTCTTCCGCACCTTTTCACTTTCCCCTCTTTATTGGAACAGCTCCACCATTACTTTCTGCAATCTCTCTCTTTACCTAACCGGCTGATCCTAACTAAAATAAGCTTTTTGATGCTTTTTTTTTTTTCAAAATTCATCATTAATCAACTTCCTATGTTGAATGTGCCTATAAGGTTGTCTTTCGTGTCTTTTAGGTTTATGATTTTCAAATCCTTATAATCTTTTCTTCGCTCAATATCTCTATTCAAATTAATTTTACTTATGTTTGTTCATTTTTCAATATTTTCCTATTTCGTAATATACTATAGGTATTTCTGAACATACAGTGACCAAGGATTTGTGAGTTTTCATTGGGTTATATTGCACTCATAGTTAGCGTAAATAATATTTTGTTTTTATTGAATATATTGCTCAATATATCTTTGGAAAAAGAAAAAACTATGTTCGTAGGTTTGGAGGAAGAGATATAGGTATTAAAAGAAAATGTTCTTGAATTATACTATTAAACAATTATCGTGTCAATGGCCTGACACTTGTATATGTTATGTCCCCTTCTTTCAGGAGACAAATGCTCAATAGTTTAGTCAATAAGATCTTGGAACTATTATATCCAAATTCAATTTATTTTGGAGTGAAAATTTATAGGCATTGTCGCAATATCATAGTAGCCAATCAATATGGATTTAGTTTATATGTTGCCACATATACTCCACGTCAGTCAACCCGTTAAATCCACACATGATCAATAGAAGATGACAACAATAGAAGGGCCATTATTAGGTTGAGTAGACCTTGGCTTTGATATCGTGCTAAGGTTCTAGGTCCAAACCAATTGGCAATGGAAAATAACCCGACAGACACTTTAAGTACTAAAATAATAAGTTTCACACTGACGTGCGATTCTGAACATTTCTATTCTATTATCCACAAGTTGTTGCATACCTTCTCTGATATCTTTGAGGAACCAAAATCCCTAAAAGGAGCCATGACCACCATGTCTAATTGAAGGAGGCAGTGAACCAAGTGCAAGGGCTATATATACCCTTACACTCAAAAGAATGAGATTGAGAGGCGAAATGCTTTTTCATCGCTAGTTCTGCTGGTCAAGAAAAAAAGATGGGATATGGAGGTTCTGTATTGATTATAGAAACCTTAGCCAGGATATTGTTAAGGACAAATTCCCTACCTCAGCTATAGGCGAACCTTTGGATGAATTATATGGAGCACAGTTCTTTACTAAGTTGGACTTGACAGCTGGTTATAAGAGTGGCTCAAGTAGATACCAGATATTGAAGAAATAGCCTTTAAAATGCACCAAGGTCACTATCAGTTTTAGGGGTGCCTTTTGGGCTCACTAGTGTCCTAGCTACCTTCCAGTCCTTGATGAACAACATACTCTGACCATTTTTGAGAAAATTCATTCTGTTGTTTTTTGATGACATACCAACGTACAATAAGAGTTGGGAGGATCGTTTGAGCCACCTTCGCACAACCTTGTCTAGACCGAGAGCCCATAAACTCTTTGCAGAGTTGTCCAAGTGCTCTTCTGGGAACAGAGAGATTTATTACTCGGGACACATTGCGACACATAAAGGAGTGGCTGTTGATCCTGGCAAGATAGGGGTGAGCGAAGCACGAAATGGATTTCATATTTTCTTATGGTTTCATATTGACGTGTCATGTAAAAATTGCATCCTTCATAAATTTTTTCATAGGTTTTTTGTGCATTGATCTTACCATAAAATGAGTCACATAATTTCACAATCATGCTTTCTGATCTAACTTAACTAGCTCCATCTGGAGGCCTTCACCATCCTGCTAAGTAGGTAACTTTATAATTGCATCAGTTTATTGACAGAGGCGAATTTCAAAACCACCTCACCTCTTATCCGTGGCATGGCCTAGCGCGGGTTAAGTTCTGTGATGGAAACTTCATTTACGGAACCATGTATGGACTTACTTGACTGCCCCAACTCTGGCTCCCCTGTACTGCTACGAACAAAGAACGCGGGTTGCTTAGGCACTGGTAAGGAAAGAGAGTGACTGTTGAGAAAGTGAACCACTGTGGCCATGGTCGGTCTCTCAGCCTCATCTTCCTGAACACATAGTAAATTGATATGAATGCATCGTAGTACTTCATTTCCTTTATAAGTTCCCCCAAGAGTTTGATCCATCAGTTCCAAGGGTGTGCCATCTCTCCATAGCTTCCATGGCTGCACCAATTTTACGTGTTAATGCATTTGGAACACCATGGCTTCTGTCTCGACCTCCCACATTTTTTGGATTCATTTTGGATTTATCAATAATTCAGGTATTCAGGACTATGAACTGTTCATGATGAAAAGTGATGAAACAATTACTAAAATGTTTACCCATTTTACTACTATTTATAATGAGCTAAATGGTCTTGGAAGAAGGTTTTCTATTAGTGAACAAGTACGAAAGATAGTGAGATTATTGCCCAAAGAATGGGAGTCAAAGATTGTGGCTATCAAAGAAGCAAACAATCTTGATACTTTGCCAGTGGAAGAGTTGAGTAGGAAGTTGATAGCATATGAGCAATCGAGTAAAAGAGTTGAGAGTGAGTCATTTGATATGAAGAAGATGATGAAGATGATGAGATATCATTCTTCATAAAGTTCAGAAAAGCCAAGGAAGGAAATAGAAAGAAGTTCAGCAAGATAAAAGAACCAATCGTCTGCTCTAAATGTGATGAGCCCGGTCATATCAAACTAGATTGTCCAAAGCTGAATAAAGAAAAGTAGAGCTTAAAACATTAGAAGTTTGAGAGAAACTCGAGATCAAACAGAAAGCCAAAAAGTACAAGGAGTTTGACAACTTTAAAAAGAAAAATGCTATGGTGGCTACATGGTCAGATTCAAGTGACTCAGATTTTGAAAGTTCAGACAGAGATGAGATTGCAGCTCTGTGTCTCATAGCACAAGATGAAGATGAGGTAAATGACACTCCCACTGTAGAAGAAGTACTAGAAGCGTTTGATGAGTTATATGATAAGCATGAATCTACTGTAGAAAGTTATGTTAGATATAAAGATAAGCATTGCAACTGCATATCACATGATCAATATCACAACATAAAAACTGAGCATGCACACTACATTTCTCACAATATTCATATAGAATTACTTAGTGAAAATGAGAAACTAAAAGCAAAAGTTGCTGATCTAGAAAAAGTTGTATTTAAGTTCACAAGAGGTAAAGAAAATTTTGATGCCATGATGGAAAAAAAAAAAGATGTGTATACGATAGAAAAGGAATCGGGTATGAACCAAAAAGGTATAAGAAGGCATATAAAAAGAAGTTTAGTGTTACTGCTTAGAATTATAATACTCCTTTTATAAAATGCACTTACTATGACCGTAGAGGACACCGAGAAAGGTTTTGCAGGTTTAAACCTCAAGGTTGGACAGTGAACTAGAGGAATCACAATGCTGAAGGACCCAAAGTAAAATGGACACCTAAAACCATTGCAACAAATTATTGCACAAATAAACGGACCTCCTCAACTACCAATTTAAGGGGACCCAGAATGAAATGGGTACCTAAGGGAACCTTTGTTTGCAACAGGGTTATGTTCAAACTAGCAATGAATGGTTCCTCAACAGTGGATGCTCACGGCACATGACTGAAAACCACAGTAAGTTCTCCAATTTAAAGCCCTTTGATTGAGGTAATGTCAAGTTTGAAGACAAGTCAAAAGGTAAAATTATTGCAATTGGCACAATCAATGTATCACCTTCATTATCTATTAATGATGTGCTCTTAGTCAAAGGTTTGAGATATAATTTATTGAGTATCAGCCAGTCTAGTGATAAAGGATATAAAATTATAATTGATTATAATATTTGCACTATTGAGAAAAATGATACTAACCAAATTATTTTGATAGGAAAGAGAAATCAAAATGTTTATACTTGCAATCTCTCAAGTGTTTTGTTGCAAGTGCACAGAGTGCAGCTCTCTGGCATGGAAGATTGGGACATATCAACATTGATTTAATATCCAAAGTTGCCAGGAAAGAACTTGTTCGAGGTTTTCCCAAACTTAGTTGGAAAGATGAAGGAAAATGTGAAGCATATGTGAATGGGAAGCAAACTAGAAGTTCATTCAAGAGCAAGAAGTATGTTTTTACATCAAGACCTTTGGAAATGCTGTACATAAACTTATTTAGTCCTACCGGAACTGAAAGTCTGGGTGGTAAACTTTATGCTTAGGTAATCGTAGATGATTTTACTAGATTTACTTGGGTATTATTTCTTAGACATAAAAATGATGTATTCATTGAGTTTAAGAAACTTGCATTAAAGTTACAAAATGAAAAAGGCATGATCATTGCATGCATCTGTAGAAATCATGGTAGAGAGTTTAACTTTGAAAGTTTTGATAGTTTCTGTGATCTGCATGGTGTTTATCATGATTTTTCTGCTCAACATATGCCTCAACAAAATGGTGTGGCTGAACATAAAAATAGGACTTTAATAGATCTTGCACGCACTATGTTAGATGAACACAATACTGCCAAATATTTTTGGGTAGAAGCTATTAGTACTGCATGTTATATTTCTAATAGAATTCTGCTTAGATCCATTCTGCATAAAGCCCTGTATGAACTGTGGAAAGGTTACAAGTGTAAGGTGGATTACTTCAAGGTATTTGGTAGTACCTACTTTATTCTAAATACAAAAGAAAATCGAGGTAAGTTTGACAAGAAAACTGATAAAGGTTTATTTCTTGATTACTCATCTCATAGTAAAGCATACAGGGTGTTCAATTCTAATTCTAAAATTGTAGAGGAAAGTATTAATGTTACATTTGATGAATCCCCTAAACTAACCAATGCTGTTAAAGATGAAAGTCTAGAAGAGGTGTTCTAGATTTCAAAAGAATCATCAGAGAAGGTTCAAACAGGAGATCAAACAAAGGTTCAAACAGAAGATCAAACAGGAGTTCAAACAGATGATCAAACAGAGGTTCAAACACGAGTTTGAACAGATGTTCAAACAAAGGATAGGACAGATGTTCAAACCAATGTTCAAACTGAACATCAGGATGTTCAAACTGCTGAGGAAGTAGAACCAAGAAGGAAGTCTACATATAGCAGAGTTCGTGATTCTAAATACTTAAATAATGACAATTTCGTTGGGAATCCAACTCAATGAACGACAAGGTCAGTAAGTAAAGATACAGGTATGTATACTTTTGTTTCAACTATCAAGCTCGAAGAAGTAACTCTTGCAATTCAAGATGAATTCTAGCTTTTGGCTATGTAAGAGGAATTGAATCAATTCGAGCGCAACAAGGTATGGACCTTAGTTAAAAGACCCAATAATACATCGGTGGTAGGTACAAAATGGGTATTTAGAAACAAAATGAATAAGGATGGCTTAGTTGTTTGCAACAAAGCTAGACTTGTTGCCCAAGGCTTTTTCCAAATTAAGGGAATTGATTTTGATGAAACCTATGCACCAGTAGCTCGTTTAGAATCCATTAGAATTTTATTATCTTATGCTTGTTATAAAGATTTCAAGTTGTTTCAAATGAATGTCAAAAGCGCTTTCTTGAATGGTAAAATCAATGAAGAAGTGTATGTTAAACAACCACTATGGTTTGAACATGAGGAGAATCCAAATCATGTGTTCAAGCTATGCAAAGCACTCTATGGGTTAAATCAAGCTCCGAGGGCTTGGTATGAAAAGCTAAGTGGTTTTCTATTGGAAAATGGATTCAGGAAAGGTAAAGTTGTATCACATTATTCACAAAGTTTAAAGGTAATGATATCTTGTTCAAATTTATGTTAATGATATAATTTTTGGATCCACTAATCATATTTTCTGTCAAGAATTTGCTAAAATCATGAGCAGCAAATTTGAAATGAGCGTGATGCGCCTATTATATGTGATAATATGAGTGCTATTAGTTTAAATAAAAATCCTGTTTTACACTCTCGTACAAAACACATTGATCATAACAAAAAGGGAGGATATTTCATTGCATTTTATAAATTCTGAAGGTTATCTTGCTGACATTTTTACCAAACCCCTGGTAGAAAATACTTTTTACAAAATTCGTCGGGAACTGGGTATTTTCTCTATCTTAGACATTCTTTGAATTTTATATGTGTGAAATTCTCTTTACTTTATAATTGTATCACACATTTTCTGAAGAATATCTCTCATCATTATTTAAGGAAATAAGGATATTTCTTATTTCTTGCGTCAAAGTCCCATCAACTTAAGGGTTAGAGATGGTTCAGTTCGTCATTATTATCTTTGTCTCTTCAACTCGCGGAACCCTAAATCCCACTGCACCAAATCATCACAGCCGCTCTAGATATCTAATCCGCTCATGAGGTTGAAGAAATCTACACACAAGAAGCTTGCACAATCGACCATGGATTCTTCCAAAGGCAAGTTGAAAAAAGTCTCTTCTGGGTTCGATGAAGTCATTACAAGCTCTACTCGAAAGCTTTCTTACTGTAAATTCTTTACTCCATAAACTTTAGCGTTCTACCAACAGGGTGATCTACTTCTAGAGTTTGCATATCAAAACTGGATACCCTTGCTAGTGCACCCTACTACTATGTATCCTGATCTGGTGAGTGTGTTTTATAAGATAATGTATGACAAGGTGAGTTGTCAGAGTTTCACAACTACTGTTCGTGGAGTTAAGATAAATCTTGATGTAGCTAAGATTTGCAAGATTCTTGGTGTTCCTAATGAGGGTTTGTTAATTGATAGTGTATTCGCTCCTTGTAGAAAAGAATTTTCTCCGTCAATGCAGTAAGAAGTTATCTTTGGTCATTCACTGGAGAAGAAATCAACTTATGTGTTTAGTTCCCTTTCTCATAAAATTTGAGTAGGAGCGTATATCCTGAAATATACTCTGAATCAGAAAAATCATAGAGGAGAAACTGGCACTAAAATGGATTTTTTTTTGCTAGTATGTTTGATTAAGGGAGTGAGACTAAATATGGGTAGTTACTTGATCAGCAAGATGTTGGATTGCAACAGACCAAAGCAAGGTCTTGCTTTTGGAGCTTATATCACTGACTTTCTTATTGATGCCCTTGTTCCATCGAAAGGAGAAACCATATCCCGGGGCTGACATCTTTGATGAATTAGATATTCATCATCTACTCCCTAAATTCAGGGCTCTAGCACCCGAAAAATTCATCAGTCGCATTTATGCTGAAGCAAAAGGTTTAGCAATGAGTGAAATAGAATCAGAAATCGAAAAAGTAGCAACCAATCTAGCTATAAGTCTGCGGATAGGAGACCAAGATATCAGGTCACACAGGAAACACTTCCAGCATCCACTTCAGCTACTTTTCTTGGCACTTTTGGTACTGCACCTATGCAGGCTGAGCCTACACTTCAAGGGGAGCATACTCCACATGCTTCTGCACTAGAAACTCCTTAGTTTCCTCCATCAACAGTTTGGAGTTTGCCCTACAGCATATCCTAACTAAGCTACAAGCCAAAGAATCATCAGTTTATGCGTCTTTTAGTCAGATGGAGGGTCATCTCTCACAGTTGGATTCAATGGTTTCTATTGCACTGAATGAAGGGAACAGACACCTGACCACTGTTAAGAAGGAAGTAAAGGACTCCACTACTGCTCTGAAAGACTTTCTGGAAGGCTAGGGTTTTTCCCATCCTTTTTACTGATGTCAAAAGGGGGAGAAGTATTGGCATGTTGTTCTTGGGGTTCTGGATATAGAGATTCTGGATTTGTTTTTGCTGATGATGATGATAATGATGGTGATGATGATGATGTTGATTTTGGGATATTACTTTTACTCTGCTACCTTTTAATTGCTCTATTGCTCTGAACTGATATCTTTGCTCTAATTTCTGCTATGATATCTATGCTATGATACGTTGTCTTTCTATTGCTCTAATATTCTGTTTAAACGGCTAACTATTTGTTGTTTTGAACTACGTTCGAACCCTGTTTAAACTTTGTCTGTGTTAGCTCTGTTTAAACTACCTACTCTGATTGAATTATTATTGTTCTGAGTTTATATTGCTTTACGAATTGTCATATGATTATTTTTGTGTTTGCTATCATCAAAAAGGGGGAGATTGTTGACCCAAGGCCCCGTTGATTTGATTTTGATGATGCCAAACGTGTAATACTAATATATTTCCATGAAGTTTATTTTTATTTTCAGGATATATATTACAAGGGAATATAGTTAGGAGATTTGAAGAGCAAGATTTGTGGAAGATTTGATAGGATATTTCTTGTAAGTCTATTTCTCAAAATATTGGATAGATATTCATGTTGCTCAAAATAAAATTATTTCAATCTTGATTTATTCTCTCCAACGGGTTTCTTTATCAAAATTCAAAAACTTTCTTTAAGTGATTATTCTGAAAAAATAGTTTTGGCAAGTTTTTAGAGAAAGAATATTTTCTAGAATATAGCCTTTACTGAATTTGAATTTGAATTAAACTTTCTTGATTCGTGGATTTGATTGAAATATTTTTGCACAAATTTCTCTTGGAAGATTTTCTATTCGACGGCTATATGCTTTCTCTATATTAGTTGCAGCCACTTCATTTAGAAAACATTTGCAAAAATAACAAGAAGAACACATTCAAACCAATTTCTCTCTACAAGTGTTCAAACCGCTCTTTTCATGTTCAAATGTCTGTTCATTTGAAAAGAGGTTTTCGTGAAGTGCTGCATTTGATATTCCTGCTGATTCTGATTTCTGAAAGGACTATAAGTTCTACTTATATTACAGGAATTGTTGTGTGAAATAAATTTCTTAAATCTGATTTTTCACACTAGGTTTTTTAGAAACGTTTAAACTGTTTTGTTTTTTTGAAAAATCTAATTACAGTTGTTTTTAAAAGTGTTTTTGAGCAACTGTGATCATCTGATATCATTACCGTAACTATCCAATACGTTGAGGAGTGCACAGTAGTTTCACTTGTATTTGGGTAGGTTTGAACACAGCTTGACAAATTATTCAAGGCTGGTATTCTAGGAGGTTTGTTTATTCGCTTTCTTGCCTTATAATAAGAAAGGTTTTGAGGTTTGTTTGTCACTTTCTTGCCTTAGAAAAAGAAAGCTTGAAATTGCAAGGGTTACTTGCTCCTGAACCTATAAAAGGAACTTTGTTATAGTATGATCCAAGGGCAGCAGTGGGTTGTGTTTGGCAGAGTGAACATAGCTTCAAGCTGAAGTGAACCACTATAAATCCTGTGTATTTTTTGTTTTTCCAGCTCTATTCAAATTGTTTCTGGATTACTTGTTCAAACCTTTTCTGTTGTGTTCAAACTGTTCAACTTACATTGTTCAAACTATGCCGTTCAAACTATTGTTTGAACTGTTTGTTTAAATTATACGAGTGTTCAAACTAGTCTGTTTGTATTTAAACTATTATTTTATTTTCCACATCTAACTATGGATGATTGCAAGAGCTAATTAATGAAGAATGTTTTGGAAAGTATCCTATTCACCCCCCTCTAGGCTGCTCAATATATTCCATTCACCAACGAAAAGTGTAGTTAATGTTGGTATAATTATTTTATGTGAGAGGTCAGGAAAAGAGCGGCAAATCAGTTTATCAAATTTGCAAGACAGTAGATGTGGTGAATACTGTCTAAAGGAAATAACGTTTTTGTTTGGTTCAGGCATTTGTTTTGTTTTTGTAAATTATTTTATTCCAACACATTTTATAGTTTGTAGACACTAAAGTGATGAAACACAAGATACACTTTAACAATGATCCACAATACTAATTGAATAAATCTAAACTCATCCCAACAAAGTCCCACATTCTCAATGTCCGGAGAATCCAGCCAAATTGTGCGTGGGAGCCACCCAACTCTGCAAGTGTAAGGATTTGTCGAGGAAGAACTCCGCATGGAAGAATGGTGCTACTCAAACTAAATGAACTCAAATCCTCCTAATTCTCCTATCCTATTGATGCGGTAGCTCAATATTCATGCACCGCAATGCATATTTCTGAGTTTTATTAGACGACAGATGCTCTAAAAGATAGACCTGACACAAAACTATCGAGGATATACCTCACTTTCGGTAATTGTTTCCTCATTTACCGAATATT
Organism: Santalum album; assembly: GCA_034195605.1. NCBI lineage: Eukaryota > Viridiplantae > Streptophyta > Magnoliopsida > Santalales > Santalaceae > Santalum > Santalum album. Next base: position 562,402 of record CM067261.1, read on the forward strand.
CATCTGATTTACTTTTGGATTGGTTGGAGTCTGTCATGCCAGAATCATCCTGGAAAGGCAGCGAACTCTGCTCTACGCTGCTGTGCATAAAAAATGCAGGCTGTGAAGGCACTGGGAGTGTGAGAGAGTTGCTGTCAAGCATGAGAAGAACTGAAGCCATGGTTGGTCTGTTGACCACATTCTCTTGAACGCAGAGGAGCCCAATATGAATACATCTCATAATTTCCCTTCTCGCCCCATTACTCAATGTGGGATCCATCAGGTTTAAGGCTGTCCCTTCCCTCCAGTTTTTCCATGCCTGCCACAGTTTAACAGCCACACACACGTGAAGAGACATCATAGGCACATTCGGTTTGCAAGATGGAATAAGGTTGGAATATATTTGCTATTCCATAGAAATTGAATATGTAATAAATAGTTATTTATGTGGAACATGATTAAAATATGCAATATGTAATGTAGTTATAAGGAATAACTATTCTAATGAATAGAATAGCTAATCCATTTATATTCTTTCAATTTGCCGAAGGCTCTAAAAAAGTGAACCAAATGAGCTCATAGTCATTCCAAAGAAAAAGGGGTAAACATGAACCAAACATAACAATAGGAACTTGAATTAAGGATGTATTAATATTCTCAATTTCATCTTCAGAATTTCTGATCAGTGGAAAAGAAGTTAAATGCAATTTTAATTGATACTTACATAGGTTATGAGATCCTCTAAGTCCTCCCCGTTAAGAAAACAGTTGTTCTTCTTGCCGCTCACGATTTCCAGAACCAATACGCCAAAACTGAAGACGTCTGACTTAACTGAGAACTGCCCATGCATTGCATATTTTGGAGCCATATATCCGCTGCATCATACATTGTCAGAAATGAGTTGATCTCAGTTTCGAAAAATTCCAGATCTCATTTCCCTTAATTATGACCAACTGGAGTGACTTTTCTCATTTGAAGTTACATAGGGTTTTGTATATTTTTTATTGTATTGTTTTGACGAAACACATTATCTCTGAGAAGAAAAAGCATAGAAAACAAAAGGCAGCACAAGTTAGTAATAACCATATTTACAGTTGTATGAAAACTTACTAGGTGCCCACAATTCTACTTGTATTGCCTTGAGTTTGATCCATCACAAACAACCTTGCCATGCCGAAATCTGAGATTTTGGGGCTCATATCCGCATCTAACAGAATGTTGCTGGCTTTGAGATCGCGGTGAATGATTCGAAGCCGGGAGTCTTCATGAAGATATAGAAGCCCCCGAGCAATGCCTCCTATAATTTTGTAACGCCTTTCCCAATCCAACTGTGAGCACCTCACTGGATCTAATTTTCCACACGAAAGATGATTCAGAATTATGTTAAGAAATAAATCTCAAGATTTCATGTTCATCTCTGTAGAACACACGAGGAAGTGAGGGCTTACCGAATAAGAAGTGGTTGAGGCTCGTGTTAGGCACAAACTCATAGATGAGAAGCCTTTCATCCCCTTGCAAGCTGAAACCAAGAAGCCTAACCAAATTTCTGTGCTGAAGTCTTGCCACCAACAGAACTTCATTCTTGAATTCTAGGTCACCTTGCCCTGAATCCATGGATAGCCTCTTCACTGCTATCTCTTCTCCATTGGAAAGCCTACCCTGAATATAAAAGATCAAAATAAACAAAACGAGAAACAGTTCAGCCATTTGTAAAGAAATATGAACTGATACATCATAATAAGTTAGATCAAGTTGTTTTGCATATTTCATTACCTTATAAACTGGACCAAATCCACCTTGTCCAAGCTTATTAGCCAGAGAGAAGTTGTCTGTAGCGGCTCGAATGGTGCCAAAGTCAAAATGCAGTGATTCCACGCTTCTTATGTCATCTACACCTTCACCAAAGGAAAGAGAACAAGAGGAAACAAATTTATAAGGACATGAAGGAACAACTTCCATTGCAACAATGAAAAGATGAGTAATATTTTTTTAATTTTTTTTTTAATAAAGGTTTCCAACTCACTTTCGACGTCCAGCTTTTTCCATGGCTTCCTCCTCCTGAGAACGAAGCAAATGAGAACCACAAGCATGACAGAAACTGTTGGAACAACAACAATGATAACTGTTCTGGTCGTGTTGTTTCCGTTTTCTGTTAAGGCCAGAGTGAGCTAAAATTACAAACATGTCCAAATGATGAATGTTACAGAAAGAAAAGAATGAGATAAGAAATGGCTAGAGATTATAACTGTAAGGCTTGTTCATCTACACACAGCATATTTTGATTCCTCAAGTTGAACCGACAAGATACTTGAGAGGATTCTAATTTGCCAAGTTCACCTCAAATGCATGCACACACTTGGCGAAGAAATTATGGGATAAAAAATCCCAGCACGGGAAAAAAGGAGGTTCACTCCAACGAGAAATATAGGATATTTATCATGAAAAAGAAAATCCTTTATGCAATAACACCCTTCCAAATTAGGCACATTTGTGCCACAAAACTACATGATTTTGATAAATGATTTTCTCAAAGACATCAGATCTTTTACTATTTATTTATCAAAATGAAATTGTTTACGAGTGTGTCCTCCAAATTGAAACATACGACGTGCAAAATAAATAAATAAATAAATCCAGAGCAAGTTGTAAAAATTTCACATATTTAATGTTTAAAAAACAAAAAACAATTCATATACAGATAACTACTTATGGCATAAAGATGGAATACCTGTTGTATTAGTGGAGGAGTTGGTCAATGATGGAGGAATAAAACTAGATGTAGGAGGAGGAGAATTGGCGGCCGCAGGCGGTGGTGCACCATTCCTTTCAGCCTCATAAAACCGGTAAGATTCATACCTGAGATTACAACTGGGCCTGACAACCCTCCCTCCATCCAATTCATTACAGCAAATCGGAATTTGACTAGTAGCACTTTCAAGGCAATTGCTACATGACAACTCCGATAAATCAGGTGTGCATTGCATGAGCCCGAAAATCCTCCGAAAGCTCGTAACGTTCATCTCTCCTGTCGCAAACTTGAGAATCGAACCCCCTGCCGCAGCCGTCATTCTCAGGCCATACATCAAGTCCCCCAGCACTTGGTTGAACTGAGTAATGTTAACAGTGGAGCTGATGTTATTAGGGCTCTTCATGTAGAACCCAGGGCTAGTTTCTGCTGTACCTGTTTTAGAGCGTCCATCTTGTTAGTATTTGTAGAGGTTGGACTGAAAGAAAGTGGGGCAAATGGCTCGTTCATCCTAATTGCACATCGAACTTAAAAGGGACATATCTTTTAAACCGTGAGGAGCTATTGTCCATGTGAATCTAACAAAATGATGTAGGTGGACCTATCCTCCTATGGAGTATAACCTGAGGATTTTTGGACCAAACTCACGCACTTAGGATGATTTCATGAAAAATTAGTGATTCTCGCATTATTTCTCAAGTTGATGACTTTCCCTTCAGGGAAAATGGAGTATACCGTCCATAGCACCATCACTATTTAAACTACACCATGTTAAACATTCTCAGTAAATTCAAACTTCAAGATGAAAAGAACATGAAAAAATAACAGTAAATGTGAGAATTTTCAAGACAATATGCTATAGCCTAATGGGATACTACAAAATAGAGAATCTAAAGCCCTCTAAGATCAACTAAATTTTCAATGTTTTTGTCGTGTACTTAAAAGTTTGTCGTGTGCTCCTTCCATTGGCACGGTTGAATTTGCTAAAAAGAGCAAACATGATAAAGTTTTAAATAAGTGCCGGTATACTCGCATCACACTTCCTTTTATTTGTAATCTCTATTTTATCCATGGAGCTAAGGTTCGTGTAATGCGTACCAGCAGTTATGGACTGGTTGGAGAACTCCAACAAACAGTTGTCGTACCATCCAATTGCGCCCTTCCGGAAGGGACAAAGCTGCGGGAGTTTGTGCACGGAGTCATTGACGCAACTCCGGCAGGCCTCGGGGAGAGTGTCGCCTCTGCAGAGGGACATCGCGCTGACTCTGTTAGGGTTTTGGCCGACTGAGGAGCTGAAAAATCCGTCGATGGAGGCGTTGGGGGCGAGGGAAGGGAGGAGACGGTCGAGATTGGATTGGTAGGTGCTGTTGCTGGTGAAGTTTCCATCATCATCGAGACAGAAGTGGTAGAGGAAATCAGGCTGGGCAACCGAGAGAGAAGCGATGTTGAAGATGAAGATTGAAGAGAAAAGGATGAACAACGTTGAGGTAGACATTGTTGCAATCCGTGCGAGTTCTTGCTGTGAAGAGGAATAGAAGAAATCTCCATGATTTCACAAGTCTTTGGTTGAAAATTTCCAACCTTAATTTTTCTCTTTTTAAAATCCGGGGAGCGTAAGAAGATTCTCTTTTGGTTTGCTCTGCCGCGTTTTCTGTTTTTTCAATGCATTTGACCGTTCACTCCCGCCGATGTAAGTTTGACCAATTTGTCATCCTCGCAGCGGTCAAAGTTTTTGGATTCTCCCAATTTAAGAAGACATGGTTTTATGCAATTAGATTCCCCTAATAATTCATTATAAAAAAGACAGACAGAAAAATTAGATATAAAAAAGTAAATAATTAAGATTTTTTAAATTCATAAATACATAGCTTTTTCAAATTTAGGCAACATATATTCAAAGTTTTTAAAAAGAATTTTTAGGGCCTTCACAAAAAACAGTATATTGCTAAAGTAATAATATAGAATTTAATCCATCAAGTTTATATCAGATAAAAAAATTAATTTCGAATTTAAAAGATCATAATTAAGAAAAACATTTACATGGTATGCCACAAGCAAATCAACTATTTACTTTACCTTTGGTCTTGTAAAAATATAAGGCAACTTTTCATGTATTTATATAAAAGTTACTAAAATAACTCTTTACAATTGGCTTGTGGCATGGAAGATGTGATGCCCCAGTTCCATGTAAATTAAACTCTATGGTATTACTCCCTTCGTTACTTGAAAACCCGTCATGTTAACTCATTCATATTATTTTTTATATATCCTCTTAACTTTTATAACTTTTTTGTAAATTTCCTTTTATATGCCATTGTTTGCGGGAAATTCGATGAGTCAAATTCATCATTTTTGTTTTGGAGGTTCTTTATTCATATCATCCCAAACGAGAAATGATTGTTTACATCCAATGTCATGGGCAAGAAATACCTTCAATTACGATCATTAAAGGATTAGTGTGGGTGTAGAAGCTTGAATTTGAAAGGTGGATCTTCAGGATGCAGATCTAAAAATGGACCATTGGTCTGAGTATGCAGAAAGGATGAAGAACAAAGGGGGAACGGGGCTATAAATCCATTTTCAAGGGAAGACAAGGGTCTTCATTGAAGCCATAAAAGCCACCAAGGTGGCTAGGGGCAGACCTATTGGATTTCCTACGTATTTCCACATGAGAATCGGATCCATGTAGTTTTTAGGGCTAATGGAGCTGTGGAATTCACTAGGGATCCTCACATTGCCATTGGCAATGATGGTGATGAAGATGGAGGAGGAGTGGCTCTATTGCTCTTTCTATCTTTCTCTCCTTCTGTTAGAATCCAAATGTGCCTTTTCCCCCAAAATCCTAGGGTTTTGTTTATATAGTGAGAAGAGGAGAAAATGGGGAGGATGCGGCATCCTCCTTGGCTCAATCACCCAATCATGGGAGATGTCTTCGATGAGCATCATGTGCCTCTAAGGCAACGTGGAGGAGCCAATGGCTCAAAAGGGGTATCCATTTTCCTTTGTTATGGAAAAACTGAGTTTAATAGGCCATTGACCCAAGAATTGTTCCCTAGTTCTTAATCCTCTTGGAGATGAGCCATAGGCTTAGAAAATATTTACAAGTCAGGGGCTCAGGAAATATTAATGAGCTAGGGGCTCGGGAAATGTTAACAAGCTAAGGGCTCGAGAAATGATAACGAACTAGGGCTTAGGAAATGTGGGCCCACCTAGCCCGAGAGGGGAATTTCTCTTTAGGAATTGAACTGCGGGTTTGAAAATATAATTGTGCTCTATTGACTTGGTCAATGGGATGCCTCTATTTGTAAAACAACTTGATTTAATAATTTTTATTTTACGACGCGAAAAGTGACGCCAACAATCACTAATATCTTTTCAAACCAAAACCCTTTAATTCCTCTTTAATAAATGAGTCTGTTAGTCTAAAATAAATGCTTCAATTACTTCCCTCCATAACCTACACACCAGAACGCTATAACATAACATATATGAGCCATTAATTATTCCTCCCAAAAATCTTTATTTTCCAAAAAACTTCCATCCCAACCATTTCACTTTCTCCTTCATATTCAAAAATATCTCTTAAACTCACTAATTACCCATTCAAAAAATGTATATTTTCTTTAAAAATTCTCTTCCGCAACTTTTCGCTTTCACCTCCTTGTTGAAACAGCTCCACCCACTACAAGAAAGTGTCGCATAAGCCATAGATTTTTTAGTAGCTACAAGCCACAAACCCTTGGCTAGTACATTTTTGCTACGACACCCGTGGCTAATAGTTTGATTAGGATGTCCTCATGGTTGTAAGTTTTTTTAGCCACGGATTAGCCATGAAATATTTTGTGGCTAATCAAATCAAGTCCTTGGCAACTAAAAATAGGAAAAAACTTGATTCCGTGACTGAAAGTCCGTGTCTAATAAATTATTAATGAGTCTTTGAATTCCGTTGCAAAATGTATTAGCTATGAATTATTCCTGTGGCTAATAATACCATTTTCTATTAGCATGAAAGGTGTTGTTTCATGTTTCGGGACCGTTTTGAGGGTCTATTGATAGTTTTTATGTTTTTAGTGGCATTTTCGTAATATTTCAAAATTGCATGATATCAATAATGGTATTGTTCATGATCTCCACCGTTCATAATATTCTTATGATATAATAGATTATGATCATAAAACTTTGTTGTAATCCCTAATGTTTTAGTGTCTCAATTGATTTATTTTAAAATAAATGGCTGACGCCCCTAAACATTATCGATCAAATGGCTGGAAAACATGAATTGACTTGAAATTTGCTATTCCTCACTTATTAACATGTTTGAGTATTACGAACGATGGAGATCATGAAATTCAATCAAAATGAGGCATGATAACAAAAAACTTAAATGCCTTTATACATCTATATATAAATGTTCTATTGAGATATTGAATGTTCTACAGTTTTTCTAATGTGGTGACTTGCACATTTCATACCAATATATCTACCGTTCATTGCCCTAATATGACAAAGAAGATGATTATTGCAAAATTTTGAAGTATTTCATACTTTTTATGTACTAGATTAGATGACAAATGCCTTAACACTCCAAATTTGTGAAGTCAGGTTTATAGGCTTAAAATGATCCAATGAACTCCAAAATTTTCTCAAATGATCTTGTCACTATTTAGATCATGTTTGTGAAAGATCTTAACAATTGGTTGTGTCTTGGACCTCCATCTATAGTAGAATAATACTAGTCGTTGATTCATTGGTCAAGTTTTAGCTACAGAATTATCATGTATTAGCCACAGACTCGTAAAATGAGTAATAACAAATTTATTTTTTTCCTATTAAATCCTTTAACCATGGAAATGTCGTGGCTAATACTTTGGCCCCATTATTTTTGTTTTCCTGCTAGTTTATTAGCCACGTACTACAGGTCTGTGGCTAATAATAAATTATTAGCAACATATCATATACTATCAGCCACGAAAGACAGTGACTAATATTCTTTGCTGTTTTGGATTGTAAAAATGATTTCCATGGCTAATGTTCATGGCTAAAAGGTGTCACGAGACATGAATAAACATTAGTGGCCAATAGTATATGGCTAATGTGACATTGTCTTTACTTGCCATTACTTTATGCAATCTCTCTCTTAACCTAACAGGCGGATCCTAACTATAATAAGCTTTTGGACTCTTTTTTTCAAAATTCATCATTACTTGACTTCCTATGTTGAATGTCTATAAAGTTATCTTTGTGTCTTTTTATGTGTATAATTTTCAAATCCTTGTAATCTTTTCTTCTCTCAATATCTCCATTCAAATTAATTTTATTTATGTTTGCTCATTTTTCAATATTTAGGTACAGTGACCAAGGGTTTGTGATTTTTCATTGGATTATATTGCACTTATAGTTAGTGTAAATAATATTTTTTTATTCAATATATTGCTTAATATAACTTTGGAAAAAGAAAATACCATGTTTATAGATTTGGAGGGAGAGATATAGGTATTAAAAGAAAATGTACTTGAAATATAATATAAAATGATTATAGACTTGAGTATGCTATGTCCCCTTCTTTCAGGAGTCAAAAGCTCAGTAGTTTAGTCAATAAGATCTTGCACCTATTATATTATATGCAAATTCAATTGGTTTCGGAATGAAAATTTATAGGCATTGTCACAATTTTAGAGTAGCCAATCAACATGGATTTAGTTTAGATGTTGCCACATATACTTCACGTTAACCTGTTAAATCCACACAAAATCACACATTTGGTGGGGGAGTTGCTTATGGCTCCAACTATCACGTTAGAGTTGATTATGATTTCTCAATCGGATTTGTGGAACTATCTGATCCGGTACCTTTGAGTGGATCGCTTGCGACAGGATGAAGTCAAGCTGTAAGAGAAGACGACAATCATAGAAGGGCCATTATTGACCTAGACCTCGGCTTTGATATCATGCTAGGATTCTAGCTCCAAACCAATTGGCAATCGGAAGAATAACCCAACAAATACTTCAAGTACTAGACTAACAAGTTCCAAACCAATGTGTGATTCTCAACATTTCTATCTTACCATTAATAAGTTTGCTGCATACCTTCGCCGATATTTTTGAGGAACCAAAATCCCATAAAGGAGCCATGACCACCATGTCAAATTGAAAGAGGCAGTGAACCAAGAGCAAGGGCTATATATACCCTTACATTTAAAAGAATGGGATTGAGAAAATGGGGAAACTGTAACAAAATATCCACATAGATCTGTATTATGGTACATCCCCGGGAAAGGGTCATTTCTTGGTTTCACTTTGATAAGAATAGTAATTACAACTTTTTAACACAACACTTAATTGATCATTTTCAATACAAAATATCCGCACTTTAATTCAGAGCAGTAGTAGATGCTCAAGCCAAGGGTTCCCGGCAGGGCAAAGTAATAGCAATCCACAAGAATCAAGTATACCGAGTAAATCAGTCATTATTATTTTCAAGCCTCCATATAGTCCCAAATATTAAGCAATATTATCTTTCATGCCACAATTCAGTGAGAACAACACAGGATTTACAACACAGTAATTGCTCATTTTCAGTACAAAATGACTACTCTATTGGCAAAAGAATCAAATGTCTTCACTTAATACATTGGAGCTTGAGACCTAATTATCATATATAACAGTACTAAACCTCAGTCAGTAATCATTGTTTTACCAACTCTCTCTCTGTTTTTTTAAAGAAAGGCTTTTTGTGCATTGATCCTAACATAAAATGAGTCCCAAAATTTCACAATCATGCTTTCTGATCTAACTTAACTAGCTCCATCTGGAGGCCTTCACCATCCTGCTAAGTAGACGACTTTATAATTACGTCGCTTTATTAACAGACGCGAATTTCAAAACCACCTCACCTCTTATCCGTGGCATGGCCTAGCGCGGGTTAAGTTCTGTGATGGAAACTTCATTTACGGAACCATGTATGGACTTACTTGACTGCCCCAACTCTAGACAGAAGTCTGACCCTGTACTGCTACGAACAAAGAAGGCGGGTTGCTTAGGCACTGGTAGGGAAAGAGAGTGACTGTTGAGAAAGTGAACCACTGTGGCCATGGTCGGTCTCTCAGCCTCATCTTCCTGAACACATAGTAAACTGATATGAATGCATCGTAGTACTTCATTTCCTTTATAAGTTCCCCCAAGAGTTTGATCCATCAGTTCCAAGGTTGTGCCATCTCTCCATAGCTTCCATGCCTGCACCAATTTTACGTGTTAATGCATTTGGAACACCATGGCTCCTGTCTCGAACTCCCAATTTTTTTGGATTCATTTTAGATTTATCAATAATTCTGGGGTGCTGAGCGAAGTAGAAATGAAAGAAATCTTACATAGCTAAGGAGGTCTTGCGAACCGTCTGAGTGGTAGAAATTGCTATTCTTCTTGCCACTTATAATCTCCAAAATTAAGACACCGAAACTAAACACATCAGATTTCACAGAGAAATGTCCATGCATTGCATATTCCGGAGACATATAGCCACTACAATTTAAAAGCCCAAAACACCATTAATTTAGCAATATTTAGTTAATTTCAGTATACGGTTTTATGTTACAGGTAGGTCCAATATGGAAGGACAAATCAATTTAAAGGTCATGTTAAGGGACTGTATACGTAACAATAAAAAACTTACTATGTCCCGACTATTCTGTTTGTGTTTTGCTCAGTTTGGTTCACCGTAAGAAGTCTTGCCAAACCAAAATCCGAAATCTTGGGGTTCATATCTCCATCTAAAAGTATGTTGCTAGCTTTAAGATCGCGATGTATGATTTTTAGCCGAGAATCTTCATGAAGATAGAGGATCCCTCGTGCAATGCCTCCAATAATCTTGTAACGTCTTGACCAATCCAATTGTTCTTGTTTAATAGGATCTGCAAGTTTATTTCATAGAAAATGAAGTGCTCATATTAACTTGCCCATGGAGAAATGGATAGTGCAATAAGTAAATGCAAGTTCAAAGGGACCGACAAACCAAATAGAAAGAAGTCAAGGCTTTTGTTGGGCACAAATTCGTAGATGAGTATCTTTTCTTCCCCCTTCAAGCAAAATCCTAGTAGTTTTATGAGATTCTTGTGTTGAAGCTTCGCTAGCAATTCAACTTCATTCTTAAACTCCCTTGCCCCTTGTCCAGAGCTTTTGGATAACCTTTTCACCGCGATTTCTGGTCCGTTAGAAAGTGTTCCCTGAAAAAGGTTTTAAAACAAGCCTGCCCCCGTCAATATTTTGAAGAGCAATTAAGCATGCACAAAAAATTTACATCAAAAATTTTTAAAGAACACATGAATGGGGGGCGTGGACCCTGAAATCTCATTTATTATCTCATTCTCTAGTATATATGGATATCTACATCATGCGAACATAACTAAAAGGCCATTTACCGGTTCACCTAAAAAAAGGGTCAAATACCTTGTACACCGTGCCAAACCCGCCTCTACCAATCTTATTTTTAGTGGAGAAGTAGTCGGTAGCAGCTTCAATTGCACCGAAACCAAATTCCAAGGACTCTACGGTTGGTATCTCATTTCTACTCGCTACAAAACCCAAGAGTAGATCGATGTGTTAAGTACTTGGCCATGATGTTTTGCGTAGAGTGAAAAACGGAGAAAGAAAGAGAAAAACGCAACGGGGGAAAAAAAGAAAGAAGGAAAGAAAGAAAAGAAACATGTTTAGACATTTCTGTTCTTCCATAGCCTGATACTTCTTCTTTGCTCTGCTCCTCAGGGAATAGCATCCAATAAAGAGAACCACCGTACAAAGAGCTATTGGAACAACAATAGCTATAACTGTTGTAGATGAGGCTTTTTCGTTTTCTGCATTCACAAGGGGGAGGGATCAATTGTTTTGCTGTACCGGATCATAAAAAGATAGGAAATACTGAAGGAAAACCTAGAAAAGGAAACGCTGTGGCCTCGACATGAGCATTGGGCATTTACTTTTTCCTTTCAAAAATGACCTTCCATTACTGGTAAGCATTAAGCTTAGTTGGTGGTGATATGCCTCCCTTTTGTAGTGATCAGGGGTTTGAGTTTTTATTATATTGAAGTAATTTTTCATTCCATATTCCCCAGGTTTTAACCTCCATTGTAACCAAAATAAGAAAATAAAAATAACTTTCCACCAAAGAGAGCTCAGAGGGGGTGGGGCTACTCACCTATGAGGTGTCTGTCCATCGCATTTCTCATATCCTAAAAGCATAAAATGCCTAAAGTGCTCAAGAGGCCAGAAAAGCAGGGGACTGCTCATGAAACACGGGGCCGTGATCAGTGTTATAATTTACAGGAGTGTCGTATCGGGTGAAAGACCAAGTCATTTTTAGGTGCTTACCTCCATCTCCATGGTTTGTTGCGGGACCTAGAGGAGGAGGAATCCCCAACGAAGGCGGCGGAGCCCCTGTAGCGACGGCAGTTTGGTTGTAGAAGGGGTACACCTCATACCTTATGTTACAGCTTGGCATCAAAACCCTACCCCCCTGAGCTCCATAACTAGCAACTGCTGTTCTTAAACATTGATCACAGTCCTCAGATTTTAGATCTGGCGTGCACTGAGCGAGCGTGTATATGGTTTGAAACCCAGTGAAGTCCTTCTTTTCGGCGGCAAACTTCTCGGGTGATGATTGGTCGGTCGCCGCCCGCGCTATGACGTCGTTCCAAGTGTGTCCCAGTAATCGCATGAACTGTATCACTTCGTGCCCCCCGCTGACGTACCCTGTTTTCCACATCTTTAGTTCTGGACTGGTGTCCATGGCGTGGAGGATGGATTGGTTGGAGTACCGCAGCGTGCACTCGTCGTACCATATTATGGCAGATCTCACTCTCCCACAATTCTGTACGATGTCTCTGCAAGCCGCGGCGACACAGTCTTGGCACACGTCTGCCGAGAGGTCGCCACCGGCAGAGGGACAGGCCGTAGACAGTGGCGCCGGAGCCGTATCCGGCGGTGGAATTTCGGAAGCCGCTGCTACCGTTGGCGGAAAGGGAAGAGAGGAGGCGGTTGAGATTGTACTGGTAGGTGCTGTTGGCCCCGAATTCGGTCGCGTTTTTGCTGTCTGCGCCGCAAGCTTCATAGATGTGACCGGGAGCGGCTTCTGTGCCAACAAAACTCACAATAAGAAGCAGCAGGAAAGCTCTGGGAGCACTGGAAGTTGACATACTGTCCATTGAGATATGCAAGTGATTGATCTCTTCTTAACAGCAAAGGTTTTAACTTTAAGCCATCATGCTCCAGCTTCAGGAACTGTTGGCATACTATTCAAGGCAGTGGTTTGTTTGGGTGAAAAGTTAGGGGGAAGAGGGGAGGAAAAGCAACGAGAAGGAAAGGCTTTTCAACTTTGATGAGACGCATTGGTCCGTGGAAAAATGAAATACAAGCATTAGCTCTTCTTTACATTTGCACTGGAAAATTAAGGATGACGTAGATAAAAGGATTAGTGGAGGAGAGAGCAGAAGGAAGCAACCACGTTGACTGCGAATTGTAGGCAAATAACAGGTCTTTCAATTAAAGTACAAATTATTGGGGGGGTTTGAATTGCCACGCAATTTCGTTCGGTAGGCTTTTCATTATTCTTCTTCCCTTGTTCTTCCACGAGCGTTAATCTCCGTCCCTCTCTTCTTCCTCCCTCCTGCTCTTTTTCCTCTTTCCTATGATATTCCCACCGAATTTGACATTTCCTTGTTTTCCTATCTTCTACATTCTTCTTATTTATCTTCCTCCTCTCTTTTTATTATTATTATTTATTATTATTATTATTATTATATTTTTTAATTTTTAAAAAAAATTTATTGTTTCAGGTGGGAGTGAACTTCAATCACCCCTTCATCTGATATTTCGAGCAATCCATAATATTAGTCGGACCTACTGCTAATGTTTAATGATGATCCCACCAATCTATACCGATCTCCCATTTTCCCCTTTTCTCTCCTGTTTTTCTTTTTGTTGTTTTTATTTTCTTTAATTTATATATTATTAAACAATAATAGCTATGACAATACCAACGATCTTGACTCCACCAAAGTCATTTTCTATCTTCATCCCTTTAACCCTCAATTTTAGGTTCTCTTATGGCCATTCCAAACCGGCTTACCCATCTAATTTATTAAATGTTATTATTATTAAATCACCATCTAAGCTAAACCACATATATAGGCCCTCACCCAATTTCATGTGCTTAGACCTAACTCAATCACTTCTGTAAATAATTATACGGTCAAAAGATTATGTGGGGGATTACACTTGGTCTTAAATCCTTGAATCAGATATTATACAAATGACAAACATAATACGGTTGTAACTAGTAGTACGACCGGGGTGGTGTTACGAACACTAACTTCCTACCATAAAATAATATGACTAAATTATTGAGGATATTTTATAACTTAATAAAATGTTCTAATATATGCTGCATAAATAGAGACCGAGTTGAACGAGTCTTACGAGTTAGAATTCATTAACTGAGAAACCTTAAATATATATTTATTAGCTATAGGCAATAGTTTATATATATAAAACTCTATACTAAGAGTGCAACACTTTAAGCAGCCGCTTAAAACCATAACATAAATGACTCAAAGAGATCTTTTATAGTCCCCTTGATTATATAGATACTTTATGACGATACACAAAATTTGGCATCAATTTTGCTTTTCCCACAATCCGCACTATCTTCAAATCTGTCCAAAAAATTAGCTACTCCGACAAGCCACTCCATTCCAACAAGTTGCCCCTTTATTAATATGAGGGGACCAATGAGGTAAATGAGGAGCTCATTCCACAACTCATCCAAAGTGTGAGCATGTAAGTGACCCAAGAAGGGAGTTGAATTGAATTTACTCTTTTTAAAAATTAATTGCAACTAAAAAGGGTTGATAAATAAATGCAGCGGAAATTAAAAAAAAAAAGTCTTAAATATATGAATAAGTTAAACAACAGGAGAAGTCTCAAATATATATGTGTTGAGCAAAAGGATAAACCTCAAATATACATATGTTGAATAAAATGAGAAGTCTCAAACAAAGTAAAACGAGAAGTCTCAAAAAAAAATATAGAAAGTTTGGCTAAGCTAAACAGTTCACAAAATGAGTAGAATAAAGAAAACAAGTAAACAACTTAGGATTTTTATAGTAGTTTGGTACAACTTGTCCTACTCCACTTCTCCAAAGGCACACCTTAGGTTTCACTAATCTTGTCGGTTAAAAGCAACCTAATATTGATTTTACAAGTAGTAGTAACCTAATAAATATTTCTTCTAACGCAAATTGTAACCTATAAAATATTTCTTTTAAGTCAAATAGCAACCTATCAAATATTTCTTCCAAGGCAAATAGTAACCTATCAAATATTGTGTAAGGCTAATACAAACCTATAACCTTTCAAGGTGTGAGAATTCAATGTCGGGTTTGAGAAGGAATTTTACAATAAATGGTTAAGGATATAATCCAACCATAATAGAATCAAAGAGAGAAAAAAAAAAAAGAATGAACGTTGATTTGATCTCTTAATGAATGAACTTCCTTGACTTCTTTGCCGAAGATTTTATCAACATAAATCCTCCAAGATTTAAGATTTGGGGAGGAAAGAAAAGAGCTTTTGCAATGAGAGTACTCCGATTTTCCTTTGCATGCTTGGATGTCTCAATTGCCTAGCCTTGAGCTCCTTTATCTAGGGTTCCAAAACCCTAACCTCAAACATAAATATTTTCCATTAGAATCTTCTAAAATCCTTACAAAATCTACAGAAAAACCTGCACACACTAGCACCAAAATCTTCTATTATATCAATTAGGAATAATACAAAATTGATTCAAATAATTTCTTGAATATATGGGAATGAAACTATAATCATTCTAAGAGATTTTAGAGGAAAAAGGAAGGTTTTTGAATCCCAAACTAGTGTTGGTCATCCACAGAAGGAGTGAGGCGCAAGCCCTAGGATTTTCGAAATCTAGGGTTTCTTTGATTGCTTCTAGGATTTCTTTCCTTGTAAAAACTGAAATCAAATTAATATCCAATATACATTCAGTAAAATCCAAAATATATTATAGCAAGTAGAAATTACATTTTCACAAAATGAAACCAATCTTGGTTGTCCATTCTAGGGCCGTGAACATAAGGGTGTGCTAATTAGGGTTTCTACAGTTTTTTTCTTCCCAAAAATATTCTCCAATAATTCCTAAAATAAATGTTGGACATGAGGAATATTCTAGAGTAATAAAAAATATTTTTCTGAGTCCAAATATATTCCAAATTCATCCTATAATCTAAAGTGGTGATTTTGGCTATTTTGCCAATTAGGGTTTGCTAAACTTACTCCACAATTCAGGCCCTTAATAAATGGCTGCAATAAATTCTCAATAATAAATATTCAATCTTTCTTTACACCAACTAGGGTTCCCTAGATTCACTCGAAGTCAAACTTATAATAAATGCCTGTAGTAAAATCTCAATAATAAATATCCATTCTTTCTCTACACCAACTAGGGTTTCCTAGATTTTCTCCATAAGTCAAACTTGTAATAAATGATTGCAGGAGAAGAAGCAGGTATTGTCAGAGCCTTGATGCTTTCCTCGACCAAAAGTATGGTTGGTAGTCTATCTGCACGGTTTGATATGGTCTCAAAAGAAGTAGGTGGGACTTAGCCCAATGGATCCGCAACCCCCTACGAAGAATAAATGCCCGTCTGGCTTAGAAGAGCCTCAATAATAGTAAGGATAGTGACATTTATTTCCCAAACACTAGTAGGAGAAAACAATTGGTCTCGTAGAAATCGTGAATAAAATTGGGTTCTAGAATAGTGTTTTTAGCCCGATTATGAAAATTATCGGGTGAAAAATATCCAACGAGTGTTTATCATGACACATGGGGCCCACATAAAATTTGTGGCAAAAAATGGTTGACTTGTGGGATATTTTTATAGGTGAAATGACCAAATTGCCCTTGGTGATTTCAAATGGTTAGATTTTGGAGTAGGGGTAAAATTGAAAAAAGTGGCAAAATTTTTCCTTCAGGGTGACATGGGACAATTGGTTTCATTATGTCTCACAATTTTCTTGGAACTTTGAGAGAGAAAAAAGAGATAAAATATGGAGAAAGTTGGGATTTCGAAAAAAGGCTTTAAAGGAAGTGTGATTTTGCAACAAAGAGTCAAAATTTTTTTTAAAGCAAAGTCATAAAGATAGGAAACTTACCAGTGAATCTCAATTTTCAAGGCTTGATTCCAGCTATTGTCATGTTTCTTTTTAGAGAGGAGTTGTATGTTGATTGCACCTATGCTCATGACTTGAGTCATGTTGAGCTTTGTTTTTCATGATAAATTCTGTGTTGATTGATATGAGAATTGTGCATCGAAATGGTGTGTGATTAATTATATCAATTAATTGTGTGTTTGACCCAAAAATTGTTTAATGAGTTGGGTTGGTTGAACTCCATTTATGGGAGTTGTTGGAATAAGTTGTTTTATGCGCTAATTGTAAAGGCAGTGTAGTATTTGGGCTTTTACGCCTAAAAATGTTTCAAATTTAAGAATGGGTTCTTCTGGAGAGTTGTAGTTCTAACAAATGGATACAACTTTTATTTTGGAATCATCTCCATTCAAGATGAGTGGAAAGAGTTTTGGAACATCAAAATTTCTATAGAAAATCTAGGTGCAGGTGTCACAGCCCATATTTCTATTTTTTGTATGGCTTTTTACCCCTCTAAATGAATTATTTTGCAAAGATGTTCAAAAGAAATGTTTTTCTTCTTCAAGTTCTTTAAAATTTATATTTTGGGATAAAAATGTTTTAAGTACTGTATTGGATGTTTTTGCATTTCGAATGCAAGATGTCTAAGCTGAAATTTCTAGGTATTTCAAAACTGTAGATGACAACTGTTTGTTTTGTTTGACCTTCCTAGAGTGTGAACCACTCTTTGGGTTTTAAAAGGAATTCATACCCCTATTGCTTGTATAGGTATCTTTTTTCTACTGAAACTTAAAAAGGGGTGTGTATCAAAACTTAGCTTAGTGTTTCTGAAAGTAGCTCAAATTGAAAGTTCTGAGTGAACAATTCTGTATGCCCTTTGTTTTGGCCGTTTGGCCTATCTAGAGCTTGAATCATTTAAAGTGATCAATTTAAAAGTTGTGGATAACGAGGTTATCTAACTTTCTTCTTTTAGGAGTAAGGTAAGTGAAATCATCAGACGTGTTAGACCCTAACCTAAAGAACGCTACAGGATAGGGAATACATTGAATTGAAACTTAGATGTTATTTTACGTGGATTAAGATAGAACAAGCGATTGCTTGCCCATAAGAATTACAAAGCAACCGCAACGAGATGTGCATTACTCTGTACTAATGAAAGACTCATTTCTTTTGTATATCTATCTAGCAAACCCTTTTGTGCATCCCATTTTTAGTGCAGGTGCACTGTTGTTTTAGAAATTGATAAAAAGTTTAATCCAAAAAATTTGTGACAAACACTTTTTAATGGACAAAAAATAGCTGCGAAGAGGTTGTCTAGAAACTCTAGGCAAGGTGTAAAGGAATTTAAGAATAAGGTTGTATCAATAGCCAAGCTTCAACATAGGAATCTCATAAAACTACTGAAATTTTACTTGAAATAAGAAGAAATGATACTTAGATATGAATTTGTACCCAACAAAAGCCTAGACTTATTTCTTTTTGGTTTGTTTATCCATTTGAACTCTTGCTTATTTCTCACATTGTCATTATCTCTTTTGAGTAATTAAATATGAAAACTTCCTTTTTCTATCAAATGAACTCGTAGATCCTACAAAACGAGGACAATTAGAATAGCCACTACGTTACGAAATTATTGAAGGCATTGCATGAGGAATCCTCTATCTTCATGGAGATTCTTGATTAAGAGTCATGCATCATGATTTCAAAGCTTGCAACATACTCTTAGATTGAAACATGAAGCTTATAATTTTAGGTTTTGGTTTAACAAGACTTTTTAATGTTAATAAAACTAAAAGAAATACAAACAGAATCATCCAGACATAGTAATTTTTTTAATTGATACATCTAAGTCCCTGTGTTGATAGTTATAAATTGATTTGTCATTGTCAAATAAAACTAGTAAAGTGATATTAATGAACACTAGAGTAATGTAAGACCTCAGTTGCCACGACTTCTCTTAAAAGTAATTGTTGTTAGGAAAGGCTCAAATGCTTACCATCTAATATATTCAAGCACACACAAGCGCCCATGGATAGATTGTGTCTTGGCCAACTTTGGGCTTCCGCCACGGGACATTTCAATGCCATATATAACCCAACATTCTCCCCCTAAACATTTGCTCATGCTGAAAATCAAACTCATGACCTTGTTTTTCATACCACTTGTTGGACCTCAAGCGCTACTGTTCTCCTAAAAACGTTTGTTGTCAGGTAAGGCGCAAACCCTAGCCTTATAATGCATTAAAATGCATACGAGTATCCACGGTCCGTTTGTAACTTGGCCAACCATGATCCTCCACTACAAGATAATTGCTACCTTATATAACTCGACAAGTAAAGTTCCACTTTATATCCTAGCTGTCAGGAAAATTTAAGCCTCCACAAATTACGAAGAAAGCATTTCACTTAAACAATCAAAATTACAACAAACTAGGTTCGAAGCTCGTAAGATGCCGAAATCATTTAATCATCCTTAATTATAAAGGTAACATATATAATCAAAGTGATAAACTTTTGTGTACTTATAATTTAGTTTAAAATTTAAGGTACATATCGATGTACATGTGTTAGAAGAAAATTTTGAATTGAAATGAAAAGGTTTAAATAAAATTTATGAATTCAAATTAATGTGTAAATAGTTTGTTAGCATGTCTATGGCTAAATCTATTCCCAAAAATGGTGGTCTGATACATGTCACTATATGTGTGATTTAAATATTGGAACATAAATTAGGAGTTTAAACAATATCTAAAAATATTTAATGTAGGTCTTAAATTGAAGAGCGTAGAAAAATGAATACAACCATATATAGTTAGATTATATTCGATGTTGTATGTCTTTTAAAAACTGTTTATTAGTGATGATAGATAAATAATAGATGGAGATAAATATTGGAGAAGAGGAGTTTAAATATGATTCTTAGGTAAACGACACATTTCGAAATTATACTGGTATATAATATGATGAGTGTTTTTTTATTTGAACTTCAAAAAGCTCATGTGTCTACCCATGGGCCCCCCTTGCCTCCTTTATAGATGTTTATATAAATTAGATTATATAAGTCAACAATATGAGTTATAAATTTTAATTATTCGAATTGAACTTCTTTCATAATCAGTCGAGACTCAAATTTTATTAGCTAATAGAATATGTGTTGAGTTGTCAATCTAACAATCAAAATTATATTTTATTGACTTACGTGGATTTACATGGGCTGACTCTTATAAAAATAATGTTGGCTCAATAACAATATGTAGCATTTTCTGATATATATAATAAATAGTTATTTGAATAGATCATGTGGGAAATAATTTGGGAGCTACTACTCTCGTGGGTCATGAGTGGAACAGTATTTTGGACTAGATCGAGAGCCCTGAGGTGACAAATAATTAGAGTTGCATCACCAGTCTTCTTGCTGGGTTAATGGTATTTTGGCTTGCATTATAGTGGCAACATGTCTCCTAACTATGCAAATGCGTGGACTATTCTCCTTGAAGTCCGATGTATTTAGTTTTGACATCTTGATTTTGGAAATTACAGGGAGCAAGAAGAATAAAAATTTCTATCACTGAGTGCGCAAGGCCTCCTCAGCAGCGTAAGATTTCTTTCCTTTCTGCTTTGCTAATCACGGCTATATTATTGATAAATCTACGAGTCCAAACGCCATGAGCCGGGGGCCGGGGGGTGTGGGCGGGTTGGTTATAGTGTTTCAAATGTATTAAATCGAAATTGCTGCGGGCATGGAAACTATGGAGGGATGAAACATCCCTGGAACGAATAGATCCAACTCTTGGGGAAACTGATCGAGGGAATGAATAATCGATAGCACTGCTTTACAACACTGCATGGCAGAGGATTAAACAAAACACTGCATAGCTGTGCATTATATGCTCAAGGGCTCTCAGCATAACAACATTAGAGCAAGAAACGAGCAATGCAAATGCAGTATATATAAATCAAGTTTACTCTTAACGCCCACATAATCTATACACTCCTTGTAAGAAATATTACTCTTTTCATGCTCCGATTTGCTCAACACTGCATTCTGAATTTCAATTTGGATCAGTATTGCAATTTTAAACTATAAGTTGAAGTTGACAATTTCTTAGAAGAGGCAAACTTTACCCAAACACCAGCATAGGTCTGTATTATGATGCAAGTCCAGTTCAGGGTTTTTCCTTAGTTTCACGTTGATAAACAGGAGTTACAGTTTTACAACACAACACTTCTCAATTTAGTACATAAGTGACACTTTGGACAGGAATCAACATTTGCACCTAACATATTTCAGCTGAAAACCAAGGGAAAAACTTAAATGATAACCACGCTTGATGGTCTGCCTAAGACATGGATGATTCAAAATATTGCATCGCTTTATTATCATGTGCATTTAAAACCTCACCTTTCCTGCAGTATGCACTAACGCGGGTCAAGTTCCGAGATAGAAACTTCATTTATGGAGCATTGCATAGGCTTGCTCGAGTGCTCAATTTTTTGTCCCTTCATACGATAGTCTAATCCCGCACCATTACGAACAAAGAATGCAGGTTGCTTTGGCACTGGTAGAGAAAGAGAAGTGCTGTTCAGCAAATGAACCACCGTGGCCATTGTTGGTCTCTCAGCCTCATCGTCCTGAACACATAGTAAACTGATATGAATGCAACGAATGACTTCATTTCTTGTGTAAGTTTCCCCAAGAGTTTGATCCATCAGTCTCAAGGGCGTCCCATCCCTCCACAGTTTCCAAGCCTGCACCAACTTACGAGTTAATACAACTTTTAGCACTAGGGCCCCTCCTCTCTTATCCCCTCTTTTGGAATTGCTTGTATGTAACAATAATTTAGCAGTGTTTAGCATAGTAGAAAAGAAAGAAATCTCACGTAGCTAAGGAGGTCTTGTGCAGCGTCTGAGAGGTAGAAATTACTGTTCTTCTTACCACTTATAGTCTCCAGAACTAAGGCACCGAAACTAAATACATCAGACTTCACAGAGAAACGTCCGTGTATTGCATATTCTGGAGACATGTAGCCACTACAATACAAGATTCAGAACACCATCAACATAGCAATGGGAGTAGTGATGCAGCCCCAACTATCCCTTGGGCTCTTCAAGAATATTATGCTCCAAGGAAATAAACATGTAATTAATATCAGCATACTAACTTTATGTGGCTGGTCAAGGATAGAGCGGCAAATCAATGTAACAATGAGGGACACTAGATATAACGATCAAAAACTTACTATGTCCTGACAATTTTGTTTGTATTTCCTTTAGTTTGATTCACATTGAAAAGTCTTGCCAAACCAAAATCAGAAATTTTAGGGTTCATGTTTCCATCTAAGAGCACATTGCTGGCTTTAAGATCGCGATGTATGATTTTTAGCCTAGAATCTTCATGAAGATAAAGGATCCCTCGTGCAATGCCTCCAATAATCTTGTAGCGTCTTGGCCAATCTAACTGAAGTCGTTTAATGCGATCTGCAAGTTCATCTTGTAGAAAATATAGCCTTACAATAAGTTGCATGGGGAACAAAGGATAGTACGACAAAATAATCACATGTTCAAAGGGACCAACAAACCAAATAGAAAGCAATGGAGGCTTTTGTTGGGTACGAATTCCTAGACAAGTATCTTTTCTTTTCCTTTCAAGCAAAATCCCAATAGTTTTATGAGATTCCTATGTTGAAGCTTGGCTACCAACATAACCTCATTCTTAAATTCATGCACACCTTGCCCGGAGCTTCTGCATAGCCTCTTTACAGCTATTTCCTGTCCGTTAGAAAGTTTTCCCTGACAATGGTTTTTAAAGCAAACTCCCATTTATCATATTTGTTATAAAAAGAAAAAGTCATCATATGAGCAATACCTTGTACACTTCCCCGAACCCGCCTCTGCCAATCTTGTTATACGCAGAGAAGTTGTCAGTAGCAGCTTCAATTGTACCAAAATCAAATTGCAAGGATTCCACTGTAGTAATTTCATTTCCAACTACAATTTACAGAACCCAATAGGTCGAAGCATTTACTTGGACGCGATTTTATGGTGTCGAGACTAACAAAGAAAGAAAGGGAAAAGGTGACGGAAAATAACAAAAGGATTTGTCTATACCTGCCGTTTCCTCATCCTCACCCTCCTGTTTCTTTTTTTCTCTACTCCTCATGACACAACAGCAAACAAAGGGAAGCACCACACATGTGGCTATTGGAACGAAAATAGCTATAGTTGTAGTGGGCGGGATTTTGCTCTTTTCTGTATTTACAAAGGGAAGGATCAGTTGGTGTGATATGCTTGGATCGTAAACAAAGTAAAAAGGTTGTTTCAGGGGAAATTTATGTGAAAAATGAAACATAAACTCCAAAACAAACATGTAGCCGTCTCTCATAAGTCTCGTCTCTATTATTTGAAATCGAGTTGCTCTTGATGATCCAAACGGTTTTGCACATTTAGACTATCATGATTATCCATCTTTATTTTGGTCAAGGGCCATGATTATCCTCTAAGTTTTATTTTGCCCGGCTAAGGCTATATGCTTTCAGGTTGGTATAATCTGTCCCTCTTATTATACATATAGATAAAGAGAGGAAGAGAGGTAAAGAGAGGATTTCGTTGTGAGCCTCATCTATAATTAGATGAGATTCAAATTTTTAATAGCTAGTAGGATCTTATTAGAACTTTTAATCTAACTGTTAGAATTGCATTTGGGGATCTTATGTGGGTTCAAAATGAAATCCTCTCTTTACCTCTCCCCCTATTTTTATCATAATCCTATATATTTAAGTCTAAAAATTTTTTTAGATTCCTTATGTATAATACAGGGAAAAGGGCAATATTTGGATTCAAATCTAAAAACTCTAACCATACAAATTGGTCAAACAAGGAAAACTATGATGATCTACAAATTTTCGTGTAATTTGGTGATGCATACGGCCCTCATCGAAATGGTGGAATATCATGAGATCTTAACCAAAATAATTTTTTTTAGTCTTTTATCATATAGATTCTAGGTGTATACTAGCATAAATTATTTTTATGTACTCTCAATCGGTATAGTTATAATTTCTAAAACGGCGCCTAAGCAATAGGTTTTTCCTCTTTTGTAAAAGTGTTCCAAGTGTTGTAATTGTTGGACACCCTTACATATGTTGCTCAGGATATGCACATATGTTAGCATACTCACT
This sequence comes from Santalum album, assembly GCA_034195605.1. NCBI lineage: Eukaryota > Viridiplantae > Streptophyta > Magnoliopsida > Santalales > Santalaceae > Santalum > Santalum album. The sequence continues at coordinate 586,513 of CM067261.1, forward strand.
AATAACATCTATGGTACAAAGGAACGCGCTCCAAGTGTAAATGTTGAAACAGCCCATGGCAGCACAAGCTGCGGCGCAGCTCGGTTAACGATTAAGTTTGCTTTTTTGCCATTTTGAGTTACAAGAGGAATTCAGCTAGGCTGTTTAAACCATATTGAAGTGATCTGTCATAATATGGTCAACTGTGAGGACTGTGAAGCTCTAAGATAAAGTTGCATCTTATTGAGCAAAGCTAGGCTTAGTTGGACTATCTTTTTGGATGTAACTTGGAGGATGCCATAAATGTTGAGGACATTTTGTACCCTATTATATATGTTCTAAATATATGCTATATAGACATGGACTGGATCATATGGGCCTTACGGGGTAAATCTCGTTAATCCAAAAATCCTAAATATATTTTCTATATACTGGTTGGAGATAACGGTTTAGGTATTCCAAACTTGATACGTAAGGTGTAATACTTTAAGCAATCACTTAAACCCTAACAATCTTAAAGCATTAGTTTTTCCTTCAATTTCTTTTTAAAAAGTGAAAACCCTAAAAGTTCTCATCTCTTTTCCTCAGCCAATAGATGCACATCCTCCCTAGAGCCATCGTCAGTGCACTACACATTCGGTGACCCTCAGAGCTGTGACAATTAAAGCCTTGACCATCAAAGTCTCGACCCTCCGAGCGGCGATCATCCGGCAGTCGGCGACCATCAAAGCTGTAACAACCCGAGCTGTGAAAAGCCTCCACCATAAGTTGCGATCTCATCTGTGCCATAAATGTTGAGGATATTTTGTATTCTATTATATATGTTCCAAAAATATGTGCTATTGACAAAGACTAGGTTATACAGGCTTTAAAGGGTAAAGCCGGTTAACCAAAAAACCGTAGATATATTCTATATATACTAGCTATAAGCAATGGTCTGGATATTCCAAACTCGATATTTAGGGTGTAATGCCTTAAGCGACTGCTTAAACTCTAACAATCTTAAAGGATTAGTTTTCTCCTTAGTTTCTTTTATAAGAGTGAAAACCTTAAAAGTTCTCATCTTTCTTTTTTTCAGCTAGTAGATGCACCTCCCCCCTGGAGCCACCGGCAGTGCACTACACAGTAAGCGACCCTTAGAGTTGCGACCATTAGAGCCTCGACTATTAAAGCCGTGACCCTCCAAGAGCAGCCCTCCGAGCCACACAGAGCCATTACCATAGTTGTGATCTCATCTGTGCAGAGTCGTATGCGTTCGAGCAATCATTTACTTTGTCATTGCTGTGTCGTTGTTTCGTGAAAGTTTATGGCTTTCTTGGAATCCCACATTGGTTCTCTTTAGGTGAATTCGTTCATTGTTATTCAATTTAAGATGAACAAAAACTCTGATCCTTGTGAGATGGTCAAGCTTGAATCTTTTGGTGGCTCTGAGACTAATTCATAGAAAAAGAAAACACAATTTGGCTTGAAATACTTGGATATTTTCTACACTATCTTGAGTACTTTAGAATATTTGACCTAAAAAGTTAATGAATCTAAAATGGATTAAAGATGAGGATTTATGTAAAGATTATCTTTTAAATTATCTTTCCAATCGTTTTGTTGAAATTTATAGTAAACTTGGTACTGCAAAAGAGATTTGGGACAATTTGCGTGCTCAATTTAAAACTGAGGAGGAACTGTCCAAAACTCATCTAGTTGACAAATTTATGGCTTTCAAATTTTAAGATAATCAAGAGGTCACTTCTCAAGTTGTTGATTTTGAAAATCTGAGCACTAAATTGAATAGTGAAAATATAGTTGTTTGAAATACTTTTCTTGTTGGTGTAATCATATTTAAATTGTTTGCCGCATGGCATTCTTCTAGAACTGAGATGTATAGGAAAAAGGTGCAAGTGGGACTTAATGATCTCAAATGGTTCATTCGAATCGAAGATGAGAATCAGGTTAGGAATATCTTGGAGATGGTAAGACAACAACAATTCACTGCTAATGTAGTAACAAATCCTAAGGAATATCCTAAGCAGTTTAAGTCACCCAAATGTGAGCCCTCGAAGTTAGAGGCCAAAAAAACTATCAGGAAAAAAAAGGGCAACTGCCACAACTGTGGTAAATAGGGCCACTATGCATTGGAATGTACGCTACCTGAAATGAGAAAATTTGGCACACCCTAAAAGGAGGCCTATATGATTATGGGTAATGCTAAGCCTATCAATTTTGTTGCTCTGGTGGGAAAGGGAAAGGCCAGTGGTTCTTCAAAATGGTGGTTAGGCACAGGAGTTATGTGCCATGTTTGCCAAACCAATATGTTATTTGACAAATCAGTTGAAGCAAAGGAAACATTGGTAGTGGCTAGTAGAGTTGAGACAAAAGGTGACTCACTGCCAAATTGGTCCTTTCTTCGGGTAAGGTTCTAGCTTTGAATAATGTTAAAGCAGTTCCTGCTGTTGAAAAGAATTTGATTTTCATTAGTTTTTTAGACAATGTTAGAATAAGTTGTTCTTTCAAGGTGGTAGAGTGACTCTAACTGTTAGTACCTAATACTTTGGATTTGCTTTTCTTATTGATGTTATCTATAGGTTGAGTCTAGCAAACGATGTAATTAATTAGGTTAGTTCACTTTTGATTGATCCTAAAATAATACATTGTAGATTGTGATACGTGAACTACAAGAAAATGTGTAAACTTACTAAAACTTATAGGATATCACTAAATAACTCGATTCAATTTAACAAATGTGAAGTGTGCGTAAATGAAGATCACTAGAAAACCTTTTCGTACGATTTCTAGGAGTACACGACTTTCAAAGTTAATACATTTTGACCTTTTTGATTTTAAAAGTTTCACAACCAAAGGTGGGCGAAAGTATTTAATCACTTTTTTGGACGATTTTTTGAGATATTTTCATATTTATTTGTTAAATCGAAGGCTAAATCAATTCAAAATTTTAAAATTTTCAAAAATCGTGTTGAAAATCAATTATATTTAAAAAGAAAGAGATTTATGAGTGATAGAGGAGGAAAGTACAAACTGACAGATTTTGAAGGAATTTTGTGCCTCTCAAGGGATAATACTTAAAACTATTGCTCCTTACTTGCCTTAATCTAATGGCATAGCTGAACGTAATAACAGGACGTTAACAGTATCGTTAGACGCTATGCTATTGATAGCTAGCATGCCTACTAGTTTTTGGGGAGAACCAGTTTTAGCTATAAATCATAGTTTGAATAGGCTACCAAGTCAAAAGTTGGATTCCACTCCTTATAAGTTGTGGCACAAACATTCTTGTAGATTTGATACTCTAAAGATTTGGGGCTGCATTGCTTACGTGAGGATATAGGAGACCTAAGGTAGGACCTAGGACCAACACTTGTGTTTGCCTAGGTAGTGCAGAAGATAGTGTCGTTGATTATTTTTTGGATTTATTGCCCAATGTGGTTATAAAATCTAGAGATTGTGTATTCTTGGAGAATAAATTCATTAAGGATTATGGCTTGTCCTTTCAGGCTCTATAAGCTAGTTACCGACTAGCTTATAGAATCTGATCCAACTACTTCTAACACTCATCCTACTCTGATTACTGAATCAAAACCGTTAAGACTACTTATAAGTGAGCAAGTACCCAAGGACTTTGGTAAGGACTTTTTGACCTACGATGTCAAAAATGATCCATCATCCTATAAAGAAGTGATGAGGTCAAGGGACTCATTGTTTTGGAAAAAAGCCATTGATGATAGAATGAGCTCTTTATTACAAAACCAAACTTGGCAGCTAGTTGAGTTTGCCAAAAGGGGCTAAGACTGCGAACTCCAAGTGGGTTTCAAATAATAAACTTAATCCCGATGGGTCTATATCTCAGTACAAAGCACGTTTAATAGCTGAGGGCTATACCCAAGTAAGTGGGATAGATTATTTTGATATCTAGTCACTGGTTTTCCATTTGACTACGATAAGGATTCTTCATACTGTGATATCTATTTAGCATTACACGTGGTGCATCAAATGGATATCAAAACGGCTTTCCTTCATGGAGATATAATTGAAGAAATCTGCATGAACCAACCGGAAGGGTTGGCCATAAAAGGTTTAAAGAACAAAGTTTACAAGTTGAGCAAATCTTTGTATGGTCTTAAACAAGCACCTAAATTGTGGCATCAAAAATTTGACCATAGCATAAAGAGCTTTGGGTTTTCGACGAATTACTCTGATAAATGCCTTTACTTCTGTTTAGTTTCGAATAAGGTTGAGATTATTTGTTTGTATTAGATGATATTTGACTCTTGGTTCCGATCATTATGTAGTGAGTGATGTGAAAACAACTTTGGCAGAGGAATTTCCAATGACAATTCTTGGGGTGGTTAATACCATACTTGGGATGAAAGTAGGTTTTGATAGGCAATTGATCACTTTAAGCCAAGCTCATTGCATTGAGAAACTACTTTCTACATGGGGATATAGTGAGTTTAAACCAGCTGAGATGCCATATGATTACATTAAATGGCTGAGACCTAATACAGGAGACAGCATGAATCAGTTGGATTACTCTAACCTGATATGTAGTCTAATGCATGCAATGAGTTGCTCTAGACTAGACATAGCTTTCGCAGTAAGCATGCTGAGTCGTATCACTAATAATCCTGGAAAAGAGTATTGGGATGCTCTTACGAGGCTGATGGGATACCTTAGAGGTACTTTTGCATTTGCTTTATGTTATAGTGGTCTTCCTCCTATCCTTAAGGCATACTCTGATGCGTCGTGGTGCTCAGATAAGGGAGATAGTAGATCCACTAGTGGTTATATGTTTACACTAGGTGGAGCAACCATTGTATCGAAATCAAAGAGACATGCAAGTATTACTCTGTCATCTATAGAATTGAAATTTTATGCTCTAGCTTTTGCAACCAAAGAAGCAGAGTGGATAAGGGATTTGATTTTAGATCTTCCATTAATTAACTTAACGATTAACTCTTTAAGTTTGTTTTGTGAAAGTCAAGCTATAATGACAATTGTCGACAACTTACTCTTTAATGGTCAGAGGAGACATGTTAGACTAAAACAGGCTATGTCGAATTATCTAGTAGAACATAGAATTGTCACTTTGGTTGACGTGAGATCGAAGGATAATGTGGCTGATTTTCTCACTAAAAGCTTGAATAAAGATCGAACATTTAAAACTATGGGGGAGATGGGGTTAAAGACTATATCATTGAGTCTCAATTCACATTTCTATTGTCTTGAATTGTTTCTGAATCTCGGTAACTGTGAGAAGTTTTGGAAAATTTAATATGTTTCAATGACGTTGCAGTTGTTGTCTTTACATCACTCCATGCTTGATTACATGTCTTTCATGGTATATGTACCCTTCCACATTGACGATGCAATATAAATCTATGTTTGATATGACAGTTGTAACCTTCCACGATGAAACATGAAATGGTTCTTGTAAAAAAAACTATTTAGGATTTGTTCTTTGTTAAAAGAAACGTGCTTATTTTCGGCCACAGTGATATAAAAGAAACTTTTATATAGTTCATGCAAATGATTGGATTCATGTTTATGAAATTCATAATTTTTGGAAAATGGCAAAAATGGAGGAGAGCATCTCGATTTTGATCTTGAGGAGGACGATCTAATGGACGAGTAGAGTTTTCTAGAGTTATGGGAAACTTTTCTATTCTTTACCGTTGAATAATCAGTTCACTTATATTTTGAGAACCCCGTATGTTTTGAGTCTAGATTTGTTCCAAAACTTTTGTTTTGGATTTGGAGTTCTACTTGTGTTTTATTTGGGTTATAAAACTATGTTTTGTGATATGAATGAGTCAATTATAAATTGAATATTACATCATGTTTGTTTATGGTTTGTGCAATATGTAGAACACAGGAGGAAATTGTTAAGAATATTTTATATCCTATTATATGTGTTCTAAATATATGGTACATAGACATGGATTGGGTCATACAGGCCTTAGGGAGTAAAGCCCGTTAACCTAGAAATAGTAGATATATTCTATATATACTGGCTGAAAACAACGGTTTGAATATTCCAAACTTGATACCTAGGGTCTAACGCTTTAAACGACCGCTTAAACATAAAAATAAATACATCCTCATATCTTCAGAAAAAGGGAGGGGGATAGGCCAAAAAGTTGCACATAAGCACTCATTTCCCACATTTTCAATAAAGTTATTGGCGATTCCGAGCGCTCACCCTTTAAGAAGTCCTAACTTGAGCGTTGAAGTATCTCCACGGGTACAAAACCCTCTACCCTCAAGAGCTGACTTTTGTTCTCTTGTATTACGCCTACTCAACTACTTGGATCTCGGAATCTTGATACTTATTTAAATAACATAAAAAACTACAAAAGAATTAGAATTTTCAAGAGATTTGATAATTTAAAACAAATTAATCCAACTACTCAAATTCTGGTTTGATTTTTAAAGGTCATGATTCTTTAGGTTTGTTTAAGCACTAAAATATACCACTTGCATAATATTAAATCTCATGAAAATTAACATATCTTCATAATTTCACACATCTTTTTTTCATTTGTAGGGTTAAGGCTTATAATACTATCCCAAAATGCTAAAATTAGGTGCATGAATTCACTTACCAGGGTCCGGAGGTGGGGGCGCCATTGTATTGGCGGCGGCGGTCTGATTGTAGAAGGGATACAACTCATACCTAATATTACAGGACGGCATCAAAACCTTACCACCCGGCTTTTGATAATCAGAAATTTGCAGAGCTTGAGATGCTGTTTGCAGACACAAATCACAATTCTCGGATGTTAGATCCGGCGTGCACTGTGCAAGTACATACGTCGGCGGAAGCCCCGTGGACTCCATCTCTATGGCAGCGAACATCTCGGGTGATGATCGGCCACTCAACACCCGCGTTTTAACGTTCTTCAATGCATCTGCTAGCAACTTCTCGTATTCATCAATCTTGTTCGCATTCTCGGAATTTCGCAGGACCACGTTCGGGTCTGTGCTCAAGGTGGAGAAGAAGGATTGAGCAGAGTAACGCAGCATACACAGGTCGTACCATATTATGGCCGACCTTACCCTCCCGCATTTCCGTAGGATGTCTCTACTGGCCGTGGCAACACAATCTTGGCAGACGTCGGCCGCCACGTCCCCGCGGCAGAGGTACAGGCCGTAGACGGCATTGCCGGAGCTGTTCCGCCCATCACCGGCAGTAGAGTTTCCGAATCCGCCACTGCGCTTGGTACTGTCGGCGGAAAGGGAAGACAGGACGCGGTCGAGATTGAACTGGTAGGTGCTGCCGAGAGGGAATTCGGTCGTGCGGTTCCTGTCAGGGTTGCAAGCCTCACCAAGGCGTTGGGGAGCGGCTTCAGTGCCACCAACAAGGGTCGCAATAAAGAGGAAAGCTGTGCAACTTGAAATGGACATGTGAGTGATTGATTCCTTCTTTGCAATTTGAATACTGACGTGCGAGTTTAAGTTATGAATCTAAATCTTTAGAAGATTTTAATGGGGACGAGGGTCTACTGTTTTAAGAAATGTTGGTGTTTGGAAAGCAAGGGGGAAGGAGGGAGAAGAAATGGACACGTGAGTGATTGATTTCTTCTTTGCAAGTTGAATACTGACTTGTCAATTTAATTTAAGAATCTAAATCCTTTGAAAATTTGAATGGACGATTTCTTATTTTAAGAGTTGGCCAATGGTTGGCACTTTGTGTGGAAAGTAAGGGAAGAAGGAAGGGGAGGAGATAGCAGAGAAAGACTTGCATTGACTCGAATTGTAGGAAAAAGACTACTTATTTCATTTTTGTGGTTGAGGTTTGGCTGATTTGGGAGTTTTAACAGTCAAATGTCTAAGGAGCGACCTATCCCCAGCGTCCCACGGTTTACGTGTTCAAAGGGGTAAATTCATCATTTTTCTAAACCGGAAAATTCCTTTTACAACGAGTGATGTTTTCCCCTTCACAATGTATGAAGGAATTTTTAAAAAAAGAAAAAGAAAAAGAGAATAATATCGAAAACACCCATTGTAATTTAAATAATTATTGAAAAGATCCCCTATTATTATTAGATTACAATAATTTTTTATTTTCTTTTATTTTTTTCTATTTTATTAATAGTTTTTTATTATCAATTTGGATGAAATTGAATGTTGATGGCTTATTGAACTATTTTTGTAATTACAAGAGCAGGTCTGATAAAAATAATTAAAAACATATGGTGTCTCTCCAATAATCACCCAAATTTCATGTAAAGTTTTATATAAAAAATTCTAAAAACCTCATGTAGTTTAGGTCCTTATTTAAAACACCCATGGAATTTCAATTGTTTTCGTACGACCCCTTACACTTTTAAATCCATTTCAATAGCCCTCGAACATTCAATGGCCATCCAAATCCATTATTTTAGGACACCTGTCAAGTTTTGATGCTACCGATGTTTACTTGTCAAAAAAATTTTAAAAATTCAAAATATTCACAAATAGAAATCTAAATGTCTAAAACGTTCCGCCGAGTATTTACGTCGGCCTCGGCGATGAGAATGACCCCTCCGCCTTGGTCCCCAACCGCCAAGTTCGCATCTCATCAAAGAAATTGGTCACCGCCGAGCACCTCTAGGACCCTTCCCACGACCTCACCTCCGCCGCACCTTGAGGTAATTGGCTAGGGCCTTGCCGCCGAGGTCAAGGGACTTGACGGCTTAATTGATGGTGAAGTTCTTGTTGATCTCCGTGCTGAACCTCGGCATCAACAGGCTCTCCTTGATCTCCGTGCTGAACAACGCCACCATATCGTCGAAACCCGTTGTGTAGACCCTCGGCATCAATAGGCTCTCCTTGATCCCTGTTTATGGAAAAAATGAGGAATCACAAATTCGTTAAATTTATTTTGTAGGTTCTTTATCCACACAATTCTAATAGGAGATGATTGTTTACATCCAATGTCAGGAGCAAGGAATACATTCGATTAAGATCCCTAAAGGATTAGCATGGGGTAAAAACTTGGATTTGAGGGGTGAATCTATAGGAGGCAGATAAGAAAATGGACCATTGGTCTGAAGATGATGAACAAGAGATGAGCAGGGTGATTGACCCATGTTTGGGGAAGAACAGGGGTTATTGAAGAAGAAAATGAACAATGGTTATTAAAAGGTCCATTGGAGTCGTGAAGACCAATAAAGGGGTTAGAGTTGTTAGGGGTTGGACCTATAGGGTTTTATACATATTTCCATTGAAAAAATTAGGCCTATGTAGTTCTTGTAGCTCATGGAGCCGTGGAAAGGATGGAAGGGAGGGATGCAGCACCGAATCCCTCCTTGGTCTTTGGGCCTAGATATTCCCAATGACGGGAAGTGCCTTGGATGAGCGTCATGTATCCCTAGGGCAATGGGGTGGAGACAATAGCTCAAAAGGGGTTTGTCTTTTCCTTTTTTCCTTATTAGGGAAAAGGTGGGTTTAATAGGACATGAGCCCTAGAATTATTCTTTTTAAGGAATCAAGCTATGAGCTCAAAGTATATTAATCCTTTGGAGCTAAGTTATGGGTTCAGAGAGTATTTTTGAGCCACGAGTTGGGAAATGTTAACGAGCTAAGGGCTCAGGAAATTTTAATATGCCAGAGGCTCAGGAAATGTTAGCAAGTCAAGAACTCGAGAAATGTGAGCCCACCTGACTCAAGAGGAGAATTTTCCCTTTGGGAATTGATCCGCAGGTTTAAAGATATAAGTGTGCTCTATTGACTTGGTCAATGGAATGCCATTATTTGCAAAATGAATTGAATTAATAATTTTTTATTATGGTACAAAAAGCAACACCAACAATCCCATAGCGGAGCTAGGATCCGACTTTGGTGGAGGGCGGAAAAATTCTATCAAATTTCACTCCCATTAACAATAAAAAGGGAAGTTCTCTACAACTCCAATTTTAAAGCTTAGGGCTATATAATTAAAAATTAGCTTTTAACAGATAAATGCTCTTATAAAATTTTACTTTCTGCAAAAAGCAAACAAAATTGGAAAAAAAAAAAGAAATCAAAATCATTTTATTTTGGAATAAAAAATTATATTTTGAAGGAATAAGACATAATTTAAAGTTGGCTAACACAAGCATATAATAGACTGTAAAATATAGCTATTTTTTGGGCAATTTATGAATTGAAATAACATACAAAAATGCATCCACATTTCAATTTTAATGAGATTTTATAGTGTTGAATTTATTCATTCTAATCATTGAAACTAAGAAAATTAAAGGCTTTATAATACTATACTCTAAATTTTCAATGCTTATAACGAATAGGGTGTAATAGGTAGTACTTGCCCATTCTACTAATAGACATTGCAAAGAGCTACTCCTCATATACTAAATTCATCGTTCATGTTATATTTATATGAAATACTCATTCTATTGCTACCCTAGTCCCTATTCTCTATTACATGCCAACAACCAAATGAGTGATTAATTTAAGAACCAAACCTACGTCATTTTGACTGAAAAATTAAAAGAAAATTCATCTTTTAAAAGAAAGTTTTAACAAAAACATAATTTTGGGGGTGAACTCACAAATAATAATAAATAAATTCAGGTGGGGTGGCTGCCCCAGCTCGCCCCTGCTGGCTCCACCTTGCTTGATCCCTGCTTTCTTCTTCAACAACGATGATGATGCTTTCACTATGGCCATTTATTTTTAGTTTTTTGGTTATTTGTTAGGGGAAAATGCGGGAGGATGAGATTTTTTTTCCATTCACATTTTCATTTTTGAATATTTTTTATTTTAGGTAAACACTGGCAATCGCAAAACTTTACTTGTGTTCTAAGGAAATGGATTTCGATTACGGTTAGATGCCAGGGAGATATTGAAATGGATTTGAAAGTATAAGGGGTCTTATAAAAATAATGAACAGGTAAACAATAATCATTGTGTCCTTAGTCATTGGTAATAGTTATTTCTTATGTATTTCATTCATGGCCTATGAGAATAATTATAAGTCATATTTATTGCGAGAACTAGACGAGTGGTAAATCAACCATATCCAACGACCCCCAAACTGTCTCCCCCAAAATCTCTCAAGGGCTCCGCAAACTAAAGGGCTCCGCGAGCTTTCAGTTTACGGATACCAAGATTGATCTCTTTTAGAATCTCTCCAGTGTGCAACCCGACGCTGGATTGAAATCCCTCCTAATTGCAGGCGATTCGGAAGTAGTTCGGCAACGCAGATTTTGAATCGAAAAATTAATTTTAGCTCATGAATAGATTTATTTTCATTTAATTTCGAAATGCAAGCATTGGCTTGATTTACTCCATGAAGGCGCAGTTGTGGGATTCAAAATGTTGGGATTTATAGGGCTAAGAAGAAAGAGTTGAGGTTCAAAACACAAACGAGAGTAGATGTCCAGATTTCATGCGCTATTTCCCCTTTGCGTAATCATGAAAGTGTGAAGGAGGATCTCAACTTGTGCGGTGATTACATTGGTCTGGAGTCTTTTTCAGGCATACCCTCATTTGTGTTGGGAATATCCACGCATGTGTGAGATAGATGAGACGATGGATATATTTATATGGACGGGTCAGAGCCAACATGTGTAAAGGATGGCTCAAATTTTGGCCAGGAATCGATGAGTTCCATCTGGTTTTTGTCCTGGTATAACCATGTCCTCATCTTCATCCTTGGCTTGCATCGTGAATAACCCAAGTGACATCAACTTGTTATTTATGATACCAGAGTTTTCTTCTTTCTCTAAATCAGATTCACCTTCATATTCTGATTCTCTCATCATCTGAGTTGATTTTTCAGATAGGTTCAAATACTATTTGGTCTCTCTCAGATAATAAACTTCTGAGATTAAACTTGTGAGATGAGACTTTCAAGTATCTTTTAAACTGATATATATATGACTGATTTTGAAAATTTCACCTATACAAATTGAAAGACATGAAAAAATGGGAGGATTTACTTATTTTCATAAAGTTTGGTAATGTATAGAGCCCTTCAATATGACATGTTGACATATCAAGAGATTTTGACAATTACAACTTTCATCATTTAGATGATGGGTGTAAATTCTCTCTCATTGATACTTATCTATTTCCAACACTTATCTACCACACTTATAAATAGCTTTTTCATGGTTATGTGACAACGGATCTAATGTGACTATATATCATTGGATTCATTTTTTCTGAGCTCTTCAATTTAAGGGTTCACATTGAATATTTTTAGCTTTAGTTTTGTTCCAAAATTTTAGGCACCTATAAAGTGATACATGCCACACCCCCATTTTTTGTGAATATTTTCAACTATAAACATGCTAACAAATGCTATTTAAACTATTTTGCCATCTTCTTCTGCCACTTATCTTTCAGGCTTACATATCATAAATTTCAAACTAGAAATTCTTTTTATTAAATATGCATGATTGTTATCACTTTAATTATATATGTTAAATTTAAAATTATTGAAAGTTAAATGACGTGCTTTGAATCTACTTGTTCACTAATGCTCTTGGGAGTTGGGAAGGGTTTGTATTTATTATGCATTGGCAAAGTATAGAATTGTCTTGGAAGTGCAATGGATGAGAAATTGAGTATGTTTTTATTTTAGGGTAAAAGAAACTACTCATTCCCTCTCACCAATCTGAAAAGGAGATTAGCACCCCTTTGTTCTCTACAAAGACTCTTTCACCCCCCCCCCCCCCCCCCCCCCCCCCCCCCCCCCCCTCTTTATATCTTTTAAATTGGCAAGTGATTAAATTATAGAAAAAAAATTTAGCATGTTGTCATCATCTTTCACCAATTTTTTTATGCAAAAAAAATTATTAAATAAATAAAATAATTTAAGAATTACATAATAAGTGGTATATGCATTTTTTATTGATAGTTATTACCTTTTAGTGGACAAAAAATCAATTTAAAAGATTCAGGCAGTGTGAGTGTTATCTGAATATGTTTTGAAAATAGGCGAGAGAATGTCTATATCTTTTACCTTTTATTTTAGCTTCTTTCCCATGAAATTTGAGGGCTTCTTCCAGCCTAAATGGGAAATTGTTAGATTGAGAAAAAGTGATCCAAAAAAATGTGAGCAATAGAGTGTCTTCTTGTTTCCGTGGAATGAATCCGGTTTGAATGGAGTAGGGTTCTCCAACCAGGTGCCGAGTTTAAGACGGTTTTCGCACTTTTTCTTCCGTTCAGAGGGCTGCCCAGTTGTATGGAGTTGGATTAAGGTGGATAAACAAAAAGGATTACAGTTATACAACGCAGTACTGCTCATTCGGAGTACAAAATGTGTACACCATGGGCATGAATCAACATTTGCGCCTATTAGATAGTTTCTTATAAAAACTTATATTGGACCGCGGCACCATATTGTTTCTCTGCAACCATATCATTGTTGCCAGTATAGCGGGTCAAATTGTATAGGGCACACGATAAAAAGTCTTACTTTCATGAAGATATCTGAAAAACAACAATCATGCTTTCTGGTCTATCTCAATCAACCCCACCATGATGCCTGCACTTACTTCTGGAGTATGTACTAACGTGGGTGAAGTTCGGTAATGGAAACATCATTCATTGAACATTGCATGGGCTTGCCGGAGTGCCCCAACTCCCGCCCCTTTGCTGGAAAGTCTGATCCCATAGCACTACCAACAAAGAATGCTGGTTGCTTAGGCATAGGGAAACAAATAGAGTCGCTGCCGAGCATATGAACCACTGTGGCCATGGTCGGTCTCTCAGCCTCGTCGTCCTGAACACATAGTAAACTGATATGGAAGCATCTAAGGACTTCATTTCCCGTATAAGTTTCCCCAAGAGTTGGGTCCAGCAGTTCCAACGGCTCCCCATCCCTCCATATATTCCATGCCTGCAAAAAATTTAGGGGTCGATACGTTTAAAACACTATGGTTCCTCCCGAAGCCCCTCACACCTGGACTCAGTTAAATGTATCAATAACTTAACAGTGCTTAGTGAACAAAGAAAGATATCTCACGTAGCTAAGGAGATCATTTGCTCCGTCAAAGAGGTAGAAATTACTATTCTTCTTGCCACTTATGATTTCCAGAACTAAAACTCCAAAACTGAACACATCGGACTTCACTGAGAAATGTCCATACATTGCATATTCTGGAGACATATAGCCACTACAATTCAAGGCCAAAACACCATTAACAACAGAACAGGCGAAGTAATGCAACTTCAATTATTCATTACCGTAGGGCTTCAAATCAAGTCAATAACATATCAATGGCCTTTGGAATAGCTAACCTCTAGCTCTTTCACTAATGGTTGTATATATTGCAAGCCAAACTTGCAATTGATATAAGTTGTTTTCTAATTTTATGCGACTGGTCCAGGATGGAGCGGAAAATTAATTTAGTGGCCAACATTCAGGTGCAATATATGTAACAATCAAAGACAGACTTTGGGACAAAATGTATGTGAGGGGGCCTTCTGTTGTTTGGGTGAATTGGCTTGCTAATATCATCGCATCATCTAATATTGCAGAATGCTTGGCAGGTGGACGTTGTTTGTTCCTCAATTTTGGTATCAGCGCAACTTGCAATTTCATGGGAGCTGGCCCATCGAGGCGGCCAAAATTGTTGATATGGCGGAACTCAGTCTGTGCGAGTTTATTGAGGCGGGCGAGAAAGATGCTAGAAAGGTGGGCTTGGGGGTGATTTGAGAGGATGGTGGGAGTAAACCGTGTTGGCGTGGTGGCTTGAGACGAAACAAGTCAGTTTGTAGCAGGAGTTACTGAAAGATTAGGTGCTTTCCCAGATCCCCTTCTTGCTGAAATTCTCTCTTTTTGTTGTGGTGTTCAGCTAGCTATGTTTTGGGGGCTACAAGAAATTTATTTTGAATTCAATTCTCTTACTCTAGTATGTTTTTTATGTGCAATGAGGATTGTAAGAACTCAAGTGCTACCACTTTTTTCAAAAACAACTGCTGTTAGGAAATGCACACACCCTAGTTTTTTGTGCATTCAAGCACACATGAGCTCGCATAGTTCGACTGTGACTTGACCAATCCTGAGCCTCCGTCACAAGACAATTACTATCATATATAATCCAACAAGGATGACTTTGAATCCTCTCATATTGGGGATAAAGGATGTACTAAGTTTGCTTCATGTTTTACATGTGCAGAATTGCTCCCTTGTGGTTCTCCCGGTTACCAGGTTGAGCACAAGGTGGACACAAGTGTTTCTATTGATCGCAATGTGGGCATGCACACATTAAATTTGCCTTTGATTTCTGCTTAAGTTATAGCTTGAGACTTCTTTCTTTTTGTAAAGCTATTTTACATTTTCTCAATAAAAAAAAAGGTAAAAGAAAAAGACTTACTATGTCCCAACTATTTTGCTTGTATTTCCTTCCGTTTGATTCACATTGAAAAGTCTTGCCAAGCCAAAATCTGAAATTTTGGGTTTCATCTGTGCATCTAAAAGTATGTTGCTTGCTTTAAGATCGCGATGTATGATTCTGAGTCGAGAATCTTCATGAAGATAAAGGATTCCTCATGCAATACCTCTGATAATCATGTAACGCCTTGGCCAATCCAATTGTCCTCGTTTACTAGGATCTACAAATTCATTTCATAGAAAATGAAGTGTTCACATTTAATTTGTAGAGAAAATGACACTGTAAGAAATAAATGCTAGGTCAAAAGGGACAAACAAACCAAATAGAAAGTAGTCAAGGCTTTTGTTGGGTGCAAATTCATAGACAAGTATATTTTCTTCTCCTTTCAAGCAAAATCCTAGTAGTTTTATAAGATGTTTATGCTGAAGCTTGGCTACTAACACCACCTCATTCTTAAACTCCTCTTCACCTTGCCCGGAGCTTTTGGATAGCCGTTTCACAGCTATTTCTTGTCCATTAGAAAGTGTTCCCTGCAAAGGGTGCAAAAGATTTTAAAGCACACCCACCCATAAAATTATGATAGAGCTGTGCTGAGTGCCAAAAATAAAATTTAATATATATATATATAGAACTAAATAAATAAAAAATAAATAAATACAATAACTGTGATCCAATTTACTTGTGTAGTGGGGGCAGACACCTCACTCTCTGTGAGGGCGATTCCAGGAACTTTCCATAGGTGGAATATTTTTTAGTAATTATCTTTCTTTCTTCGTTCAAACCATTGGAATTGAGGAGAACTGTTTTAAATCATTATTGCTCGAAACGCACATTAGTAAATGTTTATATTAATTGTTTTTGTTGTCTCAACCTTATTTATTTTTAAAAAAGGGAAACATAATCACCTAAAATTAATCTGGTAAACACGTTTACAAATAGAAGTTTAAAATTTTCAAAAGATTTAGAAACATAGAACCCATTTATCCCAAAGCTTTGAAAATTTAGAATATTTTTTCATTAAAAAAAATCAAAATTTCCGATTTTGGATGCTTATGAGGGATAGGTCTTGCATTTGCAAATCCCCTAAAAATTGATATACTTATATGTCTATGTATGTTGTTTTTAAATCTGTATGGTTAAAAAATATTAAAATTTCATTGAAAACGATTAGTGGAAGAAATTGAGGGAGAACCTTTGAGGGCTGAAACTGAGACGATTTCGATCTGTCAATTTGACCTACTTCGAAGGAATACACCTTAATTAAATACATTCTAAATTCTGTACAATTAAAAAATAAAAATCATATTTCTTTTCTTGTTTAAGAGGCTTCAAAATATGTCTAAACAACCAAAAAGCGTGTTTTGATAATCTAAAATACACATTGTATCGTATACCCAAAATGCAACAAAAGGCCAAAAACCGGAAACCAAAAAGTGTGACCTCAAATATATGTTTATAGGCTTTCCCAACACGGTCTTGTCTTTGAAAAACAAAAAATTAAGGGGGGGTAGTTTATGCCTAGATGAATAAAATGAGAAACAAGCCCCAAAAAATAAACATTTGTGTTGCATGAAAATCAACATTTGTAAAGCACTAAACAGCAATGAATACCTTGTACACTGCGCCAAATCCGCCTCTACCAATCTTGTTACTAGCAGAGAATTGTCTAGTAGCAGCTTCAATTGTCCCCCAATCAAATTGCAAGGAGTCAGCAGTGGTAATTTCATTCATAACTACAGAACCCAACAATAGATAGATCGATGCATTAATAGTTAGCAGTTCCAAAATCAACCCAAAAAAAATTAAAAGAAGACTGGGTGGAGGGGCAGGGAGGAGGAGGGAGCCGTTTATACTAGCTTTGTTGTCGTCCGCGCCCTCATGTTTCTTCCTTGCTCTGCTCCTAAGGAGGAGGGAACCAATGAAGAGAAGCACCACAGCAAACAGCAATTGAAACAACAATTGCTGCAACTGTTGTGGACGAGATCTTATTCTTTTCTGCGTTGACAAGGGGCAAGATCAGCCGCCGCTCATGAAATTAAAAAGTGCGAGTGACAGGTTGAGCGAAGGAAAATATAGAAAAGGAAACATACAGTACAGAAACAAAACACATTTCTATCTTCTAATTCGGAAAATATTTCTAACCTCTAGGAGGAGGCGCTGCGGCCGCTGTACCGTTGGCAGTCGGATTATAGAAGGGGTACAACTCGTATCTTATATTACAGCTCGGCATTAATACCTTACCACCCTGATTCCTTAAGCTTGGAGACTCAGCTAGTTCGTTGATCCCTGTGGTTAAACACCGGTGACAGTCGAAAGATGATAGAGCTGGGATGCACTGTGCGAGCGCATACATCGTTTGAAGCCCCGTGAGCTTCTTTTCTCTGGTCGCGAAATTCACACCTCTGGCAACGGACAACTCACGTGAGGATTGGAAGTTCTCGGTGACACCCCCCAAGTCAGAGGCAACGTCTATCAGCAACTGTTTTACGCCATTCACCACGCTACCGGCCGTGGTATTCCACACTAATAATCTTGGAGTATCGTACATGGTAGTGGAGGAGCCTGCTTGCTAGTACCACAGCATGCACTCGTCATACCAGATTATGGCCCACCTCACCCTCGCGCATGTCCGTACTATGTCTCTGCTGGCTGTCACGACACAGTCTTGGCAGTCGTCGGCCAAAACATCGCCGCGGCAGAGTGATTGGACGTAGATGGTGCTGTTGAAGTCTCTGTTTACCCTGTAACTCTCGTTCTGGGCAGACAATGAACGAAGGAGGTCACTCAGAATAAATTGGTAGGCGCTGTTGGAGGCGAATTCGGTAGCATTTCGGCCGTCGGCACCGCATGCCTGAGTGACGTGCAAGGGAAGGGCATTTGTACCATACTGGGCCAGCAAGTATTCGACGGACTGCAACTAAGAAGCAGCAGAGCTCTAAAAACACCGGAAACCGACATGCTGTGGAGGTGCCAAAGGGATTGATCTCTATCTTCTTCCTTGCAATACTCGATTGCGACTCAGGCTTTCAAACCTAATTGGTCAATCTAGAGGCCCAGGAGATGTAAATGGGCTTAAGGATTCCTCTGTTTAAGCAATGCTGGCAGTTGGAGGCCAGTGGCTTGGCTCTTCGTGCGGAATGTGATCGGGAAAGGCTGTTGTTTGACGGGTTACTTTTATTCGTAGAAAGAACAAGGAAACAAAAGAGGCTTTAGTTTAGATTTCAGTGGCCAGATTTAATAATTGAAATAGATGAGCAGATAGAAGATGATTGAAGGAGAAACTTCCTCACCTCCTCCTGGAGTGGCTGGAGAAGACTTACATTGACTTGAGCTGTTGAAAGAAAAAAAAAAAAAAAAAAAAAGAAAAGAAAAGACAATCTTTCTGTTTAGTGCTTAGGATTTAGCAACTCTTGGGTTTGAAGAGTCAATAGGTTTACAATTTCGCCCGTCCCTTCTCATTTTCTTTGGAGAAAAACGTTCGGTTTACGTTTCAGCGGGGCAAATTCTTTTGACTGTGTTTTCTTCCCCGCCAGCCGCCTCCCCAACCACCCCGGTCGCTGGTCAAATATTTTTATTTTCGGAAATATTTAGAACAGACCCATGTTTATAATGATAGATTAGGGGATAGGATGGGACGTATAAAAATAATCTCAAAATAAATTAATTTAAAAATGAAACTCTTAAAGTAGGCGAAGGAAGACTGATTTCTCATAATAAGTTTTAGTAACACAGTTGACAATTACATGACCAAAATAATGAAGTTAGTCACACAATGACAATCGCTGCGTGACCCAAAAATATAAGAATGGTTAATCGCCAATGTGATTGGGTGGTTATGGTATAGTTTGCATCATTCTATTTTTCAATGCATTGTTGAAAAGTTTGAACCATATAGATGAAAAAAACATTAAAAAATACATGTGTCCATCAATTTTCAAGTGATTTGAAATGTAAATTATATTTATCCTAAGCACACGAAATTTTAGGGTTATTTTTAAGCATAAGTTGATAGGCATATGTATTTTAATATGTTGTTTCCATCTATACAGTTCAGGTTTTTAAAAATGCATTGAAAAAAAAATAATTCAAATTGTATCGACCCACCCAATTGCTCCCTCCCCTCCTAACACAAGTCCCAAGCAAGACAAATATTGCTCCACTAGCTGTCATACTCTATTTTACAGTGATAATATTCTTTTTCTCAAATATTCTGCCGAGCAAATCTCAAAAAAGATTTTATCATATCAACCAAGTGATAGCATGCAATAAAGTTTGACCGCATACAAAATATGCACTAGTTATGTTATTTAACAGAATTTGACAGTATTAAAACGCAGCATACTATATATATCTGTTATGTGCCAACGAGCTGCTCATGGATACGATGACCAAGATATTCAGATCTCCTGTTAGGTTGCTTCCCTCCTCTTTGAGTGCGGTAAAGTTTTTTGCTTTTAGAGGGTTCAATATGCTCTCGCAAATTATTGGCCTTCTTAACTTCTTGAGTTAGGCCCATATGTATGCCTCCTTATGTTTTGTCTTAGCTTAATTTTGATTAGCTTTCAATCTTTTTCCTTCTTTATTGGGTGTTTTTATATAGGTTAGGTATATGCCTCGCCTTTTCTTTTTGTCATAAATAAAATCAGCTTTTTTTTTCTTTTTTTTGAAAAATAAAAATTGAAAAAAGAGTTCAGAGGCCGAAAATGTAAAATTTACTAACCACTACCTCTTCCACATCTTAGTTTCTCAGTATCTTATGCATGTTGTTAACATATTACAAAACATAGTTTAAAATACTCGTAAATTTTAATAAATCGAAACCTTTAAAGCGTGCCTCCTTGTTCTAATGTTTAAGGCTGGTTGGGCTGTTCACCCTGTCCCACCATGCACCAGTGTTATAAGCACAGTATTCCAGCATACAATTTATCAATGGCCAAGCCAGGACGTAACTTCGGGTGGGGCAGAAAAAATTTAGGTTAAATTATGGCTCAAAATCAAATAAAAATACAAGTTTAATAGAAATATCATCATAGCTACAAATATAAAATTGCCAATATGCTAAAACGACGTTAAGTAAAATAGTTATAAGACCTTAATTCACGATAAATGGGAAGATTTGCAACGTTGGCGTCAACAAGAGATTTTTCCTGTTTTGGAAAGTGATGGTTCCATAACTAGTGGGGAAAAAACATAATTTAGTTAACTATTGGACAAAACCAAGCATGATAAACTCAAATTGAATTTCTCAAACCTAATTTTATACAAATTTTAGAACAAGGTTGTTTTTTGATAAATGATCTTAAGAAAAGGCATAAAACTTTTATGAAAATGACATCATTTTGAGTGTAATTATGATTATTAGGTACAACTATAGTTAGGTACCGATGTCAAGTGACCCAAGAATCCAAGAATTTTCCAATAACAAGTAGCGACACTATGTAAAAGACAAGTCAATACCTAATTATGGCCACAAAATTGCAAGATCTAAATAAGAGAAAAGTCGTCCATATTGTTTGTGAGAAGAGGAATGAGCTTGTATGTGAAATGAGAAAGGAATGAATTAAAAAATTAGCTAAAAATTTGAGGTTTTCGCATTTATCTTTTTTTTTTTTTAAATTGTTCACAATTTATGAATATACCAAAATAAAATACCAAAAAAATCTGAAATGATAACATGCTTTTCGTCCACTTCAATCAGCCCCGCCAAGTTGCTGAGGCACACTCAAACATAAAAACTGCATCACTTCATTAACATAGGTAAATTTCAGGCTCCACTACTTCCGTGGTATCCACTAACGCGCGGCAAGTTTCGCAAAGGAAATTTCATTTACAGAGCAGTGCATGGACGTGCTGACCTGCCCCAACTCACTCTCCTCTGTACTGAAGATCGACCCTATACCGCTACGAACAAAGAATGTGGGTTGCTTTGGCACAGGTAGAGGAGGAGACTGGTTGTTGAGCAAGTGAACCACTGTGGCCATGGTTGGTCTATCGGCCTTATCATCCTGAACGCATAGTAAACTAATATGAATGCACCGAAGGACTTCCTCTCGCGTATAAGATTTCCCAAGAGTTGGATCAATCAGTTCCAAAGGCGTCCCATCCCTCCATAGTTTCCATGCCTGCACCAATTCACAAGTTAATTTTTGGACTCCTTTGGATATGCTGAAACTTAGTATAGTGCTTAGCGACATATATTAAAAAAAGGGAGGGGAGTCTCACATAGCTAGGGAGGTCGTCCACTATATCCGAGTGGTAGAAATTGTTATTCTTCTTGCCACTTATAATCTCTAGAACTAAGACACCGAAACTGAACATGTCGGATTTCTCAGAGAAATGTCCGTGCATTGCATATTCCGGAGACATGTAACCGCTACAATTCAAGTCAAATCACTATTAATATAGCAATAAGCAGGGAATAACTATTTCTTATGTATTTATATTCTATTCCATTCTACTAACTAAAAGTATAGTTAAAGTTGGTTTACTAGTTTTATGTGACAGATCAAGGATGGAAGGACAAATCAATTCAACAAATAACTTTGGGGGGCAATAGATGTAATGATAGAAAACTTACTATGTCCCGGC
This sequence comes from Santalum album, assembly GCA_034195605.1. NCBI lineage: Eukaryota > Viridiplantae > Streptophyta > Magnoliopsida > Santalales > Santalaceae > Santalum > Santalum album. The sequence goes on from CM067261.1 coordinate 608,424, forward strand.
AATTCTGTGAGTATCTCCTTCCGTTTGATTCACACTGAAAAGCCTCGCCAAACCAAGATTTGAAATTTTAGGATTCATGTCTCCATCTAAGAGTATACTATTGGGTTTGAGATCACGATGTATGATTTTCAACCCAGAATCTTCATGAAGATAGAGGACTCCTTGTGCAATGCCTTCAATGATCTTGTAACGTCTTGACCAATCTAATTGCCTTCGTTTAGTAGGATCTAAATTAAATGTTCATTTCACAGAAAATGAAATGTTTATATCTACTTTAGGGGAAAATGATAGAGCTAGAAATGAGTGTAGTTTCAAAGAGACCAACAAACCAGATAGGAAGTAGTTCAAGTTTTTGTTGGGTAAAAATTCGTAGACAAATAAATTCTCATCTCCGTTCAAGCTGAAGCCTAGTAGCCTTATAAGATTCATGTGTTGAAGCTTGGCTAATAATACGGCCTCATTCTTAAGTTCCTTCACACCTTGTCGAGAGCTTATGGATAGCCTTTTTACAGCTATTTCTTGTCCATGAGAAAGTGTTCCCTGCAAAAGATTTTAGAAAAAACTCCTGCCCATCAATTTTTTAGTAGAGCTACATTAAGTGCACAAAAATTGCGCTCCAAAAAGTTTACGTAATAGATACGAGGAATGTGGGCTATATTCATTACTATAGAGGGGCTTGCACCTTACTCTATTTGTCTATAAACTTTCATGCATATATTTTCTGTGCTTCTAAACTTATTGTTTTAACATCCCACGTATCATTGGAAACTTACATCATACATCTGAAAGGCAAAATCAATACCTTGTACATTGAGCCAAACGCTCCTATGCCAATCTTCTTGATATTTGAGAAGCCGTCGGTAGCAGCTTTAATTGTCCCAAAATCAAGTTGTTGCAAGGACCCAATGGTTTTAATTTCATTTCCAACTGCAAAAACCAAGGGCAATACATAGAGTACTTGGAGTTGATGTTTTGGAAGGGTTGGGAAAAAGGCAAAAGAGAAAACCAAAAAAATATAGCAAAAAGAGAGCAGTATATACACGTCTCTTCTTCCGTAGCCTGATATTTCGTCCTTGCTCTTCTTCTCAGGAAATAGCAGCCAATAAGGAGAAGCACCACACAACCAGCTATAGCAACAGAAATAGCTATAATTGTGATGGATGAGATTTTTTCCTTTCCTGCGCGTATGAAGGAAAAGGTCAGTTGCTGTGTCATGTTTGGATCATAGATGGAGAGAGTAGAAGATAGGAATAGGTTTAATCTTCGAAACACCTTCGTTTTTACTTACCTTTACGGTCTGTTACAGAATTGGGACGAAACCCAGGTGAAGGCGGTGGACCATCTGCAGCGGCGGTCTCGTTATAGAACGGATACGACTCATACCTTATATTACAGCTCGGCATCAAAACTCTTCCCCCCAGCGTTTCGTAATAACTGACTGCTGCTTTTCTTAGACATCGATCACAGTCATCGGGTGTTATATCCGGCGTGCACTGAGCGAGCGCGTAAATCTTTGGAAGCCCCGTGAGGTTCTTCTCTTCAGTGGCGAACTTCTCCGGTGGACGTTGGTCAGTCGCCGCCCGCCTTATGACGTCGTCCCAAGTGTCACCTAGAGACCGCATGAACCGTGCGACGTCAAAAGCATCTTGTACCTCCCCGGCATTCCGCATGATCACGGCCGGATCAGTGTTCATGGTGGAGAAGAAGGACTCGTTGGAGTACCGCAGCATACACTCGTCGTACCATATCATGGCTGACCTCGCTCTCACGCAATTCTGTACAATCTCTCGACCAGCAGTCACGACACAGTCTTGGCAGACGTCTGCCGCGACGTCGCCCCGGCAGAGGGATAGGCCGTGGACGGCGTCGCGGTCCCCAGCGGTGGAGCTTCGGAAACCGAGGGTTTCAGTGGAGGAAAGGGAAGAAAGGAGGCGGTTGAGATTGGATTGGTAAGCGCTGTTGGGATCAAATTCTGTATGGTTTTCGCCGCGGGCGCCACAGATCTCACATAGGCGTCGGGGCGCGGCTTCGCTACCAACAAAGAACCCAATGAGGAGCATGAGGGCTATGAAAGCGCCGGAACTCGACATACCGTGAGTGGTGGAATTCTTCTTGATTATGCGCCCTTATAAGGCGGGTGGGCGAGCACTCTGTGCGGAAAGTAAAAGGGAGACAAGGAAAGTAGAAGAAATGACAAAATGAGCGTTCTGTTTACGTTTGAGTGGGCAGATTCGTGGAAATAGCGATATTGCAAATCTGAAGTTCTATTGCAGCCTCGCTTTTCTTCCACCATTTCAAGAAAAACGTTCAGTTTACGTTTCAACGGCGAAATTCTTTTAACTGCGTTTACTTTTTATTGATACTAGTTATATAATACACATGTTTAATTATTTTTTTATTAAAATATAAAATATTAAATACGAAATTATAAAAAAATGAATATATACTTAAAGAAAGATAAAAGTGGAAGGAGTAAGAAAAAAAGTTAGGAGTAAGTGATTAAGAAAATAACTTCCCTAACTATAAAAAATTTAAATTATGAATTTTAAATTAATTTTGGTTGATGAAACCAAAAGGTTCTTTGACTTTATATTAGTGTATATATATATATATTTGTGCGGAAATATTTATAACATAACCAATGGTTTGAGCCTATCCGAAGGTTGGCTTTGGAAGAAGTGTGAGGGTCAAATAGAATTTTGTTTTCTTCCTTTCTTTCTAATTATGGAGGTGTACCTTGCCCAAATCACAGGAAATACTTTAAACATTTTCTCCTTTCTTTTTTTCCTTTTTCTGGATGACCAAACAAATATATTGAAAAAAGAAAGAGAGCCGAAGCAAAAGGATAAGAAATCCCTCAAAAGGCAAAATAAAATAAAGTAGAAAAAAAAAATTTACGTATCTCAAGCCTGCTGAAGGAGATTTCAAGAAGGTCCGAAGCTGAACGGAACAAATCCAACTCTCTCCGGTGAGGTGAAACAACCGACCCCACACATTTAAATCCCACCGAAAAATCCATGGCATAAATTTTTATAAAATATGTTACTAAACAGATGTAGATAGATATTGTTATTTCGTGTATCATAAATATTTCCTGTCTCAATACAAAACAAAATTTCCTTTTTTTTTTTCATAGGCGTTGAAAGAAAAAGGTCCAATAGAGTCTTGTGGCCGTCATCTAAACGCCATTGACGCGGGCGTGGCCGGGGGTCTGGGATGAATGAGGGAGAAATATATGTGCTTTTCAAATGAAACGCGGAGGACGACGCACCATGTGGGCCGATGGAACCATTGGTCCCAAAGAAGTTCTTTGATTTGACTGTGACCGTGTCGATCACGGTCTGTACTGACTTTTATGAGTGCGAGGACTCCCCATTCTTCACAACGAAGTCCGACTACCGGGGGTTTGTTGTGATTACTAAGCAACAATTCAAGTAACAAACAACCATAGACCTAAAAAAAATGTTGATTTGACTCTGGAACCAAGAACAATTTCATGAAAAATCAGGTCTGAAATAAACGAGATGGTTTTGGAATTCAATCTTCGAACAGAATATTAAATGAAACAGTTCAATTTTATTACAAAATTTCCAAAGATAGTAGAACCGCTAGAAAACCGCTAAGTACATATTTTTACGTAAAATTTAGATTCAATATTGAAGCTTTTTAACTTTTAAGAAACCCATCTTATATGGCTTTATTTTACATCCTAACCGGCCAACTACTATGTCGTGATGTGCAAATTCATTGCCTATTATTAAATATTTGTATAACTTTATTATTTCTATGTGTTAATTCGTTTTATTTTTTCTTTTATATTTATTAAATTGCCGGAACGGATAAAGAACCAAAAATGAGACTAGCTCCTAGTTCAGGAATCATTTGCTAAATGAGACTGCCTTGAAAATAGCCTTTCAGAACTAGTTAAAACTATCCAATTTAAAGTGGGATGGACCCATTTGACACCCTTACCCCTGCAGATTCTAAAAATTTTGACAAAAAATTAGGAAAAAAGTGAGTAACCAAAGGCTTAGTTCCTCTTAAAAACGATGTTGTTTCGGTTAAAAGGGTACAGTGTTTGGTGTTTTTTTATCAAGACACTGTAACATTTTTATTAAAACGACATCATTTTAACGGTCTTAGCTCCAAAGTTAGGAATTGGGGTTTGGCTTGCTCACATAACCTAGAAAGTTAATCGTTCTAGGTTTTCTCAAATCAGGACAATAAAACAATTGGTAGATTTTCAAAAATGACTTCTCGGCACTACAGAAAGAATGTGATAAAACATATTTGACAGAATTTCTTTCTTTTCGTGTGAAATTAATTTTATGAAAATTTTCCCACCTTTCTAAATTTCATAGCAGAAAAAGAAAAAGAATGAGAAACGCACTCACAGCTTTGACAACAACATGCTTCTTACCTGGCAACCTGCATTCACATAAAAAGGACGAAACAAAGAGTCGGTCTTTCGTACTGTAGCATTTCTGGACCATACGTAAGACCATTGTGCAGTAGTTATACATTCGATAAAGTATTACTGCAGTGCAATTGTTCTTAATTGCGTAAAAGTACACTCCAAAATGATGCAAGTGGCAACAGCAGCTACCTGGGAAAACACAACCGCACACTTCTAACAACGGCCCCTAATACTAATTAAGAACACACTTCCCTGAGTCTCATACCCTACCATGAACCACAGCCTCGAAAATTTAGTCGCCCAGGTCATAAGTTCGAATTCCCCTAGCTCACTGTGGCACAGATGCTCTGAAGAAAACACTCCGTCACCCCCCCGCATAAAGCTATCGAGGGTACACGTCGCCTTCGGTAATCGTCTCCTCGTTTGGGGACAATTCATCAGTCTTGGTTCTGGATTGGCTGAAAGGAAGCAAATCCGGCTCCAGGCTGCTGTGCATAGAGAATGCAGGCTGTGAAGGCACCGGGAGAGCAAGAGAGTTGCTATCAAACATCATAAGAATGGAAGCCATGGTTGGTCTGTTGGCTACATTTTCTTGGACACAAAGCAACCCAATGTGGATGCATCTCATCATTTCCCTTCTTGAGCCGTTACTCAATGCGGAATCCACCACATTCGAGGTTGTCCCGTCCCTCCAGTTTTTCCATGCCTGCAGCAATTGCAGAGCCACACAAGCATATTTACAGCATGTTTGGTGCCCATAATGAAATAAATATTACATAGGAACTTTTATGCCCATGGATCAGGATTAAAATGTGTAAGAAATACCTATTTCCATGAATTAAGAGTGGAATGAGTATGGAATAACTATTCTCGAGGACCACGAATGGGATATATATTCTTGATAGGATCGGGAGCTCAAGAGCGAACCAAACAGGGTAATAGTTATTTTGTAGGAATATAGATGAAATAAAATAATAATTTTTAGGCGCAAAACATAACAATAACCAGGGTTTTTAAATATATATATTCAATTTTATACTTAAATCTTCTTCATCTAGGAGTCTTGATCTTTGAGAGGACTATTGAAAATCCCAAGTCAACTTGGGACTTCTAGTGCTTTAAGTATCTATTGGTCTAGCCTTCTCATTGTCAATTCGTTTTGAGGTGGAACCATAACAAAATGGATGTTGAATTTGTTTCTAATTGATACTTACATAGGTTACGAGATCCTCCAAGTCATCCCTGCCATTGAAACAATAGTTCTTTTGGCCACTAACAATTTCCAGAACCAGCACTCCAAAGCTGAAGACATCTGACTTAACCGAGAACTAACCATGCATCGCGTACTCTGGTGCCATGTATCCGCTGCAAATTAGAATTGGATCAATTTCAATTGCAGAGCACCTTTTACTCTTTATCCAACACAAATCAGAATATGACTAATTTCAATCGGAGAGCTCTTTTTACTTAATTAAGCTCCAATCGAGTGACGCTGTCTTGTTCAAAGTCATATGCGGTAAAATATTTCTACATAAGAGAACTGTTTATGGTTTGCTGCATTTGGATGTTGCCTAGTGTTACACCCTAATATGACGTCATTTTTTAAATTAATTTTCCATGTTTAACAAAACGACTTCGGTATTCTGATGAAACATATGTTCTCTCCGAAACAAAAAGACGAGTAAACAAAAGGAATAGAAAATTTTTATAAAAAAAAACGTCATAAATTAATAATAACTATATTACCAATTGTATCCATACTTACTAGGTGCCCACAATTCTACTTGTATTGCCTTGAGTTTGATCCCTGACAAACAGCCTTGCCATACCAAAATCTGAGATTTTGGGCCTCAAATCTGCATCTAACAGAATGTTACTGGCTTTAAGATCACGGTGAATAATTCGAAGCCGGGAATCTTCGTGAAGATACAGAAGCCCTCTAGCAATGCCTCCTATAATTTTGTAACGCCTTTCCCAATCCAACTTTGAGCGCCTCTCTGGACCTAATTTCCATATAAAATATGATTCATATAGACCCAAATATAATTAAAATAAACAAATCTCAAGATTTGAGCGAGGTTTGTATATTCCAAACGTAATGATGTAGAATTTATTTCCACCAATCACAATCTCCCATGTAGTTTCTTGGATAAGGAAAGGAGATTAATATAAAAGAGGAAATGAAGGCTTACTGAATATGAAGTTGTCAAGGCTTGCGTTAGGCACAAACTCATAGATTAGAAGCCTTTCATTCCCTCGCAAGCTGAAACCAAGGAGCCTCACCAAATTTCTGTGTTGAAGTTTGGCCACCAAAAGAACTTCATTCTTGAATTCTAGGTCACCTTGTCCCGAATCCACGGATAGCCTCTTCACTGCTATTTCTTCTCCATTGGGAAGCCTTCCCTGAATGTACAAATAAAAAGAAAATAACGAACGAGAAACAATTCAAACCATTTCTTTAGAATTTTAAACTGACACAGCAAGATAAATCGTATTGAGTTTTTCTGCATATGGAATGCTTCATTACCTTGTAAACTGCACCAAATCCACCTTCTCCAAGCTTATTATCCAGGGAGAAGTTGTCTGTAGCATCTCTAATGGTGCCAAAGTCAAATTGCAGGGATTCGGCACTTCTAATGTCATCGACATCTTCACCAAATGAAAGAGAAGAAACGCAAGTGAATTTAGAAGGACATGAAAGAGGAGGCTTTTCATACAAAGGAAACGTTCACCTCAGGAGGGAAGGCCTCGCTAGGTTCTTATGCTTTAATTTAGACTATGAATTGGTTGTTTGATTTATAAAAAAAATATGTTTACATTATTTTGTTTCCTCCTAGTTCTCAAGCACCTAGACTTCGTGGAGTTTGCAACTAGTGAAAATGAGTAACCATTTATAAGACAAAAGTACGAGTAATGTTTTCAATTCACCTTCCTCTTCCAAATTTTTCCTCGGCTTCCTCCTCATTAAAAAGAAGCAAATGAGAAGCACAAACATGACAGAAACTGTTGGAACGAGGACAACGATAACCGTTCTGGTTTTGTTGCTTCCATCACCTGAGAATGCCAAAATGTGCTCAAATTAAAAACATGTCAGATAAGAAATCGATATGGAAATATGGCAGTTTATGTTCTTGTTCTGTCTTCTTTATAGTTCCACAAAATACCCCCCCTCGAACTTTGAGGTTTTGTATTAACCAAGATAGATCAGTACTTAATTTTTTATGATATGTGTTCGTCTAGTTCAAGTGTATTTTGTCTTTATCATGAATCATCAATAATCATAATTTTTCTGATATACTAATTTCCTTTGTACTCGACAAAGGAAATAAGATACTGAAACTTTATATGATTCTACATTAATTATCATATTTCAATATTTCAATTTCCCAGTTTAACCGGCATGAAAATTAAAAGGACCTTAACTATAGGGTGTCTACATCTAATTCATGCACACACATCGAAACATATGACATATATCATAAAAAAAGATTATAACCAGAAAAAGAAATCATAAGCCAGAGCACCGCTTTCAAAATTTACCATGTTCATGCTCAAAGAGGAAAATAAAATAAAATAAAAATTAGGATCTGTTTTTGGATATGAGGGTGTTGACCGTTAGTCAATACCTATTCTCATTCCTTTACAACTTCATTCTCATTCCAACCATTCAAATGTAATCTTGTGGACGGTTACAAAGGATTAAGAGGGAGTACCTTTTGCAGTAGGCGTAGAACTGGGCGGCACCGGAGAGCTAAAAGTAGATGTAGGCGGAGAAGGGGGCGCCGCCCCTGTTGGCGGTGCACCAGTGTCATTATTAGAAACATAAAATTGGTTAGATTCATACCTGAGATTACAACTGGGTCTAAGAACCCTCCCTCCTCCCAACCCGTTGCAGCAACCTGGAAGTTCTCTAGCAGCACTTCCAAGGCAATCCCTGCACGACTCCTCCGACAGATCAGGCGTGCACTGTGCGAGCCCGTAAATATTTCGGAAGCCCGTGACAGGCGCCTCTCCAGTCGCAAACTTGAGAATCGATCCCCCTGCTGCCGCCTCATTTTTCAGTCTGAGCCGTCAAGTCCCCCAGCACCTCATTGTAATGAGTCATGTTAACAGTATCGCTGATGTTATTCGGACTCGGCATGATCCTCTGGGGATGAGTGTCTACTGTACCTGACGTAGAACATGCGGGCCCGTCAGTGTCTGCTACATTTGGATGGACAGTGCGTCGAAGTTAAAACCGAAGTATATCCCTTAATCCAGGGTCGTTTACAGGGACCGTAAGCTGCTGATCCTATACAATTGCCCATGACGCATCGCTAGGGGTTTCAAGCTTAAAGTCACACGATCAGTTTACGTTTCTATTTGTGCAGAGGTGCATCCCAATGCAACCCCTCGTTATGGCGCACAGTCGGGCGTTTCGAGCCCCAAATTTCATATAAAAATATGTACATGAAAAAAGAATAAGGAGGTATTGTTAATTTTTATATAACTAGTTTCGAAACTTGTGTGTTGCACGATTTATTTAATCATCGATATTTATAAAATTAACATATATATAGTTAGATTAATAAAATTTCTTGTTCATCGCTTAGTGTCTCCATCAATATTTATAAATTTAACATATATAAAGTTCATGAAATTAAATTGATGTGTAGACAGTTTATTAATATTTTTCGTCAAATTGTTAACTAAAGGTATCCACAAAGTTAGGAGTGTGACACGTGTCACTTTACGGATGCTTTAAATTTTGGAACAAAAACCATGAATCAAAATTAAGTATAGAAATGCCCCAAAAGTACGTCCTTTTGATAAAAAAAAAAAAAAAAGTTTGTGTTTTAACATCATTTATCAAAACAACATAGTTTTGGGGCTCTTTTATATACAATTAGTTAAAGTGTAACACTATAATGGTTTTTCCCGTAAATGTAGATTTCATTATATAAACCTCTCATTCATATGATTTAAATGTTCAAAATAGTTATGACGGTCCAAATCTCCTAAGTAATTCATGTTGACCCAAGAATCCGTGGATTGATTTTGATGATGTCAAACTTGTAATAATAATATATTTTTCTATGAAGTTTATTTCTATTTTCAGGATATTTATTACAAGATAATATACGTTGAGAAATTGTTCAAGACTAGTGTTCTAGGAGGTTTGTTTGTTCTCTTTCTTGCCTTAGAATAAGAAAGGTTGAAGGCTTGTTTATTCTCTTTCTCGCCTTATAATAAAAAAGATTGGAGGTTTGTTTGTTCACTTTCTTGCCTTAGAAGAAGAAACGTTGAAGTTGTAAGGATTACTTGTTCCTGAACTCGTAAAAGGAACTGTATTATAATGCTATTTCAAGGCAGTAGTGGGTTATGCTTGACAGAGTGGACGTAACTTTAAGCTAAAGTAAACCACTATAAATCATTTACGTTCTTTATTTTTCTTCTCTTGTTCATACTGGTTTTGGATTGCTTGCTTAAACTGCATTATTCAAATCATTGTTTAAACTGTTCAAACTAATTTATTTGTGTTTAAATTATTATTTTACATTTCACATCTAACCATTAGTGATTATAAAAGCTTATTAAGGAATGATTTTCAAAAAATATCCTATTCATCCCCTCTAAATTGTTCAACAATTCACAATATAATTGGAAACCTAACGCATAACAAAAGAAATTATATGAGAATTAGCATACGCATACCCCGTTATTGTTTTCCGGTCCATTCGTTCAGTGAGAAACACTTTCGCCCTACGTAATTTACTTTTTCATAATGTAAATGCTGGAGTACCTTTGGGGATGGAGTGGTCGGTGAATTTCAAGAAACACTGGTCGTACCAACCGATCGCGCCCTTCTCGCGAGGGCAGAGCTCCATGAGTCCTCTAACGGAGGCGTTGACGCAGCTCCGGCACTGGTCGGTGGCGACGTCGCCTCTGCAGAGGGAAATCACCCCGACCTCATCCGGGTTTCGGCCGACGGACGAGCTGAAAAAGCCGCCCACGGAGGCGTTGGAGGTGAGGGAGGAGAGGAGGAGGTTGAGGTTCGTCCGGTAGGTGCTGTTGTCTGTGAACTTCCCGTCCTGAAGGCAATTGTATACGTCGAATTCTTGGGCAATGAAAGCAGGAGTGAGGTTGAAGGCGAAGATTGAGGAGAGAAAGATGAACAGTGGTTTCGTGGGAGACATCGTTGGAAACTGGTGGGAAGAGTTGCTGCTTCCAGTGAGTGTGAGTTGCTAGCTTATATTTTTGCGAGTGCATTCTTCGCTGGAAAATTCATATGACCCCACTTTTCTAATTTGACGGTGGTGGCGAAGAGAGAGAGAGAGGAGATTGAGTCACCCGTGAGTGGGGCGACGACCTTCGAGTCGTTCTTCCACAACTGGAAACTTCCGGTTCAGGCAGGGTAGTTGACCAGCTTGACTTGCTAGTCCTGTACGCACCAACTTCTTCGAGCTTTTTCTTTTTCTTCCCGTAGCATAAAAAAAAAAATGAATTTCCCAATATACACTATCTTTTTAGGGAATTCTTTATCTACCTTACCTTTTGAAAATTACGATTGACAATCGCATTTTCTCTCTCTTCCCATCTGATAAGGCTGATTGGTGCGTCAAGACTCGGAAACATAAAAACACGATTGTCTTCCGCATTTTCCTTCTTTTTTCTGAATTTCTATAATGACCAAGAGAGGACATGTGTCATGTCCCCAATAAAAACACGGTTGCCATCCACGTTTTTTTTAAAAAAAATTTCTATTCTGACCAAGAGAGGACACATGTCATGTCTCCAATAAAAACGCAGTTGTCCTCCACATTTTCTTTTTTTTTTTAATTTCCCTGCGACAGAAAACGAACGCATGTCGTTCTCCCATTAAAATCATGGATGGCGTCCACGTTTTTATTTTTATTTTTATTTTGAATTTTGCGGTTGCAGAATGAGGACACGAGTCGTGTCCTCAATGAAAACGCGGACACCATCCACATTTTCACTTTATACGCACAAACCCACCAGCACAATTGCACAGTGGAAATTGCAGACGCCGTCCTCGATTCTAGCCCCTATGCACCCCCGCGACCCCTCATTCCCCAGTTCTCCCTCACTGTAGACAAACCGCCTCCCCCACACCCCCGCCTCCATCACCCGCTGCCCGCTGCCTGCCACCCACGGCCCTTCAACGTCGAGCACACCTTGATTTCTCCGGCGGTGGTACTCCGGCGCTCTATACTCACAGTTCTGAGGTGCGATTTTAGATCCACTATTCCCCCCCCCCCCCCCAACCCCCCACCCCCTGCCGCCTACCGGCATCACACCACACGTTGAAGTCTTCGGCGATTCACAGCGGTCTCCTCACTCGTTGTAATACCCCTAAATTTCCAGTTAATCTTAATTTGAAATAAATGGTAAATATGAGATTGATAAGTGGCTGTGTAGACAAATGACACGTGTACGTTACACTAGAATTATATGTTGTATATAATCTAAACATAATATAACATATAGTATAATGCAATATAATATTATATATATATATATATAAGTGCAGGACGTGTGTGTATGGGGCCGAGCTTAGTGGCAAGCACTAAGTTTGCCAGTGTGTTGTAAAAAAGGAGGGAGGATGCCTATCTATATTTATTATATATATATATATATATATATATATATATAATATAATATAATATAAACTTTATTAACTTTGAGAGAGAAAGAGACTTATTGCACGCTGAGAGGAAAAAAAAAAAGAAAGGCGGAGGGAGCCGAGAGTCGCGCGGAGGAGGAAGAAAGAAGAGAAAAAAAAAAAAAAAGAAACGTCGAGCTGCCGAGGGAAAAAAAAAGGAAAGGATAAATCTCGACCCTATAATCAATCCAGGTAAGGCTAATCTATTTTTTTGTAAGCGTAATCTAGTCCTTATAAGGGAAATTTTATTCCTATGCTTGAGATTCTTTCGTTTCAAGGAATTTCAATCCTTTAATTGAAATAGTTTGATTACTGTTGATTTTAGTTGAATCTGTTGATATTTGAGCCATATTTGTTGTTTCGGGCATTTTCTAATATGTCTGTATTGATTTGTTCATCCGATTTGTGGTTGTATCTATTATTTGAACCTGAACCGTTGATTTGGCTGTGAGGGGGAATAACCGTTTGAACCCACTAACCCACTTATTGTTATCATAATTGTTTGAGGTCCTAAACATTGATTTGAATGTGGTTGGACCTATTTATTCTGTCCCACTTGTTATATGGGATGTTGAACGTTGCGCTTGAACCTGTTGACTAAAATGAATACCGCGAAAGCGGGAACGGGAGACCCTGTGCTTAGGTTAGTGCACGTATGAGCCGTAATGGCTGGTTGACGGGCCTCGATACGTTGAGTAGACCCTGTGCTTGGGTTAATGCACAAAAGTTAAACCCCGTGTCTGGGTTTGAATAGACGCACTGTTCATGACCTTATGGGTCTCTCAGTGGTTGATGGTTCGAGCTAAACTATGTTGAATTTGTTGTGTTTAACTTTTTTAAACATGCACCTGATTGATTATCCCTTACTGAGTGTTCATTCACACTCACCCTTGTTGGTTTGAACCTTTTTTAGGTGAGTTCCGTACGAACGTGCTGTACGAGAGTGATGGTGGTGGTGGTAAGGGTCAAAGGGGCCATTAGTAGTTAAACTTTTACGCATTTGGTCGTTTAAAACTCCCCTTGGGGTTGTGATTAATTATGTAACACAGTATTAAGTGTGTTGTTTATGGTTCCACTTTTGTGTTGATAATAGGGAAACATTTAGTAGACGATGGATGAGTGCACCCTTGTACACCTGTTGGTGTGTTAAAGGTGGGGTGTCACACTCGTAGTTCTAAGGGGCGATTTCTGAGTTCCCTCCATATTGTATTTTTTATAAGTTCTTTAAAGCATGTATTGTATTTAATTACATGTTTTGTGTGCAATTATTATTCGGTTGCACTAAACCACCATAGAAAATTATTGCCATAAAATTGGGTACAAAAATATTGTCATAATATGCTATTTGTTATTTTTGGGTTAAAACATTAGGTTATAATAAGTTCTTTATTTTATGTCCTTGTTCAAACCATGAAGCAATAGTATTTAATAACTTCTTATTTCTGTCTTGGTTGGGTGAAATATGTAAGACTAGGGTTAATAGTTAGGTTGTAATTGTTGGACTGGTTGTTATTATTGGTTGCTTAGAGCACTTAAAAATAGGTAAATTAATTGAACTCATGAATTGATGTTTACTCTGTTCAGTTTTCTCTAGTTTATTTTTGCTATTATCAATCACGGTTGACTGTACAATCTTATTGGACTATTATTCAATAATAATTGTGAATTGTTATGCATATTATTTAATAAACTATGTTATGATACAGATGGCACATCATATAGCTCCCGGCCTATTGGATGCCTCGATTCTTACATCACAGCCTGTGCATCGATCGGAGGCTGTTTGGGATGGAAGTATAGATCAACAATTAGAAGTTAGATGCAGGGATCTGATATTCAGGGGAGTTGTGGTGCCTAGTTTTCGCGTCGTCGATATGTTGCGACAATATGGCTTTTATGGTGTATATAGGTTGGGTGGCATCAAACTCGACCACGGGTTAATCACTGCATTGGTCGAGCGATGGCGCGAGGGGACACATACCTTTCATATGCCGATTGGAAAGGTAACAGCCACATTATAAGATGTTGAGATCTTACTTGGTCTCCCAGTAGATGGCTAGGCCATCACGATCAGTGGTGGTGGCCCTTCGACTAAAGACGAATGGGCTAATCTGTGCGAGCAGCTGTTGGGTGTGTGTCCAAATTGTGCGGACATCCCTGAAGAGGTGACGGTGAAAATATCTTAGTTAGTTGAGTGGCTCGGTGCCACCCTCCCAGATGATGCCACTGCTAAGCAGGTTGCATCCCATACGAGAGCGTACATCCTCATGCTTTTTGCTGGAGTTCTTTTTGGCAATACATCTGGATATCAGTCGAGCCTTCTTTTATTGCCTCTGTTAGCCAACCTAGATCCTGTCCATACTTATAGTTGGGGTGGGGCATGCTTGGCAACCCTATATCGCTGGCTTTGTCACTACTCCTGACATACGGCGCACCAGATTACAGGGCCCATGATACTGCTACAAGTACTCGTATCTGTTCTATTCCAATTTCGTACAATAGGTCATTATTTTACATCGTAATGTAACACCCTTAATTCTATGGATCTGATAATTACAGTTGTGGGCGTGGGAGCGTTTCGCTCGTGTGTAACCCATGAGGAGACCGTATTCACCGGAGGTTCTCGAGAACCTCCCACCACCTCCACTCGGCGCCAGGTATGTGCAACCATAGTGCATATACTCACTCAATGTGATATGTCAACTATAACTAAATAAACTAATATCTGTCTTTTCAACTATGCACAGTTGGGCTGGCCCTTTTGCTCGAGACGACCTCCACGCACGTTTTTGTCGTATATCGCTTCCGATTCGACATTATGGACTAGGATGATTTTTTGTGGTAGCCGTACCAGAATACCCCGCTCCCAGATTATTGTTTCGCCGGATTTGGCATATGGGCCACGGAGGTTCCTTTGTTATGCCTCGACATTGTTGAGTGGTACCTCCCCTCCCATGTTCTTCGATAGTTTGGTTTCCGGCAGCCCATAGTATGGGAGGTTGATAACAAAAGATCACTGCACCACCTCATTTTACAAGGATTAGGTCACATCGATTGGCCAAGGAAATGGGCTTCCTATATCGCACTTTGGGATTACCGCCGTGAGTTCCTACAGGCCGGGGTCGCCCCACATGGCCGGATGCATAGCGATGATCCGTACCTCACATGGTACTACACCATCACTCGTCAGCTAGTACATAATCCTTCATTGAATTTGGGCCACGCCCATTGCGATCGTGACGCCCGACAAGGTCGGCACGAATGATATGCAATCATCGCAGAGATCCCCCCAACCACATCGAAAATGGCAGCGACGTAAATGTTTCACTGGGGGTTCGTTGTGTTGATCAAGTGGAGGACCACTTATTTGAGAACATGTAATTATGTAGTTGTATGACGTATGAGCACTTTGATGTAAATACCGTATTCATCGTGTCATTAGAAAACTGTAATGACATACGTAATAGCTACTCCCAAACTATGCAGCACACGTAAATCACATTATCACTCCATCCATCTCGTTCCTGATTCGCCTAGATGTACATCTACCGCGCTTCATTCTCTTCCATCGGTCGTCAGGTAAAAGGTTCTCACAAAAATGTCGCCACTTGTCAAGGTAACTGAAAGTCCAGAAGGCTTCGTCTAATAGTGGGCTGAACTTAGGAGCCTAAGATTGCGAATAGGCTTCCAACGTAAAGTACGGTAGCACACATTGATCTGGGTTAATGCCATGATGCCGACAAACCGCAATGACATGGGAGCAAGGGATTCCCGAGTCAAATTTCCCACAGCTACATTGATTCATCATTAGGTTAATGTGTTGTCTATTCCCTACCCTATGAGCGGATCCCCTAATATAAGTTGTGGTCTTTACCTGATAGATCCCTTGTTCGTGGTCAGATATAGTAACCTCATGAGCACCCGACCTGGCTGACCTGTGCCGCAAAATATTTATCACCCAACTCGTGAACGGACCGACATTGCCATTGGGACCAACCCTCCCTTGGTCCCGAGAATCGGTGAAATATTTGTTCATCTTGTAGAACGTTAACTCCATGCAAGCAGTGATTGGCAATGAACGGGGAGTTTTCAACACCCCATTTAAACACTCCACCATATTCGTTGTCAACTCCCCAAGGCGATGGCCATCGTCGTAGGACCTTGTCCACTGATCCACAGGAATATCATCCAAATACTTGTCCGCCTCGGCGTTAATTTCCTTTATTATGTCCATGTACGTTTTAAATTTCTTATTTTGCGGCATCGAACCAGCAGCCCAACACAACTTCTTTAGTAACCCACCACTAAAATGCTTTGCAAAGTTGCTCTGAACGTGTCACAAGCAGAAATGATGGTACCTATGGGTACAGTCCATCCATTGCGTGGATCACTTATTGCCGACATAATGGAGTTCGCACGATCAATGATCAGACAACAGCCAACTCGTTCCGTGGAGACCACATGTCGACGCAGTAGTCGGAGGAACCAGCCCCAATTATCGGTTGTCTCCTCATTCATGATTGCGAAGGCTAGGGGGTATACTTGTTTGTTCGCATCAGTACCCATTGCACAGAGGAGCTTACCTTTGTACTTTTCGACTAGGAAGGCCCCATCCACAGCCACTACTAGCCGATAGTGCTTCTAGCCATCGATCGATGCGTTGAACGCCTAGAAGACACTGTGAAGAGTTGCAGTGCTAGGTGCTACACTAGTGGGCCTTGCTCGGATTAAGGCAACTAACCCTAGGTTATAGTACATGACAGTTGAAAGAAACCTGGGTAGTATATTAAAGGACTCAGTCTAATCCCCAAATAATGCCGCGAGAGCCTTCTGTTTCCCATACCATGCCTTCTTGTAGGTTGGTTGATACTTGAACTCCTATCGGACATCTTCCCGTATAAGACTAACTTTGTAACTTGGCTGCAGCCGCACTTTTTCCTTAATGAGGTCAGATATCATCGCTGATAAAATGCTTCCATGATCTTGGTTCCTCCTAGGCACTTCGCAAGTATGATCCCCTCCATATCAAGTCACGATCCAACCCCCAGACTTTTTTCCTAAGTGCACTCGAAGCCTCCAGCAGCATCCTGACCTGCAACGGTTTTTGCAAATCAGAACCAATAACTCAGGATCTGAGCGCTTTGCCATAAGCTATTTGCAAATTCGGATGTGATAATACTGAACAGCGCGCTGCAATGTCTTCTTCAAGTCAAAAACCAACCCAACCCGTAGATCGTCTGTATCGGGATTAAAGGCATTCGGACAGGCCTACTCATATGTTGACGGCCATTCCTCTCCTAAAGTAAAAATTTCGGCGAGGTTGATGGAAACTAAGGGAGCTAGCATTCGGGGCGGCCTGAACGGGTTCTGAATCACTGGCATCGCTATCGTCGGATAAGGAGATGTTAACTTCCTCTTCTGGAGTGTCATTACGATCCTCAACTGGACGATCTTTAAATGACATGCTTTGAACCCTTTACTGCGTTGAGCTGCTGCTCGGATTTGCATTACATATAACTTCGTTCAACGGCTAGTAGTATTAATCGTCATAATCATCGTGCCCACCACCAGCCACATTTAAGTCGAACCTACCGTACAAATGGCTTTCCACATGATCATGTGATCCAACTACGATGAGACTGCTAGGCCCAACAGCATCTACATCTGCCATTTGCGTGTGGCTAATCCTCAACTCCGCCACCGCTTATCAACAACTGACTGTACACACCTATAGACGGCTATAGTGGGTATTGGATTGGATTAACATTTATGTAAACTTCCAACGTCATTAACGTTGGATACTGTGCAAACATTAAGAACATGTATTGAATAATTTCATCATTATACAAATGGCACAGAGAATATGTTAGCGAAACTCTCGACCCAAGCTTCACAGGGCACCTAAATACAAGACTGACTCTATATAGGCTGCGTTCAAGGGACAATAGTAAGCAAACTTGGTCAAGAAGAGATTCGAGGGTGACACTGTCGGATTAAACAAACATGATTCGTGAGTTGCCTCCCACATAACTAAGAGATTGGTGTGAATTGCCAACGATTTCTCCTCCCCAGTAACAAATCATGGGAACCATCGATGAATCCATCAGAGCTTTGAAGAATTCAAAGATAATGATTCTTCTTGCCTCACACACACAAATGGCATGGTGAATAGAAACGATTTAGGAAATAAAATCAAAGGCACCAAACTCGATTATCAAACTAAAATCGCGGATACCATCTGCGTTTTCCTCTGCGGACGCCGTCTCGTGATAATGCAGGTGGGGTATAAAGTGAAAATGCAGACACCATCCGCGTTTTCATTGATTACACGACACGTGTCCTCATTCTGCAACTGCAAAATTCAAAAACAAAAAACGCAGACGCCGTCTGTGATTTTAATGGGAGAACGACACGTGTCCACTTTCTACCCTGGGAAATTCAAAAGGAAAAATGAAAGCGCAGGACGACGACCGCGTTTTTATTGGGGACATGACATGTGTCCTCTCTTGGTCATAATGGAAATTCAAAAAATAAAAAATAAAAAAAAACATGGATGCTGTCCGTGATTTTAATGGGGGAACGACATGTGTCCGTTTTTTGTCGTGGGGAAATTCAAAAGAAAAAATGAAAGCGCGGACGACGACCGCGTTTTTATTGGGGACATGACATGTGTCCTCTCTTGGTCATAATGGAAATTCAAAAAAAAATAATAAAATAAAAACGTGGATGCTATCCGTGATTTTAATGGGGGAACGACATGTGTCCGTTTTTTGTTGTGGGGAAATTCAAAAGAAAAAGAAAAGAAAACGCAGAGAACAACCACGTTTTTATTGGGGACATGACACGTGTCCTCTCTTGGTCATTTTTGAATTTGTCCTCTCTTGATCATTATAGAAATTCAAAAAAAGAAAAAAGAAAATGCCTACAGGCAACCGCTTTTTTTATTGGAGACATGACACATGTCATCTCTTGGTCATTATAGAAATTCAAAAAAATAGAAAAGAAAACGCGGACGATAACCGCGTTTTCATGTTTTCAAGCCCTGAGGCACCAATCAGCATTGTCAAATGGGAGGAGAGAGAAAACGAAGTTACCAATTGCGATTTTCAAAAAGTAGGGTAGATAAAGAATTCCCTAAAAAGGTAGGATATATTGGAATTTTTTTTTATGCTACAGTAAGAAAAAGCTCTATTTCTTCTACTCTACGAGGGGTCGGACCTATTTCTTTTACATTAGGAGGGATTTGGCTTCTTTTCCGACATTAGATGATTCAACATATATGTAAATACATCTAATGGTTCATACACAAGTTGAACCGTCGAGCTGCTCAGTTCACCGAGATTATGTCGTATAAAGGGGTAATTAATTTCAGGATTTTAGACTCGTACAGCTTGCATTGGTTCAAGATCATTCTTGTTCTCTCTGTGCTTGCGTGCACGTGTTTAATGGTTTGTGGGTTTGTCCCACCCTAACAGTTTTAAATGTTAACAAGTGTTGGTCCGGGGCGTTGCCCGGATAGTAATTTTTTCATGCGAACCAAACTTTGAAAATTATAAGGTTGAATAAAAAGTTATAAAACGTAATTCAGTTTCATGTGAATTTGAAAAATAGTAAAGCATACTGAACATTTCAAAATAGACCCCTAATGCCCGGCTTTCATAACAATAATAACAATCAGCTCGAGGGGGCCTTATCCCTTCTCTCATTTATTCTCTTTCCAGAATTATTTTTGGTGTTAATTACGTAAATCTTAAAATGTCAGAAAATATGTTTATTTATTTTGAGTTAAAAGACATTGACGTCCCCTCATCGTTATTAAAAAGACACTGACACCCCTTCTGGTTTTCAAAGGGATACCGACACCCCTTGGTTCTTTAAATCTTGAGATCACACTCCCCAAAGTTGATTTATTTTAGAATTGCAACCTCCCAACTTGATCCCGAGGAGAATTAATTGTATACCAGCATTTATGATCTAAGTTTAAAATTTTGTTTTGGCGGGAGGTAAAGGGGTATAAAAGGAAAGCAAAAATATTTAAAAAACCCATGAGGTTTACACCATTTTAAAGTAGACTCCATTTTGTTGTCTCAATTTGTCCAATTAGACCCCCCAACTTTCAATTCATCGAAAAATTGTCCAAACCAGAGGGGATGGTTTAAATATTTCCTGCAAATGAAATAATATATGCTTCGAAATATTAACAAAGACACAAACGAATGAGGAAAAGTTATGCACCTTATGAGGAGAATTACGTATATTATAAACCTTTTTTTGATTAGAAATAACAAATTCCTTCCCACAGCTCAATATGTGGGAAAGTCTAGAACTAGATCGTATACCATCTAGGATTATTCAATTTGCTCCAAGCTTAATGGCTCCTTTAAGAAATTTAAGAAATTTCATCTTGTGTTTATGATCCCAGGATTCACAAAACATGATTCCACAATAGATGAAACCCACAATCTAAAGAACAATGCATGGCACAGCACCACTTGAGGAGTTGAAATCACTGCGTTTTGCAGCTTCTGCAGTGATGTTCTTCATTGCGACGAACGCTAGCAACTTGTCTTCGCCATTCTCGAATCGGAACCTGCAGGTCAACCCATGAATTTTAGATGCGTATAAAATATATGTAAGAGTAATATTAAGCTTACTACATTAGGGTCCACCTAGGACAACCCAAAAGAACTATGACCATTAGATTAACAATTCTACCCATCGTCTGATTATAGATGAAACTTCAAGAATTGTCAACAAAAAAACCCACTAATAAAAGTTGTGAACATTGACCATTTTGATACAACCTCATTTATAATTGGATAAACCTCAAATCCTACCAACAGGTAAGATGCGTATAGAGCTTTTAATCTACTAATGATTTGACCAGCTACGGAATCAACATCAACATATTTGGTCATAATATAATTTTCTGGGTATTCAAGTATTACATTAGCAAATAAAAAACAAAATGCAATTCTTACAGCAGGGAAGCCGCCATAATCCCCTGGCTCTTTGATGTCCTTGGTGACGCAACTATTTGCAGCAAGTCGGACCTATAATCCCAGTTTGGTCAGTATATTCTCAATTCCTAGTAAGTATCAAAAACATGCCCAAAATTAACTTAAATAAGTTAAAAAAACATTGAAGGGGAGGATGATGACATTAAAACTGAATGAAGTATAGCTATAGTTGCATTCTTCACTCAGCCAAAATAATAATAATAATAATAATAATAATAATAGTAATAGTAATAATAAGTGACCACCACACCGTTAGACACCACAATATGACAAAATGTAGTTCAGCCAACATAATATCTAGAACCATTTTTACGCCAACACACAAGAAAAAAAAAAAACAAAACAAGAAAAAAGAGAAAAGAGAGAGTGAGAGAGGAAAACAGGGGATCTTGAAACTAACATAATAGGAAATCCTTCATCAGATTTTCTTTTTCTTCTTTTTCTTTTTCCCTCCTTTGACCAGAAAACTTATCTTTACACCATAAATGTTGCATAACAAGTCTATAGAGAGTCACAAGGAATCAAGCTAAAGGAGGAATGAGCTTCTCATAGTTATGATCAAGCAATAAGACTAGTACCTTCGATACAATGGAGACATGATCT
The DNA here is from genome assembly GCA_034195605.1 of Santalum album. NCBI lineage: Eukaryota > Viridiplantae > Streptophyta > Magnoliopsida > Santalales > Santalaceae > Santalum > Santalum album. The sequence goes on from CM067261.1 coordinate 630,127, forward strand.
CGAACTGCTGCCCTACCCCCTAATACCACATAGTCTCCCATCCTGACAAAGAACAGAGCCTAATTGAAATCATTTTCAGCAACTTGAAAGCTTCATCAAATATTTCGTAGGGAGTTGGGATACATAAGTCGTTAAGTTTATACTATACATTTATCAGGAAAAAACGGACATACGTGACTGAACCAGCAATCCCAACTTGTCCACACAGCATGCAACTCTTCCCAATAGTTACATTGTGACCTATCTGGACAGTGAAGCAGACAATTGAGGATGGCTTCAACTACATATTTAGCAATTAATACAAGAAAGTTAAAACCCACCTGGACTAAATTGTCTATCTTTGAGTGATCCCCTATTACCGTATCCCTCCAACTGCATTATCCAATATCTATAATTAGTCTTTTAGCTTGGGTAGCTTGTAAGAACAAGCCCAACTTACAATTTAAAGTCAACACTGGAAGCTTCCAAAAATAGTCATAGGCACGTTTCGCACCTGCCCCTGTCAATGCATGTGTTTGCGCCTATCTCCACATGGTTACCTATTGTTGCGTTGAGCAACTGAAATCAATGACAATAATAATAAGTTAATAATAAGAATGACGAAAAAGCAACCCAAATTGATTTCCAGAAATTGGCTAAACACGTAAAGTAGGTGGATTGATTGACTTGACTTCCAGCAAATTGAACTTACAGCATGTTTTGGCTTGCAGAATGGAATAAGGAATGAAGGGAATAGTTAGTCCATGATAATAAAATAGGTAAAGACTAGCTATTCTTATGGCCATGTGGAGTGAGTATTTATTGATTGGGCCAGAATAAGGGCTGAATAAGAATAGCTGTCTCAGGCTCTAAAGTAAATCAAATGAGGTAAAAATCATTCCAAAGAAACATAATGGGAAGGGAATAACTATTACCATGAGCCAACCATGAAACTAAATCAAACAATGATTTGAAGGGTAAGCATGCCAGAATTAAATAGGAGCAAGAGAGACCACCCCCCCCCCCCCCAACCCAAAATTTTTTTTTCCTTCTAAATCAAACAAGGTAATAATCATTCCAAAGAAATAGACCAGGAAGGGAATAACTGTTACCATGAACTAAACATGACCTTAATTCAAGCATACTAGAACGTACATAGGAACAAGACAGACTTTCCTCTTTTTCTTCTTCTTTTTTCTTTTTTCTTATTTGTACTTCTGATTAGCCGAAAACAATGAATGATTTTGCGAAAGTTGCGTTGCATCAACAGTTTATGACTAAAAGTGGCAAACCAATCATTAATTAGGAAATTATGTGTTTTAGGACCATATAAAATATTATGAAGAATCTTAATAATGCAGAATGGATTTAATTTCAAACAATTCCTTAACCAGCACCACTTTTAGAAAGATACCCACATTCAACACATCGAGTGAGATCTTTCAAAAAGCGAGACAAGAAAATTTGATTTTAATTATCATTTAAAAATTCTATATGCGCAGAAAAAGAATGTAAAAGCAGCATGATGGAAAGGAAACTAAATCAAAATTTAATTTACAAATGACCAACTTGAGGTTTCTTTATCATGCTCCCATGCTCATCCACAAAAAACCCGAATCCTGTGCAAAACAAAACAGCTTCAAACTTTAGAAGATAATGGGGCAATGCCGAAAACATCAGATGGAGAACCAATTCCCTATTATTCTAGCATTTTAGTTTAAGGGGCCAAGGAAAATACTAGCATAAGAATACTAAAGGCGTAGAATTGATTCCCTAATATTTTTTGAATCATACTTTAGTCTGACAAAGTTATGGAATCTCATATGTACTTGGGGACAACAAGCTATCAATTCTGCACTTGTAACGGTGATAAGAATCAAGGAAATTAAGAATGTCTCTTTATCCATCAATACTTCAAATTATGCCAAGAAATAATAGGCCCATCAACTCTGATGCACCAGTTAAAAAGTCTAATACAATCTGGTCTTACCATCTTGACCAATGCAGACTCCACAGTGAATAACACACAAATCACCTATTGTGCAATTACTGAGTGAAACATTACACCTGGAGTAAACAAGGTAATTCTATAAGAAAAAATTAAAAATAAATAAGGAAATAGATAAATAAAATAAGGAGTGAGATAATCTGTATGCATGCAAACATAAGATGTACCAGTTTCTTAAATATGGTTGCGCTAATTCCAACATAATGTAAATTAATTTATAATATCTAAATGCTACATTACATGTACCAGTTTTCCCTGTAGGAAACAATTATCTCTACTCTTTATAACACAATCCCACACCACATTGAGACTGAAAAGATACAGTTGTTGCAGTGTGCACAAGAAACTATACCCAATTTTTGTTGATTGACCAATTGTTACAGCAGGCCCAACAATAGTTCCTGACCCAACATGAACATTGGCACACAGCACAGATTTTGGATGAACTATGGCTCCAATTTCTATGACAGCTGTAGAATCTATGCGAGCTGAATTATGGAAGGCTCCACCTCCGTTATGCCATTTCTGAAATTCCAAATGACTTTGTCCATGGCCATCCTCTAATCTTAAAATCCAGAGTATGCGAAGGCAGTTAATATCTAAAATCAGAATAACCACACACTCAAAAGTGACATAATCCATGCTACAAATGAAACGAAAAAGGCATATTGTGCATAGTTAAGGGTCCAGCAAAACAGCAAGTTAGAAGTCCAACTTAGAATTCAAGTACTAGGAAACAAGAGGGATCAGGAAAAACTAAAAAAGAAAAACAAAGAAAGAAAGAAAGAGAAGAAGAGGCTGGCAGAAGTTTAGCTCATGCTCACAATAGTATTCAAGTTTAACATATCTGTGGCTGAAAAAATATCGCCACACAAAGGAAGAGTCACATTATATTCTCAAAAGGAGATTTTTATAATAATATGTTGAAAGCATCAAGAACAGTAGTAATTTATTTACCAAAAAAAAAAAAAAAAGAATAGTAGTTAGTTATGAAGGTGGGAATGCGCAAAAGCAGAAATAAATACATGAAAACTTTTAACATCCTCGTGTTTAGTGTTATTAAATTCACGCCTAGGTGCCTCGTCTGCTTTTCCAAGACCTTGTGGCAAACGAACTAGTCCCTCCATGCTTCATAAGAAACGAAGTTAACTTCTAGCATCTTTAGAAGAATCAGAATTGTCGTTCTCTAAAATAGGAAAACAACCCATCAACCCCTAAACTGCCTAACATAAAGTGAGAACTTGGCATTGGTACCATATGCAAAGATAGATATGGGTGCAAATTAGGCCCTCTATGATTCCTGAGATTATGAAGGATACTTCTAGCATTTACAGAAGCATGGGCTTGTGAGTTTTATAAAATGAGAGAACCGCCCATCAAAGTAGGGCATTTTCTCAAACACCTAAACTGCATAACTTAGAGTGAGAGCCTTGTATTGACATCATATGCGGAGAGATAAGTGGCAAAAGCCCAATCAAGGTGGGGCATTTATACAAACACCTAAACTGCATAACGTAAGGTAAGTACTTAACAGCTGAATCATATGCAAAGATATTGGGAGTCAAATTACGGCTTTTGAGAGAAGAAGTATTGGGTTCAGCATCATTGATCGAGTACATAGAAGAAGCATGAATCTGTCGCACAGTTACAGTAGCCCCAAAGAGGAGGTGACGAATCCAAGTGCCGGGTGCCAGTGGTGCCTAATCCTATTGATAATGCCTGCCATAACCACTACACAGAGATTACAGGTCAACTCAGCATGGAGGTGCGCCGGTGGCACCGCATCTGAAATGAAAATGGACAACTAAAAATTTCGTTTGTGATTTCTTCTCACATTTCAAGATTTTCTTCTTCTTTTTTTTCTTTTCCTTTTCTCTTTTTGGCACTGAGGGTTCATCGACTAAATTGCATATTTAATGCTATATTTTGACCGGGAATGATGAATCTATCGGTCATCTTTTAATATTAAATAATTGCAACACGATCTATTTAAATAATATTTTAAATCAATGTACTTGATTGATCCTGCATGAGTGACATAGATTATAACACCTTAATTTGGGGTGGAGCCTAAAAACGTGTAATATTTATTCGATCTGGGGGCAGTTGGGCCGGTTTTGTGGGTAGACACGACCTACATTTAAATTTATTGAATGATTTTAGTATATGTAAATGTATAAATTTTGTTGCAGCTGTTATAACTAAGTTAGTTATATCACATACACACATAAAGAAAAAAATTAAAATAAAACTTAAAACAATGTTATTTTTCCTTTTTTTAATATCACAAGCCAGTGAATATTAGTTTTCCCATGTGTATATACGTAAGTATTTATGTGTGTGTCTATATATATATATATATATATCCTATTGCTAACCAAGTAAAAAATATATCCTAACCTATATAGGTAAGCAATGCCTTAATGCCCTATTTGACCATGATAGGCAAGGATTAGAAATTCAAATTGATATAGGACAACGTAACTATCAACCTAATATAATTGGTGCACTGCTTAGTATTTAGAGGGCAACAAGATAAGTAATAGGATTATATTCTATAGATCCTATTTAGTGTTTGGTGTCTACCAAGATAAGACAATATAATATTTTTTTCTACAATTTTTGACAAGAAGTTAAAAAAAAATTAGCATATTAACAAATTTGAAAATATTGGATAAATATTTCATCCAAAATTCCGAAAAAAAATTTTCTTTTCTTTTTTTTTTTTTTGAAAAAATACTAAAAGAATATTTATAGGAAACAATTGCAATAAAAAAAAATTTGGTTACATCTACAATATTCAGCACAAATAAAAAAGATTCAAATTCATACTAAAATTAAAAAGCAAATGCTTAAAATCTTATTAATTTTGAACAAGTAAATCTGTTCATTTTCAAGCAAATTTGTTGACATGCTCGCATTGTGGTCTAGTATATCTAATCATGAAAATAGAAAAATCAGTAAGAAAATTGGACAAACAAATCTTCAATTTTTTTTCTTAGAAGAAAAGACGGATCAAAAGAGACAAACATCAGAAGAAATGGATAAGAGGAGGAAGAAGAAATAGAAAAGGTTGAATTGTTGCATGTGAGAATGACATGGGTTTGGGCAATGATAAGGGAAGGAGGTAAAATGAGGATGAATTCTATTTTTTGGGGGCAATCTCTCACCTCCTTTTTTTCTTTTCTCCCTCGTGAGTTTGGTGTATCTCCCTCCTGGACTTATTTATGAGGACTCACATGAAAGATAAGATGATTAAGTTGCTAGGAGATAAGGAGGTCCAACTAGATAGCCCAATCTACTGCTGATGCTTGCACCAAACACTTAATAGGACCAGAAATGAACTAAATAATCCAATTCGGTTTTCTCCGTGTCATCAAACATGACATAAAAGTCTAGCATGGAGTGCTCGGCTTGTTTTGAAATTTAGAATCAATAAAATATTTTAAGATTGTTCACTTTTCTCCCTTAATGGAATTTCCTTTCTTACCCAGTCTTCGTGAGACATTTGGCGTCTCGGGATCCATACTAAGCTTTGAGGAGGAGGCATTAAACCTCCTTTTAAGCTTATAGCCTGATCTCTTCAGGGGTTTCCACCTCTTCTAGAGTCTATTCTTTGGTCCACTATGCTTTGCATAATGGGAAGGATCTTAGCCTTTTGAGACCCTTACCATGCATCATAAGGATGCGTGGCTTTCTCTTTTAGGGAGATTCCCTTTTCATCTTTTTCTGGGAATTCTTGGACCTGCAGCTCAAGGACCATTCTTCCCTCCCCTATATGAACTTCATCCTTAGAATTTGAAGGGGAGGCAATATCACTTCTCTTACCGAGAGAGAACAAAGCTCTAGATTCACTACTCTTACATTGCTGCAGTCAAAACGCTAATAATGGTAAGATGAACTATATTGAGGTGTTCTTTACTACTTCATGAACATAAAGAACTATATGGATCTAGTGATATGTATGGAATCCCATGGATTCACCCTCAACCAAAATAGAGCTTCATTTTCCCCTTTTCATTTACTCCATTTCTGAGTTCCTAACTCCTTTCGTTTTAGATATGGACTCCTAATAAATGGTATTCTATCCCTTTTAACATCAGATGTAAATCATCACAATCCTTGAGATTTTAAGAACCCTGAATCCATTCTTTCAAAAAGTAGATGCAGTTTTTCCAACATAAACGCATTGACTTTTACTATTATTTGCTTCGTTTAGTGATACGAGTATCTTACTATTATAAAGGCAATGTGTGTGTGTGTGTTGGGCGGGGAGGAGGAGGGTGGGTGAATAGTGCAAATCAATTGAACCACCTGCTATTAGGGTTTTCCTAGATTGCTCCTACACAAGTTTAAAATACCGCTAAAAGCACAAAATGCCCTAAAAATCCTAAATACTTTGAAAAGCAAAAAAGACCAAAATAATCATAGTACTTCCAAGAGCCTTAAAATGTCTCTTACAACTAAGCTATACTTCAAAATACTTTAAAAATCCATAAAACATTTAAATTGAAAAAATAACCCAAATGACCATAGTACCCTTGGAGTGCAAAACACCCCTAAGGTTTCAACAAGTTTAAATTGTAAAAAATACACTGAAATGACCATAAATACCGTTGAAAACACATAATGCTTAAAAACACATTGAGAACCGTGGACTAGTGTTCGGCCAAGGCTAGTTTAAAATAAAATCTTAATATTGTAAGATCAAATATAATTACTACATTGGGTGCATGTATACTTATCAGTAAAAGAAAAAAAGCATACAATTTTTAGTTGGGATTCTCAAATTTGACCTCAAGCATGCCAAGGCCTATGCTTTTATTTGGGGTTTTGCTATAGGCGTGTGAGGTTTAATTATTTTCAACTTGTAAATTGAGTACGAGGAAAGTACGCTATGTAAATATATTTTGAGCTTGAGAATCAAGTTTGGTTATATTTGACCCGTCGAACCTGCCTGATCCAACCTATTTTAAAGAGCGTGGGGAAAAATTTACAACCTATCTCAAATTTAAGGTGGTGGACCAGCTAAAAAATTGAACAAAATCAACTCACCAACCCCCTTCGCACCCCCAATTTAATTGCCATGATAGGGTTAGAATTTGTTCCAAGTTTTCATCAACTATTTGACTTGATGTATGAATTAGGGGTGTACAGAAGGGTGGATCATGTTGGATTTGGGTCATTTTCTACCAGAACCACCCTAATTTTGAGGCAAGTTAAGAATTTAACTAGCCAACTTAAGAAACGTTGGATGAGGTGGGCCAAAAAATGAAGCAAACCTGTTTTACCAAATATAAAGATTCGATCTTGCCACAATTCACATAGATACTAAAGGGCTAAATTTTCTCAATCCAATCCAACCACAACTAACATAATAAAGTAACTCAATTCAATAACAATTAATATACTAAATTAACACACACACATATATATAGATGTACATATATATATATATACATACACACATATACATATATATATATATATATACATATATATATATATACATATACACATATACATATATATATATATACACATACACATATACATATATATATGTATATGTATATACACATATACATACATATATATACATACATATACATACATACATACATATATATATATATATATATACATAAATATACACACACACACACAAATATATATATATATATAAACACGTATATGTATACTAATTCTTGTTTTTGTTTTTTGCTTTTTATTTTTTAATCTTAAGTTCGGTAGGCCAAGTCAAATGTCTCAAAAATAATTTCACCAGCAAACCTGACCCACCCGTTTCAAAACTAATTAGTCAACTTGCTTTGCATGAAGTGGTTTATTACCTTTTCGATTTTTCAGGTGGGTCAATTTGAACCAGTATAAAGGTGAGAGTGAGCCAAAAAAAAAAAAGTCTTAGATTTGTCTTCTAATCCAAGCTTTACTTATTGCCCCCATAGATCACAGTTGAAACTTTAACGTTAACTCTCCTTCCTTTTTCCTCAAAGCGCATTCATTAACTCTTTCCCTTAACGCCTTTCCCTCTTCATCTTTCTTCTTTTCCCTCCGACCAAACACCATGTCACCATTTTCTCTCTCTTTCTCTCTGTTTCCGGGAAAGAACAAAAAACCCAGAAGAAGAAGAAAGAAAGACATAAAACATTATGCTTCTCAATTTCTCCTCCGGCAAAACTCATTACTTGATGATCCCATTGCTTCTATCTGTACTACTGCTACTACCAACCATCGCTAGTTCTCAACAATTACAGTCCCCGTTGAACAAACTCTGTTCTGCTAAATCCAACGACTCCATTTTCGGCCAATTTGAAGACAACCTCAACACATTCCTCCACGCCTCTGTTTCTTACTATGACATCGGCGCCAGCGGCTTCTACAACGCGACCGAAGGGGAATATCCCGACACAGTGTACGGCCTCCTCCTCTGCAGCGGCGGCGCCTCTCCCGCCGAATGCCGAGAATGTGGAAACACCGCGACGCAACAAATCCTGCGGGCATGCCCCTACAGCAAAGCGGCAATCATTTGGTACGATGATTGCCTGCTCCGATACTCCAACGAATCTTTCTTCTCTACGATAGAGGCGTCGCCCTTTATGTGTTCGACGAGTGTCCAAAAAGAGACGGAGCCTCCTATTTCGAATTGGGCTTTGGATGATGTGTTCCAGAGCCTTGTGTTTCAGGCCGCTTCGAGTCCTTCTCTTTATGGGATGGTTCGGGTTAAGCTATCTAAGGTTTTGGAGTTGTATGGGAGAGCGGAGTGTACTCGAGATTTGTCGAAGGGGGATTGCAGCGACTGCCTGCAGCAGGTTTTGGGGAATATTCCGGGATGCCGGAGACAAGGAAAGGAAGGTGGGGTTCTAACACCAAGCTGTAATGTAAGGTATGAGTTGTTTAGGGTCGGCGGTGAAGCTGTATCGCCTGCTCCAGCCAAATCCAACGTGAGAAGAACTACTGATGTCAGTAAGTTTACCAACTTTTTCTGCGTTTCTCTGTGTTCTGTTCTCCTGTTTTCTGAAACTAAGTCTTTTGAACTGAGATTTGCTTTAGCATACAAAATGGAAAGAAAACTTGGTTTGAGGTTCAAAGTTAATGTTAATATTGTCAAATGCAGTTCCTCTAGATTTCGCCTGGTAAAATTCTGTGTAGAACTCCGTTCAAGGATGTGAGATGCAATCTGAATCTTTAAAAACTAATTGCACTTGTTGATTTTAATACACTTTAATGATGCGTAGGGTACTAATCTAAACGGTGAAAAATTAGAGATATTGCCGTAATGATCTAAGGTTTTTCAACCATCACCCCACGCCCAAATTATATGAAAATTGAGAGAGAAGTGATCAATTTTAATCTTCCAGAGAAATTCGTCTGTGCCTTAATGGATATTGAGTTTGTGTGGGAAATTGTACTAATATCTGAGCCTGAATAAATAAAATCCTGTTCTGTAGTGTTGTTGGAGATACAACAGTTTTTATGATCATGAATTTAATAATGATACACAAGGGAAACCATTGCTTTGAAGGACGTCGAAAATGGATAATATCGGCAGTTATGATCGGCATTCCTATCATTTCAGCAGTTCTTTTGTTGGCAATAATCAGTTGCCTCATATACTGTGTGTGGAGAAAAAAGAGAACTGAGAAAGGTATGTAATTAGCTTAATCTGCATCAGATCAGCTTTATTTCCTTCCATATCTGCTATCTGAATTCTGATTCCTTCAGACCACCAAAGAAATTGCCATGAAAACCAGTTATTTTACTTGGGAGGAGGAAGACTTGGCGACGACCACTTGAAGGAAAATATGCAAGAACTGAATCAAATGGAAACTGAGTTCCCTTTGATCCGCTTAGATCTTTTACATGCAGCCACTCAACGATTCTCCGATGAAAACAAGCTCGGAGAGGGTGGGTTCGGCCCAGTGTACAAGGTACTATGGTGATCAGCTCTTATCATATCATAATTGCATCAATTGTGTATAATTGAAATGTAAACTGTATGTTGTACCTCTGTTTATACAGTTGCATCAGTGCTACTAGTATAGCGCAGACTACCGGACTGCATCTTATTGTGTCTGTTCTGTAAGCTTTTCTAGTGAGACATATTTTATGCGCCTAGACTTATTGTTTGTTTCTGAGAGTTTAAGCTGCTACCAGGGTACCTTAATGGATGGTATGGAAATCGCCGTAAAGAGGCTCTCAAGAAGGTCAAGCCAAGGACTAGAGGAGTTCAAAAATGAAGTCAGTTTGATTGCAAAACTCCAGCACAGGAATCTCGTTAGGCTCATCGGTTGCTGCATAGAAGCAAACGAGTTGCTTCTCGTCTACGAATATTTGTCCAACAAAAGCTTAGACTTCTTTCTCTTCAGTTTGTTCTACATGAACTCAACTCCTTCAATAGTTTATTGAAATTGTCCAAAAAATATTGTTAACAGTAATTAATACATTGAAATTGGTTGGTTTCATATAAGATTCGGGAGGAGGAATTGAACTAGACTGGAGGCAGCGGTTTAGCATTATGAATGGAATTGCTCGGGGTCTTCTTTATCTTCACGAGGATTCTCATCATACAGTTATTCATAGAGACCTTAAAGCAAGCAATGTTTTGCTCGATCGCGAGATGAACCCAAAGATTTCAGACTTTGGAGTAGCGAGAATTTTAGGAGGAAATCAAAATGAAGCGAGTACAGATATTGTGGTTGGAACCTTGTAAGCCTATTTATCTGCCTCCACTCCTTTTTTAATTTTCCAGGTTTTCAATAGTATAATAGGTTTTATTCCAGGATTATATCCCAACTAAAATTGGATAGGGTCTTCTGGTTCTAATGGTACATTTGACTTTTGTTGCTTCCAAACAGCGGATACATGGCCCCAGAGTATGCTACACAAGGACTATTTTCCGTTAAATCTGACGTTTTCAGTTTCGGAGTGCTTGTGCTAGAGATAATAAGTGGGAAAAAGAATGGCAGATTTAACCACTCGGAAGATGGTCCAAGCCTTCTCACCCTTGTATGTTCTATACTTCCCCAGTGAATGAGTAATGAGCCATATTAATGAGTTTATTAAGGTTAGAATTGAATAAGAATGGTAATGAGAATGGAATAACAAGGGAACAAGAATCGGAATGAGGGAATGACCAATCCAAGGAAATGATCATTCCGTAGCTGTTTATGTATCAAAAGGCAGATTGTAAATCCGTATTTCTCATTTCTAATTCCCATTCCCATTACCATAATTCAAACTCATCAAAACTTCTTAACTAGCTTAAAATTGTGTATTATCGCAGGCGTGGAAATTGTGGTCTGGTGGCAGAGGGTTGGACCTGATAGATCCTTTATTAGAACAGTCATGTGTTGAAACTGAAGTGTTGAAATGCCTGCACATTGGATTATTATGCGTGCAGAAAGATCCAACAGATCGACCCAACATGTCTTTTGTAGTTGTTATGTTGGGAAGCAATGCGTTAACTGCGCTTCCTCGGCCAATAGAGCCCGAATTTTATGTTGACATGGTAGATTGTCAAGATACGGTTCCATATTCACCAAAGCACAAAAAAGGGGAAAAGGCTGTGGATGAGGTAATTCTTTTGAATGCTTCCCTGTCATAACCATTTTCTGAAGTTGTTTGTTTCTCCCCTTTTCGAAAGGTTTTAGAGTTTCTTCATTGTTCTTACTTTCTTCCATCTATTTTACAGGAGATCTATTTATAGAATGTATGCCAGAATCCTCCCCACTATGGCATAGTCGGACACTCCGAACACAGTAGTGTTATGAACATAGTTGATGAAAGAGGACTTACAGAGGTTATGGCTGTTATATTATATCTGAAGAGAAATGATTTGTTTTGTTCACAGTTTTTCTTCACAGACTCAATTGCAGTCCATATAACATAGGATTTTTTTTTTTTTTTTTTTTATAGTTGAATTGTGGGAAATCAGCTTCATGACAAGTTTCCTTTTTGTGTAGATGGAGAAGTTGTATAATTGACATTTGTTGGTACAATTTGTAAAATTTATTATTCGGGGAGGCTGAAGTTATGACTTGTGGAGATAATAAGCTAATATGATGTTGGAGGCTGTTCGTTAAAACTGAATGTTGAATATTGAAGAATTACAGCTCCCGAAAGCTTAAAGGTGCTGAATTTAATATACGATAAATGATTTGATATTTAAATGCTGAATTTTCTTAAACCATCCGATCAGCTTAAATATCTTCATATGAAAGTTATTGAGTTTACAATTTTAGCCCTTCATGTTGTTATCATTATATATATAGCCATATGACGTGCTACGCATGTGTTCAACGGCTTTTAATTAGTGAAAAATAGTTGAAGAAATTTATGTGTAGGACTATTAATAGTTTTATATTATTAATTTTGGAAAATGTGAGAGAAACGGTTCTAAAAAGTGGAGAAATTTTGAAAAGTTAGCTATACATGAAATTTAAATTTTAAAGCAGTTAGTTGTATTTGAAATTTAAATTTTAAATTTTAAATTTTAATTTTTATCCCTTATTCTCATTTAACTTATAATGACTCTTGAAGGAACCAAATTGTCCTACGCCTTTACAAAAGTATATTTTTGTCCAATTGCAACAATGCTCTTTCCCAACCAAAAAGAACAGGGTTCAACTCCCTCGTCCTGCAATTTTTGATCCATTTACTTTTCTTTTAAATATGCTGGATAATTTTTTTTTAAAAATAAATTAAAATAGTAGCAACTTGACTAATTCAAAAAATACCCATGTCTCCCATTCACCAACTTTTCTCACCGTAGGGTCTCTTTTCTTCTTGTGAAAATACATTAAATGCATAAACGAATGTCCTTTTTTGCCTTTTATAATCAATACACACTCGTCATCCAGTGGTGATGTGAGTGAGAAACATTTTACCCTTTTCATTTTAAACTACTATGATACCCAATTTCTTGGGTTGCACTTAAGTGGGACTTACCCGCTTACTGTCCGAGATGGGGTAGAAAATGCCTGGATCTAACCACTCTACCACTTCCTTCTTCACAACCTCATGCATATTAGGATTTATCCATCGTTTTGCATCACGGTAAGGTTTAGCTCCCTCCTCACAATAGATGCGATGTATGCAAACATAAGGATTTATTCCCTTTAAATCTAACTAACCACTGATGGCAGCCTTATGTTCTTTGAATACCTCAATCAATTGACTTTCCTGACTAGAAGTTAATCCCAAAGCTATTATAACTGGCAATGCCTCAGCTGACTCTAAAAAGGCATACTTCAAAGAATCGGGAAGAGGTTTTAGGTCAAGTCTAGGGAGTAACTTAAAAGAACTTGGTTGTGGTGCCTCCGCAAGCATCGGAAGAGGGTTAAATCGAACTGTCCACGGTGGACTACTTGCAGTAGGTGGTGAATCGAGTAGGGCATTCATTTCCTCCACATACAAGTCAACATTAAAATCATCTGTCCTAAAGTGAGTCAATCATTTTTGTAGTGGATCACTTGTCAAAATCCCCTCCCAAAAACCCTAAGGTTTTGCTTATATAGTGGAGGGGAAGCCCAAAGGGGGAGGATGCGATGCCATATTCTCCTTGGGCCTTGGGCCCATCATTTCCAATCGCTAGGGAAATCCCTAGAGGGGCGCCACATGCCACTAGGGTAGCATAGTGGAGCCATAGGTTCAAGGTAGTAAGACTTTCCTTAACTGGAAGGAAAGCATGAGGAAGTCTTCAATGGGTTATAGGCCCAAAAGGTGATTTCTTGAAGGAAATTAGCCATAAGCTTAAGTGGACAAGCCACAAGAAAGGGCTACTCCTTCGGAAATGAGCCATGGGCTCTAAGAGTTGGGTTGTCCCCTTAGGGACTGGGCCGTAGCCTTGAAAACATAGGTCCATAGGCCTCACTCGAAAACATAATCCCTTAGGGACTGAGTCATAGGTCTGGCGAAATTATGACCCTTCGTTGACTTGGCCAATGAGAATTTAAAATAATACCCCTTACGGGTTGAGCCTTAGACTCCGGAATATTACAACTCTTTATTGACTTGGTCAACAAAAGCTTAAAATATTATCCCTTGAGGGTTGAGTCATATGCTCGGGAATATGGGTCCGTAAGCCCTAAAGAAGGTGTATTCCCCTTGGGAATTGAGCCGTAGGCTTGAGCACATAATTATCCTCTATTGGCTTGGTCAACGAAAGTTCAAATATTTGTTAAATGTGATTAGAATGTTAATTTTCCCCTTAGGGGCACGAAAAACAATGTCAACAAGTGAAAAAAATTGATCCCTCTCCCACTCTATTAGCTTGCATGTGATATTTCTCTAACAATCCATGACATAAAATGCTATTGTTAGAAGGGATGGGATGAATCTGGATCACCCCAAGCATAAAATGATAAGATATTGTCGTTGAAACCAAACACACGTACGTGCCCCGTGTGCCGTGCATGTAGGTTAGATATTGCCAATTCTTTAGCGAGTTGACTTATCTGTTAACCTAGGAACTTGTATGATAAGAATCCTAGTTCAATTCTAACATGCACTTAACCTAAATAAATACAGTTATAGATCTAGTATTAAATAATGACTTGAATGATAACTTCATTCAATTAGGCTCATAGCGTAGTTCTCTCTTTCTCTCTATTCCTTTGTTCTTCATAAACACATCTAAGGGTTTAGTGAGTGATCTTTATGTCTCAATTTGGTTATTGCTGATCCGATACCAACTAACGAGGATTCACGCATGGGACGCTTTCGCTTTATCGTCAAAGTAATCAGACCTACACCATTCTGTAAATCATTTATGTATTTAATGATGCATGTATATATCTGATATATATATATATATATATATATATATATATATTTATATATCTGATTTGCTAATTATGGTATTAGAGCCAAATCAGTAATTTGTTATCAATTATTAATTAGATTTGTTAAATCCATTGTTTCAGTGCACCTTGTGGATCTAATTGGGGCTACCTAGGTTTAATTTCTATGATGTAATCTGTAAATTCATAAATCTATGTCTCTAATTTGAGATCCGTGATTGCGAAAATTAGATCTTATTGGAGGCAATGCATCTACCAAGCGTAAACCACTGCATTTTTTTTTTTGGGTGAAGTTGTAGATGCACGGCATTGTTGAGGAAGAAAATAGGGTTTTTTTTTTTTTTTTTTTTTTTTTTTAACGTACTGAAGCCGTGAAGCCGCAGGGTTGAAAGAAAAAAAAGAAAAAAAAAAGGACTTTTGACTTTTTTTCCATGGAGTTGCGTATCAACTCAAGGAGACCCTTTTGGTTTCGGTTTTATTATTATTTTAATAATAAAATCAAAACAAAAGTTTTTAGAAAAGAAAGGATAAAGTTTTTCGTTTCCAGTGAAAGATGCCGCGCCATGGAAAAAAATTTTTTGTGACGTTTCTTCATTGTACTTTGTTCTTCTTGGTTCTCTGGCACCCGCTAATTTAATCCTATCTTAGTAGGGGTGTGTATAATTAATAAATTCTTAAATTTTCTAAAAAATTTTTCGATGGTCGGGAAATTTGGTTGAAGATCGAAAATTTTTTAAAATAATTCGGTGTTCGGAAATTAGGTCGGGAATTTTTTTTAAAATTTGGAAATACCCGAATTTCCCTAAATATAAAGTTTTTTCTTTGTTTTTAGATTTTTATTTAATTCCCTCTCCATCCACCTCATTTTCTCCTCATTTGGGAAATTTGGTCGGGCAATGAATTTTCCAAATTTTTGATCAGAAAATTTCGATTGAATCAGGAAATATTTTAATTTAGCCGGGAATCGGAATAAAAATTAAAATTCGAGAGATGAAAATTCGGTTGGGAAGTTCCCAAATTTTCTGAATGAATACCCCTATATATTGGTAGCATAAATGTGGATAGTCAAATATGAGTTCGTTTATTGGTCAATTATTCTATTTGTTTTTTTGCAGGGACTGTTAGGAAGAGCAATTAAATATTTTAATTTTAAATATTTATTGTTTTAACTTTTTTTTGCTGAGATTAAATTAAAATTGCTAGGGTCCTACGAATACCTAAATTATTAACCAACGAACCTCTATTTGTAGGATAAAATTATCAAGAATTGCTATGCAGTTTATTGGCAAATTATTTGCGTGTGTAGGGATCCCAAGGGGTTAGATGCCCTGGGACACAATTGTTGTGTGTGGAATATACGGAGTATAACTATGCACTTTGAGTTGTGTCCTCTCCTAAATTTTTGTTGCAAATATAAAATATTTTATGATAATTGCTTAGTTTGGTGTATGTTTCAAATTTCATCACATTTTTTAAAATAAAGGAAAATGACCAATTTTTTCAAGAATTAGATTTGAGAACGCTATAGAGTTCATAGGATGTGATATTCAAATCCTTTTTTTTTAAATGCTTCTGGGGTTGAGCTAGTGATCATTCATTGGATATTCTAAGGTAAAAGCGCATTATGGTCTTGTGAGTTTTGGTGAGTCTCGTCGGTGTTTTAAGTGTGACACCCCCACCTTTAACCCTTGTACACCTATTAGTGAGTTAAAGGTGGGGGTGTCACACTTCATAATACTTAATCATTGGAATCAGCTCTGATTTTCTATCAGAAGTGTCATTTGAGAAGTAGGCTCCAATTTCCATATGATTTCAATATTGAGATGCAACGTCAACAAAAATATTCATCTCACGGCAAATGCAATCCACATGCCAATCATACCAATTGTAGACACCCATTTTCGTCTGGGCAATTTTGTAACCGAAAATGTTAGAAATCATTACTTCATTTGTTACAATAGGTCTTAAAAAGAAAGGAAAAATAAAATGAAAGTAAAATGAAAATAGTTATTTCCTGTAATGCATCTTTAGTTACAAACATTTCTGCTTGTTACTGCTCTTGCTACATGTTTATTAGTCTAGACCATTTCCATGTAGTTAAATTATACATTAAATTAATCACAATAGTCTTTATGTAGTTCATTGATATACTTCACAATAGGCTTTAAGACACTAACAGTTTTGTATTTACCTCTTATGTCCTTTCTTTTTCCTATACACTCATTTTCTTTTGCTAGTATTCTTTTAGCAGTTTGTAGAAATACCGGTAAGGTAAACTGCATTGAAATTACATTTGTACAATCAAAAAGGGACTTCATAATACTGAATCAATGAAATTAACTTTGATCGCTTATCAGAAAGGTCATTTGAGCTCTTGCCGGCAATTTCCACACGATTTTGAAATTGACATGCGGCATCGATAAAAATATTCATCTCACAGTAAATGCAATCCACATGCCAATCAAACCTACAAGGAAGTTTTCAAATTTTGCAACGAACGAAAAAAAGAGAAAGAAAAAGAAGAAATAGATTAAAAATAGTAAAAAGTTAAATAAAATTCAAAAAGGATAAAAAAATTATTTACTTAATTAATAATTTGTTGCCCCTTATAACTTAGTACAAATACAACCTAACTCTTGTATTGCAACACTTGATTTATCACGTCTCCACAATCAACAAGCACATACAGACTTTGACGAATAGAACAATCAAAGTATATGGATATTTCAATTTCTTTTAAAGCCCTAGGCAATGATAAAGACTTTGGTAGGAAATTAGTTTTATCTAAAAAGGTACATGTACCTTAACGAATACATTTTTGGCCGAGAAATAAAATAAAAACTTTAGATGACTTAGGCTTAGATTAAAAAAAGAATGCATTTTTCAATAACCGATATTCATTGGGTTCAGGTTGACTATATGTCATAAACATAATAGGAAATAAATAGCTAGGAGGACTGTGCAAGCAAATTGAGATCTTTTCACGTTTTAAGAAGTCATAAAACCTACAAAAGGGATTACAATCAAGGGTAGAGGCTACACTTTGAAATTTCTTTACAGCTAGAATATTTTTAGCTTTACACGATGGCGGCTAAATAAATCCAAAAGAAAATCAAAACCATGAGAATCAGGACTATCTAAATTTTGGCGTTGACGAAACACATATTTCAGTAATCTTCCAATATGTTTGACATATTCTCTGTAATCATAATCATCAAAAGAATTTGACATATTCTCTGTAATCATAATCATCAAAAGAAACACCACAAGAAGAATGCAAATAGAAACTTGCATGTAGCATTGTAATTATCATTTCTCATAAAGCACTCCTTTTCTTGTTAGGGAAGTATTCCACATTCTACTATTCCTTTTACATTTTTCTTTGTCTTTCTCATTCAAACTTGCCATTTTTTTTACTTTTTGAAATATATTTTAGCATCAATAGTTCCTACTTTTGTTTTCCCTCAACATTAAGTATCTTTAGCCATTAATGATTGCATAAAAAAATGGAAATAAAATATACCATGACCAAAGGCGAAGAGTTTTGTTTCAATTCTTATATTTGTTGATGTTCGTTATATTTTACTAGAAAATACAGAAAGAAACAAGTGTGATAAAATAATTTTTTTATGGCTTATGGAAAAAAACAATGACTTGAAAAGAATATTTTGAATACAAATTACAATGTCCCCATCCAATCGTTCCCATAGTTTGTAACCATAATGATAATCACTCAGATATTTTATAATATATACTTCTTTATTTTGAGTATAATACTATTTATATATCATTTAAGTGGCTGCGTGCCAAAATTTATAAGGTCTTGTATTATTATTCGACGAAAGTACCCCTCAAAAAGGATCATATACACTTTGCCATGTCACATTTTTGGTGTAAAGGAAAATTTTCCAAAGAAAAACAAGAAGGATATTTTTTAACACATGGTTCTGAAAATAACAAACAAGATCAGTAAGAGAAACTAAAATGAAATTCTATTAATCACAAGTACCTAAAAACACAGTAATCCCAGTTGGTAAACCTCATTGCAGACAAATAATGTCTAGATTTGCTTCCGTTCAGGAACCCTAGACGAAGAGTATGATCAACCACAAACTCATGATTGGGATGGAACTCCATTTGGAATGATCCTGTTCTTGACTCAGCAGACTATAGCTTGTGCTTTAAACTGTTAGCTTCACCAGACTAATTCAGCCTCGGGCCTCCATTTGCAATAGATGCATTATGGAACTTACTAGGCAGTAATTGGGTTCCATTATACGCACCAATCTTTACTCCATAATTGACGATTTAGAGCGATTTGGAGAGCATCAGTCTGTACATTGGGGCTCCACGGTCAATAACATGCTGCTCCCAATCTGAGCGTACTCCGAATGGGTTTTCTTTAAGCCACCCTTCTTGATCAACTTTGGCATCATCTTGGTTCTTGGAGACAGCAAGTTTGCCCTTCCCATACTTCATAAACTGTTCTTTCATTCTCACAGAAACTGCTTCTATGTCCGATTGCAGGAAAACCTAGGGTTAAGAACGGTTAGAAGATGACCCAAATAAGGTGCAAACAAAACAAGCTCTATATGAGGGAATGTTTGGTTCACGGAATGGCAGTGGAATGTAATAAATACTCCAAGGGAATAAAATGAGTGAGTGGATAGTGTATTCTTCATTGGACTGACATGAGGCTTGAATAGAAATAGCCATTCCAAGTTTTTCCTAGGAATAGAGCTGGAACCAAAGATGAACAGCCTCAGGACGTTAATAGCAGCCCTGCTTTCTTTTTCTGAAGTGGTTTTCTTGAAACGAAAGAAAAGGCATAGATGGCTATAGTTAAAAGTGGCAAAAGGCTGCTTTTGTTATACTAGAACATGAGGGTAAAATTCTCTACAAAATGTGACATGCAATGGCAGGAAATTGATTAAAAACGGATACTCAAAACTTCATCCTGATTCAGACGGAGGTTACTAATTCCCATCAACAGGACCCACTATTTGTGATCCGGCTCTATTATTGCATCAATGAGAACTTTGTCAATAGAAAAAACTAGTGAAGGGAGATGAAGTCCTAGAGATTAGCAATCACCGAAGGTGCATTACCTTTCCGTCAGGTGCAAGAAGATCTGCCACTGCCTCAACCAATGATCTTTGAACCATTCTCCATCTGTGCTCTGGTCTATTGAAATCAGGGTTTGGGCACTGGTTGAAGAAAATGGTGGGTTAATGAATGGAATTAAAACACCCACGAATAAAAAATAAACAAGCATTATCGCCAGTATAACCATTAACGTGGGTCACTTTCAAATAAATAGGTAAGACTAGAATCAAAGCTCCCTACGAAAAGTAGTTCTTTAGAACAGCGTAAAATACTTGAATGGCCAAAGTAGTTTACAAAGGAGACAATAAATCTATTGTACGCAATTGTCAGTTACAAATGAAATAGGGTGTATCTTGATCTCAAAAGGTAGAACCCCCACCCCGAGGGCCCCCACACCTCGCCCTATCAGTGTGGAGGATGTAAACCATGGTGACTCAGCAGCCCCTATTTCAGCAGGAGGACTTTGGGCCTGGTGCCTTGTGGCAGCCAGGATTCGATCCTGAGTTCTTGATCTCACTTTTACTGCTGGGGACCAACTGAGCTGCCCACGGGGGCGAAATAGGGTGTATCTTCACTATACTTTTAATTGTTCACTATATGACGCAAAATCTGGTAAAAGTTAAACTGTAATTACAACAAAGATAGTGAGTCTGTCTCAATTAATTAAAGGCCTATGATATGCATGAGTTAGTGCCATTGGACACAACATTTTTCACTAGAAACCTAAACCAAAACGCAAACCTCATAAGCCAAAACCACAAGTCCAAGCCTCAAACCAAAACCGTTTGTTTAGGGTGGGTGCTGGAATGAAAGGATTTATTTTATAGAGTCGGGCCTGCAACACATTAACACTGGAGGCTGCTGCCCACATTGTCGAGCTGATTCATTTTCATCCGTAATCCCACATGTTACAGTACTGACTTTAATCAACAGAATTGCGCAAGCTTCAGATCAATGAGGATAACTGAATTGTAAAAGATAGATTCTCCATAAATGATAGTTATTATAATAGTTCTGTACAACCTGTATTGAAACAAGAACCAGATTTCCTGGGTAGCCGGCAATGATAGATCGAAATGTAGATGTTGCATTGGTAGCTATAAAGTATCTGACATAGAAAGTGAAAAACACAAATTTAGTAAGAAATCTCAAGAGCTTGAACAAAAACCACAGCAACAAACAAAGCCTTACTGAGGATATAAAAATTTCAAAGGTAAATACTAAAGATAACTAGAATGGCCTTACAAACTTGAAGAAGCATATAACGGCATAATTAATCTGGAAATCGCCACTCAAGGTTAAGCAAGGTGAATTTGAGACTTCATTGCAGGTTGGTTGTATAAGCACTAAAGAACTTTCCACAAGGTTATATAGATTTAGCCAGCTGATGAAAAAAGAGACATTGTACATAAATCTGAGTTAAAGTGAAATAGATCATCCAAGTGTTGCCTCATCCTGCATTCCAAATTCTAGCATTCCTAGGAACATGTTTTCTGACACCATGGTTAAAGACTCAGAATTACTTGAAACATCAGTAAGGAAAGAATAAATTTTCAACCTGAAGAAATCAATGCCTAGGGCTTACAGCCTGCTGAATATGCTCGTGGCAATATTTTTCATCTTTTAATTAACAGCATTTCTAACAACATGAAAACAATGTGTTGTAATGCCGTCTTCAAACAAAGATGCCTGCACACAAACTCCTAAGAGTTTACATCATTAAGTGTATCCCAATCTTCTGTATGTGCTAGACATTTGTTTTCGCATTGTTCAACAAAATGAATTGGGATGTTTCTTATATTTCTTTAGAAACTTCAATAATAGATGAAAGCACTGCTAAATACATGTACTAGCATCCTAGGCATTAAACTTTGAATCTCAAAGAAATGCTGAATGGATTCAGTCTGTTTATATACAATGGAAGGACAAAGAAAATAAATATTTTCAGGAACGAATGCTTTGCCATTCAATACTAAGAGAAAGAAGTACTTACACATTTCTTATGCCAGATTGATGAACAGAGCCTAAGCAACATCCTACAAGCTGGAAGTATTGTAAAAATGTGTTAAAGAACCTAGAAACTTTAAAGCTTGGGGGGGGGGGGGGGGGGGTGCTGAAATCACAGTAACCTTTTCATTCATCTCTAACCCAAGAAAATTCAAATCTGTCCTTCTATGAGCCATTCCCAGAAGAAAAAATCCATTACCTGCTTATCCAAGACAAGTCATCAATTAATTGAAGATGCCAATGCTGTTGTCCTGGTGATTGTATATCTTTAAAAATTGAAACAAATGAGAATGGTGAAAATCACAAGACCTTAAACAACAAATTAAGTTATAAAAATACATGAGTAAACGAAACAAAGGCAAGATTAATAAAATCAACCTCCGGAAAAGCTGAAACACAATAAACATATGGACACATAAAGCTGATGTTGCTGCCCTATAAGGATAAGAAGTTTGAGTCTCTAATGCAACAAATAAACAAAAAGCCAAATAAAGTTCTTATCTTTAGTATATCAGAACCAGGTTATTTGGATAAGCTTATAGCATTTCAGATCATTTGAACACATAACTAGGTTGAATAGTTGGGGCATATGCTCACACCCAAAGGCAGTTTGGTCCACAAAGAACCAACTAATTCTTTGCATGTTTCTTGGAAAAATATTTGGTGGATTCTCAAGCATTAGCTCATTAACTACACCACATTTTGAATTTAGAATTACAAGAGTTGCATAGAAAAGGCATATTTCTACAAACTCAAGTTTTGGTAAACTTGAGTCTCAAGGCCAAGAAACTTGGCAAATAATTACCAAGCCCCAAATTTATTATAAATGTTGGTCAGCCCTTTTACCCCATATATTTTAGCTTGAATTCCAATAGAACTATGTTCCTTCAAATTGTTAGCATAATACCTACTAAACCCCTGAATCATGCAGTTTCATCTTCTCCAGCTTAAATTTAAGAAAAGCTATGGGTTTTTTTCTTTTCTACCCTCCTTTTTAAGGACACCCAACAGAAGAACTTATACAACACAATAGGAAAAGAAGTACCACTTCCAATATCAACTGCCAAAGGCTTTGCAGGATTGCAGAAAGTAGCATCCCAGTCAATCTTGAACGGGAACGCCTGCACCAAAAGAAAAAAAAAAGAGAGAAGAAACTCTACAAAATCAAAATAATATAACAAAAAGAATGACTAATGATGCAAAGAACTGGTCTAATATAATCCAAGTATCCACAGCTATCTGTAGGGTCACTTGAAGGGAAAACTGCTAACAAACCATCCATTGAGAACAATGTGAATAGCAATTGTAAAATAATATGACAAAAAAGAATGAATATTAGCATTCTCCTAATGATGCAAAGAACTAGTCTAATTTAATCCAAGCATCCACAGCTATCTATTGGTCACATGAATTCATTTAGTGGGCACGTTTTGTTACGACCACTATTGCTTAATATCATTTAATACAAGGACCTTTCTATTCCATGTAAATTGTAACAAGTTTGTTATCAGACAAGCCCTGCTCGTGTTGTGCTATCTCTAACACACACCAGGAAGCCACCAATAGGGATAGAATCATGCTAGCTATTGCCTACATGGCCAACTAAAACATACAATCATACCCAACGAGCAACAAATTGTTGCAAGACCACCATAGGCATGACATCATTATCACCACCATGACCACTAGCCCATTATATATTTAAATGTCTCACCACCAATCAGTTACAAGACAACGACACCCACCATCCCTATGGTTCAGCAACCATCATCACCGATGGAAACTCCATTGTCCTAAGTTCCATCATAAGCTTACAATGTAACTAACAACACATCCTTACCTCCCTGCAATAAGCAGTACCATGCTGCCTCCATCACCTCCGCAAAATCTGTAAATGCTTTTTGTTCTAAGATAGCTATTTGCACAACAATCAACCAAATTTGTAATAAAAATTTTCCCCTAGAAGTAAATAAACAACTTCACTCACCAAAACTATATAACAAAAGTAATAATAAATTGCTTTTTCTTGACTACAAATGCACTTCTGGAGAGGTCAACAGTGCCTAGATAACATATGGGACAGTTACTTCTGCCCTAAATTATGTGGTAGAAAATAACATTTGATGGTAATCAGAAATACACTACAAGAGGAATCTCAATTTGACATTCAACATATAAAATGGAAGGACCAGACTTTTCAATCACCAAATAAAGACAAATTCCACAGCATTCATCTTTCATCAAAATGTATAAGAAGTCAAAGAATTTCTTTAACACGTTCTATGGTCTTGATTCATGAAATTCCTACAAGAATTTTCAGATTCTGCAATAAAATTAATTGAACTTTACAGAGCATACTTTATCTAGTGCCATCACCCCTGGAAGCCTTTTTCCCTTGAGAAGCTCCCACATTACTGAAGCACTCTCAACCACATTACAAGTTGAGGCGGGACTTGAAATTCTCATCATTAATTTGCATGCCATCTTCCCAAGAATGGTTATGTCACAATTATCCTGGCTAAGTTTATCAAGCATTATTGCCACCTTCGATACTCCAGTTACATCGTGATTGGACGGGCTGAATTTCACTGGACCAATCCATAAAATTTTCTGAAAAGCATCAAGAAAGGATGCATCAGATAAGTTTGAGCGAAACGGGAACAGCTAGAGTCAACTATGGCAAATAGATCAAACAAAGGAAACCTAAGAACAATATGACATTATCGGACGAGGTGTGGGTGACCTAAGATATGAAACTCAAATATCCATGCTTAAAATACTAAATGAGCCCTTTTCTTTTTCATGATTCACAACATTTATAAAATTAAAATACATCATGTAAATTTGAGCATAAATAACTAAAAATCCTTAAGAAGAAGAAGAAGAAGAAAGTTCCAGGTCTAAGTTTGGAATGGTGACTGACATAAGGATCTCAAGTTTCATGTGACAGAAACACCATCTTCAAATTCATCATATTCAAGCAATCAATGCTATAGTTTTACAATACTTTTAATAATCATAAAAAAGAAAACCCTCAAAATGTCAACAGTGTTGTATAACTTAAAAAAATTAAGCAATTCAGCTGAACTAACAGTGACGCAGAACCTATACAAATGCAAGGAAAACATAAACTTACCTTAGACTTTAAGAGCAACGGTTCTATTTCATCCAATGAATTTGGCGCAAGATCAACTGGAACCCAACCTATTATACAAATGAGTAAGGAATTTTAAACAATATTAGCATATGATAAAGTTTACAAGACACTTTACACTCAAAGAATTACAAGATATGCTAAAATAACTTTATATCATTTATTAAATGAAATGTCCCAAATCCTTGCCTGATTTACCTAATCCAGATGATCGCAGAGCCAGTTGAAAAATACAACAATATAGGTTTCATATGTAAATAACTAGTTCATAATTTCAAAAATATAGTACCTAACTGATAGTATATACATACTTTGGAAATAGAGCAGCATGATCATATATTTCACAACATTTTATAATATTATGATTTGTAAAAAGATCAAAAATAAAAAAGGATGTAAAAATATATCTTTGACCCCACCAGGAAATTGATTTTTAATTCATATTCATTGTGTTCCACATGACACAGCATACAATGAAGATACAAATACAATCTTTTATAGTTACCAAAAACCAAAGAGAAAAGCAAGGAATCAACCATTTCAAAAGAAAGAAGTGTGTCGCCTTTAAAAATTAGTTAAGTGGACCTCACCATCCAAAATACCATGGGCAGGGAGTATTTTTGATTGCCCAGGTAGACAAGTACTCATGCACAAAAACTCTTTTGGATATAGAATTGGTATATTTCTATATTGTGCAAACTGAATTAAGTTTGAAGCTTCTTTAAGTGCTCCATACTCCACCAAATTAGAAGGGACTAGCAGTCCTAGAGCATGCATTATTTGAAATGCCATCATTCCAACAAAAACCAGTCCATCGCAAATAGAAGCTAAAGATTGCAATGCTGCTGCTTTCTGCAGAAAATTACCCCCTCCAATCTGCATAAATAGCAGAAAAAAGGAACAATTAAAGAACAGTAATAACTCAATCAGAAAGTCAAAGAATTCAGAAGAGAAAGAAAATTGTTCACAGATTTAAGTAAACCAGTGTTACTTTCAAGATGACAGCAGAGGCATACAATGGTAACATATGGTTTTTTGTTGTTTTCCACCACCTTCTTTAGTTGATAAAGGCCCTCCTCAAAGTGAAACCCAGCAAGAGAGGCATAACAAAAGCGAGCAACACCAACAGTTGATGCAAGCACTCTATGAGACTGGGACAACGCATCATTAACAAAAATATCAACTCCCAGTGACACTCTTTGAGCAAACTTTGAACAGTTGGCTGATTCCTCTTTGAACTCAGAAAGATTCTCAAGAAGAAGAAGATCTCCTTTCTCAAGCTCCTTCATCTTAGATCCCATTGAAACAGAAGCGCAACTTGCTGTAACAACTTTGAGCTGGAGAACCAATGAGAGGAAATCTGATATTGAGAGAGTATAAGCCTTAGGCCAAATTTCATTGTATTGAAAAAAACATGTTCAGCTTTTACTTAGAAGCTCCATATCAGCCAAAATTTGTTTCATGCATTACTGCTGCAATGACTACAATTTTTAAAAATCAATCATCCTAGCAGCAGAAACGAACTTGCTGAAGTAAATAACTACTAAGCTGAATTTGACCACCATATTGAATTACCTAAAAGAACCAGCAAGGACATGAGTTGACGGGATTGGGTTTGACAAAACATACCTGCAACAGATTCTCCTCTAAGAAGTTCTGCTTCCAGATTTTTGCTCCAGTCACTCACTAGAATTACTTTAGCACCAGCTTCATTTAAATACCTAATGGTATGAATTGCACTGGAGACTGATGGAGATTTTGTCTCCAGTTCTTCCCAAAGTAGGATGTTAGAATCAAATCTAACCATAACAACTTTTGCAAAAAGCTCTTGCCTTGGAAATCTGTTGAGAGTTTGTACATGCAGAAAGGCATCTGATCCTTTTCCATTGAAATCAAAATTCTAAAAAAGAAACCCAATTTGGATTAACAGATATGTACATCTAGCCACTACTATAAGCAAAAATCAACATAGCCATTTTATGATTAAACAGAATAAAACTTATATAGGAAAAACAATTTGAAACACAACAACAATAATGGTTACATGCCACAGCATTGAGGGGATGAAGATCATGCTAAAAAAAATAGGTTCCATTCAAACTCAGCCGGTTAAAAAAGATTCCCAAGCCAGATACAAAAGAACTTGTTTAGAAAATGAGGCTCATATATATTATTCTTGAAACTTTAAAAATTTCTTTAAATATGTTTTATAGGGGTACGAAACTTGAGGATGAGGAGTATTATAAGACAGAAAAGGCGCAGGAAAACTCAAAAACAAAAACCAAAAACATGAAACAGGATTACATCAAAAGAACCAACTGAACCAATAAAATTATAGGTTTCTCACTACTTATGCTTTTTCCTCAGCAGATTCTGAAGTTTCTTTCTAGCCGAATACACCATATGTTTCTCAGAAATGGAAAAAAAGTAGATTGAGGAAAATTCAGCCACTATAAGGCGTATGTAATGTTAAAAACTGGAAAATTAGCCCCAAATAAAGAGTGGCAATGGAAAATTTGGTTGAGAATTAAAATAACTCACATCACTCTAAGATGCCCCAAAACATTCTATAACATGACCTTCCTGGCAAAGATTTTATTAAGAAAGAAAGAGAATGGACAGTAAAGAAGAATAAAAACTAAGAATGATTATTCCTGACCAATAAGTAAAACTACAAAAACTTGAAAACAATGCCATATTATACTAAACCTAGACTTAAAAGAAAAGATCCTAGACCAATAAATGAACTAACCAACCTAAAACGCTTTATACATTATAAATTACTTGGAAGTATAAACTGTGTTGCCTGGGAAAAAAGTAAGAGGAAAAAGAAACATCTATGAGAAAAATAATACTGCATCGCCTGTTATAAACTACTGCAACCAGAAGCACAAATTCTGGACCAACAAATATGTTGAGCAAAATTGGTTCATATCATATCAAATTAGCTCTCGATACAACATATGATCATAAGCATGTCGCCTACCTCAAAGAGTATTGATTGAAGATCCATTGAGTTTTAATCATGTTGTGTGAAATATTATACAAATTATGGGCACAACTAGGAAGGTAACTGTAACGACAAGATTGCATGAACCATTAGAAGTTCCTCTCCCAACTTCTTAACCATTCCATATTCAGTTTACTTGATAACTACTGCTAAGTCCCTAGCTTCAGCTTCAGAAAAAATTTAATGTCCTATCTTCAAATAATTTTTCCAATGAAGTCTATATCTCCAACCTGGGGTCTAATTGAATGTTTAAGCATTAGATTTTAGATCCTCTAGCAACATAGGCACTTGGAATTTCATTCAATTCCCTCGGGAAACGGAGGAATGTTGGATTTTGAGAATATTGGAATTAAAATGAATGCAGAGCACAAAAAAAAATTGACATGATAGTACCTTATACGGGTATATACCCTTCTTGACACGATCTATAACCTTCGAACCACCTACCATGATTTGAATTTGGAAGTTAAAGTCACTAACATGGGCAAATAATAAAATGCACAAAGACTTCAATTTGTTTTCAAAAAGATCACCTTGACAAGAAGATTGAACACGTCCATATGTTCCACTATATGAACATAATTTCCGCTGAAGGAACATTGAGACATTGCTGGGGCAGTAACAGAAACTCCCATTGTTTAGGAAGCAAGCCCCTTGGAATAAATTCAGGAGTATCCCCATATCCTTGGGTCTCTTCACTTAATAGGACTGCAAGCACCATCACAATTGACGACCAAATAAAAGGAAAAACTGAAAGACGTAATCCAACACACCAATAAAAATGGAACCATATCATTTGTACTACAAGCCCACTAAAATGCATCATTTGCCATTAATTGTTCCCACTTTCTCTGCAGGTGGTAAGTTGTGAAGATGAATGGGAGTGGCACCATGCCACCATCCCACCAAATCTATTCTCCCCCTAAAACTAGTAGAACTCTACATGGAAAATTAATTGTAGTATATTGGTCCAGAAACACTTCCTAGCACCATCAATCCCACAAGATTCATAAACCGCCTAGAATAAATCAGTTCTCCTCCTGCAAGAAAGGACCCATTGGATTTTCGAGCACTATATTAGAATAGATTTCTTCGTTATATTTCTTCCACAGAAATTTCCATTCATTCTCCAGACATATAACTGAGTAAATATCTCAAGGGCTAAAACTATCCACTCATTCCGTCAGTGTCTGGGCGGAATATATTAAAGAGGGGGTTTTTACAAAATAATGAATTCACCGCACTTCCTAATAGACAAAAACTGGAAACATGTAGACGGGATAAACTAACTTGAACTCAACGGATAGTGCATGCTTCGGCTCCTGTATCCAGTTTCTACAACATGTACAGGCTTGCATCATACTCGCCTCCCTGTGCATAAGAATTTCCAATTGGGATATCAATTATACAAAAATAACAGCCAGGAAAAATGCAGCACCCTACTTTTCCACAGTTTTCTCAGTAACCAAATACATATTGAATTGAAATCAAAAGAGAACGAAGGGATAGCTCCGACTAACAACGTCTCACTATTCGGTCGGAAGAAACCAGAAGTAGAAGTGAAGCCTGGGTTCAGATAATTCAAGTGACCCAAAGGGCTTTTCTAGGTTCTCAAGTTAGATAAAGTGCCACCCTGTAGGGAGTCCTGCTGGGCACCCAACCACATCAAAATTATACCTTATTTTAGAATTTTAATACCATGAATAATAAAGAATAAAAGTTAAATTACATATAGTCTTAATACTTTTATAATTAAGTTTTTTTTGCATTTCCTTTATTTCCAACTCACAATCACAAAAGAAGGATCTTTTTTAATTTTCTCTTATAAACTCTCAACCAAGTAGTATGGGAATGTAATACCTCTACAATACCTTAGAATTCTAGGTATATTTTAGCATATGCACTATCTATAATTTAATATTTAATAAATAGTATTAAATATTAGGATGTGCAATGTATTTACAGTTATGGATGATTATTGACAATTATGGATGAATGGTTTTTTTAAAATCGAAATGCAAACATCAGACAAATGGTAGTTTTGCGATAAAATTTAAAATTCGCTAAAAAAATCAGGAGAATCGATCGATGAAAACGGATGAATAAGAGAGTACATGCAGAGCGCCACATCAGTGGCCTCACTCATGTGTGTTGTGGCTTCACGTTTTTGGTGGGGGAATTTTTGTTCCCGCCACCAAACCACACCTACTATTGATTTTGTATCAATAAATTATTGCATCATTTTTTATTTTCTTTGAAGAAATTATTGATTTTGGAATTATAAATAACCCTCTTCAATTACAAAAATGTAGTGAGAAGTGAGGGGGAGACATGAGAGAAAGAAAGAGTGTAAGAGGAAGGAGAAGGAAAAGAAAAGAGGTTTCACTCACATCTTCCGCTTGAGGTAGTTTATTTAGTTTTACTTTGATGTTTCCTTTTAAGGAGAGCCTTTGACTCTCTAAGTTATGATTTTTTTTCCTCAAATCATGTTTAAAAATAGTGTTTTGAACTATAGCAAGGGGCTGGTTTTTGCTCTTTTCGCAAAAAGATTTTGTAGAACTTGTTCTTTTAACATAAAGATGTGATTTTAAGTTTTATACTTTTGAGCTTAAAAAAGGGTTTCAAACCACTTGATCTACACTTATAGAAGCAAATTAAACACTTTTTATGTTGGAGACTTTGGTTGGAAATGCACGAAAAATGGTTTATAATTTTTGTCTTTAAAAGATCACTTTAAACACAACTTGTAAATTGACTCAGAACATGATCCCGAAGACCGATTTGGACTTTGTCCATTAGAGAGACTTTGATAGAGAATTTAAAGATAGAGTTATAGGCACTAGAATCACCCCAATCAGATTTGAAATGAGCTAAAGCACCCATTTAAAATAGAAAGATAAAATTTGAAACGAACACAGGAGAGACTAAGATTTAGTTTCTTTGTTTGCAGTTGTTTCTAAACCACAATGGGCTGTGAAACTAACGTAAACCTAATTTATGACTGTAATATGTATTAAGAACATATTTTTGGCTTTGATGGCTTAATTAAACTTAATTAGGAAAATTAACCTTAGGATGAAGCACTTAGGATACATAAAGAATTATTCTTAAAGGCACATTAGGAGTTTTTGTGATGTGATTCGTGACTAGTGTGTAACTAATATGTTTTTAATTATAAATTATAGGTTGATTGTGCTCAAAATATTTCAGGGGAAGTGTAACGCCCCCCGCTCCTTAAACCTGACTGAGCCATAGGGCGTTAGAAATCAGGAATCTAAAACTCTAACATGCCGTATATATACATCAACTAGCCCAAAGTTTGGCTACAAAAGTTATACAAGAAAATTCAATGTCACCAAATACTTCACAAACACTCACAAAACTATATAATAAAACCAACTCTTTTACACGTCATCAAATCTTCCCATAATCTATAACTGTCCACATGTCATCACCTGAAATGGAAGGGTGAGCAAACAATGCCCAGTAAAGGAGTATCACCAACAATAAATAGTCAAATGAACTCAAGTGCAACCAACTAACTTATACGTTAATTAATGAAAGCAACAAAACAGCCGTGGTAAATCCACTCCTCCAAGGTCACATAGTTCTCATTGGCACACATTGCATGTTTGAAGTCACACAGTCCCATTCAACACATATCACGTGTTTGGGGTCACACAATTCAACCCATATAGCCATTTCATGACATGGCTCAAATACAAGTAGCACAAGAATTATAAATCTCAACGGAGCAACAAACTAAGACAAAAAATGGAAATAATCCAGAATAATCTTGAACCTAATCAATCGAATAACTACACATGCCAAGAGATTGAATTGACATGTGATAAAATAGTTGATCGGCAAAAATAACTATTTAATTTGACTGAAAGATTAGTAGGTGCAAAGGTAGTACTCCCTTACCTCGAGTTAATGGGTTGTACGTTGACACGAACATCTAATCCCCACATTTTTCCTTATTCTTCTCTTCTTTTATTTCTTATTTCATTTTCTTTTTCTCCCCTTTTCCTTCGGGCAAACTCATAGCCCTCCCTCACGTTTCTCATTTGTTTTCTTTTTCTATCACTACTGTATACATTTGATGTTGCCCCCTAGTTATAATATATTATATATATGATATGTTACTAGTCGACTTAGTGAGGTGACTCACTAAGTCTTCTTCCCCTCCCTGTTCCCTCCAAAATGTGTAATACATATATATACATACATATATATATATATTATATCATATATCATTTTGTGTAGGACAATACACGTTATATAATTTTAATGCAATGTACACGTGTATAATCATTACCTTTCGCATTAGCTACATGCGTAAATAAATAATCATTTGTCGTACATCCACATATTCCACTTTTCTCCATATTTTTCATCCTTCAATTATTATTGGGTTTTGTCTATATCACTTTATTACTTTAATTCTTCATTTAGCCCAAACGTTGCACCAAACTATGCATTTTTAGTCCTAATTTTACTAAACTTTCAAATTAAAAAATTAAATAAAAATTCAGGGGTATCACATTAATTGTGTTGACTTCCAATTTAAATAATTTTTTGTAGTGACATGTCACCTCTTGAAGGATACCTTAGTGATTTAATCAATCAGGACCATCTGCATGGCTATAATTATAAGGTCCAACGTATTAGGTTTGATTTTTTCTTAGAGGAAGAGGAATTATAACAACACATAACTACTAAAATTGATAAACCGAATATTGGCACTACTGAAGCTGCATTGGCGGCAAAAGCAATCTATGATGCTTGGCTCAAGGAGGATTGTCATGCAAAAATAGCCATTTTGAACTCTTTGCCTAATGATATCATAAGGGAGTTCATGGATGTGCCTTTTGCCAAAGACCCTTATGAACAAATTAAGTTGAATTATAACACTACATCACCTCTTCGCTGCTGTCAAATGGTTATGCAATTTAAATGTCATCGTAACAAGGCAAACGCCACTATGGTTGAACACCTTCGAATGATGAAGGGTATGATCTAAGAACTAATTAAGGTTGGGCATAAGATGAGTGATGAATCACAGGTTGAGGCAGTATTCACTTTGTTACTCAATGATTAGGACCATTTCTTAGCACAAAACAATTTGAGTATAGCCACTTTCGATGAACTCAAAAGGGATATTGAAATGGAGGTTAACCGTCATGAGTATAAGCATTCTACTGCAAATATTCTAGCAATAACCCTCTATGTCACTAGTGGGAAGCCTAAGGCCCTAAAGCCAAAGGCAAAGAAGTGCCTAGGAGGTGCTTACGAAGTGAAACCTGCACTTGTGATTGTGGCAAAAAGTGGTGTGAAGAATAAGCGCAGAGGTGCTAGGAAATCAAAGATAAAAATATGCTACACATCTAGGAAGGAGGCCACTTTCGCGCGGGATTGCATGCACAAGGTATTATACTCTCCTGACGCTCATGCTTTTATGATTACTCATGTGTTATCTGCTGATATAGGTCTTTCTTGGATTCTTGATATAGGGGTCACTAGGCATATAATGCGAAATCGATTAGGATACATAGACTTCTGCATAATTACTTATATATGCTCGGTGTCACACAAAATTTGGCGTTCGTAAATTATTTAGTTCCTCATGGTCTAGTTTTCAGTTTCAATAAAGAATTTGCTTCCTTTACATTAGATGATGAGATTTTTGGCTATGGTCACCTTATAAACAGTTTTTATCTTATCGATTTAATGGATGTTTCTTACTCTGTTTCGCATGATAATTCTACCTCGTGGCATGCTAGATTAAGTCACATCGGGCAAGATAGCTGACTAGACTGCCTAGAGTAGATCTTATAGGACCGTTCACCAGGTTTAATCCTCTGCTATGTGAATATTATTTAGTTAGAAAACCATTCGATAAATTGATAAGAGCCAGTCATTAGGGTTAATCCGTAGGATTATAGGACCATTCACTAGGGTTAATCCCCCACTATGTGAATATTGTTTAGTAAGAAAAACAATTAGAAAACCATTCGGTAAATCAATTAGCGCTAGTCATCCATTAGAGTTAATCCATTCAGACATTTTGTGGATCGTTCAATACTAAGGCACGTAGTGGCGCACATTACTTTATCACATTCATAGATGACTACTCTCATTATGGTTATGAAAGAAAGTCCACCTTGGCCTACATGTTCACATTAGAAAGTAGAGCTGTCTTTTGGTGTAGGAAGAAATAGTCTTGCTGTAGTACCCCTAAAATTTCATTTAATTTTAACTTGGTGATACGATAAATATAGGACTAAAAACAAATAGGCGGGTGTGATGTTTGTGTTGAAAGAAGGATTAAGATAATAGAATGATGTAGTCAGAAACCTAATGATAGTTTACGGATAGGGAATATGATGAAAAGTGGGATAAGTGAACGTACAACCTTTGAATACGTATAAATGCACATAACTTAATCTGCATACATGTACGCGCGCGCGCACACACATATGTATATATGTAAACGTGTATAGTATGATATTATATTAGGTTATGCGATACATTAAATATTTTGTTATATTAAAAGTGAGTTGAGTTGGCAAATGGGGATAGCTAGTAAGCTGAATGGCAAATCGGCAATCACCCCAGTAACCAAGAATAGTTGACAAACCGTGAAGTAAGGTTGCAAAGGCCAATTACACGTTGACTTGAAAGTTACAGAACCACTTTGTGCATTAATTAGGTAATATAGTCCCATCCTTGTCCTTCTTTCTGATCAATTGAGATGAATTATTATTTTTGTCTATTGATTTTATTGTCTCATGTTAACTCGATCTCTTGACATAAGAAGTTGGTTGATTATCTATATTCAAATTACTTCTGCTAGATTTTCATTTTGATCAGGGAATATCATTTGGTTGGAATTTGTACTTGGGTGTCAGTTGTGTTTTGAGCCATATCATGAAATGACTATTTGGGATTATGTGACCTTAAGCAGGTATGGTTTGTGTACCCAATGGGAACTGTGTGACCCCAAACAAGTGATGTGTGCCAAATGAGAATTGTGAAACCTCGACCACATGATATGTGCCAACGAAAACTATATGACCTCAAAGGAGTGGATTAGCCATGGCTGAATTTGCTTCTTTCATTTTCTGGAAAAATAATTATAGTGCAAGTTGGTTGCATATAAATTCATTTGATCATTTGTTGTCGGTAATACTCCTTTGCTGGGCAGTGTTCTCTCACCCCTACATTCCAAGTGATGACTCATAAGTGGTGGTGGATTGTGGGAAAGCTTGATGATGTGTGGAAGAGTTAGTATTGTATAGGTTTTTTCTTTTTCTTTTCTTTTTTTTTTTCCGAGAGTATCTAGTGACATGTAAGCTTTTTATATTTGTATATTTTTATAACCAAACTTTGGAATATTTGGTATATATATATATATATATATATATATGGTATTTTGGAGTTATAAGTTTGTAATTTTCAACGCTTTGAACCTCGTTTAGGCCCTAGAAGCAGGGGCATTACACTTGCATTACTCTATCTATAGAGGCTCAGTGCATTGCCTCAAGAGTTGCAGCTCAAGAGGCCATATGGTTAAGGAGATTCATTAAGCGGTTGTTGGACACTTCTAGTTCTATACGACCAGTCACACTACATAGCGATAGTACATCAGCTTTACTGTTTGTGAAGAATCACAAATACCACAGCAAAGCAAAGCACATTTAGGGTCGCTATCACTACATTAAATCACTTGCTAAAGATGGCAAGAAGATTGACATAGAGCATATTTCTACGTTGACAAGGTCGTTGATCCCTTTACGAAGCTGATCCCGTAGGTTGTGTTTTAGCAACATGTCCGTAGCATGAGTCTGCTCAGATTTTAGAGATTTTTTATGTTATTTTTCCTCTGTTTCCCATTTTGGACATCTGCTGGATATCATTTACATTTATGCTATTTAGTTTCAGTTTCTCATTTATTCTTTTTGTTACTATTTATGCTTGGTACACACTTCATATATATATACATAAGATGTGGACAATGACTTGCTATTTTATCTAACTAAACAACAAATTGGGTGCCCGATGGTGAGTCTAATTAAACTTTGAGGTCGTTACTAGGTCACGGACTTCTAAATAGGTCACCCTAGATAAGCTGGGATGAGGTCATATTAACCAAGCAAGAGCTTCATCCGAGCCTCATTGAGCCTTGTTATATAGGTGAATGTGAGGTCAATGCCAGACGTCGAGGTACGTCAGGGCAGTAGAGTCATGGGGATGGACATTTGAGCGAGCAGGCTGGTCCTTAGATCCATGTGGAGTTTTTGGTAGCACTTGTATGGGAAAGGCTAATACCACACCACGACATCCGCCTCATATCGAATGTGCTTTGCGACATTTAGTGAACAGAGAATAGTAGGATATCCCATGTTCTTTACTGTTCAGCTAGATTCTCTTTCTTTGTTCTTATACATCTTGAAGTCAAACTTCTGTGTTGCTACATTGATAGTAGTCCCAGCAATTACCATAACACAAGTGTGAGCTATAGTGGGTATTTTTGGGAATGCAGCGAAAGTAAGATGGATTGGGATAGTGGATCGGTGCAAGACTCTTGTAACACATCCTTGAGTGTGAAAGTTAATTGCTCAGGCCTTATTAATACAGCATAACTTCACATCAGGTTAGTGCCTATACATGCGAGCTGGGCTCGTGAAGGATATGTGTAACATAATTAGGTGTGATAGCAATAGACTAGAACAACGATGAGAATAATCATAATTTTATTTTACATTTCATTTGCAGCTGTGTTGCATCACTCTCACCCGTAGTGTTTGCAGTATTATTTGCACAACATATATTTATCCTTGTTGGTCACATGCCCTATTTCCCTAATATGAATTGTTTTATAGTTAATTTTAGAATGAGATTAGAAGAGATGAATAGGTTCTTGGCTGATGAATAGGTTCTTGGTTATATATGGTATTTAAGTTAATGTGTGAGTGGGAGATAAAACCAAACACACGCACATGCCATGCAAGCCACACGTGTGGGTTAGATAATGACAATCCTTTAGTGAGTTGGCTTATCTGTTAAGATAGGAACTTATCTAATAAGAATCCTAGTTTAGCTATAACATCCACTTCACCTAAATAAATACAGCCATAGATCTATTATCAAATAAGGACCTGAATGATAATCTCACTCAATGAGATTATTATATTTAAGAGTTTAAGGGGTGATCTTTGTATATCTATTTGAGCATTACTTTGATGACCTATGCCGATCTATAATTTGTTTATATATTTGATGATCCATGTATATATTTGTGATATATATATATATATATGGTTGTTTGTGTGTTTGATTTGCTAACAGTTATCTATTCAAACAGTAAGTGAGAAGTCCTTTCCTTCTCATTTCTTACACGCTTTCTTCTTTCCCTTGTTCTGACCGCCAATGGAAGTCGTCCTCCTCGTCAACATAATTGGGTGAAAGAAGAAGAAGCATCATTCATTCGGTAATCAAATCAAGGTGCAGAGAATAAGTCAAAACACTAGTACCATCCCCATAAGTTTCCTGAAAACTTGTACGAATTTTCAAAATTTTACGGCGTTCAAAGTGATAAAATTTATTCTTAATAAATAAAAAGACTGATTCCATTCATTTAGGATAGCCTTACCGTATCCTGAGCAAGGTAAGACCCGTTTCGTCTCTCATTCCCTTCTTCAATTTATGGTATAGTTTATACAATTCTTTTGGTTCAACAAATTTGTTAAAACTTTCAATCGTATAGGTGGAAACATATTACAAAAATATATGTGCATTAATTTTCAAGTGATTTTAAAATTATTATCCTATTCATCCTAAGCATAAAAAATTTTAAAATTTTTTTTTTTTTTTAAAAAGCTTTCCCTGCTACAGATAAATACGTTTTATATTTTCAAATCAGTTAAAATTTGATAGGCATATGTATTTTTACTTTGTTTCCATTTATACGGTTAAAATTTTTAAAAAATGCATTGAATCAAAAAAATAATGCAAACTGCAGCATCAATCGAGCAAGGTGTATGGGAGAGGATCCGGATCCAAGCAAGGTCTTCCTTCATTGTTCAAAATGTCAATGTTGAGCATGGGTCGCAGTGATTATAGCTGACCATGATTTTTGAAAAATAAAATCAACCGGTCCAAATTGAATCCAACCGAACTCCGATACACCACACCACGTAGTTTTGGCTAGTCTTCAAAATCAATCAAACCTTAATCAAATTTCATTATTTTCTTTTCTTTTGGTTCTTGAAGTTGTTGATTGCTTTGTAATCTTCTTTTCCTGTTACAAAACGAGAGTTATAGCCTAAAAAAGGGGAATAGGAAATTGCTTCATAATTCAATATAATGAAGACTCGAATATCAAACCTCCACAATAAAGAGGCAGGTTGCTACCAGCTGAGTTATTGCTTGCCACCTCTTTTTTGTAATATGTGAACTCTAATTATTATGTTGACTTGAAGTATAGTTTCATTTTGAAATTACCCTATTCCAACTAGATATGAATGATGTAATATATGTATTTCTAAGCATGTTTTTACATTTTTCTTTTTATTTTTTATCTTTTAGTAGTAGCTCATTATTTGAAATGAAAATTTTAAATGTAGTTACAAACAATGTTTCAAACCCGAGACTAAATCGTAAGTAACAATTTGGTCACAGTTGAAGATTTTAGAGAAACTGCATGGGACGGTGGGAGGCTCAACACACACCAAACCAAACTAAACCATGATCACCCTACTGGAACATTGATGACAACACATAAAACTTATCTATGCCACGTACCATATTAATATACCAATATAATTTTGACACATATTATCTTCCTAAGATTTGTCAACTCTTGCACCCCTGTTTAAACTCTTTCAATGCGTAGGTTTTGATAAAGCTTATCCTATATATATAAGCTTGCTTAATATCTATCTTTTCATATTTAAATTCTCCCAGTTGAATTCCTTTTTTTTTTTCCTAAACCTTAACTGATAATGCACTTTGGTGCACATCAAGAGTTGGGCATACATATATATTGCTTGGAAAGAAAAAAATCTCCACAGAGATCATACTGCGCAGAAACTGCTTAACCGATATATTCATAGCATTTTGGGTTCTCATGGCCTTTCGTGGTACTATTCACTATTTGGTTATAGTATTTTTTGCTTCCTTGTTTTTTTGCTCAACTTTGATTCACCAGGTATTTTTGGCCGTGCTTTAGCAGCATTTTGCGCTCGAAGTTTTGCTAAGAAAACTCCATATACAAAGCCACATACCCTAGAGGTTGCATACACATTGTCATACTCAGTTTTCTTCTCTTTAATATTAGGAATATATGTCACGAGAGTTACAAGCAACTCTTTTGAAATTACAAAATTTAAAAATAGATTTTTTTGAGTCTTGATATCTCAATTTTCCTTTAAACTCATTCATGTGTTTTTTAACAGACATTTTGAATACTATAATAGATGAATCGTTTCCATGCAATGCATGGGTTAAAAAGTTAGTATAAATAATAATGGACTGTGGAGCTACGGTCACGATCTGTACGATTTCATTTTACCACATGTCATACTTTATACCAATATAATTTTGACACGTGCCATTCACTTAAAATCATATTTAAATTCTCCCTCTTCTTCGATGCTTATCTTCTTTCAACACTGTCCAACCATCACTCGCAAATAGTTTTTCCACGGTCACATGACATCAGATCTAGTTTAATTATATAGCATTGGACTCATCATTCTGTGGTCTTCGATTTAAAAATGACATTAAATATTTTTCTTTTTTGTTTGGGCTCCTAATTTTTGTTCTGAGATTTAAATCACCCATAAAGTAACATGTGCCACACCTCTACTTCTAAGAATATTTTTAGCTATAAACACACACTACTATTTTAGTGAATAGGTTTTAGCTATAAAAATCCTAACAAATTATTTACACACATCAATTTGAATTCATGAACTTTACTTTCACCTCCTCCATGCTATATTATATATTTATTTATTATCTAAAATTTAAATAAATTTATTATTCAACTTCCCCGTTCCTATTTAAACTGTTTCGATGCACGATCTTGTTCTACCATTTATCTATCGAACTTTATGTATTATATAAATTTCAAATTAGAACTATTTTACTGTTAAATTGCACACACAAATTTTTGTTACTGTAATGATATATGCCAAATTTATAACTATTATTGATTGAATTATTTGTGCTTGGCATCGGTTTCAAATCTAATTTTCATAAATTTAACGGGTCAAATTGATATAATTTATTTTGAAGAAGTAAGAGAGATTTCGACCAATATAGAATAGCTTTAGCCTACCCGAGCCAAGGCGCTCCGTGGTTATTAGCACAAGGGTGGGACAGTCCTGAGGTAATTTCTTCCGCCCGGGTTGAAATTCTAGTAATCACTATTAAAAATCCTAAAATGCTTAAAATAATCAAAATATCAACGAAACAAAAAATGAAAATTGGAAGCTTAAATATAGAAAATCTCACCAGAACTTCCCCAAACACAATTTGACGAGACGTGGATGAGTCTTGGCCGTCCAAAGGATAAAATCATAAGATGTAGAATATAAAAATAAAAAGTAGTCCCGTGCTGGACCGATGCACATACTAATGATCAAGTCTTTAGTCACCTAACCCAAAATAAAAAATGAAGAGAATCAAGTCTTTGGTCAAGTGATTGCATTAGTCTTTCGTTTCCCCTTGGTCCGACCCCCAGCAGAGGAAGACCTCATCTTCAATCATTCATATTCTGCAACCAACCTGCAGAGAGGAGAGTCAATCGGTATATAGACTAGCATCATCTACGTAGCATGCGACCACTTAATCCAGTGTTTCCATGGCTTTCCTGTGGCTGACTGTTGCGTTCGTTGTCTACTTGCTGGTCCAGCACGGCGGTAGCGAAGCCGCTCCCAAATACGTCTCCGTCGACTGCGGCACCGAGCCCGGATCCCCGGCGGCCACCACCTACCAATTCAATCGTAATCGTCTCCTTTCCTCCCTCGCTTCCGACAAGAGCGGCGGCGGATTCAGAAACTCCACCTCCGGCGAGCACGGCAGGGGCGATGCCGTCTACGGCCTAGCCGTGTGCCGCGGCGACGTTGCCCCAAACGCCTGCCAAGACTGCGTCGCCATGGCCAGCCGAGAGATCGTACAGACTTGCGTGAGGGCGAGAACAGCCATAATATGGTACCACGAGTGCATGCTGCGCTACTCCGACGAGCCCTTGATCTTCTCTACCATGACCACGAGACCCAGGGCGATGACGTCGAATTTCAGGAAGGTGAGCGAGGTGAATGGCTACATGCAGTTGTTGGGGTTCACCGCGAACGAGGTCATACGGAAAGCCTCCACGAACGACCGATCTTCGCCCGCCAAGAAGTTCGCCGCCGTAAAGAGGAAGTTCACGGGGCTTCAACCGCTGTACGCACTCGCACAGTGCTTGCCGGATCTGACGTCCGAGGACTGCGAACGATGCCTGCAAGCTTCATTTGTTACGCATCGGGTTGCCGATAATCCAAGCGGTTGCGCCTGGACGCCGAGCTGTTATTTGAGGTTCGAGATGTACCAGTTCTATAACAACACCCTCGCCGCCGCTGGGGTGCGCCGTCGGCGGTTTCCTCCACCTGGCGTGACAGACCCAAGGGGTAAGTAAATTCAACAAAATTATCCTCTTCTCCTACACTAAAAATTACCCTCGACGAATCAGTGCTCGAAAGAACATCCATTACTTTGCGACGATGCCTCTAGTAGTGTTGGTTTCACATTATCCCATATTTTGATCGGCTTATGACACCTATATGATGTGGGCCACCATTACACTTGTATCTATTCCAATAGAAAGCTGCAGGGATGGGACGCATGAGCATTCCACTCCGTCGGACTACCAAAGGGCCAGTAGGCCCTGAGGTGGAAAATTGGACCATCCTCTTAACATTACTCGACTTTACCTCATTGGACACGCCACCGGCAATAATAATGACCATTACGAAAATCACGTTGCATAAATCCCCTTCATGAGTTGTTCAGCCGCATGCCTCCAAAATTTTAAAGTAATTCGAAAGTGAGAAG
The DNA here is from genome assembly GCA_034195605.1 of Santalum album. Classification (NCBI taxonomy): domain Eukaryota; kingdom Viridiplantae; phylum Streptophyta; class Magnoliopsida; order Santalales; family Santalaceae; genus Santalum; species Santalum album. The sequence continues at coordinate 672,318 of CM067261.1, forward strand.
AAGCTTTCAGACACCCACGCATCACGCACCGAGGGATGGAATTTACAAAAATTATTAGAATATAATTTTTATTCCGCTCCCTTTAAGAGCCTCGGTGCCCGTGCAGAGTTTGTATGTGGACGATAACTTTTCAATCGGTCAAATCATCAGAATCCCAAATGACTAAAATACCCTACCAAGCATATTCCTTACCTTGGCAATGTGGTTGCATATGCGGAGCGTGCGGCTTGCGACTATTTATAGAAAATTAATTATTAATTATTTAAAATACAATTGTATTTTTATCAAAACGACTTGGATCTGAGTAAATTTTTAGCTAACTTAATAAGAATTTAATTTTTTATTTTCTCTTATATCTGGGATGATCTTTTTTCTCAGTCCTGCGTGGAACTCCCACGAATGGTATAACAGACTCATTTAAAATGATAGGAAAGAGAAACTTTTATTTTTATTCTTTTTTCTAAATGTATTCCGCATTTTCTGATAATCGACTTGCTCGCGGTCTCTTATATATGCAATCCCTTCTCTCTTGAAAGAGCTTACTTTAGATGGCGTGATCTTGTGAGCAGGGTCCTCCAACAGCGGCTATGTCAACACCCGCTTGGATAACAGCACACCAGCCTTCAATGCTCACATAAGTAAGCAGTTTGTCTCTCCTTCGGAGAAAACTAGGTTAATAGGAAATGAGAATCATATTTGACAAAATTTCACCGCTTTCTTGAGGAATTGTTTTTAATGCGACGGCGTTATTTTGAGTGCTGCATTAGGAAACATGCATATAATAAGGATTTATGAGTATCACAAGATCAGCTTCTATAGAAATGTGTGGAAAGTTATATCATAAATAAAATTAACTTGGGATTGACGTGATATTGCTCCCTCCCATGCAAGTCTTTTTTTTTGTTTTTTTTTCCCGAATCGTAGCTTCACTTAAGCTAGTAAGTAGAAATATGTTTCCTTTTCCTACTTTATGTTTCCTTTCTTGTGTTATGCCTTGAAGTTTACTTTCTTTTACTTTGCGTCTGGTCCAAGCCCCGCACAACTGACCATTCCCTTCGTAGATGCAGCTAAGAACAAGATACTGACCAGAACAATTATGACTGTCGTGATTCCAATAGTTGCTTCTGTGGAGCTTCTATTGATTTGTTCCTTCATCATTCGGCGGAGTAGAGCAAAGAAGAAATATCAGGCCGCGGATAAAGAAACTGGTAAAAACAGCCTTCTTTATTATTTTTTTCTTCTTTTCTCTATCTTTTTTTTTCCTTTTTTTTCTTTTTTTTTTCCAAAAGATCAAGTCATGGTACTTACTACATCGACATACTATTGGGTTTCGCAGTTGGAAATAATATTCCTATCGTGGAATCCTTGCAATTTGATTTTGGTACAATTGAAGCTGCTACTGAGAACTTCTCTGCTAATAACGAGATTGGGAGAGGCGGGTTTGGCGCAGTGTACAAGGTATTGCTTTGTAGAGTTATACATGTGATACAGATTTCCACATAATACAAAATATCGATAAATGGGAGTTTGTTTTAAAAACTTTTGCAGGGAAAACTCTTTGGTGGACAAGAAATAGCTGTGAAGAGACTATGTAGTAGCTCCGCACAAGGTGCAAAGGAATTCAAGAATGAGGTTGAACTGGTAGCCAAACTCCAACATAGGAATCTCGTCAAGCTATTGGGATATTGCTTGGAAGGAGAAGAGAAGATACTTGTTTATGAATTAGTTCCCAACAAGAGCCTCGACTACTATATATTTGGTTTGGTCCTTTTGAACATTTTAATTTTCGTCCTCTCTTGTTCTTCTCATATGTAAATGAATATGAACACTTCATTGTTTGTAAAATGGACTTATAGATCCTGCTAAACGAGGACAGCTGGATTGGTTAAGATGTTACAAGATTATTGCTGGCATCGCACGAGGTATCCACTATCTTCATGAAGATTCTCGGTTGAAAATCATTCATCGTGATCTCAAAGCCGGCAATGTACTCTTAGATGGAGAAATGAACCCTAAAATTTCAGATTTTGGTCTCGCAAGACTTTTTAGTGCGAATCAAACTGAAGAACGGACAAATAGAATTGTTGGGACTTAGTAAGTTTTTGATCACTACATCTAGTGTCCTTCATCAGTTTGTTAAATTGATGTATAGCTCCATCCTTTTATCAGCCACATAAAACTAGTAGACTAACATTAACCACACGATTGGTTAGCGGAATGAATAAAGTTTGATATGGAATAGCCATTTTGCACATGTGTGCTCATGCACTTAGACATTATACACAAGCTCACGCATATGCACAATGGAAACATATTTGCATGCTCCTAGGGTGAAATAGATAAGGATTAGCTATGGACTCTGAGTGAGATACATAAGAAGCAGTTATGCCTAAAAGCCATGAATGCAATATGGTATCTTTACCAAATATGGATGCCTAAATTGGCCATCCTATTGCTATTTTAATGTAGTTTTGGGCATGTATTGCAGTGGTTATATGTCTCCAGAATATGCAATGCGTGGATACTTTTCAGTAAAATCCGATGTATATAGTTTTGGTGTCTTAGTTCTGGAGATTATAAGTGGCAAAAAGAATAGAAATTTCTTTCATCCGGACAGTGCAAAAGACCTCCTTGGCCATGTAAGATTTCGTTATTTTCTGCTTAAGCAGTGCAACATTATTGATGCATACAAGCCAATTGAAATTGTGGGGGAGGGCCTACTGAGCTTCAAATGAATTCAACTTTTAAATTGGTGCAGACGTGGAAGCTATGGAGGGGTGGGACGCCCTTGGAGCTGTTGGATCCAACTCTAGGCGACACTTACGCTGAAAGTGAAGTCCTTCGGTGCATACATATCAGTTTACTATGCGTTCAGGACGACGAGGCTGAGAGACCGACCATGGCCACAGTGATTCACCTGCTTCACAGTCATTCTGTTTCTCTTCCAGTGCCTAAGCGACCTGCGTTTTATATTCATAGTGGTAAAGGGTCAGACTTCAACGTAACGGAGTTGGAATTGGGGCGGTCCGGCGGGCTCACGCCTCGCTCTATAAACGAAGCTTCCATTACGGATCTTAACCCGCGATAGTGTACGTTGTAGAAGAGGTGAGATCTGAAATTAAGAAAATTTCGAACAAATAGATGCTGTTTCAAAGTTACCTTTCGTATGGTGGTGAAGGTTTCCACTGACAGAGCTCATTATGATAGATGAGAAAGGATGATTTTGAAATCCACATTTTAGGATTTTTTTTTCCTTAGGCGAACTTTTGAAAATCTATTGGGCTTCAGCATAATTATTTGTTGTGGTTGCCGTCTTATGTTTTTAGGCCTAGTTTGGATTAAAAAAAAAAAACAAAAAAGAAGTGTTTTCTGGAAAAAGTTATTTGATACAACTTTCTCAAAAAAGTACTAAAGGTGCTTCCCTTGTTACATTTTTTGGGTCAAAATGTGCTTTACAAATTTATGCCGAACACCTGAGTTTTATTTTTCTTTCAATGCCCTTTTTTGACCTAAAAGTATCAAAACGGGGACCTTGAGCTCCGATGTATTTTGAGAGGACATTGATTCGTTGCCCCAAGGGTTCGTATTATGTATTTAAACAGATACAATTGAGCATTGTGTTTTAAACCTTGTGCTGCTTCCATTTATCATCTTAGCGTGGCTTGTCACATAATCCTTTTCTTGTATTTGTCATAATACAAAGCTATCCTAGTTTGAGATTGCAATCCAGAATGGTAGTGTTGGGTGAATTGAAACATTTTTATATATAATTTTGCTTTGATTTTGGAAACATGTACATTAATTATGTGGATACTTGAGAGTAATACAGCATAATGTACTTGGTATACTTGATTCTTATGAACTCTAGCGACTTGTTTCTTGGTCTCAAATGATGGTTTGCTGATTCAAAAGGAACAAAAGCACATGTCACTTGTCGGGGTTGACCTTCAAATTTTTGATAGAATTAGGAACAATTGCCACGAACAATCTTTCGATTTGATGGAATTGATGAATGATCTCTTCTTGTACAAACTCTGTAACTAAGAGATAAAATAGAAAACTGATAAAATAATTGGACAGCCTAAGGGTGGACTAAGTCGCTCTCTTTAGACGATTCACACCTATTGCGGGTAATCCGGAGTAAGTATATCTCCGATGCATCACCGTAGGATACAAACGCTGAAAGTTTAAACGATTCTTTGATTACTCGACAAAAAATTGAACTGAACTCACTACACACGCACACTATGCCCAAGAAACTCAAGAACACCAAGAAAACTTCTCTTTGTGAGAGCAAGTTAAGAGAATAAGAGAAGGAGTGTGAGTTCTGATTTCCTCCTCACATCTCTTGGCTTTTATAGGCGTAGGAAAAGCTCCTCATAATGACAACTATAAAAATGAATTAATATTGAAATAAATTTAATAATAAATGAGAGGAAACAAAAAACATAAATGACAATGAATTCTGTAATTAAAACAAATTAAAACGTTTGTAATGAAAAATCGACATAATGACAATGAATTTTGTAATTAAAATAAATTAAAACATTTGTAATAGAAACCATTATAACTAGTAGAAATTCTTTATTTATAAAGAATTTAAGATAAATAACTCCAGCAAGTCGCTCTATATGGCTACAGGAGGCCAATGCTACCCTAAAATTTTTGGATTCCTTTTGCGTTCAAAACTTATTCAAGTATCACAGTTTCTTTCATTTATTCCCTTTCACCTAAACATGTATTTGGCCTTCTCTATAAGCACATCAAAACTATGTAATAGTGTTTTTGCTCAAATAAAAAATTTCCTAAGTTGCAAACATCTGAATAAAAATCTCAACAGTTCTAGAGGTGTTCAATTGAACAGAAAAAATCGAAAAGAAAATCAAAATTAATGTAAATCGAGCCAAGTTTGTCAATTTTTTTTATAGGTTCAGCCTCGTTTTTTTTTTTTTTTTGGTAGAAAACCGATGCAGTAGGTTCATTTGGTTGTCCATGAAATAAAACTGCATAAACCGACCGACCACACATAATTATTAGATATGTATACATATATATAGTAATAATAAAATAGTAGTATTAGAAGAATATTATGATTATTATTATTATTATTATGTATATTATTTATACATATATAATTTATATTTATTTTAAAAAATCATATAAACAGACCAACCCTTCGACTTTTTTCGGTTTTCTTTGGTTTTTCAGCTTTGGTCAATCGAATTGGTTGGTCGGTTCTTGATTTTTCTCTCCCTTTAAAAATAGTCGGTCGATCGGCTTTCGATTTTTTGAGAAAATTGTAAAAACTCAACCAATGTACACCCTTAAAGAGTTCATTCAAATAATCCACAACTAAAGTGCTTCTCCCCGCAGAAACTGATAGTCATCAGTAAATTTTGTCCCTTGACGTTTTGATCACCACAAACATTCATGGTGCTTCCATAGCGGATCATATGGAGGAAGAAGCAATGACACGTATCCACTTTACATGTGAATGGATCCAACTAGGCCAGTCCATAGGTTGGGTATTGGTCCAATTTACCCAAACCTATTTTACACCCATTAGCATAGACCAAGCTTAGACAACGGATATACAATTTAATACAAGACCAAAGCCCGTTAAACCTATTGGGTAAATGGTTTAAATCTTGACCCGTTTTCAAGACTCTAACCCCAGTTTTAATTCCTTCTAGCCTCTCGAAGTATGCAATTCCCATAATCATTTCCTTTTTCCGGAGATTGAGGCTAAAATGAAACACTTTCCTTCTGAAATATATTCCATTTTTCTCCCGCAACTAAATATGCAGCTCCAATTAAATCTCATCCCAATCTCCTTCCACTCATTCTCCATTCTCTCTCTCTCACCAGTATCTTTTGATTGCTGTTGTTTCAAGGTGTTCTCTGTTTGCTAGAGATGTGAGTAAAAGAAAACAAAATCAAGGTGCCATCTTTTATTCTTCAAATGGAAATATTTCAGACTCGGCCAAGAGAGCAAACTTTAGCCAAGTCTTCTCTTATAGTGGAAGAATCAACTGAATATTCATAAATTTCACACCGCAAATTCGTGAAAAGAGACATTGAAGCTCCTAGTTTTGGTAAACTAAATCAGAATTGGAAAACAATAATTTTAATTTAGTGGGTCTGGATCCGGGTCCATGTTTACTAAATCCAGACCCATTTTGGGTTCTAGTCCAGGTCCACTTTCTGTAAACCCAACTCTGTTTAAAGGGTTAGACTCCGATCCATCTCATTCATAGGCCTAGATCCAACTTGATCCTACTACATAAAAGCATGACACTACATGAACACACATAAAAAAACCGACTCATAGTCCAAGAAGTGAAAACATACTAATAGTAAAATTTCGAAAGATCCTCAAAATTTTTCAACCAAAAAAATAAATAGAGCAATGCTAAGTCTCCGGTTAAAGGGGGTAACAAAGGAATCTAACGCACTCATATGAGTGTAAAGGGATCCCTTTGTCGAGTTACCTAGTCTATTTGAAAGAGTAATATTATTTATATAATTTTCATACAACTTTTAAATCAAAAATATGATATGATTAAATATGTGTGATTTTTTTAAGTAATATTTTAATTAAATAATAATATAAATATATACATAATTTATAACATAATCACTATTAATTGTAAAATTATATAAAAGACTTACAAAAGAGTGTTACGTCATTTGAGAAGTATAAAAGCAGCGATGGGAATGGGTGGCTTGTGGAAAAGTGAATCAGTCCAAAGGAGAGCGACAGATGTACGGTTGGTGGGCGCAGCCCGTGGGTCCGTGAGACCGGCTATTTTACACGGGTCGAGAGAAATTTCAGCCTCGTTACATCCATTATAAGACGAAGCGGGAGGGCATACAGAAAGCATCCATGAATTGGGTCCCACTTCAGAAATTTAAACCGAGTAAATAAAACTAGCTTTGAGAAGACTGAGAACTTACTTAGTTTTTATGTAATTTATATATGCGTGCTCGTGCTTATTATCTAAATAGTAAAATATCAAGTATTAGTTTAGTTGACACTAACTTACCTCTATATTATAAAAGTTAAGAATTTGAGCTTTTATTATGTTGAATGGTGAAATAATTTCTCTTTTTATTTTTCTAGGCTTTAACATTCTTTGTAACAAAAAAAAAATCATCAAAATATTATTCTTGTTATGAATTTTTATACCATTTTTATGATAAGTGCACACCAACATAAATTACATGAAAATTTATCATATTTATACTTTTTTATGTTCTTTCAATTTATGATATTTAGATTCTCTAAATGGCAAGCAGATGACGAATGTTTCCTTTAAAGAACATGATTTCTTACTTCTTTTAACACTCCCTATTTATATCGTAGAGTTTCGGCTTGGTTATATCCAGATGATCCAATTAGATTCTTTTTTGGGTAAATAATGGTCCAATTGGACTTTTTTTTTGGTAAATAAAAATAGTCCGATTAGATTTTATTTTTCGGTGAACAATGGTCCAATTGGATTCATCTTTGTTATACCCAAAAAATCCAATAGAGCTCCAGCTTGTTAATTGGGTAGAACAGAATGTTTCCATCTAAATTAGGGAAAATAGATAAAAGAAAAAAAAAAAAAGAGAGAGCTCCAAAAGGTCTCATCTAGATTTAAGGTGGAAATGCATGTTACAGTTCCTAATAGATGGTTCTCACGTGTACACTGAAAATCTTATCCATCCATCCAATTTTAAAATGACCTTTTATAAACTAAAATATTTTGGGAAGTTTAACTACGAATAGATTAAGTAAGTTTTCAACTTAAATGAATGGTTAGGATTTTCATTGCAAGCAATCATCCAACGAGGGATACAGATTGCATTTCCCACCTAAAGGCCAGTTTGTTTCATGAAATCTGCTCGAGAATGTTATATTCCAGCATTTTGTATGACTCTAGAATGTGAGATTTCTTAAATGTCATATTCTTGAAATCTCATATTCCTGAAAAAGGGTTGAAAAGGGCGCATTAACATCATAGAGTTTAAAGGTAGGAATGTGAGATTTCAAGTGGCTGGAATATGCGCATTAAATAGAATGTCCAAACTACCTTTATTAATGAATAGCTCAAAAAATTCTCATTTAAATACATAATTCATAAAAATCAAAATAATAACAACACCAAAAATAAATATATTATTCATAATAAAGAGTTGATAAGACTACTTTTAGAAATTTATTATTATATTATATAAATTTTATTTTAAGTTAGCAAAATGTTTGAATTACATTCTTCGTTCTTCAAAATTAAAAATAAGCAAGACTTTTATTTTGGTGTTAACTTCAAAATAAATATTTCTTTTATCATGTAAATAATTTGTTATATTTTACGTTGTGAATATTTTATTTTTTTATAAAAGAATATTAATGAAAAACCTTAAGGCTCTTTGATGCTTATTTGTTCATGGACCCATGGGGATTAATTACATCCACATTTATTCTATTTTTTAATTCGAAGGAGTCACCTCATATAAATAAGTGCGTTCTATATTAAAAGGGAATGATGTGTCGCTTTTCTATTGACTGAATGTAACTCCTTTATCTCACATTTGGAATATACAAAATTTTCTCAGACTTTCAGCCTCGCATTTCCTTGTTATTTCTCTTCATTTTCTCCGATGGAAGAACTTCAGCTTCGCCTTTTTCCTTGTTACTTCCCCTCTTTCCTTCCTTTTGTTAGTTTCCAAGCAAAGCGCAGTCTCCAGGCTTACTAATTCTCCTATTACTCATGGCTCGCTTGTACAACTTACAACGTCAAAATATGATAACAGTGCACGTCTCAAAAATGGTAACAGTGCATCACCAGCCATGCAATGAATTCAATCATTCAAAAATATATGGCTGAACCCAAACGAGAGATTGATTTAATAATTACTGGAAAAATGTTAGCAGTGTAGCATAATGGGAAAAATTACCTACTATTGCATCTCATGACGGCTCTTTGATGTCGATTCAGTAAATTTTATCCATAGATTGGATGAGGATGACAAAACATCTCCAATTTTCATATAACTTTATCATGGATTGAGTTCTCACTTATATAGCAAACTAATAATGGATCAAAACCGCTTTAGTTATTTTAGATATTTAATCCCTATGAATAAGGAATTTATACATTACGAAATGATACGAAAATTGGCAGTACCCCCTTAATTTTTCAAAGTCATCTATTTTATTCGGTTAAAATTTGTAAAATAGACATCAAATAAATCTTTTTAAATACTAAAGCGATTAATTTTTTCCTGCTGTGACACGCTACAGTTCACGAAGCCCATAAATGTTTCAACGCGTCGAGGCCTGTCGTTATTTATTTTGTAAAAAAGAGACCCTGAAAAATGGGCAAATTCTAAGTCCTCATCAAAGGAAAAGGCGCTCCTTCTCCTAACTTTCCTCTAATATCCCTTTCCCAACCAACTCTCCAAACAAGGCACTAGCTTGATTCAGGACAAAATTTTCCTCCAACCCGAGCTGAGGGATTAAAGTTTAATTTATATATATATATAAAATAGAATTCTGATGACAGAATATTTAATAAAAAGGAAAATTGAAGAAATAAACAAAAAATTAAGGAGATTAGAAGTATCTTAAAAATCAGTTTATTGAAAAACAAATAAGTGGTAATCATTTTTCCCACAGTGCGAGTTTCGAAGAAAAGACAGAAAATAGAAAGACATAATAAAAGCCCAGGACTTGCAATTATCTCGCTGATCTTCATTGTTCTGACGAGCACTTTCCAATTGTGTGGCGCCCTTGGATTTGATTTTGATGATGCCAAATTCATAATACTAATATATTTTTATAAAATTTATTTTTATTTTCATGATATATATTACAAGGTAATATAGTTGGAAGATTTGAAGATCAAGATTTTGGAAGATTTGGTAGTATATTTTTCATAAATCTATTTCACAAAATATTAGATAGATATTCATGTTGCTCAAAATAAAATATTTTATTCTCTTTGACGTTTTTTTTTCAAATTTAAAAACTTTTCTTAAGTGATTATTCTTGAAAAACGAATTTTGAAAGGATTTAGGAAAGTTTATTTCTTAGAAAAATAGCCTTGACAAGATTTGAATTTATAATAACTTCCTTGATTCATGGTATTTGAATATCATTTTTGAGCAACTGTGATTATCTGATATCATTTCTTTGACTATCCAATACGTTGAGGAATGGACAGTAGTTTCACTTGTATTTGGGTAGGTTTGAACACAACTTGACAAATTGTTCAAAACTGGTGTTCTAGGAGGTTTGTTTATTCTCTTTCTTTTCTTAGAATAAGAAAGGTTTTAAGATTTATTTGTTGACTTTCTTGCCTTGGAAAAAGAAAGGTTGAAGTTGTAAGGGTTATTTGTTCCTGAACCCATAAAACGAACTAAGTTTTAGTGCTATCTTAGGGCAGCAGTGGGCTATGCTTGGCTGAATGGACGTAGTTTCAAGTTGAAGTGAACCACTATAAATCCTGTGTGTTTCTTATTTTTCTGCAGTGTTCAAACTGTTGTTCAAACTATGTTGTTTAAACTACTGTACGAACTGTTTGTTCAAACTATACAATTGTTCAAGCTAATCTGTTTGTGTTTAAACTATTATTTTATATTTTACATCTAACCGTAAGTAATTGCAAGAGCTTATTATTAACGAACTGTACGAACTAGTTGTTCAAACTATGTTGTTTAAACTACTGTACGAACTATTTGTTCAAACTATACAATTGTTCAAGTTAGTCTGTTTGTGTTTAAACTGTTATTTTATATTTCACATCTAACCGTGAATAATTACAAGAGCTTATTATTAACGAAGAATTTTCAAAAAGCATCATATTCACTCCCGGGTTGCTCAACATCAAACCCCGATATCAACCACAAAAATTAAACACGTCCTTTTACGATGGTTCAAGTCAACGCCAATCGTCTCTTCGAGCTCTAGAACCAAGTGCCCCCTTTAGTGTATACACAGATATGGGTATATCTGTTTCACCGTCTTTATCTAATATAATTTTCAGAATAAAGATAAAGATATTTTTCTTCTTCAGATAAAAGGATAGAGTAAGGATAAATTTCTCATTTAATAAGAAGGGCATGATAAGATTAAAGGATTTATTTCATCCATTCAATCGTTTCCCCAAGTGAATAATTATTTACTAATATAAACGTTTTCAAATGTATAAATATGCAAGTATATACAATAAGAAGAGTGCATATGACGGCCACATGCTAACATACTCTCAAAATGACATTGTTTTGAGGGTTTTTATCGAAATATTTTTAAAAATTTGAGCAAAATGACATTATTTTGAGAGTGCATTAGTATAGAAAACATTTTATTGATATACAATATAGAAATATAAATAAAGTTATGCTTTGTATTGATGCCCAATGTTTCAATTACTTGAGTACTGGTAAGCTATTAGCTTATTATTAGTTTGGTTAAATTCAAATTTATAGGCATTTTCTAAAGAATTTTTCTAATGTACAAGACAAACGCGCGAATGTCATGGGAAGATTCTCAAACTCTGGATTCTTCAAACCCAAAAGTCCTTTTCCACCAGCTCAAGTCAACGCAAGTCATCTGCTGCAGTTCGTAATGAAGTCTCTCCGCCAATAATCTTCAATCTACTCATCTACTTCAACTATTAATTTTGCCTATTGAAATGTAACCAAAACCTTCTTTTCCTGTTTTTCGTTTTCCTACAAATGAAAAGTATCCGATCAAACGAAAGCGTTTCCCTATCATTAATTAAGGTTGGAGGCTATAAAAAGGAAGTTTGAAAAATGTTTAACGGGAAAAAAAATGTAGAACTTTTTCACCAAGCACCGATAAATGCGAAAAATGTTTTCTCTCGAATAAAAGGAGTCTTACATTCATAAATTAAGCATGAAAGCCTAATTTGAAATCTAACAACAAAGGAGAAGTCAATCACTTGGGATTATGGGATACACAAAACCGACTAATAAAGAAACAGGTGAACTTGTAGGTGATGACAAGGAAGTACTAAAACCCAAAAGTACTTAGACGCAAACTGAAAAGGACAATTTCACACTGAATGTCAAAGCCATCAATCTACTATTCTGTGGACTTGGACGAAATGAGTATAACAAAGTAAGTCAATTATGAATGGCAATAGAAATCTGGAGAATGTTAGAGGTAATTCATGAAGATACCAATCAAGTAAAGCAAAACAAGTTTAATTTGCTTATTCATGATTGTTATTTGTTTAAGATAAAAGGTGATGAAACAATTACTCAAGTGTTTACATGTTTTACTACTCTCTGTAATGAACTAAATGGCCTTGGAAGGAGTTTTTTTTTTATTAGTGAACAGGAACGGAAGATAGTGAGATCATTGCCTAAAGAATAGGAGTCAAAGATTGTGGTCATCCAAGAAGCAAACAATCTTGATATTCTGCCACTAGAGGAGTTTATTGCGAAGTTGATGTCATATGAACAATCAAGAAAAAGAGTTGAGAGTGAGTCATCTAACTAAAGAAAGCAAATTGCACTCAAGACTGCAAATGAAACTAAGAGTAAAGATGATGACGATGATGATAATGATGAGATATCATTCTTTATGAAATTCATAAAAGCCTATAGAAGAGCCAAAGAAGGAAATCGAAAGTGGTTCAGCTAGGTGAAAGAACCAATTGTGTGCTATGAATGTGATGAGCTTGGCCACATCAAACCAGAATGTCCAAAGCTGAATAAAGAAAAGAAGATCTGACAAAAAGCCAGAAAAGTACAAGAAATTCGACAACTACAAAAAGAAAAATGCTATGGTGACTACATGGTCAGATTCAAGTGACTTAGATTTTGAAGGTTCAGACAGAGATGAAACAACTGCTCTATGTCTCGTGGCAAAAGATGAAGATGAGGTAAAAGATACTTCCACTTTAGAAGAAGTATTAGAAGCATTTGATGAATTGTATGATAAGTATGAGTCTGCTGTAGAAAGTTATGCCAGATATAATTAGAAACAGTGCAGCTGCATATCACATAATCAATATCTTTAGATAAAAACTGAGCATGAACACTGCACTTTTCATAATACTTACACAGAATTAATTAGTCAAAATGAGAAACTAAAATAAAAAGTTGCAAATCTTGGAAAAGGTTGTATTTAAGTTCACAAAACATAGAGAAAATTTCGATGTCATGATGGGAAAACAAAAGTGTATATATGATAGAAAAGGGTATGAACCTAAAAAATATGAAAAAACATATAAAAAGAAGTTTAATGTTATTGCTTTGAATTATAATATTCCTTTTATGAAATGCACTTACTGTGGCCGTAGAGGACACTAAAAAAGGTTTTACAGGTTTAAACCTCAAGGTTGGATAGTGAACTAGAGGAAACACAACGCTAGAGGACCTAAAGTAAAATGGGCACCTAAGAGCACTGCAACAAATGATTGCACAAATAAACATACCTCCACAACTGCCAATCCGAGAGGACCTAGAATGAAATGGGTACCTAAGGCACCATTTTTTTTTGTAATGAAGTCATGTTCAAACCAGCAATGAATGGTTCCTCAACAATGGATGCTTACGGCATGTGAATGGAAACCACAGCAAGGTCTCCAACTTAAAGCCCTTTGATAGAGGTAATGTCAAGTTTGGAGACAAGTTAAAAGGTAAAATTATTGCAATTGGCACAATCAAGGTATCACCTTCATTATCTATAAATGGCTTGCTCCTAGTCAAAGGTTTGAGATATAAATTTCTAAGCATCAGTTAGTTTAGTGACAGAGGATATAAAGTAGTATTTGATTCGGATACTTACATTATTGAGAGAAAGGATACTAATCAAATTGTTTTGGCAGGAAATAGAAATCAAAATGTTTATACTTGCAATTTAAACAATATTATTCCATCTATCAAGTGTTTTGTTGTGAATGAACAGAGTGCAACTCTTTGACATAGAAGATTGGAACATGTCAACACTAATCTAATATCAAAATTTGCTAGAAAAGAGCTTGTTCGAGGTCTTCCCAAACTTAGCTGAAAAGATGAAGCAAAATGTGTAGCTTGTGCGAATGGGAAACAAACCAAAAATTCATTCAAGAGCAAGAAGCCTGTTTCAATATCAAAACCTTTGGAACTGCTACATATAGACTTATTTGGTTTGACCAAAACTAAAAGTTTGGGTGGTAAACTTTATGCTTACGTTATTGTATATGATTTTATTAGATTTACCTGAGTGTTATTTCTTAGACATAAAAATGATGCATACACTGAGTTTAAGAAACTTGCATTACATTTACAAAATGAGAAAGACATGAGCATTGCATGCATTCGTAGTAATCATGGTAAAGAATTTGATTTTGAAGGCTTTGATAGTTTTTGTGATTTGTATGGTATTTCTCATAACTTTTCTACTCCACGTATGCCTTAAAAAATGGTGTGGCTGAGCGTAAAAATAGAACTTTAATAAATCTTGCACGCACTATGTTGAATGAACATAACACTAGTAAATATTTATGAGCAGAAACCATTAATACCACATGCTATATTTCTAATAGAATTCTACTTAGAACTATTCTACATAAAACCCTTTTCTTGGTTACTTATCTCGTAGTATTGCATACAGAGTGTTTAACTCTAATTCTAAAACTGTAGAAGAAAGCGTTAATGTTACATTTGATGAATCTTTTACCTAACAAATGTTGTTGAAGATGAAAGTCCAGAAGAGGTGTTCCAGATCTCAAAAGAACCAACAGAGCAGGGTCAGACACTAGATCGAACGGATGTTCAAACAGAGGTTCAAACACGAGTTCGAACATATGTTTAAGCAGAGGATAGAATAGATATTCACACCAATGTTTAAACAGAACCTTAAAATATTCAAATTATTGAGGAAGCAAAACTGAAGAGAAAATCCACATACAGTAGAGTTTGTGATTCCAAATACCTAAATAATAATAACGGCCTTGGGAATCCAACTCAACGAACGACAAGGTCGATAAGTAATGACATAGGTATGTAGGCTTTTGTTTCAACTGTTGAGCCTAAAGAAGTAACTCTTGCAATTTAAGATGAATTCTGGCTTCTAGCCATGCAATTCAAGGTTTGGGAGTTAGTCAACCTTTCGCTGGGCGTAAGATAATTGGGAACAAGTGCATTCTCAAAGTCAAACGTAAAACGGATGGTTCGATTGACAAGTATAAGGCTTATCTCATGGCGAAACGTTTTATGCAACAGAAAGGTGTGGACTATGATGAGACCTACACTTCTGTGGTGCATATTACCTCGATACTCCTTATTCTATTGATTGTTGCAAATATAAATTTAGAATTGCACCAGATGGACGTCAAAACTGCATTTCTCAATAGAGAACTAAATGAAGAGATCTTTATAGATTAGCCAATAGGCTTTGAGACCAATGGATGTGAACGTCAAGTTTGTTGCCTGAAGCAATCCATCTACGGCCTCACACAGTCATCTAAGCAGTAGTACCTTAAATTTCATGAAGCAATCACAGGGATTGGTTTTGAGATGATTGAAGAGGACCATTGTGTGTATGTCTTGAGATTGACAGGTGGCATTCTTATTCTAAAGCTTTATGTTGATGACATACTCATCACTAGGAATGGTATATAGAGGAGGTAGTCACCACTAAGCAATGGTTGTATTCCATCTTTGAGACGAAGGACACAAGAAAGGCTAGTTATATCCTTGGTATTAAGATTGTCTGCGATCACTCAAGATGCTTTCTCGGTATGTCTCAAGAGATGTACATTAAGCAGTTCTTGGAGCGCTCTCATATGGACAAAGCTAAACCTATAGACACCCCTGTTGAGAAGGGAAGTGCCCTAAGTCATGATTTTGCCTAGTTAGTGCTTAGGATAAGAAAGGGATGTTTCTGTTCTTTATGCGAGTGTATTTGGAAGCCTAATGTATGCTATAATGTGTACTAGTGAGCCTAATAAGCCGATTCCAAAGTAATCCTGGGGAGGAGCACTAAAAAGTGATGAATTATGTTATGAGACATTTACAAGGCACCAACGACTTTATGCTATCACTACAATAGATCAATTGTTGAGAAGGGCAAGAATATTTTCTTAGAGCATATTTCTACCATTGACATGGTCACTGATCCCTTGACAAAGCCGATCCCACAGGTTGTGTTCAACGACATGTCCGTAGCATGGGGCTTAATAGATTGTAGAGATTTTTATGTTTCCCATTTTGGACATTTGTTGTATATCATTTACATTTATGCTCTTTAATTTCAGTTTCTCCTTTATTTTCTATTACTACTCATGCTTGGTATACACTTTATATATACACATAAGACGTGCACAAGGACTTGCAGTTTTATCTGACTAAATAATAGACCAGGCACCCGATGGCGAGTAGAATTAGACCTTGAGGTTGTCGTGAGGTCGACGGACTTCTAAATAGGTCACCTCAGATGAGCTGGGATGAGGTCATATGGACCGAGCGAGAGCTTTATCCAAGATTTGCTGAACCTTGTTACCCAGCCAGAAGTGAGATCCGTGCTAGACATCAGGGTACGTCAGGGCAGTGGAGTCATAGGGATGGACACTTGAAGGAGTAGGCTGGTCTTTAGATCCATGTGGTGTTCTAGGTAGCACGTGTATAGCCATGGGAAAGGCTAACACCACACCACCACATCCACCTCATATCGGATGTGCAGTGTGACATTTAGTAAATAGAGAATAGCAGGACATCCCATGTTCCTCACTATTCAATTAGACTCATTTCCTTTGCTCTTATACATCTTGAAATGTTAGACATAAAGTTGAACTTTTGTGTTGCCACTTTGATAGTACCCCCAGCATTTACCATAACATAAGTGTGAGCTGTATGGGGTATTTTTGGGAAAGTAGCAAAAGCAAGATGGATTGGGATATTGGCTCAGTGTAAGACTCCTGTAACACAACCCATGAGTATAGAAGTTAATTGCTCAGGCCTTATTATTGAAGCATAACTTCACATTAGGTTAGTGCCTACACATGCGAGCCGGGCTAGTAGAGGGATATGTGTAGCACAATCAGGTGCGACAACAATAGTGTGGAACAAGGACGAAAATAATCATAACTTTATTTTATGTTTTATTTGCAATTATGATGCATCACTCTCACCCGTAGGGGTTGTAGTATGATGTTCACAACTTGTCTTTATCCTCGTTGGTCGCACGCCCTATTTCCCGAATATGAGATGTTCTATGGTTAATTTTGGAATTAGATTATGAGAGATGAATAGGTCCTTGGCTATATATGTATTTAAGTTTAGTGTGTGAGTGGGAGATGAAACCAAACACACATTCGAGCCCCACAGGCTGTGCATGTGGGTTGACTAGTGTCAATGCTTAAGTGAGTTGGATTATTTGTTAACCTAGGAACTTATTGATAAGAATCTTAGTTTAACTCTAACACCCACTTAACTTAAATAAATACAGATATAGATTTCGTATCAAATAAGATTAGGCTCATAACCTAATTCTCTCTCTCTCTCACTCTCTATTCATTTCTTCCCATAAACACATCTAAAGGTTCAGGGAGTGATCTTTGTGTGTCAATTTGGGCATTGCTTTGACTCGACACCAACCGACAAGAATCCACTCGTGGGACGCTTCCGCTTCATCATCAACGTAATCAGACCTACACAAATCTATAAGTCGTTTATGTATTTGGCGATGCATGTATATATCTGTGATATATATGTATAGATCTGATTTGCTAACAATATACTTGACCGTAACAAAACTTGACATGGTTGATCCCATTCACATTTTAAGTGAACATATGTAACATCCCACTTAAAATCATTTGGCTGCAGCACTAAGAGAGGTGAGATACTTAAAAAATTCACCTGGACAGGGCATTTTATTCTCATCCAAATCTTGTGTGGAATTTAAAGGCTACGGTGACTCAGACTAGGCAAGCTGCCCAACAGCCAGAAGATCTACAACGGGATTCTGCACTTAGGAAACTCGCTGATTTCATGGAAAATGAAGAAACAGAAAACTGTCTCACGATCATCCGCTGAAGCAGAACATAGATCAATGGCGACCACAACTTGTGAGCTTGTGTGGTTAAGATATTTGTTTGCAGATTTTGGTATCCGCACCTTGGGACCTGACATACTTCACTGCGATAGCAAGGCAGCCATCTATATTGCCGCAAATCTAGTGTACCACGAAGGAACCAAGCATATAGAGTTGGATTGGCATTTCATTCTGGAGCTGATTCATTTGGGTGTGTGTGATTTACACGCACCAATCTGAGAACGTGAATAAGACTTTGGGGACTTCTCTCTCTCTCTCTTTCATCTCCCTATTAGATTTCACATCATCATTAGAGGAAAATGAAGAAAATAAACAAACGTTTTTTTTTTCTCAACATAATTAAAATAAAAGCTTCCAAGAAATGCGTTTAATCACAATTGAGAATCGAGATTAACATAGCTAAGTAAAATAAATATTGATGTATAAATTTCATACCAGTTGTAAGCAATAATTTATTTTTAGGAAAATAAATCTTACGTCTCACACGTCATATGTGAGATGAACCTCATATATATTATTATCTTTTTTAAAAAATTTATTAAGAATAATACGGTTTCAAACTATATATATATATATATATATATATATATATAAAACAAGTAAGTTAGTTCTCCCAACCAAGAGCTACTGAGTAAACACGCGAAGCTCCTTTTTTTCGTTCCCTCCGTACATAAGTAAACACTTAAACATATCACCAACTGCAACGCTGGTCCTTGTACAATTATGACACTGCAGACGTATTTATCTCTTCGATTTCCCCTTCTTTTAAATAAAAGAGTATGTATTAAAAGCCACCATATTATATGCATCTGTATAATACGCACTTTATACTCCCAAATAATGAACTCATTTTTATCTGTATTTTTTAAAAATAAACATTTTTTTCATTACAATCTGCGTGTCCATACTATTTGCGTATAATTTGCATATTTACTTACAAAGCTTCCAGCCATCTCTATGAGTTGTGCTGCCTATAGAACAGAATCGGCTTCTTTACTTATTTATTTATTCCTTTAGAAGTTAGGATATCTATCGTCGAAGGATCTATCGATCAAATTCCACACCCCACATTAGATTTTATTCAAAAGGAAAGGGGGGAGGGGGAGGCAGCCTATATAAGAAAAGCCCCTCTTCCGTTTCTACTCATTCCATTCTACTTTCTTCTTTATAATATTCTTTTATAGTGAAATTTTCTCTTTTTGTCAGTAGTTTTTTACCGTAAAAGTTTTTCAAATAAATTTATGTTCCTTTTACTTCTAATTTCTTTTATTTGTTATTTTCTCTACCCGATCGGAATTTTATTACCTAACACCTATCCAATCTCATGAATAAATTACGAGATATTAGTGGGCAAAAATAATATCACTCCTGAAGCGCAGAGCCGGCTTCTTTTTGGGACTGAATTCGCCGCCACAAGAACCCAGCAGTTCCATCTCAATCGCCTCCTTTCGTCGCCATAGGCTCTTTGACTATTCAAACCGCAAAACTAACCACTCGAAAGACGAAATCCTTCATTTCAAGATAATGCCATAAATTCCTTTCTCCTAATAACACTCTATCTGTCTGCTTCATTATTCATTTTCTCATTGGAAGAGAACGGAAGCTTTCTTTTGTCTTTCATTTTTCTTTCTTTTTTCCCTTCTACGCACCAAAGCATCCCAACAAAGAAAATCTCTCCGTCATCTCTCATCCTTCCTCCTCCTTTCCTCTCACTTCCCACCGAAGGTGCATAACTGCTGCCCTCCAAATGTCAACATGGCTTACACAACCATCCCTTTATATCCATTCCCATCTCTCTATCTTGGTTCATGAATCGCCTTTGGAAGCTTAATTTGTAATAAATAAAAGAAATATCGCAAAGAAGAGAATCGAAATCGGTCGCTTACATCTCTCCATGGTATGCCGACTTCCAGTGTTCCCACAACCTTCCTGCTTCTAGTTGAGATCTTCGTTTGGTTGCTGGTCCAGTACGGTGGAAGTGAGGCCGCCCCCCAACACCTCTCTGAGGCTTGTGGGGTGGACCTTGGAAGCACCACTGAATTCGCCCTCAACAGCACCTACCAAATCAATCTCAGTCGCGTCCTTTCTACGCTTTCAGCCGAAGCCGACATCAATGGCGGATTCCGAATCAACGCGGCCCGCGGGAATGGTGACGAGGTTTACGGCCTATCCCTCTGCCGTGGCGACGTGTCGGCAGATGTCTGTCAAGAATGTGTGGCCACGGCCAGTGTAGACATCGTACGGAATTGCAGGAGGGTGAAGTCAGCCATAATATGGTACGACGAGTGTATGCTTCGGCACTCCAACGAATCCTTCTACTCCACCATGGACACATCTCCGAGTCTAAGGATGTGGAACACCGGTAACGTCAGCGACGCGTATCGATTTAGGAGGCTGCTTCGCGACACTGCACGGGACGTCAAAAGCAGGGCAAAAAAGTTCGCCACTGAAGAAAGGAACTTCACGGCATTTCAGACGCTGTACGCGCTCGCACAGTGCACGCCGGATATAACACCTGCAGACTGCGATAAATGTTTGTCCACGGCAATTGCGCAGCTACCAGATTATGGAAGTCAGGGGGGTAGGGTTTTGACGCCGAGCTGTAATATAAGGTATGAGTTGTACTCCTTCTACAACCAAGCTGCCGTCAACGCGGAGGCCCCACCGCCACTTCCGCCAGCGCCAGTCCTCCGCCGTGGTGCTCCGCCTCGTTCTCCGGGTTCTGTGACCCCAACCCCAAGAGGTAAGTAAATTCAACGCTCCCTTGATATATGTCTAAAAACCATCCTTCTAGCGTTCAATCTGGGCTTTAGGCCGGTCAATGATTTAAGGGGCTTCACCCCACCGGCTCCACGACTTATTCAGCCTAGCAAAAACAAGAAAAGAGAACCACACATTAACTTATTCTCAAGGGGTGGGTTTCGACAAATTGCTTTTTGAGCTTTGGACACCTGAGGACATTCTGAATATCTTCGGCTTTTGGGGCTCTTTTGGCTTGTGGGCATTTTGAACTTTGCCAGACTTTTCACTTTTTATTTTTTAAAATTTTATAGCACTTGAAACATTTTATCTTTAAAGTTATTTCAAGGTTAAGTTAGGGGGCATTAGGAGGAAAAGATAAAACAAGATCCAAAACATCATCTTTTTGGGTCTTATGCTTTTTTTTAGAAAAAATATATCACAACGTTGCAGTTGCACCCAACTTATGTACAGGTGCTACATATTAATTTTTTTCATTTATGTATATATATATATATTTCAATTGAAGGACTAGTTTAATGAAAGTTACAACGGTTAGGATCACTTCATATTTTAACATTTAAAATAAAGACCTTATATATCACCTAATCATATGAAAGTAGGTAGGTCATTCTATTTTTTTCATGCCCTTTTAATCGCACGTTGAATTTCCTTGTCTGTATAGATAAGTGAGATAAATTAAGCTGTTCATAGAACATTTCATCTCCGGGAAGAGCATTCTTAGAAGGAAAAAGCAACAACTCAGTTCATATCACGAGATTATAAAAAATCACCTAAGGTTGTAGGAAAAACCTTTCATTTTCCAATTTCGATACAGTAAACCGAAGTCTCAAGACGTTGGAGCATACTCATATATTCCTTAGGTAATTAGTTCTAGGCCTAAGCTGTTTCCACTTATCCCTTGAACCCAATGTTGCGTTTACATAGTAGGAATAGAAAAAGAATGAGAATGGAATGAACATTCTCACTTTATTCGAGGGCATTCACACGTTTGATTTACTCAGTGATGAAATGAAATGAAATAAGCATGAAAGTAATTTCACATAGTTTTATAAATATGAAAGATAATAAAAAATTATTATTGGAGCACCATATCAAGGTGTTTTCGGTGTCTTGCAGCATCATGGCTACACAGCATCGATGCTATAATTGGAGATGAGGATGGCAATTCTCTGGTATTAGGATTGGAATAGTCATTCCCTCATAAAAGGGATTCCCAGCTTAACTACATAAGTAAATAAGGGAATTGGAATGAACATTCCCATTTCCATTCTCAATCCCTCCGGCTTTAAGAATGAAATCATCATATACCGGAAGGGCTCAGTGAATGCAGCGTGTGAAACTGGGCATTTGCATAACATTAACTCTCAAAATTATGTCATTATGTCATTATGTTAGAAAAAACACGTGTTGTATTTAATAACTTGTTGGTATTTTGTTACATACCAGAATTTTATTGATACTACATGAAACTTGTCTCCCATCGTTTGAGCCATTTTAATCATTTTTCCCACACTAAAATAAGGGTGTTTCACCGTATTAGTGTGGTTAACTCTGATTTGAGCCGTTGCTGGGAATGGATCCCCTTCTTGTGCCCATTTCCCCAATGTTTCCTTTTCGACTCCTAACGAAGCAGAATGGGTGTTTCACAGTGAATGAAAACACCGTTGGACTACGATCCATGTCGTGAGGATATAATTAAACTTTACTCAAATTAGTAGATAGAACTATATTTATTTATTTATTTATTTTTATACTCCTTTCTATATTTTTCCTTTAAATACCCTTTCTTTTACTCTATTTTTTTCCCTCTGGTGAATGCATTTTACTCTATTCTCTTATTTTTTGGTAAATCCTTTTGCCCTATGCTCTATTTTTGATCTTGACATAGCACAAGAAATGATCTTTCCCCTTGTAAATGCAGAGAAGAAAACAATCTCTTCCACAACAGTCATAGTTATTGTTGTTCCAATAGCTGTTTGTGTGGTGCTTCTCTTTATTGGCTACGGTTTCTTGAGGAGGAGAGCAAAGAAGAAATATCAGGCTGTCGAAGAAGAGACATGTACAACCAATTTCCCTTTTTTTTTTTTTTTTCCCCCCCTCATTCTGTCTTTGTTTTTCCCACTGCCAAAACATGAAACCCAAGTACTTAACACATCCATCTACTCTTGGATTTTGTAGTTAGAAATGAAATTACAACTGCGGAGTCTTTGGAATTTGATTTTGGTACAATTGAGGCTGCTACTGACAACTTCTCTACCAATAACAGAATTGGTAGAGGTGGGTTTGGTACAGTGTACAAGGTATTGATTTTTAGTTGAGTACATTTTAAATCTTTATGTCACACAATATGATCATTTGACTTTCAGAAGCAGCAAGTCTATAGCTGCAAAGAAAATGTGTAAAGAAAAATTGCTGAGTAATCATGAGATGAGGATCTCACTATCAGAGCCCACATCTTTTGTATTAGTTCTGTAAACTTTATTGTACACATTTTCTGTGGAGGTCACACTGCTCTTCTTCTGCAAGTTGATGGGCAGGAGTCTTTCCTAAAAACTTTTGCAGGGAATACTTTCTAATGGACAAGAAATAGGTGTGAAAAGGCTATCTAGAAGCTCTGGGCAAGGTGCGGAGGAGTTTAAGAATGAAGTTGTATTGGTAGCCAAGCTTCAACACAAGAATCTCATAAAACTATTGGGATTTTGCTTAAAAGGAGAAGAAAAGATACTTATCTATGAATTTGCAGCCAACAAAAGCCTTGACTACTTTTTATTTGGTGTGTTTGTCCCTCCGAACATGTCTTTATTCCTCACAATTTCCTTTTCTCCTGGAGTAAGCAAGTTATTAACACTACATTTCCGATGAAATGAACTTGTAGATCCTACTCGGCAAGGAGAGTTGGATTGGTCCAAACGATACAAGATTATTGGAGGTGTTTCGCGAGGAATGCTTTATCTTCATGAAGATTCTCGGCTGAAAATCATACATCGTGATCTCAAGGCAAGCAATATACTCCTAGATGGAGACATGAATCCCAAAATTTCAGATTTTGGTTTGGCAAGACTTTTGAGCATGAATCAAACTGAAGAAAATACAAATAGAATCGTTGGGACATAGTAAGTTTTTAATTATTACATCTATTGTCCTTAATGTTGATTGTGGAATTTATCCGTCCCTCCATTATTGACTTCTCACATAAAACAGTAAATTAGTATAAATTACACTTTCGTTTCTGTAAATGCAGCAGAATGAGGATACAATACGATTATTCAATGTGAATATACTATATATATATAGAGATATTTTTGTACATGCAGAATATACATAGACCAACACTAGGCACGCGTAAAACAGTAAATCAGTAAATTAGTATAAATTACACTTTTGTTTCTGTAAATACAGCAAAATGAGGATAGAATACAATTATTCAATATGAATATACTATATATATATATGCAGAATATACATAGACTGACACAGGCACGCATAAGAAAATGCTAAAGTAAGCCAGTGAGCTTACATGATAAAACTGGTGTACATGAGTTGGCGAGTAGCAGGAGTTGCCTTACTACTCCATTAATACATTATCGTTTTGGGTTTTTGTATTGCAGTGGTTACATGTCTCCAGAATATGCAATGCATGGGCACTTTTCTGTGAAATCCGATGTCTTCAACTTTGGTGTCTTAGTTATGGAGATTGTAAGTGGCAAAAAGAATAGAAATTTTTACCACTCAGACGGTGCAGAGGACCTTATTAGCCATGTAAGATTCTTTCTTTTCTACTTGGCTAAGAACTGCTACATTATTTTATTTGGACACCCAGTTGAATCTTAAAGAGAGGCAGGGGTGGGTAACAGCAATAGTGTTTCAAATGTATTGACTCTTAAATGTGTGCAGGCATGGCAACTATGGAGAGATGGCACGCCCATTGAACTGATGGATCCAGCTCTTGGGGAAACTTACACGAGAAATGAAGCCCTTCGGTGCATTCATGTCAGTTTACTATGTGTTCAGGATAGTGAGGCTGAAAGACCAACCATGGCCACAGTGGTTCACTTGCTCAACAGCGAGTCTCCGTCTCTACCTGTGCCTAAGCAACCTGCATTCTTTGTTCGTAGCAGCACAGAGTTGAACCTTCGTGCAAAGGAGCTAGAGTTGGGGCATTGTTCCGTAAATGAAGTTTCCATCACGGATCTTGGCCCACGTTAGTGCATTCTCCGGAGGAGGTTGGGGCTGAAATTCACATTTGGTAATGAAGTGTTGTAGTTTTTGAGTTAACCCGTTTTAACCCGTCGGTGAGGCATCCTGGTGGAGCCAATTATGTTTGAGCAAAAAACATGGTCCCTATTTCAAATTTAGCCATGCAGGTATTACTCGTTTACGGTTGAATCTATGTATCATATAACCCACTATGACTGCAATTATAGATTTGGTAAAAACATGAAGATATTGTGGTATGAGCATGTCTAACGTTGGCAAGGTCTTGGGTTCAAACCCTTGTAGATACTTAGTTGGATTCGTGTGTTCACCAACCAAAAATAAAAAAATAAAAAAGTAAAAAAATAAAAATTTAGGTATGAACTTTTATTCCTAAGATCTGGACATTTTATACTGAATATTTATTTATCATAGTCATAAGACCCGACATATTAGTGTGGTATACCCGTTTATTCGGCTTACCCTACACTACTTTTTAGGGTAAGGGTAATGATTTCTTATCCGTTAAAGTAAAAGAGTAAGGTAAGGATAAGAAATCTTTACCCATCTAACTAATAAGGTGGGGTAAGGGTAAAGCATTTGTATCACCTGTTTACCCTAGGTATTTTAGTAGATATGCATTTGTTGTTTGTATATATATTGAAATATATAAATATACAAGTAAATATAATATACAAATATAAATAAACTTATACTTTATCATGAATTTTAATTTATGTTGGATTGATAGCGTTTGTTTCAGTTATTTAAGTACATGTAGGTTGCGTTGGTTTTGGTTAAATTTAAATTTGTAGCCATGTTTTAAATACAAATTTTAAGAGGCAAGTTACCCATTTGCCTTTTAGTGCAAGGAAAAATTTTATCCGTTACCCATTAGGTAGTACAATTGTGTTTTATGTTTTCCTTGTTAGGGTAAAGGGTAAAACTTTATACCCGTCGTGATCCTACGCTTAATTTTTTTTTCTTCTTTTTTTTTACGGAATATTTACACACGAAGACTTAGATATGTACGGATCTCATATGCATACACTTGCAGTACACACCGTTTTGTGCTCATTCAATACGCTAAATATGAACTCCAACCCTTATGTTTGCTTTGTAATTAGCTTTGTGTTTTTGCGTGCCCTCGCATTGCTCTATTTAAAGCCAACCCCGTGAAGTTCTCTTTTTCTCCAAAGGGCGTCAGAGGAGAACTGAGTACTCAAGACTCCCTGTTTTGGACTAAGCCCAGTCGAACTCAAGATCGAGTTGTGAATCGAGCTAACAAGCTCCAAAAGGAAAGAAATCGGTGGGGCTTGAACTCGACTAGACTTGGGTCATTCCTCGGACAGGTGTCAGTCTTCCATCCCGAAAATCAACAACGAGAATTAACAGCACACATCCTTTTCCGACAGTTCAAGTCAATGCGAGTCGTCTCTCCCAACTCTTCTTGAACGCAGTGCCTCAGTGCCCTCACCATCACTAATCTACACGCATCCACCACGCCTCGCGGCTAATTTGTCCACCCGTTGAAATGTCAACAAAAGCTTTATATTATTTTTATTTTTCTGCATACCAAAATGTCCCCTCAAAACAAGTGTAGTTCTCCGTCATTTCTTCGCCATCCTCCCTCAACTAACTTCCCGCACAAATCAGAGTGCCGATAGATTATTTTCGAATAAAAAATAATTAAATAAAATTATTATATTATCGAGTAAAGCGATCCATAAAGTAACTTGAGTTTATTTTTAAAGTTAGAAAAATTATGTAAAAAAAATTTAAAATTGATCAAAAGATTTAGCAGAGAAACTTATGCATTGGGAATCTACTTTAAATCAATTGATTTTAATATGTATGTAATTTATCCATTAAAATTGCAAGCTTATTGAGATCTAGAAAGATCGTGTGAATTAACCTAGGTCTAACCTATCTTACTAAACATTAACTTAGACACTTGTAGATTTTAATCGAAAGAATCCCCACACAATTGCAGCAATGCTTAAAAAGAATTAATAAAATCACATAAATTATAATTCTCACTAAATATAATAATAAAGATCAATGAATACCGCTCCAACATCAAGCATTTAATTATACACAAATTTTAAAAATTTATTAATTAAATACCATCAATTAAAATTAAAGTACCATAAACAACCCAAGAAAACTTATCTACCCTCAGCGTTGGAAAGCTACATTTCAATTGAATGGACCTCGGAAAAAGTTCATATTTAAAACCAAGAAACCCAAATCTCCATTGACACCTTCAGACGATTTGAAATCATAGGTTAAGCAGGGAAAAACCGATTTCGTCGTCAAACTGCAAAGAAGAAACCAACCACTTACATGTTCATAGTATGCCATTTTCCAGAGTCCCCATAACACTCCTGCTTCTTGTTGTGATCTTTGTTGGTACTGAAGCCGCTTCCGCCAGCCTTAGTAAAGCTTGCGGCGCAGACCTCAAAAACGCCACCGAGTTCGCCCCCAACAGCACCTACCAATCCAACCTCAACCGCCTCCTCTCTTCCCTTTCCGCCAATGCCACCGGCGCTTTCCGAAACTCCACCGCCGGAAATGGCTCCAGCGACGCCGTCTACGGCCTGTGCCTCTGCCGCGGCGACGTCGCAGCTGACGTCTGTGAAGATTGCGTCGGGACGGCCAGAAGAGACGTCGTGCGGGACTGCAATCGGGTGAGATCGGCCGTAATCTGGTACGACGAGTGTATGCTGCGCTACTCCAACGAATCCTTTTTCTCCGCCATGGCCGAAGCTCCGAGGGTGAGGATGTGGAACACCGGGAACGTCAGCGACGTGAGTCGATTCATGGCCCTGCTCGGGAACACCACGAACGAGGTCAAAACGCGGGCCGCGACGGACCGAGATCCGCCAGAGAAGTTTGCGACCGAAGAAAAGACCTTCACGGGGCTTCAAACACTGTACACACTCGTGCAGTGCACGCCGGACCTCAGATCAGAGGACTGCGACCGGTGTTTAAGCACGGGGATCGCGCAGCTCCCGGATTACGGGAGTCAAGGAGGCAGGGTTTTGATGCCGAGCTGTGTTGTAAGGTATGAGTTGTACCCCTTCTATAACGAAACTTCCGCAGCCACTGAGGCGCCACCCCCATCGCCCGTCCTCCGCCCTGCTCCTCCTCCTCCGGTCTCTGAATCAGTCCCTAGAGGTAAGCAAGTGTAAGGCTGTGCTTTGATTATCCTAAGCCCTGTGTTTCTGAGTTTAAGATGGGTTGAGAAAAAAGAAATTAAATTTTTTTTTCCCTTCTTATTCAAATCTCGCGTTTGCAAACCTTTTTATCACAAAAGAAAGGAAAATAAATAATTTCAAAGAAAGAGCGAGCTTCACTATATCTCCTAAATTTTATTTCTTGGATCCAAAAATGGTACAATAACTGCTATTTCTCCTGGTCAATGCAGAAAAGAAGAAAACCTCGTCCGCAACAATTATAGCTATTGTTGTCCCAATAGTTGCTTGTGTGGTGCTTTTCCTTATTGTGTGTGCTATCCTAAGGAGCAGAGCAAAGAAGAAATATCATGCCGCTGAAGGAGACGCTAGTACATATCTGCTTCTTCTTTCTTTTTCCCTTCCTCTGGTTTCCTCTCTCAGAACATCATCAGGCCGAAGCACTTATTACATCAATTCTACTGTTGGATTTTTGCAGTTGGAAATGAAATTACAACGGTGGAGTCCTTGCAATTTGATATTGGTACAATTGAAGCTGCTACTGATAACTTCTCCGATAATAACAAGATTGGTCAGGGTGGATTCGGCGCAGTGTACAAGGTATTTCTTCTTAGTGCCCTACATACGACGCAGACCTTAGTACAACCCAAACATGATCATCGAAGAAACTTTACTCGGGAATTATACTTCTACAGGGAATACTTTCTAACGGACGAGAAATAGCGGTCAAACGGCTATCTGAAGACTCTGGGCAAGGCACTGAGGAATTTAAAAATGAGGCTGTATTGATAGCCAAGCTTCAACACAGGAATCTAGTAAGGCTACTGGGATTTTGCCTGGAGAGAGGAGAAAAGATACTCGTCTATGAATTCGTGCCCAACAAAAGCCTCGACTACTTTCTATTTGGTTTGATCCTCTCCTGGGCCTGTATCTATTTCTCGCTGCCACTTTACCTGCGCATATTCTTTGATATTACTTGCATAGGTTTCAGTGATTTACCACTGATAGACAAAGGCTCTTAGCAGTGTTAGTGTTGTCAAATACAACGTAAGCCTGAAACAAAAAAGTCAAATTACAAATTTTGTAAATTTTTTTTTTTTTTTGATTAATAGGTGTCAACCAATTACATTGTTTTTGGATGTGGGGAAGCATAAAAATAGGTTGAAGATGAGTTGGAGAATTAGTTTCATGAAAATTGTCCCCTTCTGTATCCTTCACTGTGAAATCCTTCATAAACGTACTGATTATAAGAGTAATAAAAAGAAATAGTTAGGGGAGGAAAATAGAGTACAAACTAAGGAAGTCTTTTACTTTGTAATAGTACTAAACATAGATATAGACAGTGCACGATCTGCCTTCGATGATCATCCTCAAGGCACAAACTATACTTGATGCAGTGTGTGTTGTGCATTAAGTGTCAATAAATTAGAGTGAAACCTGAGTTATTTTTAAGTGGCATTCGAAAAACTAAAAGAATGAATATACTGAATTTTTCCCTTTCATTTGCTCCCTCTTTCATTGGATATGAATAATTCACCGTTAATGTGATTCTCATTCCTTAAAACTTTTTCCACTAAATGAGCTTGCAGATCCCACTAAACGAGGACAGTTGGGTTGGTCAAGGTGTTATAAGATTATTGGAGGCATTGCACGAGGGATTCTCTATCTTCATGAAGATTCTCGCCTTAGAATCATACATCGTGATCTCAAAGCTAGTAATATACTCTTAGACGTAGACATGAACCCTAAAATTTCAGATTTTGGTATGGCAAGAATTTTTGGTGTGGATCAAACCCATGGAAATACAAACAGAATCGTTGGAACATAGTAAGTTTTGATAGTTCCATCTACTGCCCCTCAATATTAATCATTAAAAATATCAGTTGAAGGTGCATTACTTCTCGTATACATCTATATTAATTGGGTTTCGGGCTTATATTGCAGTGGCTACATGTCTCCAGAATATGCTTTGCATGGGAATTTCTCCGTGAAATCTGACGTCTTCAGTTTTGGGGTCTTAGTTTTGGAGATTATAAGCGGCAAGAAAAATAGCAATTTTTACCAGACAGATGGCGCACAAGACCTTCTTAGCTATGTGAGATTTCTTTCCTTGCTATTAAAGTGCCAGATTTTGTTCAGATCAATTGCAGTTAGATTGTGCTTGCACTTGACATTGAGTGCGAGTCCGGCATCTAAAGATGTATTACAAATTCATGAATTGGTGCAGGCCTGGAAACTATGGAGGGATGGGACACCCTTGGAACTGATGGATCCAACTCTGAGGGATAATTATTCGCGGAATGAAGTCCTCCGATGCATCCATATCGGCTTATTATGCGTTCAGGAAGATGATGCTAAGAGACCAACCATGGCCACAGTGGTTTTAATGCTCAGCAGCTACTCAGTCACTCTACCGGCTCCTGAGGAGCCCGGGTTCTTCATTCGTAGCGGCACAGAGTCCGACTTTCGAATAAAGGATACAGGGTCGGATCAGGCCACCAGCAAGTGCATACCATTGTCCGTAAATGAAGTTTCCATAACGGAACTCCACCCTCGTTAGCCCTCTGGTAGAAAATGTGAAGGTTTTTGAGCTTTAGAAATTGATCAGGCCCAAATTCACCCCTTTTGTACTAGAGATGAACAAGCATGTATTGTTGTGTAGTAAAGATGGTCTGTTTGTTTTTACTTTTATGAACTTTGATAGTAAAAAATAACAATAAAACTGACCTGTATTCCCACCGATGTTGATATTTAGATACAATTCTCCTCTTCTTGTAATTGTCTAATGCAACAGCTATATTAATTTAGAAGTACACTTCTGATACCAATTGCATTTCAGAGCCGAAGCGTTGAGTGAATTGCTTCGTTCACGCGGTAGAATGATGTTGTGGTGACATGAGTAAGAGATCATTTGATGCTCTCAAACGCTTATTGTCTGATTCGGCTAGACATGCCTCTACTTTCTCAACTCTTCCTCATTGTCGTCTTCTCTTCCCTTTCACCATCCACTTCTGTTCATGCACCCAGCTATCCAGCCCTCTTTTTCTCCTTCACTCTCGTCTCTATTTACCCAGGTTTTACTTTAACAGATGTTGCCAGAAACAAATAATGAAGTGTATTTAAAAGGAAAGGTCAAATTGTATTTTATACCGTGACCATTGATAAAATTTACAAATCTAGTCCAACGTTAGTTATTGGCTGATTATATCCCAATTTTTTTAAAGGGCTGCAATTCTATCATACTCTTAAATATTCTTAAAATTTGGCCTATATTTATAATGGAATATTTTTTGAACGAACATTCTTTCATACTAAAATCCTAGATTTCACAATAAAATTCTTCAAATAATTTTCTTTTACAAATTTTTAGGGTGAAAGAATGTTTATAATATGCCAATTTTTTTTTATAAACATTTGCCCCAATATTCTCCTTCTTCAACCCTTTTACTTTTTTATAAATTTGGATTACAAATTTTGTATGTTCTAGTTATCACAAGGAGGACTCACATATTAGTTAAAATGAATTTCATTTTTTATAAACCCCATAGGTAACGCTTGAATCATATGACATGAAATGAACCGATAAAGCATAAAATTCTATTTTTATTTAAAATAATAAAACAAGTGGTAAGTGCATAATATGATATGTGACTCGTTCAAGATAAAGTTTTATTCGTATTATGTATAGCATCTTGTTGCACAACCACTACGCTCAACAAAAGAATGACTCCCTCTTCAAAAAGAAGGAAACAAACACAAATAAAGGGATTCGTCATTTTTCATTGTTCATATATAATTCTGGAAAAAGTCCAGTTACTATCAAAACGGAAAATTCACTGAGCACCGACTTCTCAGTACTGAATCCATTCAAAATTTGACAAGTGCCAAATTAATCCAAATTGCATTTTGGATAATTCTAAATTAAAGAAGAAAAAAGGGAATCATTGCCATGCTTAACATGGAGGGGGTTATTCTAAATTAAGCAAAGAAAGATTCATTACCACGCTTAAGAGATGGGAAATTGAAGAGGCTAATCTAGTATGGATTAATTTGTCACATGTAAAATTTTTAGGACCGAGAATTGCAAAGTCAGTGCCCAGTAAGTACTATAAAATTTTCTCTTGTACTCTAGACTAGGGATAATTAAAAGTATAAATATATTCGGCAAGGGTGAAACTTTACAAAAATTTGCAAGACAACCTTTATATCAAAAATATATTTCTCAATGTTTTTTTTTTATTGAGATATTGTTGGGTAATAAAATCCCGACCGAATAGAGCAAACAGCAAATAAAGGAAATTGGATGGACACAGAAATTTACGTGGAAAACCCTTTCGGGAAAAAACCACGGGTAAGAAGAGAAAACTCCACTATAGAAGAGTATTACAAAAGAGGAGAAGAAAGGGATGAGGAGAAGGGGAGGAGGAGCCTTTGTTTTATAGGCTCTCTCCCCCTTCCCCTTCCATTCATTCTTCGATGTGGGATTCCCACACCCACTGTACAACATTCTCCCACTTGGAGATTTGATTAAGAATCAAACAATCTCCACACCTTCTCTATCTTGCAACAACCATGCTGTCTACGTTTCCGCCAAGCCATACAAGGATCTGCACCAAATGAACTTGTCAATGTTGATTGCCTTTGTTAGCGCATCTGCTAGGTTGTCTTTTGTGTGAATTTTTTGTCAATCCACACTCCTGTCTTCCACCACTTCACGAACAAAATGATATTGTACTTGTTAGAACACTCTCGCGTCCGACGGGCGAAATTAAAATTATAACGGAGTCGCCACCTTACTTTTTTTAGGTAAAAAAAAAAAATTAAGGAAAAAAACAAATTTTATAAATATAATGGTCTTTTAACCATGAAATGGGTTCGGGAGTACAATTACGTGTGGGGAAGGTGATCAGCACCCCACAACGCCCATTTTCTCAAAATGGTACCAATTGACCTTGAATTATGACATTGCCTTAATAAAGATAGTCCCATGATACTCTTTTTAAAAAAATGATTATTCACCAATATTTATTTATTTGGTTACGCTTGCTACCATCCCAACCCTTTCGGTCAAGTAGCGAACGATCCAATACCTCGGGAAGGATCACAAGAACCACCCATGTGGTACTTGCGAAATCCGTCGTCGGATTAATTGATATGCTTTTTTAATTTACATTTTTTACACTAACTAATAAAAGCATAAAGAAATAAATAAATCATAAACTATTGTGTACTCAATTAAAGTCAAAGGATTATTTTAATTAAAATTTTCCTTTAAACCATGATAAAGAGAGAGTATGAAATAATATGTACGTATTAAAAAAAAACGAGTATTTCGTTTTCTTGTGCTAAATATTGATGGGGTTTCCTTTACCAAAAAGAATGGGAAATTTGAGTTAGATAATGGCATGGTAAACTATTAATTTTTAACGCTCCTTTTTTGGTAAAAATGAAGAAATTTGAACCTGGTAGTATTAAAATTAGAACTTGGAATGCAAACACCCATTACATCATTAGTAAAATTATTTATATGTATATTGTATTCTTTTATAGTTTTTATACTTGGATTAAACTTAAGGATATGAACATACCTCAATTTCGACGACAACCTGAGATAACCGACGATAAGATGACTAGAGATTTGATGACGATTTCTCTTGCCTTCTTTGATCGGGAGACTTTTGTGAAGTATGGTGAACGTTGGAATCTACGGATGGAAGTAGTGAACGAAGGATTTGAGATGTAAACTTATACTCTCTTTGATATCAAATTCACGGAACATAATCTCATTCTCTAGATGAAATGAAAAAAAGCTCTCATTTCTCTCCACCTCCTCCTCCTCCTTTTTTTTTTCATTTCATGCTCCCTTTTATAGATGTTTTGAGTGGTGGGAGATGAATGGTAGATAGAATTTTAATGTGGTAGGAAAGGTAGAATGGTGGGAGATGAGTGGTAGCTACCATTTTAATGTGGTAGGAAAATTGGAATGGTGGGAGGTGAGTGGTAGGAAAATTGGAATGGTGGGAGGTGAGTGGTAGCTTGAATTAGGTTTAGAAAAGAAAAATGGAATGGTAGGAGGGGAGTGGTAGCTTGAGTTTAATAGGTTTAGAGAAAATGGAATGGTAGGAGGGGAGTGGTAGCTTGAATTAGGTTTAAAAAAGAAAAATGGAATGGTAGGAGGGGAGTGGTAGCTTGAGTTTAATAGGTTTAGAGAAAATGGAATGGTAGGAGGGGAGTGGAAGTCAAAAATTAGGTATATGCAAGTTATATTTTTCTATATTAGCTTCATTTATTTTTATTTTATTTTCCTTTCTTTTTAAAACCTATTATAACAAATAAAGTAATGTTTTCTAATATTTCCAGCTCCAAAATTGCCCGGACGAAAATGGATGTCTACAGTACTCCTATGTGTTTTGTCCTGGAATGAAAAGCTGGATTCCTTGCAATGTGCAAGGCACTCTGACTGTCATAGTGCAAGAGAATCTTCTCTTATTTGTGCCCAAGTTCTTCCATAAATCTTCTTATCCAAATTGCTTCTTTACAAGCTTGTGTAGCTGCCATATACTCAGCTTCTGTTGTAGACAATGCCACAACTGTTTGTAATTTAGATACCCAGCTCACAGCTCCTCCTGCAATTGTAAACACATAGACTGTAGTGGATTTCCTTTTATCAAGATCACCTACATAGTCAGAATCAACATATCCTCTAACAGTAAATTCAGATCCTTCGTAACATAGAGCAGCATCCGAGGTTCCTTTGACATATCTTAGGATCCTCTTCACCGAATTCCAATGCTCTCGACCAGGATTTGCCATGTATCGACTAATCACTCCCACTACATGTGCAATGTCTGGTCTCGTACATATCTTGGCAAACATCAAACTCCCCACTGCTGATGCATACGGTACTCGAGACATTTCCATCCTCTCTGCTTCATTGTTAGGACACATACTTGAGGAAAACTTGAAATTAACTGGAAGCCGGGTAGAGATTGACTTACAATCTTGCATATTGAAGCGGTGCAAGATTTTTTTCAAATAATTCTTTTGAGATAGCCAAATCTTCCTGTTATTTCTGTCTCGGTGAATTTGCATCCCTAGAATCTTGTTTGCTAGTCCTAAATCCTTCATTTCAAACTCCCTAGCCAACTGAGCCTTCAGTTCTTCGATGCAACCTTTGTTGGGGCCTGATACCAACATGTCATCAACATACAATAGCAGTATAACGAAATCATCAACACCAAACCTCTTGTAATACTCACAAGGGTCTGAACCAAGTCTGTTGTATCCAAGGCTCAATATGAAGGAATCAAATCTCTTATACCAACATCTCGGCGCCTGTTTTAAGCCGTATAGAGATTTGTTTAACTTGCAAACCAAGTTCTTTTTCCCCGGTTCTTCAAAACCATCTGGTTGGAGCATATAGATTTCTTCTTCAAGATCTCCATGAAGAAATGCAGTTTTGACA
The DNA here is from genome assembly GCA_034195605.1 of Santalum album. NCBI lineage: Eukaryota > Viridiplantae > Streptophyta > Magnoliopsida > Santalales > Santalaceae > Santalum > Santalum album. The sequence goes on from CM067261.1 coordinate 707,995, forward strand.
TCTAACTGCTCCAGATGTAGATCAAGTGTAGCACATAACGCTAGAACTATCCGAACAGTAGTAAGCCGAACCACAGGTGAAAAGATTTCTGTAAAATCAACACCTTCTTTCTGAGCATACCCTTTTATCACAAGCCTTGCATGATACCCTATCTGATCATCACTATTTCATTTGATCTTGTAAACCCATTTGTTACCATTGGGCTTCCTCCCGTGCGGTAATGGTACAAGCTCCCACGTCTTATTCTTATGAAGATCTTCAATTTCTTTTTGCATTGCTGTCATCCAAAGTGACGCTTCTGAGCTTTCAACTACTTCTTTGAATGTTGATGGCTCCCCATCTTCTGTTAGAAGACAGTATGCAATATTGCCCTTCATAATGTAATCAAACTGCCAGGCTTTTGTGTGTTTCTCACGAGTTGACCGTCGAACTTCTATAATTTCAGACTCAACTGATCCTTGTTCCTCGTGTTCTGGTATTGCTTCAGAAGAAACTTCGTGTTCAGACTTTTCTTCCTCCTAAATTGTTGTAGTCTCTAGAACTTCCATCGATGTGCTACCTACATCTTTTTTTTGCAGTTTATCTTATGCAAATATGACGTCCCTACTGATGACGACCTTGTGGGCAGTGGGATCCCACAGTCGATACCCCTTGACTCCATCAGCATATCCCAAGAATCTACACTTTCTAGATTTTGGATCCAGTTTCGAAACTTTTTGGGAATTGTACATCACAAACACTAGACTCCCAAATGTGTGCAGGCGTGAATAATCAACTGGATTACCAATCCACATCTCCATCGGTGTCTTCAGATCAATTGATCTTGTTGGTGATCAATTAATCACATAGCAGGCGGTGTTCACAGCTTCTGCCCAAAATGACTTTGCCATATTAGCAGTTCTTAGCATGGCTCTAGTTCTTTCGAGTAGAGTTCTATTCATCCGCTCCACCACTCCATTTTGTTGAAGAGTGTATGCCACCGTGAGTTGTCTCTTGATGCCTTCTTAATTACAAAAATCAACGAAGTCATCCCCCGTATATTCTCCACCATTGTCCGTCCTGATGCACTTGATCTTCCTCCCCATTTCTCGTTCAATTTGTGCTTTGTATGCTTTGAAGACCGAAAACACATCTGACTTCTTTTTGATAGGGTACACCCCATATCTTCTGGAATAATCATCAATAAAGGATACAAAGTACCTTGCTCCTCCCAGAGATATAACCGGTACTTGCCATACATCAGAATGAACTAATTCTAGAATATTTTTAGTTCTAGAATCAGATGCAGTGAATTTCAATCTATGCTGCTTACTTGTAACACAATACTCACAAAAGGGTAATGAAACCTTTGTGAGGCCCGGGAGTAGTTTCCGTTCAGCGAGTACTTTCAACCCTTGTTCTGACATGTGGCCCAATTTTTGATGCTACTTCTTTGTTTCTTCAGCAGAATTGGTTGATGCAACTGATGCCTCTGCCTCCAGGTAAGTGTCTCCCATGAGTCTGTACAAATTTGCAGCAATCCTTTTAGCCTTCATCACAACTAACGCTCCTTTGACGATCCTCATCATTCCATTTTGGATGCGGGTATTGCATCCAATTTCATCTAATTGTCCCAAAGACAATAGATTCTTTTTTAAGCCCTTCACATGTCGCACATTTTGAATAGTGCGTACCATACCATCGTACATCTTCAATTTGATGGTGCCAATTCCAGCAATCTCTAAGGAATGATCATTTCCCATGTACACAGATCCTACAGAGATAGGTTCGTAAGTGTGAAACCAATCTCTACGAGAGGTCATATGCCATGTTGCTCCTGAATCCAATATCCAAGCATCAGTGAGTTCCGACCTATCCTTGAATACCGTTGCTGCTTCGCTGTATATAATATCAGCTTCGGCAACGCACCCTTGAGATGTTCCTACACCTTGTCTACACCTTTAAATCGACACTCGTTTTTGATGTGTCCCCTCTTGCCGCAATTGAAGCATCTAAGATTCCTCTTACCCCTTGATTTTGACCTCCCTTGTTTGTGACTCCCACTGGAATCACGTTCCATTGACCTTCCTCGGGTTATAGTCAGAGCTTCTGCTTGTTGTGAGCTTGCCTGTCTGTCTTCCCTGTTTTTCCTTCGATTTTCTTCCTCCAGAATCGAAGTAACGACATCATCGAAAACCAAAATATCCGTGAGAACATTATTGGATAAATTGATGATGATTTGGTCATATGAATCCGGGAGACTTTGGAGTAAAATCTCAGCGCGTTCTTGTGGCGAAATCGTATGTCCTAACGTTAAAAGTTGAGAACATAACGAGGTCAGAGTATGTAAATGCTCCGTAACCGATGTAGATTCCGACATCCGTAAGGTATACAACTTTCTCTTCAAGAAAATTTTGTTGTGAAGTGACTTAGCTTCATATAATTTGATGAGGTGATCCCAAACCTCCTTAGCGGTTTTCTTCTCTTCTACTCCCAATAAGATATCATCCGATAGGGCTAGATGCAGATTTGAAAGGGCCATTGCGTCTATCCTTTTCCACTTTGCGTCATCTGTGATCTTTGCCGGCCGAGCACTGATGGCCTCCAGGCAATTATCTTTTACCAATAATGCCCTCATCTTCAATTTCCATAACGAAAACTTTGTACCGTCAAATTTGGCGATATCAACCTTTGCTGCCATTGCTTCTATCACGAACTGTTGTTGAATACAGAATAGCTCCCACTATTTCACGTGAGAAGTATCTCCTTAGGTTACCTTCAACTAGTATATTGTTAAATTAAAGTGCACTAGGAAAATTTTCAGGAAAGACTGGAAGGACACAAACGGTCTGCTTAAGTACCAGACTCCTTAGACAAAATTTTTCTTAGACATGCACCTAATCACCCAATATACCTTTCCCGAAATACCCGAAGGAAGATAAAACACGTGAATAGTAATGATATATTGAAGCAGATCTTCAATATAATTTCTACAGCACCTCCATAGGATGAAACACCAATATCTAACTTATTTTTTGATGTGAAAGATCCATTTAAAAGTGGCAATCACAGAGCATACGATAAGTAAATATTAACACCCTAACCCCGCAAACAGGTCCCCAAGGAATTTTCCTTTTCTGATATGGAAGATCAGACTATGCTGCAACCACAGAGCATACTTTGGAAAAACCTTGCTCTGATACCACTGTTGGGTAATAAAACCCCGACCGAATAGAGCAAACAGCAAATAAAGGAAATTGGATGGACACAGAAATTTACGTGGAAAACCCTTTCGGGAAAAAACCACGGGCAAGAAGAGAAAACTCCACTATAAAGAATATTACAGAAGAGGAGAAGAAAGGGATGAAGAGAAAGGGAGGAGGAGCCTTTGTTTTATAGGCTCTCTCCCTCTTCCCCTTCCATTCATTCTTCGATGTGGGATTCCCACACCCACTGTACAACAGATATATATTGGATTAAGGCCTTGAAAATTTAATTTAAAAGGAAGTCTTTGAAATTCTATGCCCTATTTGACTGGCCCAAAAAGATAAAAGCATATATTACGTCGGACCATATATAAGCAAAATAGCTATCCAACTGAATAAAACATTGGCACGTAATAGGATTACCTCCTAGATCGCATTTTATCACCTAGGCTTTCAAGTTCCAAGTCAGTGCTTTGGCTCTCCTTGGCATCATAAAAATTATGCCATTGAATTAAAGAGAAAATTAGAAAATTGGGTACAAGACTCCTCATTTTGCACTCGAAAGATTATTTTCTATTTTTATAAAACAAGCCTATTTTCAAAAGTTTAAGTCTTTATTACATTAGACTGTGAAATAATTTTATAGTTTTCCTTTACCCAAGGCCTTAGCACCTTTTCTAATCAAAAGTAAAAAATAAAAAATAAAAAAGAAATTATTCTCGTACGAGTACAGTTGAGTTGCGTGACCCTTGGTTCGGATAAAATGTTTCTCCTGTGAACAGTACGGTTGAGTTGCGGGACCATTGGTTCGGTCCGGTCCTTGGAAGACTTTGACTCTCCAAATCGCAAAATCGACCAAATTCTAGTAACCTCAACAATGGAAGACTCCTCGTCATCCACGGTCATAGTCGATGCTAACCAGAGTTTAATATAATTTTTATTTTTCTAAATAATAAAATAAAGAAAAATTAGTATGCAGTAATTGTATATAAGCTAGGTATAAGTGTAAGTGTAACTTGTAATATTTAAAAAATAATAATAAAATAAAAAATTTAAGATGATGTCATTTTGAATTTTATTTATTTATTTTTTTTACGTGTAATTTATCAAATTTAGGTATAATAGTTATACCATAGTCAAGCCTAATAAAATATCCCCTCATGACCACCTAAGATTCTCCATACACTATCATTTCATCTCTTTCCTCTTAACTTCCCCGAACCAACCTAAGATGGTGCATAGGAGACTTGGAGATAGTGCGTGCAGTATGAAAGAGCGGTGTCATGAGAACGACCGTGATCAACAGTCGCGATGGCATGCAGGAACATGGCATTAATCCTAAGATAGAAATGGACGAAACATTTTCGGCGTACCTAAAGGTGGCAAATGATAACACGGACCAATATTTATTTTAATATTTTTATAAATTAATCAATATTTAATAATGTATGTAATTTTAAAAGCTTAACTTTGTGCATCTGTTGTATGCCTCAATCATTTCCTAGAATTCATTCATATTAGTTGCGACCTCTTGGAAAACCAAAATTAAAAACCTTTTTTTTTTTTCTTTTATCGGATTCAATTAAGAATGATGGCATAAATCCAATCTTAACCGCACCTTCTCATCCCCACTGGCCCGAGGTCTGGACTTCGAATTTTCAACCGAAGACTCCTGCTAAGACCCTTGCTCCTCCGCGCACTTATGGTCGGCCCTCATTGGCTGTCCACGCACTCCATTACCTGACACAGGAGGATTCCATGATCATCTTATATGAACATCGCGAGTTGCAATTCTCCACCACTGGAAAGATCAATTCTTCAACAATGCCTTCCTCGAAAACAATGCTCATTGGTCTCTCCTTAATCTTCATCCTCAACCTTGCCTCAGTTTCCACTGCCGACCCCTTCACCCTATACAATTGTCTTCCGGATGGAAACTTCACGGCCAACAGCACCTACAGCACCAATCTCAACCTCCTCCTCTCCTCCCTCACCTCCACAGTCTGGTTTGACGGCTTTTTCAGCTCCTCGGTCGGCCAAAACAACAATAAAGTCCGCGCGATTTCCCTCTGCAGAGGAGACATGCTCCCCGACGCCTGCCGGACCTGCGTCAGTGCCTCCGTTCGCGGACTCATCGAGCTTTGTCCTCTCCAAAAGGGCGCGATCGGATGGTACGACAACTGTTTTTTGAAATTCACCAACCACTCCATACCCAAAGGTACTCACACATTTACATTAGCTTGAGTAGAGGGCGTTCCTTGTCATGAATAAAATGGATATTCCATAAAAAATGTCTTTATCACCAACACAAACAATCACAAAACCATGCATATTTTTAGCAATCATTTAACACCAAATTATATACATATATATATATATATATATAACACAAGCAAAAGCAAGATATAAAATATTAAATTTTCCAATACCTATCAATTCATATAATGATTGGATCTATAGTAAGGTTATTTATAATTTCTTTCTCAATGTACTAAATGAGAGTCCCTAAGAAAATCATCTTTCATATCTTGTTCCCAAGAATTGCTCTTGGGCTGGCCAGGTTATAATTTTTTTTTTTTTCTCCAAAACATTGGAGGGAGTTATTTAGGCTGCGCGCCCCCAAAACCTACCAATACTGAGGGGTCACATGTTCTACGCCAGGTACAGTAGAAACAGATCCACAATACGTCATGAAGAGTCCTCATAACATCAGCTCCACGGTTAACGTGACTCAATTCAATCAGGTGCTGGGGGACTTGATGGTCAGACTGAAAAATGAGGCGGCCGCGGGGGGATCCACTCTCAAGTTTGCGACAGGAGAGGCAACTGTCACGAGCTTTCGGAACATTTACGGGCTTGCACAGTGCACGCCTGATCTAACGAAGGAGTCGTGCAGTGCATGCCTTGAAAATGCTGCTGAAGAACTTCCGGGCTGCTGTAATGGCTTGGGAGGAGGCAGGGTTCTTAGGCCGAGTTGTAATCTCAGGTATGAAAGTGGTCCGTTTTACGAGTCTAGAAGGAATGATGCGCCACCGCCGACCGCGGCCACTAAAACAGGTACTCCATCTTAATCCTTTATGCAGTCATATCCTAGGACTCGTTTGGATAGCGAGAACAAGAATGGGAATGATTTTTTATTTTATTTTTGTGCAAATCCTTTTCTCCTCAAAAATTTTTCCCTTCGGGTGATACTACCTGTTCATACCACATACAACCTTCGTCGAAAAGATGATGTGACACACTCGGTGGTATTTAGTCAAGCAACTATAAATGACCCAGCAAAAACAATAGCAAATTTAGCATGAAAGGAGTGCGTGGGTTGCAAGCAGATTTATTCTTTTGCATTTCATGGATTTAACGCAAACTTAGGGGCTCTCTAGAACTATCAATAAGTTAGAACAAGAACAAGAACACCACTAAACAACCATATTTCAATTGCAAATTTCTTACTTGACTTGTTTGTATTTCATGCACTTTGGCCTTCTCAGGTAACGGAATCAAGACAACCGAAACCGTAATCAATGCCGCTGTTCCAGCGATTTCTGTGATGCTTGCGGTTCTCCTTTGCTACTGAGGAGGAAGCCATGGAAAATGCTAGAAGATGAAATTGTGTCGTGCACTGGGATGAATTGTTACTCATGTTTTGATTTGTTGCAATGGAAGTCCCTCTTCCATGTGAGATGTGAGCCCAGTGAACCTGAGTTTTTGACGTGTGCCATTTAAATTTTTGAGCTGTAGTTCATGGTAGGATAAGAGAATTAGAGGGACTTGTGTGCTTAAATACTGGTAGGGGTCAGTGCTAAAAGTTTTTGGTTGTGTTTTCCTCAGTTTAAAAGTGTACTACTAGTTCCACTGCTCGCACTATGATCAGTTTCTGTTAATATGGCTTCTTTTGATTTTTTTTTTTTTTTCATCATTCTCTCTTGATTATTTCTCCTTCATTATCATGACTCCACTCCCCCATTTTTCCCCCTAGCCCACCTCCACAAACATGGACCCACTTTCCTATTTTTACCGATTTTACTCTATTGTAGGAGATTTTTTTATTAGGGGTAGTGATGGAAAGAAAAGTGGAGTCCATTCAAAAGCAGTGGCTTTATTAATAGCGATTGCTCCACCTTTTTCTTTTCTCCCTCTTTAACAGTCATAATTTCATTTTTATTTACATTTCATTCCCACTATTTAAAAAAAAAACCCTTACATTAAGTGAAATAATAAGATTCTAATACCACGACACTGAAAATTAAATAAATAAACAAATATGTCAAGCATATCATTTATATAACACATCACCCACACTCATATTTGAAACCCTATGTACATAAGTTTATAAAAAAAAAAAACTAATATACAATAGTTGCACATAAGTTAGGTGCAACTGTCGCCTTATGATATTTAAAAAGAAAAAGATCACAAGTTCCAAAACTACAATATTTTGGATCTGTTTTTTCTCCCTTTTTACATGTGTGTTGCACCTAACTTAGGTGCAGTTGCTACACTAAAGTTAAGCTCTAAGTTTATTTACAAAATATTGTCTATAAATCACCTAATATAACGGCATGAAGCACAATAACTATGTATCAACATCCCAAACAATTAAACCTCTAAAAAAAATTGAATAGTATTGCTATACACCCAATAATTAGAATAGATTTTTGATAGAAAAACAGACCGAATTTCTAGTCTACACGCTAGAACCGAACAGATCCCTTTTGCATATAAATAAGTCTTGGTGTACAAAAAATATGCACAAAAATGTTCACGGCAAAGTGTCGGTCGCACTGTGTCAGTGAAGGGGGCTCGCCACTCCCGTGCATGTTCTATAAAACATTTTATGCATATGTCACTGCTGCTCTTTATATAATTGTCACTCAACTGCGATTTTTATTTTATTTTATTTGGTGGGAATGCATGTCAAAAAAAACTTGAAACAACCAAAGACTACATACTCTGAGAGCATGGATAACCTATCCCTGTACAATCAATAAATAACAGGGCACTTAATTCCTAAGAAGGGTGAGTAAAGAAAGGATGACCAATCCTATAAGTGTTCGATGCTAGTCAATTTGTGTACACATTGCCTTCCCGATTCATTTGGCATTCCTTCACATCCCAACTATGAAACAAAAATTAAATGTCTCGAATAAGCCTCCTCAGTCCATTATCATATTGAGTTAAAACCATTAAAACTGGCTCACATAAATCAGATTCAATGACCGGTAGAAGGAACCCCAAGTCCCAAGCCATTTGAAGCCCGTAGGAAATAGCCCATAGCCCTGTCTCAATGGCAGAACAACTGATCGGCCAACGCATAAAAACCCCCCTTCAACAACCGTTCCAATAACGACCCAATCCTCCCGCCGTTGCATTATCCAGCCTTCCTTTGGTCGCACCATCCACATTTACCTTCACCCAATGTCTTGGAGGCGGGTGCCACCCTTCTCGAACACCCAGCAGCATTGAAGCGCCTACCATACGGCTCCTGTCAATGTTCTCAATAATGTCTTGGACATAAGTGGCAGATTTTTTCACAGTTTACAAAGAGTTTGTACCTTTCCATAACATCCCAACACACTACACCAAAGAACAGCTTCCAGTCTATCCAGCCAGCAATACGGACTATGCTAGTGATGTTAGATGATAGCCAATCCCAAAGATCCATCACATAGAAATTAGGCATGATGACCCGTGGCCTTACCTCCCTCCAAACTCCGGCGGCGAAGGGGCAGTCCCAAAGAATGCATAAAACTGGCTCGATATCTCCTCCGCACCGATCACACCGCCCCTCAACGCTATTGTGCCACTTGCTCTGCTTGAACCGACACTCTAAAATGGCTTACGTATCAGTGTCCGACACTCTCCCAACACAGACACACTCTTGACACATCCGGGACAAGCGGTCAACGATCCCAACACAGTCAACTCTCAGGACACGCAAATGATGCGCGTGTCCTTCCAAAAAAAATATGCAAGACACGTTTTTCGTTTTTGTTTTCCTTCCCTTTCTATTTTTTTCCCCTGTTTCCTTTTTCTCTATGTTTTCCCTTTCTTTCCCCTTCACCCTCTTCGGGAATCCTAGTTTCTCCCTAGAAGCTCAAAATTGTTACCTGATCTGAAAGATAAAACCCTTACAGCAAATCTGAAACTATTAGATTCTCCCTATTTTATGACACTACCCTCATTTCGCTGACCGCCTTTCCGTGGAAGATCTGCCCCTTCACCCCATTTTCGCCGCCGCCCTCACCCCCATCAAGTTCTTGATCACTGACATCTGGCTCATTGGGTTCGCCACCGTCGACAAGAACCACTTCCCCTTCGACATATGGTGCATGAACTCCTCCCTCGCCATTGAAAAGTAAAAGAAGCATCTCGCAATGTAGAGAATAGAGAGCGATAGCAGTGTCAGGAGAGCAACGGACCAGAAAAGTAGAGAGGGAGGAATCATCTCTTGTCTCTTCTTTGCTTTCTATTTTTATAGATTTATTATGGGAGACAGTTGTCTCCACTTGGGTTGACTGGGGCAGCTGTCCCACATATTCTATTATATTCTTATTAAAAAAACCCTCTAAAATAACTTTGAGTAAATTTTTTAAAATTTTATGATTTACTACATTTAATTTTATATATATATATATATTAGTAATGTGTCGACTAACGTGTCGAAATTATTCATTTTTTGAAAATGACATATTACGTGTCGATAACGTATTGTATCGCCGCACTAGTATCAGTGTCGATACATCCTAACTGCCACTCATGTGTGGGGAGTCTATTATGTTCCACTCGCCAAAGGAAAATGCGAATTCGCTGCGGACCCGGCTTTCTTTCCAATCAAATCCTCTTCTTCGGTTAAAGAAGCATCAGCTAACCGAACCGTGAAGGAACCCGTAGGTGAGCCACCCCAAAAGATACGGTCTAACTCTCCACCAGCAACAGGAGCCCGCTATGCAACGATTTTATCGAGCACCCCCTCCGGCAGTAATGCACGGAGATTAGGTTATTTAGGTCCCAATTGCCATGAATATCCACAAAGTCAGCCACCTTATGTAAAACCTGATTTTCAGCAAGCTGGTAGTTCACATGATTACTCAATATTGTCTCTCCCGAGACCCAACCATCAAACCAGAGGGAGGTCTCATCCCCACGGCCCACATACCACCTGTTCCCATCGAGAATCACCTGCCAGGCACTACAAATTCCCCGCCGCACAGGAGAACTCTCCGGTTTAGCCCACTGCAGAGTAAGGTTTCCCGGTCCACCGGCCCGAGATACTTATCCCTAAGTAATTGAGCCCATGGTTTTAAATAGCAGTCCCGACTGCCGTCGCGTAACGGTCGTGGGTGTAATGGAACACGGACATAACGGAGATTTTGTAAAGTAACGTGGGTGTAACGGACGTGAATTATGAGGCGTGACGCACAACAATTGTTTTTTGACATTTTAAGTTTATAAAAATGTTATAAATGATTTTTAGACTATTTTGACCCACTTTATTTATCAAGCAAATACTGGCACATATGACTCTTGGAATCAAACAAGGCTCTTACATTAGAGAAAATGGGTCTTAGAATAGAACTTAGGTTGTCGTAGCGGCCATAGTGGACGTTGCGAACGTCATGGCTGCTATGGACGCGAATCGGACTCGATCCGTTAAAGCGGACCGTAGCGGTATCGGGACGCACCGATACCGCTATGAAGCGACCGCTACGCAAGCCCAGAAAAAGATCAGGCTGGATAATGATTCCCCAAGCAAGCTTACCAAGCAAAGCTGTGTTTGCTAGCTCAATTCTCCTCAATCCTAACCCACCACTCGACTTCGGAAGGGTGATTTTATCCCAATTAATTAAGTGAGATTTTCGAGATTCAGCAGTATCAGACCAAATAAAACTGCGGCAAGCACGATCTGTTTTATTACATGCGTCCACTGGCGAGCGCAATCTCTCGATAGAGTAATAGGGCATAGCTAAGACCATTGAGCTTGCCAAAGTAACAATCCCTACAATAGGTAAGCATTTGGCTTTTCAACCGGTCAAGCCAGAGATAACTTTGTCGATTGGACATTGACGAATATTTCCAATGGAAGTGCAAAGAGCTCAATAGGTAATAATAGCAGCCAATGGACAACAAGCTCAAATGAGCATACCCAATCGAGTATTAAGAGTAGTGGGTGTGAGTGGGTACGTCAAGTATTGCTCAGATCAATATTTACGATTTCAGTAATATTAATAATAGTTGTAACGTTGGTAGATTCTAACAAATATTCTTAGTAATACTCAAACTCATGATATAGGCTCAAGAATTTATAATAGCAATTAACGATAATAACCGGTTTAGATAAGTACACCAATCCATGTTCTAATTAATTGTGCGGGTTCAAATACTACCACGGAACCAACGGGTTGAAATAGATTTACCAAATAAAGCTCAAGCTCACAATACAAATAATAAATTTCACAATTGATAGATTTAGTAATTTTTGTGAAATTAGAAAGAAATGAGGGAACTCTTGCAACAAGAAAGAAATTCCTTACCTCCAGATGGTCCGCACGCTAAACCCCCACGGCAAGTCACTTTCTTTGCTTCACTTTCCTTTCACTCGTTTTTTTCCCCTTCTTCTCGGCCACTTGGCTCTTTCTTTCTTTTCTTTCCTTTCTTTTTATTTTCACTGTACAGATACCATATATATATATAAGCCTTCTGATTTCCCCTAACCGACTTAGCTTTTGCTTTTTTATTTTTTAATATATTCTATTATCACCACTTATAACTTAAATGTCAACTTTGCATTTCCAATGCTATGATGCGCACGGCCACTCCCATGGTGGCCTTTCTTCCAAACACAGCATAGTGAGACCTTACTTAACTATTAAGCTAATACTATGTCCAGAATTATTGATAATGACAATACCAATAGTAACAATTTCTAGCAATTTCAGTTATCTATAATTTCAACCGTTCTATTCTAATCCTCTCAAAATATGTACGTTTACATTTCTTTTAAAGATTAATTTTAATTCGGACTAGAAAATTAAATAATTTCACGTGACATCTACCCGTTGTTCTAGCCCAATTCTATTTCAACCAACCAACTCAACTATCATACGATCAATTAATACGGTGCGAGTATTACACTCTACCCCACTTAGAATAAATTTCATCCTCCAAATTCAATGCACCTGATGTAGTGAATAACTGCGGGTGATTTTGTCCCATCATATTTTCAGCTTCCGACGTAGCTTTTTCATTTGAGTGGTTCCACATAAGACTTGCTCTGACGATTTCTGCAGGTTCTTCTTCGTATGATAAATCTTCTTTTGTTTGAATTGATTCATATGGTATTCCGTGTGATGGGTCAGGGTGGTATTTTCGTAATACTGACACACGAAACACGCTGTGAGGATTTGCGAGAGTAGGAGGTGGTGCCAACTCGTAAGCTATGGGTCCCACCCCTCTGGTGATTTTGAACTGTCCAATGTATATGGGTCTCAGTCCTCCCTTTTTCCGTAACCGCGTGATGCCTTTCCAAGGAGGAATCTTTAGAAAGATTGAGTTGTCAATGTTAAACTCTAGACCTGTTTGCCTGTTACCCACATAACTCTTTTGGCGGCTTTGTGCAGTTCACAACCGATCCTTTATGAGTTTAATTTTCTCTATAGTAATCTATACTCTCTCAGGTCCTAACAGCTTCCGCTGAGAGAGGCGATCTACACCTCCCACAAAGTGCTTCATAAGGGGTCATTCCTATATTTGAATGATAGCTATTATCGTAGGCAAATTCAATAAAAGGTAAATGTTCTACCCAACTATCCTTGAAGCCCAAAAATACCGGCTCGTAGCATGTCCTTTAAAGTCTAGATAGTCCTTTATGTCTGCTCATTAATCTGAAAAAACTTTCCTAAAACTTGAATGTAAAGCGCTGATCCCAAATCCAATAAAATTGTGACGGGTGTCTTGTGCAAAATTACAATCTTCTTTATATATATTTGTGCTAAGCGATCCATATTTTCCCCAAATTTGATTGACAATAATATGATGACCCAAATAACATCGACTCCACGCATACTTCTCGGAAGTTCCATAACAAAACCCATTGCTATATTTTTCTCATTTCCATTCTAGAATAGGGAGGGGTTGAAGGAGTCCCAAATAGCCTTTGATGTTCTGCTTTCACTTGTTAGCATGTCAAACACTTAGTCACACACTCCACTATACTTCCTTTCATATTCGGCCACCAAAATCATTGTCTCAAATCTCGATGCATCTTAGTTTCACTAGGATGCACTGAGTACGCCAAGCTGTGGGCTTCTGATAAGATTACTTTCTTAATCTCCACATCATTGAGCACACAAGTCCTTCCCCTAAACGTAAAAAACTCACTTTCAGAAAGTTGATAGTCTCCCAGCTTAATATTATTCAATTTTCATGAGCCTTTTCCTTTACTTTTTTATCTCAATATCCATTAATTGCAAATCTCGAAGTAATTGGGGCTGAGTGGTTACAAGACTAGCTAGACTTCCAACATTGTTCCTACTTAGGGCATCAGCTACCACGTTGGCCTTCCCCAGATGATATTGAATCGTACAATCATAATCCTTTAGGAGCTCCAACCACATGTTTTTTGCCTCATATTTAACTCTTTTTGTGTGAAAATATACTTTGGACTTTTACTTGTCTCTGTCGATAGTACACATAGCACCATATAGTTAATATCTCCAAATTTTCATGACAAATATCACTGCTGCCAACTCTACGCCATGCTTTGGTTAGTTCACTTCATAATTCTTCAGTTGTCGTGAAGCGTAAGCAATTATCTAATTATTTTGCATCAAAACACAACCCAACCCCCTTCTTGAAGCATGACTATATACCGTGAATTCTTTATCACTGGTGGGTAGGGTTAGGACAAGTGTTGTTACCAACCTCTTCTTTTAACTCCTGAAAACTAGCGTATCATTTATCCCTCCACTTAAATTTTATGCTCCTCTAAGTAAGATGAGTTAATAGTCTTGTATGAACCGTCGGTAATATCCGGCTAATCCAAGACAACTACAAATTTCAATCACACTTTTTCGTTGTTCCCAATCAACCACTGCTTTAACTTTAGCAAGGTCTACAGAGATACCACTGGCTGAGATTAGGCGACCAAGAAATTGTAGAGATACCATTGGCTGAGATTGGGTGACCAAGAAATTGTACTTTCTGCAACCAAAAGTCATGTCTGTTTAACTTAGCATCAACTCCTTTTTTTTCAATATCTGCAGCATAGTTCTTAAATGCTAGGAGTGTTCATCTTTGTTCTTGGAGTAGCTCAAGATATCATCAATGAAAATAATCACAAATTTATCTAGATACTCTTTAAAGATGTCATTCATTAGGTTCATAGAGGCTGCAAGAGTGTTTGTCAATCCAAATGGCATCACTAGGAATTCATATCGGCAATACTGTGTTCGAAACGCTATTTTAGGTACGTCTTCCTTCTTAATCTTCAATTGATGATATCCAGACCGTAGGTCAATTGTGGAAAAGTGTCTAGCCCCTTGTAATTGATCAAACAAATCGCCTACTTGAGGTAGTGGATAATTTTTTTTATTGTTTTCTTGTTCAACTCTCGATAATCTATACATAATCAAAATGTATCATCTTTTTTCCTTATGAACAACATTGGAGCTCCCCACTGGAGAGGCACTATGTCGGATATACCGTTCATCTAGTAACTCTTGTAACAAGGTTTTCAACTCTTTCATCTCGAGAGGTGACATCCTATAAGGAGTTTTTTAGATAGGGCTTATTGTAGGTAACAACTCAATACAGAACTCAATTTCACAATCGACTAGAAAGCCTAACAATTCCTCTAGGAAGATATCATCTTAAGTATTAATCACATGTGCCAAATATCCACTACAACCTTTCTGAAGGTATTCTTGTGCTTAGTGGAAAGAGATCAGATTTGGGTATGATTGAGATTGCTTGCCTCGAAAAGTTAACTCAATTTCGCCCAACCTAAAATATAACATTTTATGGAGACAGCTTAAATGCGCATGATGGACCACCAACCAGTTCATCCCCAAGATGACATCTATAATATCCCTGACCTTAACTAAAAGTTGAATTTTACTAGTCTTAATGTCACCATTTTTCTTAGATATTCTACTTGTTTAATCCATTTAATATTCTGAAAAATCTTCTCGGGAAAAAATTTTCACACATGAATGTAATGTATTCAGGTTTCATGTGAAATTATTGAAATGCCCTTAGATGTTGAACCGTAAATAGCTGCGGAGATTGTGATGCATCATTCCCCAACCAGCTTACCCACCATACGATCAATCAATAGGGTGCGGACATTACATATTGGAGGAGGTAATTTGGTATTTTTAGGATTTGTTTTCGGGAAAAAAAAAAAAAAAAAGGCCCAACTAGCCGCTATATAACCATTTGGGCTAGTTCAGACCTGTTTGGTCCGTGCCAAGCCATTAGTTTGGTTCGGTCCGAATTGGGTTCAATCCCATGCCGGGCTCGGGCCTCTTCATAAGGAAACCAAATGGGCCCAGGGGTGGACCAGTTTGGTTCATGGTCCGGTCAAATCGTTGACCAGGCCGTTCTGGTTTAGTTAAAAAAGGGGGCCGGCTCGTGTGGGCTTTCCAGCTGACCCGGCCCGTTGCCATCTAACGTACTAAGAATAGTTACTCAATTTACGAATTCATCACTATATTGTCCAGTAAAAAAAAATATCATTCAAATGCACATATGGTTTATTCACTCAGTTTATCACCAAAAAATATATATATATAAAAACAATAGATTAATGGCTTATAAAACACTAAACTTGTCATTAAATACCAATTTTAACTTGAACTTGCGGTTGTACCAAATTTAACATGAACTTTTAAAATTAATCTTAAACGGAAAAATCTATTTTTATTCCATTCCCCATAAGATTACATAATGTAATAACCCTTATTAACTCACACAATCCATTCATAAAATAACCTAACCCAACTTGTCCATGAAATAATTTTGACCTGTTTTTGACCCGCTCATCTTGATTTATATCTCTTTTTGACCTACCCAAACCTTATAAGATTGTGAATGATCTATCTATTTTTTTGGATTCAAAATTAGGTATTTTGCTAAATGTTAAATGGTTATGAAAATATTAAAAGAAACAAAAGTTGGATTGACAAAGTGAGTCATTGGCCAGCCAACCTGTCCGATCACTTGTTACATAACCTAACCCGACTCGTAAAATAATTTTGACCCCCTATGTTTCACCCGTCCATAATTGTGCCAATCTGGCCAATTCCACCTTTAATAACTTGCAATAACATATTCTAAGCATTCTTTTATTATTTAATGGTATGGGTGTGCAAGTGGGTAAGTTGGGTCAACATTTGATCATTTCCTGCTCAACCCACCTCTAATTTTAAGGTAGGTTCAGAATTTTTTTACCAAACTTATGGTGGAATGAGTGGGGGCTGGTGGTTTGGTCAAAATATGAAAGCCTATTTTGCCAAAATAAGACAAGATTTAATTTAACCATAACTAATATATATTATTAAATTAACTCAACCCAAGCACAACTAACATACTAAATTTACTCACTAACATACTACCGTAACTAAATCCAACAACAATTAAAATACTAAATAAACAAGATTCAATCATAAGGAGCATATTAATTCAACAATGGGTAATGATTTGGGGATAAGGGAGGTTTTGCTACGTTATGTTAGGATTAGCATACTATTAATGGGAGGCGTGTGTATATTAGATTTTAGTGTTAAGGCAATCAGATTGGGTTTAACAGACTTAAAATGCAACCCAAAAACCTAATCCAAATGAATCCATAAGATTCAACTCACCTCATATGATGCGATTCTTTAACTTGGTAGTCTTGTATGTGAGTTGGTCCGATTTTGTGATTGAGGCAGTTATCATGCACACTCTAAAATATAAAGTGTGAAAAAAGAATTGGTCAATGAAAGTCTAACATGACTAGGTAATAAACTTGATTGGAATAATTTTAAAAGTTCTGATTTAAATAAATATTTACTGAAAATTTTGGAATTTTATAATCTATTAATCCAAAAAGGATAAAAAAACAAGAAGAGGAATGTGAGTTGTACCCGTCTTTGAAATGATTTAGTTTTATTTAAAATTTAAATGAATGGTCCGGCTCATCCTTCCTTTTGCTAAAATGATAGGAGAGACTGGTCAGCCTGACCGGAATTTTGACCCATATGAGGAGCCTATTATTATTGGGGAAACAGCACGGAGAAACTGCCCGGAAGTCCGTGCCCGTGAATTCGCGGGGCCCTCTTCTCTCCTTTCTCACTACCTCTTTCTATTTTGCCCGAGGGTGTTCCATCGCCCCTTCTCTCTCTCTCTCTCCTATGTGCTTTGTTTTCCCGTATTCAGACCTGTAGAGGGAGAAGAAACACAGAGATCACAGATCTACAGAGAGGAAATGTCGAAGAAGAAAGCTGTCAGCGGGTCAACTATGACGCTGAAGGACTTCCATGGCGGCTCCATCCCTTCTGATCTCTCTCTCCCTTCTGCTCCTGGCGTGTAAGTTCCTTTTTTCAAGCCTCCTTTTTCTTGTCATGTATTCCACTGTTTGATTGATTAGCTATTTCACCTGTTATTTCTCGATCACATCTCGATTTTTGGTTGTTATCATAGTCTGATCACATAAGTATTAGATCTGAATCCTTTCCCCCTATCTATAACATCCAGAATCACGGACCCGCCTGAAATGGCTAGCCGAGAAGGTATTCTAAGAGAAAACTCTTCATCTGTGCCTAATTGTGTAAAGGTGCACTAAATTGGACTCTCTCTTTTGTTAAATAATTTTGAAAAGATAATCTATTTTCATTTTTATTTTTCTATCAGAAACAACTTAGTTTCTAGGTACACAATTAGCTATAGTGTCACTACATAAAGCGGAAGCTGGTAATACCCCAGTCTCACATTGGTAAAAATGGGAGCCCTACCCAACCTTTTACTTCACAAAAAGGAATGGAATAAGTATTTCAAAGAAATATAACATGAATCATGAGAGGAGTATGTGGGGGATGACTCTTTTTAAGGCCCAAGAGTGGAATAGGTAAGTAATAGGTATTATACCATTAGCTGTTGGTAATAATTATTCTTTGTCTATTCCCCTTATGATCCATGAGAGTAGCTGTTTCACTTATGCGTCATGAAGATATTACTTGTATGTTATATTTCTTTGGAATACCTATTCTGTTTTATTCCATATAACCAAACGAGTGGTAGGATTCCAAAAGTACCTTTTGTGGTTGGCTCTTTTGAGCTTTGTGGTAGAAGGCTCTGTCTTCCTCAATGTTCTAAAAGGCGTTAGGCTGACCTAAGCGCTCTACGTACTACCTAGCACTTGGACCACCTGGGCGGGGATATAGGTGGCCTAGGCGGATTTTTTTATTTTCTTTAAAATACTAGTACTTACATATAACTATTTGAATAAATTCATAAAATATTATTGAAATAACATATCAAAGTACAAAAAAAATTTATAAATTATATTCTTTCACATTTTACATAACACCATATTTTCACCAATCCTCAAAACCTCTTTTTATAAATATTACCCTATCTTCATCCGAGCCTTCAAAAATTGTATCCTCCTCTACTTCCTCTAAATCATTGCTTGATTCAAAAAAATATTTATCAGTTTCCCTAACACCAAAACGGTGTCGCTCCGTATTCACTTAGGAGTCCTCTTAAGTGGCTGCGCCTTTAACCGATTAAGAGTGTTGACTGCTTAGGAAAGCGGTTTCCTCCCAAGCGAGGTGTTTCGTGGCCGTCTAGGGGTTAGGCGGCAACTAGGTGTTTTGTGGCCGCCAAGGCGTTAGGTGGCAACTAGGTGTTTTGTGATCGCCTAGTGCCTAGGCAGGGCCTAGGCAGCCGCCTGAACCGCTTTTTAGAACATTGGTCTTTCTGTGCTCCTCTTGGTTTGGATTGGTTTGGTTTGTCTATTTAGGAAAGCAGACTTTTCTAGTTGCAAATCTTTGATAATTTTGAATGCATTTTATAGAACCACGCGTCCTGCGGATCGAGCTGGTTTTCACAACCATTTGCCATGGGGAAACCCTATGGGTCGAATCCGAGCACCAATTAGTTGCGGCCTGGAGTGTCCCCAGCTGTAAGAAACTTTGATGATAAGACCTCATTCCTCTCTCATGCCACACGCATTGGTCAGAATTTCGATGAAGATGAACGCAAGCCCCTTGATGGTTCCTCCATTCCTCGCTCTACTGTCAGTGACGAAAGCATTTATGCTCAGAAGCTAGGGTAGAGTTGAAGCTGGACCCTTACTCTGTCAGACTTGCTGAGGCAACCACTACGGGTTCGAGTTATGCTCGACAGGTTTTGGCACCTGCTTCTCCACTGCCAAGAGCTTCTGAGGCAACTCATGTGGGAGCAGGAGTGGGAGTTATTTCTCAGAATTTGGAGGGAAATGGAAATAGGAGCTTGGCAGTTAGTGGGCCTCATCCCAGGTGTATGGGTTGGAAGGAAGGAGGTAGCGGGAAGCACGGATTCGGTACCTTTGGCCTTCTCAAAGTTGGCACACGCCAGTGCCCTCGAGAAGGTTTCCTCTGGTAGATGGCAGTCCAAAGAGTCACTCCACCAGGCAGATGTCAAGGTCATTCACCATCCTGAAATGGAGAGTGGCTTACAATTTAAGACAGATAGAGTCAGTGGGAGGGAAGACGGTGATGCCACATTGTCTAAACATGTAGATGTGGGTCTGAAAATTGAGGATGGGTTTCATGGTGAGATAGTCAGTTCTTCTGTGTATTTGGTAGCAAAAGAGAGAAATCCTCCACTTTTATGTAATGGGGTTCAATTTGCAGGAGCTGATGGAAAGTTTAATAGGGCTGAGTCGCGTCCTCCAGTAACCTCTGAAGCATTTGAGCGGCCTAAGTTGAAGCTGATTCCGAGATCAAAGCTGCTTGAAGATTTGGAGCCTCCCCCTGTCATTGATTATAAGCAGGTATAAGCTTTGTTTCCCTGTTGACACTTTGGTTGGCTACATTTCATTCTCATTGACTACTTGAGTTTGTGTTCTGACAGACTTCTGAGATTGGTCGTGCTGAAGCTTCTTGCAAATTGCATGCAAATGTTGCTCCTGCAAGACAAGGGGTAACTGACACTGAGAGTAGGAATCAGCTGTCAGAACGCCCAAAATTGAACTTAAAGCCAAGGTCACAACCACCTGAGCAATCGGAAAGTATTGAAAAGGAAAGGTGCGTAAAATTCATAGTACTATTTCTAATATGAAGTCCTTTTTAGCTGCCATAGTAACATTATTTATATATGTTTACTACTATTTCTTAAGTGCATGAACTGCAAACAATTAGTTGTCTTTTAGAAGTGATTTCTCTATTTTCAGCAACTTAAGTAGATTTTCTCCTTGGGTCCTATGATTTTATTATCCTTTTTTGTTGAAACCACAAGGGGCACGTGTGCAGACACAATTGCACATATATATAATATTTGGAATGTGTTCAATGGTTCAGATTTCTTTCGAAAACTTTTTGTAGGTTCTTTTAATTACTGGAGCTTTTTGTTGGGCTTGTTCCATTTTAAAACTTTTTGTTGAAATGTTCGATATTATCCCCTCCGAGAAGACATTGCTTCAAAACAAACAGTAACTGCAAATTGAATTTTTCACCTTTATTGACAAAAGAGTATAATCTTCTCCCTGGGGTAGTAGAAAATAATTCACTTAGAGCCTAGAATAGAGGCCACAAAAGCTATCTGCTTTTTGCAATTAGCTCTCTCAATAAGCTTCAAAATGAAGCTTTTGAAGCAATTGGTATGGATCTGCTCGCACCTAAATGTTTGTTTTGTTTATTAGCTGGATTTGCTCAAGATGGATGGTTTTGGTTTTCAGGTGTTATGGATGCGTGTCTTCATGCACACGTGTTTGCTTTGGCTGCTTAACTGATCTGCACAATATATGAGCAATTTTATTTTTCTTTTGGTTGAAAGAATATGTTTTCTTGATCTTATGGGTAAATTTGGTGTGAAATAACATGCAGAACTGGATGAAACATAATTAAATTTCTTTCAGTCTCTGGTCGATGTTAGAAAATGAAAGGAGTTGTATCTTTCCCTTCGTTTGGATTGTCTTACAAGGCATTGGGGAGGGGTGGTCCTGTGGTTTTTTTTGGAAGTATTGTTTTCCCTTTCCTTTCCTTTAATAATTCTAAATAACCAGATGCAAATTATTTTACTGTTGCAGAAATCTGTTTGGAGGTGCCCGTCCACGTGAACTAGTAAGTGATTATATTCTTAAATTGTCCATTCTGACTTTTATATCAATTTATGTCAATATTGTGTTTTGCAATTAGAGATTATTATTATTGATTTTATTATATTGATACTGCCATAGTATCAAAAGATGGGGTTTATGCCATTCTTAATATTTACCTTATTGGTGAATTATTCTGCAACAACATGACTTCGTTCCTTTTTTTCTGTGTGCACATCTATATGACTTTTAACCTCTATTTTCTGCTTTCGGCTGAAATTACTTCAATTTAACTATTCCAGTTGAATATTGAAACCGCTCATAATCTACACTTATATTTTCCATTGTTTATTCAGTTCTTATGAGGCCATGAAGTGGCAAATTATATCTCACTACAATGACCTCTAGTGGAGTGAGGGAGGGTTGAGATACTTGTACATTGGATTTTTTTCCTAGTGTGATACCAAATCTTGCCCTTTTTCTTCAATGGAGAAGAACAAAAACTTAGGGTTTTATAGTAATCAAAAGACCAGCTGAACCAAATACCCTTATCGGTTCTTTGTAGTAGTATCACTAGTATAGATATACAATGGTCTACACTTTTGGCTGTTTCTTCTGGTTTAGTTTGACTCTTTTTTTCGCCTAGGTATTGAAGGAGCGAGGAGTCGATGATATTGCTGATAGTGACCACATTCCGGATCAAACTCCCAATAGGTAGGAACTTCTCTCATCAGTTCCATTTTACCAGTTACTACCCATCTGCTGAAATTCACAAGAATTTCATCTCTTGAAAGGGTCAAGCATGTTGTTTCCAAAACTGAACCAAATTCTGCACGCGCAATTCCTCATTACACTGAAAAGCTTGAGCATCTTCCCCTGGATCATAGAATTGGAAAGCATAATCACATGCAGAGAGTCTGGGGAAATGGGAATCGGAGGAACAACCATGAAACTGAGAAACATCAACAGCAGCAAATACAACAGTTGGAGGGGAGAGATTGTTCGCCGGATACATGGCGTAGGCAGCCGAAACTGGATAACCATGATGCTTCTGGAGTCTGTGATGGGAAAGTGGCTTCTGCTTTTGAGCTTGCCCAAGCATTTTCCAAGTCGATCTCAGATCCAAAAAGGGGGGATCGAGTTTCCAGCCCAGGGGGTATTCTGGGTCAGTCCCAGGCGCCATTTTCGCTGCCTCGTGGGTCAAACATCGAGGCGTCAGATCAATGGGTGCTAAATTTATATGTTCTATTTGGTGGGTCTCTTGGCTTCCTAGGATTGTTTCCAATGCAGCTCCTCTGGAATTGCTTTGGTAGAATTCTTTAGGTAGAATTATTCGTAGGATTTTGGCTGCGTTCCAGATCTGTAAATTGAAACGCATGGGTTGAATGAGGATGGAAAAACAAGTGAGTGGTCCATTTTCATACAATTTAATGGCGCAGAGGACCATCATCTAGATGTTGAAAAGTTCGAGACTCCATTATAACGGTTCAGATTTTGCAATTTTCCATCCTTTAAGTAAGCCATGTACATTTGATCAAATCGTGCGAAAGTTGGCAAGTGCCTATGTGTTTTCATTCTCTTCCAATCCATAGTCGAAATATAGAGATCTCGGGTGCATCTCACATCCTTGTAGGAATTATACAGAAATCTACCGAAAGAATTCCAAAGGAGCTCTGGATCCAATTGTTTCACTGGTCAGGGTAATTACCACTGGAAAACGGACAGCACTATGTATATATTTCCTTTGTTTCCCTTTTCCTTCCTGTAATTCAGGCATCATGTTGTTTCAAAAAACAAACTGTGCTTTCTTGATACTCTCTATTTTCCCTCCTATGTACTATTAATGCTTGTATTCGAGTACTCTGTGATCATAAGGTTGAGATGAGAGTTTGCCTGATCATTATAAACATATGATTAGGGCTACGGTCATCTCTTTAGTCGTAAGATTCTCCTTTGCTACTAGGAGAGTCAGTAACTTCTATTAGCACTGGATCTTGAGTCAAATCGATCGTACCTTATGTAACGCTCATCAATTTTGGGGCTCTAAGCACAATGCCCTCCTACCCGATCGCTGGGATTTCTCCCTTCTTTCATGCAACTTCTATTAGCACTGGAGCTTGAGTCGAATTGATTGTGCCTTGTGCAACGTTCATCAATTATGGTTCGTTAATGTCCATTGATTTAGACTGCTTCCTTGCGGTCTAGATTGTGTTATGGTTAAATAGAATTTGTATGGAAAACTTCTACTCGCATGAATAAAATGTGTCGCAAACGCGTTTAAATTATTTTAAAAATTGGGCCTTCTAATTGAAGTTCGTTGACCTTAACATGTTAGGTGTTGCCCTATTTCTTTAAACATATTATAAGTTATACTTTAATGGTTGTAGACATTGTTATTTGGTAAATATGGTCGTAGACATTGTCTTTTTTTTTTTTATTCAATTTTTGAAGGATTCTTATTATAATTACATTTTTGATAAATTAATAAGTGTCACTGATTTTTTAAGCTGGCCCACTTCGTAGTGTTGAAAATCAAGATGGAATAATATTAGGATAAATGACATTGATATCGCCTTTGTGAGACTGGCAATGGCACTTCTTCAAGTTTTTAAAAAGATGCTCATGTTCTCAAACTTACTTTCATAATAAAAATATATTTTCTGTTTGTTTTATAATAATAAAATACTAAACTCATATCCGATGTCAATTTTTTATTAAATAAAATAAAGAACTTATATCACAAATGTTCATTACATGAAAAAAAAAAGTACTAAAATATCATAAATGACATTTTTAAGTAATAATAATACAATAGTTTTATTTTGTCTCATATCAACTGATGATGGGTGAAAAAGTCGCTTTGAAAGAATTAGGAGGTGTGAGTGTCTTTTTAACAAAGATGAGGGGATGTCAATATTTTTACCCTTAAGAATACCATGCTAGACAGATAGCCCATTAAATGAACCGGCTTTTTCCTCTCGAACCCTTCCGCTTCAAGTCATTTCATCCGATCATCGTAAATAGTTAAAATATTTACAAAAAGGTTAACATGCCTTAAAAGTCTCAAAGTATTTATCTTTTAAGAATAAATTTAAAAATATTTAAAATATAAAAA
This sequence comes from Santalum album, assembly GCA_034195605.1. NCBI lineage: Eukaryota > Viridiplantae > Streptophyta > Magnoliopsida > Santalales > Santalaceae > Santalum > Santalum album. Next base: position 732,575 of record CM067261.1, read on the forward strand.
ATTATATCACTATTAACTGAGTTAATACCGTTTAATAACCTATGACCAATATTATATTAAAAAAAAGCCTAGTATTAAATTGGACTCCATAAAGTCCCCAATATTTACATTTTTCTCGAAAAACCAAATCCGTTGGTCCACCAATGAAATTTTGCACGAATAAAATAAAGTTTGATAAAGGTATAAAATGAAAGTTCCCACGCTCGCCCCCAACCCCACTTTCGTCTCCCTCGCGCCCCGAACCCTAATTCTCTGTCCCAGCCCTATTGGATCAGTTGATATAATCTGGTTTTGATGACTATTACTGGTTAAATTTCCGATTTTTTTATTGTTTATTTTGTGTTAGTTTATAATTATTATTATTATTTTTCTTTTGGGATTTCTAGTAGGATTGGTTTGAAATGGAGGAGCTGGAAGTGGATAAACACGCGAAGTACATTCTGTCAGTCGAAAAGGTTTGCCACTTCTGTGTTATGTTTAGATTTATGAGGAAAGTGCAACTACCCATTTGTAAATTTTGACTCAATGAATTTCAGGAGAAAGATAATTTTGAATCAGTGGTGATGGAGCATTTGAGAATGAATGGAGCGTATTGGGGATTGACCACTCTGGATCTTCTGGGGAAGCTAAAATCTGTTGACCCAGATGAAGTTGTTTCGTGGGTCATGAGCTGCCAACATGAATCAGGTTCTTGATCCCAACTCTCAGCTAATTCTAATACTCAACTAGTAAGTAGCGTAGTGGTCTCAGTCAAATTTTAGCTTTATCACTCTGAAAATAATTAGCAGCTTCTGTTTATTGAAAACTGTTCCCTTGGAATGACCGTTCCCTCATTTGAAAAATTGTCCATCTCCTATTCCCATTCTCTTGTCATTCGATTCCTATTCTATTTTTCACCACTGAAATGCAATTGTAAGTTGGTGTAAACAAACTCTTTCAGGGTTCTCTCAGGGTTGCGCTATGAAATGAGAGTGGAATGAAAAAGGGATGAGAATAGAAGTGTAATTAGAGAATGGCCATTTTATGGGAATGACCATTCAATTCCTTTTCATGTTATCAAATAATGGAATGAGATTCGACATTCCATTCCCATTCCTCTCATTCTAGCGGGTCCTGAATTGCTGGTGGTGAACATGCTTAATGGGTGGGCAAAGTATTACTTTGAGACAACACTTCTAAAAATACTGGTTTGCATTCCTGCTGTTACATTAGATGCTGAGAAAATAATTAAATCCTACAACTGGAATTTCCCTTGTGTCATTGAAAGACAAATACTATGAAAATAGAAAACTTACGGTGGGCTTGCAATTGTTTTTATGCAGGTGGTTTTGGCGGTAACATAGGGCATGATCCACACATACTATATACCCTTAGTGCTGTTCAAATCTTTGCTCTTATCAACAGGCTAGATGTTCTCAACATTGATGTTTTGTCAAAATGTATCCTATGGGGTAGAACATGATGGGTATTGGGACTTATCAATGTATTTTTATTACTCTTGGCTTTTTGAGGTTTTATGTGCCATTAGAGTAGTTTGTGAACATTTGAACTCCCAATCATATGAATATTCTGATTGAATTAGAACTCTCTAAAGAGGATGGAGAGACAGAGAAAGGGAGAGGGATAATTGTAATACATACTTTAACCTGTTGAGTTCTCAGTGGACATTCATAAGGGGAGAGATTGGCACACACGCACACACACACACACACGCACACTATATATATATATATATATATATATATATATATATCTATATATAAAGAGATGGGGAGAGAGAGATTGACATAATTTAGCCCTTTGAGTTCTCCACGGACATTCATAACGGGGGAGATCGACATGCACAGATGGAGGTATACATATACACACACGCACACATTTAGAGAGCTAGAGAGATAAAAAACTGTGATGTAGAGTTCATCCAGTTGTGTTCTTTAAGGACTTGAATCAATGAAGTTTGTGCATCCATTGCTTTTTTGTCCTTTTTGACCAGAAACCTAGATATTGTTGGGTTGCAGAACGAAGATGGCTCTTTTTCAGGAGATGTGTGGGGCGAAGTAGATACCCGGTTTGATTTCATCTGTTTATGCTGTGGCTTTGCTTTGACCAATTCTTATTTTATTGCAGATATGTACTGGTCAATGTTTCATAACCACAATTTTATTTTTATTTTTTTTTAACTGTAGGTTCTCTTATGTTGCAATATGTTGCCTCTCAATATTAAATTGCCTGGATAAGATAAATGTGGATAAAGCTGTTCAATACATAATTAGGTGCAAAAATATGGACGGTGGATTTGGATGCACACCTGGTGGGGAATCTCATGCAGGGCAGAGTACGTTGCTATTCTTATATTAGTATTTATTCTTTTTTTGTGCAAAAGCCATTTTGACTGTGGAAAATTCAGATGTTTTCCATTCCCCTATTACCTCGTTTAGTTCGCTTTAGAGGTTGGAATAACTATTCCTATTCATGCACTTACTCCAGCCTAGTCAAAAATTCTCGTTCGGCTAGTGGACCATGGGGTATCCTTGCCTATCCTATCCCCACGGAATGATGATTCTATTCCTTCTCTATTCCACTTTGCAAACCAAACATTACCATTGGTTGGACTCCAAAGCATTCACCTTATGATTCACATGCTTCCTTGGGAGAGCATAGAAAAGTATATAGAGTTAGTCCTATTACCTTGTTACTCATGGTTCAGGAGAATAGCTTATCCTTTCTTACTCAATTTCCATTGCATTCCTCAAACCAAACATTTTTTTTTTGTTTTTGAGACTCCAAAGCATTCACATTATGGTTCATCTATTTCCTCTATAAAAGACGAAAAAGTGTACAAAGGCTTAGAATGCTATATTAGATTTCATTTTCATGTAAATATCTAGGGATGTTGGATTATTTTTTTGTAAATAAATTAACTCTATTTTTTCTTTTTCCCTTTTCCCATACCAGTCTTTTGTTGTGTGGGTGCCCTCGCAATAACGGGATCTCTTCACCTGATAGACCGAGACCTTCTCGGTTGGTGGTTATGTGAGCGGCAAGTTAAATCCGGCGGATTGAATGGGCGCCCTGAGAAGCTTCCGGATGTAAGTCTTGCATGATTAACTCTTTTCAATTACTTTGAGAAATAATGGAAATGATATTTTATTTTATTTTATTTTATTCTGCAGGTGTGCTACTCCTGGTGGGTATTGTCTAGCTTAATTATGATCGATAGGGTGCACTGGATAGACAAGGAAAAGCTTGTTAAATTTATACTAGATTGTCAGGTTATTTTCAATGAAATTTGTTAATTATGTTGTTTTGGTGTCATTTTCCTTCAAATTCTTAGTCGAAAATGATGTTCACATTATTTGTTATAATTGTCAATTTTCAGGACAAGGAAAATGGAGGAATCTCAGATAGGCCAGATGATGCTGTTGATGTTTTCCATACATACTTTGGAGTTGCTGGTATGGAAACTTATTCCTCTTGAACTCATTTCACGGTTCGATTAGTTTGGGGTATCCTTTGATTAAAAGAAAAACTAGGTGGTGATAATTGTTATTAGGATCATAATCAAGCCATGCTATAGTGATGAATGTGTTATGGTCCATAGAGTGGATCCCAAACTAAGGACAGAGCCCCTTGAAGGGCCAGGGTAGACCACTGGCTCCTCTGGATTTCTCGTTTTTTTCTTAATATTTGAAGTATGTATCTAAAACTTCACTTGTATACTTTACGTATTTTGAGAAGGATGTATTTTCAATTTTAGTTGGAAGTAAGATACTGTCTTTTTATGATTAATACTATGGTCCCCAACTAAAATTTGCTACCTTGTGACCAAGCACTTGTGTCACATTTTGACACAAGCTTTCGCCTATAATTATCATTTATCATGTCTCCAGATCTCAGATTAGTTCATTAGATTGTTGCATCTCATTATTATTGTTATTATATCTTGGGTTCTTTTTTTTTTCTTTTTTTCTTTTTTTACATATTCTGATAAGTTGGGCTTTATTGCATTATACAGGTCTGTCACTTCTGGAGTATGCAGGGCTAAAAGCAATAGACCCAGCTTATGCTTTGCCTGTTGATGTAGTGAATAAGATTTTCTATGGAAGAAAAAAGGGCGTTATGATATAAATTACATCTCTGAAGCTTCTTTTTCTTTTTCTTTTCTTCACGGACGAGGCTAATAGCGAGCAATACAAGCGTTTGGTTCACGGGATCTGAATACCATTCCCCCACATTTGGGACCTTTTCATGTGAATTAATTTATTTCCCCTAAAAGAAAAGCTGTATAACACTAATCTTAGCTGAATATAGACATCACTTGACTAAGAAATCGAGATGTCTGAAGTAATGCAGTGCCTCCCTCTCTCTTGCATACACTGCCAAATGTTTTCCATGTACGTCCCTAAAACGTGAGGACAGATTCCATGCATGTTTGAGATTGGTACCCCCTACAACTTCTTCCCCACCCCAACCCCTCAAAACCCCCACATAGATGTTTTGGTCACCAAAATGCCGTAAAATATAGATGATATCTATCTACCATCATATTCATCTCCCTCTCGAGTCCCAACAATTCTGTTCGTTACTCATGTTTATCTCTCCCTAAAGGGGAGGGAGAGATCATGCGCTTACAAATTAAAATTTAACTTAGAACTTCTAATATGGATATGAATGCCGATTCTGAATATTTTGAGTTGCAGTATTATCTTTCCATTCTAATCACATCCACAGGACGTCTACTTCAGACTCCGACCACCCATTGAGTCGAACAAATTCATTAAGGCCTTCACAATACAGAATGAAAAAATAAAGTCTCAATAACAATCACTCTTTTTTCAAATGAAATATAGTCACGCAAAAACCCAATTTTCACATGTAAGTTGCTACATCAAACGGAATATGAGTGAAATGACCAAAGAATAGCTACTCCAAGCTATTTCGAAAAGCCCCCTTTTGTTGTAGTGATTCTTTGCGTATCATATTTTTACGAAACAACTATTCCATTCCTTTAAACCAAGCGCATACCAAAAATTCATTAGCCAACAAAGATGACCAGCTTCACTACTCATCCAAAGGCAATTTTAGTTTACAGTGAGAGTAACCTTTATTAGACTGTCGAACCGACTCCACAAGCTTCTTTGCTTCTTCAACCTTCGACTCTTTAACTAACCCATCCACTAATCCCTGCAATGTCGCCTCATCCACGGCGGACCGCCGCGTGATAGCCTCCTTGCACAATTCAAGGGCCAACTCAAAATCACCCATCTCACATGCAAAGGGTATGAGTACCCCAAAAGTCATCCTATTTGGGGCACAATCATTTTTACCCAATTTTCTGTACCAGTTCATAGCTTCCCCCAAATCCCTATCCTCACAAAACCCTTTGATCAATGCATTGTATGTGAAAATGTTGGGTTTGAGTCCTCCTTTAGTCCCCAACTCTTTGAACAGCTCCACTGCTTCTGATAGCCTCTTCTCATACACCAACCCTCGCAACTTCGCATTGTAACTCCTAATGCAAGGAACAATCCCCTTCTTCTCCATCGATGCCCACACATGCTCCCCATCTGAGAATCTCCCGTTCTGATAAAGCCCATCGAGAATCATATTGAGAGTGATCGAATCAGGGTTTATACCATTCCTCTCCATCTCATCCACAACTGAAATCGCAGAATCCAAAGAACCCATCTCACAGAACGCCTTGATAACAGTGTTATACGAAATCCGATCTGGATTAATACCCAGCTTCTGCGGCACGTCACGGAGGATCTCCGGGATCCTATCGAATTTCTTCGAGCGGAGCGCCGCCGCCAAGACGGCATTGAAAGACTTCACCGTGCGAGCGCAATTCAGTTCCGGCATGTCGTCGAACACCTTGAGTGCGTGATCGAACATCCCCGCTCTCCCATAAAGGCCAATGATTCGAACCGCGAACCCTTCATCCGACATGCTCTCCATGTACTTCTTCTGCTCCTCGAGGATGTCCTCGATCAAGGGGAACTGGTTTGCGGCGGCGAGGCGTCGGACGGTGTCGGAGTAGACGGAGTGGCGGCTACGGAACCAGGGGGTGGAGGAGGACTCCTTGAATTTGCGGGCGAGGGTCTTGAGGTCGGATTCGTCGAACATGGCGGAAACGGAGGATCTGCGGGTGAGTTGTGTGGGTTTGGCTTCGGGTTTTGGAGATGAGGTAACAGGAGTGCGAGGTGGAGGGAGAGAGGTGCGGGTTGAAGGGGTGGTGAAGATGCCATGGAGACGGCGGTAGAGAGTGGACATTGTTGTAGACTGATGAGAGCTCTTCTCTTTCTCCCTTTTGCGTGAGTTCCCGTAATCTGTACGACTGGACTGGGTTTCAGTTCTTCAAGTGCTTCCCTCTTTCCCCCTCAATTTTATCGAGCCCCATTAAAATTCGTTTAATTGCCAATATAGTTCTTTGAAACCCTAGATCGTTGGTTTGTGATATTTATTTGAATATCCAATTATTTGGTCTATATATATAATTGATCGGGGCTTGGCGTTGACTTTTTTTATATTTATTTTAAAAATTTAAGTCCGTTCACTTTTTATATCTATTTTTAAAATTCAAATTTTTTGGATTGAACCAATATAAAAACAAATAAATAATATTAATTTTTATATAATTTCGTTATATATAAACTTGCTATTCATCGATTCTAAATATTTAAAACAGTTAAAACAATTTAGTTCTCTTAATTGCTCGTAATCAAATTGTATGAAAGGCTACTTTAGGATGATGTTATTTTTCAATAATCTTTCATTCAATAAGTGTGCAATTTGAAAAATAGACATCAAAAATTTACTTTAAGATGATATAATAGATAACTCATCTACTACATGACAATACAATCACTTTTCTCTATTGATAATCATCTTATTTCGTTTATTCCAACTTCGTTAATATTAGGGTTTTATGCCTGTGTGACCGCAATGGAGTGTGTTGTGGTGGGGGGGCGTGGGATGCAAATGTTGAGAGGAAACAGTCGTCTATTATGCTGTAAATATTGGTGAATGGGGACTTTTATCAAACACTTGGAGTGCAGTATTTTACATAGAAATACCACCAATAATAGATGGAATGGCTACCAAAGAAACACCCATAAGAGAAACAAAGAGATAAAGATGCAAGGCAACAAACCACAGCAATAACACAGATATTTAATATGGTTCGGCCGCGTAAAATGACCTGCATCCACAAGAGAACAATGCAAGCTTTCCACTATTAAAATGGAAACTACAAGGCTCTTTCTTACCTCCTTTACAGTACACACACAATACAATAGAAGGAATACACAAAGAAGACCACACAAGTTTCTCACGTACAAGTCGCTCTTTTGCTCTCTCTCAGTTGGCTTCTCCAGCACACAACCACTCTCAATCATCTCGTGTTATGTTGATATAACAGCGCACACACACATATATATATATATATATATAAGAGCAAGGGAAAAACCCTAATAAGGATTAACAGCAGCCCTTGGATTAAAACAAATCCAATTGACAACAATCCAACTTAAACAAGGGCAAAAGACTAAACTCCAGAAAAGGAAGAGATTTGACTTTACATGTGTTAACCAAACACATACAACGGAGTGGATTAATCCCTGACTATTTCTATTATTGTTGAATCAAATAATCTCATATATTCCTCTCAAGTGTGCACCTACAATAATTACATGAAAATTGGAAAATACTCATTTTTTCATGCCCTTTTAATCCATAGGAGTGAAATTTTAAAAATAGGAGCTAAGTATTGTCTACTCCATTTATGCTCACATACCGTGTACTTATTTAACATTTTCCAACTTTTACGTCCAATAACCCCTTCAAGACTTTGCCATGAAGAAACAGGTAAATAAGAATTGCTCAAAGAGAGGTGCCTAATTCAACAGAAATTCCAGGCTCCTGAGGTACGGTTACCTGAATCCTGTTTCTACTTCTTGGAAAGTCACCCATTAAGAACTTTTATCACGCAAAGTTTTCTTAGGACGCATTTAAATGGCAAGAATAGAAATGAAAATGAGAATTTTAAATTCCAGATAACATAATGACCATTTCCTCATCAGTATTCCTACTCTCATTCCATTTTCCATTTTCATTCTAGTGTCACCATTCAAATGCAACCTCCGGAACCATTCGAGTAGCTAGAGTTCGAACGAGAATAGAAATATTAATTCTCCTTTCCAGAACCATTTGAGTAGCTGGAATTGAACCAGAATAGAAATATTAATTCCCTTTGTCATTGTTTGATAACATAAAAGAGAATGAAATGATCATTGGAATGACCATTCCTCCCTCAGATGAGAAATGATCATTACATTTCTCATTTCTACCATTCAAATGCGACCTTAGTCAGTGAGACACAGGCCACAACCTAATATGTGCACGCCGATGGCAACAGTATTGGCAGATTCAGGTCCAAGGCTCCAAAGCTACAAACTTGTTCCGGTGAAAGCCCTTACCATCTTACCTCAAAACAAACGAGGGACTTGGGACTCATTTAGATTGTGAGAATGGGAATGAGAATTGCTAATTCCCACTCCTTTGTCACTACATTTACATTCTCATTCCATTCCGACCATCTAAAAGCAGCCATTGAAATGACATGGAACTAAGCTTAGAGAAAATATCATCTTTCTGCATATTATATAAATGACCTAATATTCAAATCCCTTGTAGACTGGGCAAGAAAAATGAAAAACACGACAGCTGTGAACACTGAGCAAGGGAAATGCAAATCACAAAATATCAGGAACGAAGACTATACTGAAACAAAGGAGCATTTAATGTTGTCAATGACCCTTCTAAACTGACAATAAAAATTGAACCGCCAAAGATGCACAAAAGGCATGCTTGAACAAATTCTTGATTTCACCATAAGACTGATGAACGTTCAATAACCACAATACAACTAAACTGACATACATAATCACTAACAAGTTTCAACAAGAGCTTGCTCTTCAGCTACGGTTCAAGAAAAGATCGATTATTGTTCAAAAACCAAAAAGCACTTATAACATCAAAAGGAGAGCTACCTCACTTGTTTGACGGCATCTTCAGATTGTACTTACGGCTATTGTTCGACTTCGCCAGCTTCACAAGCTCCTTTGCTTCTTCAACCTTCGATTCCTTCACCAACCCATCTACCACGAGTTGCAATAGTGGAGGATCAACAGGGCATTTGTGCTCAAACACCTTCTTACACAGCTCAAGAGCCAGATCAAAATCACCCTTCTCACAAACAACTGGAATGAAAGTGGCATAAGTTATCTTGTGTGGGGTAACATCCCTTTCCCACATTTTGTCATACCATTTCTTGGCTTCCTGCAGTTCGCCAACACCACAAAATCCTTTGATCAAAGCATTGAAGCTAAAGACATCGGCTTTGATTCCTTTACTCTCCATTTCTTCAACTAAGCTAACTGCTTCTCCCATTCTCTTCTCCTTACCCAAGCCAACCAGCTTGGCATTGTAGCTTCTGATATCAGGAACGAATCCAGCCGATTCCATTCGAGCCCATATTTTCTCACCATCCGGAAACCGACCATTTCCATACAAATAAGAGAATAGTGTATTAAAAGTAACCAAATCTAAAACTATCTCAGTCTTCTCCATCTCATCCAACATGGAAAGTGCCGAATCAAACGAACCCATCTCACACAACCCTTTCATAACAATATTATACGAAAACAAATCAGGCTTAACAGACAATTCCGACGGCAATTTCCTAAAAATCTCCTCAACCTTATCGAATTTCTTCGAATTGACACACGCCCCGAGAAGGGCATTGAAGGAAAGCACGGTCCGTTTACAATTCCGTTCCGGCATTTCATCGAACACCTTGGATGCATGTTCGAACATGCCCGATTTCCCATAGAGGGAAATCAATCGGACCGAAAACCCTTCTCTGGAAATATCTTTGTACTTCTTCTGGTCCTCGAGGATCTCCTCGATTAGTTTGAAGCGCTTGGCGGTGGCTAGTCGGCGGACAATGTCGTCGTACACGCCGACTTTGGTTCGAAATCGATCGGTTTGGGAGGATTTTTTGAAGTGCTGGACTAATTGTTCGAGGTTGCGCTCCTTGTAGAGAGTGCTAGTGAGGGACTTGAGGGCATGGGACTGGGTGTCTGGTGCGGAGCTCGATGGGATTGAGGAGAAGGAGCGGCGCAGGAGTCGACAGAAAGACATGGTTTCGGCAAAGTGTGCTTGCGGCTGTGAAGGCGAGGGGAAGGGTTAAAAGAGGTTTTAGCGACGAACAATCATACGGACAGAAATCATTTTATATTAAAATTAGAAAAGGTTCATGAGTTAAAAAATTATGAGGGCACAAATTACAAAAGTTTATGTATTAAAAAATTATAAAAATATAATTTATTATTTACTAAACTAATCTCTATTAAATTTATATCACATAAGCCTTTTATAATTTTGTTGTAAAATCTTTTGTATGTATAAAATTATTATTTAAGAATTGAGGTCCATTTGGTACTGACAAATTACAAGTGAGTCAAATACAAATCGCAATCTCAATCGATAGGATGAATAGGTTAAATATGAGTCGTCATATCATTGGTTTATAGAAGTGAGTTAATATTATTGATTGACATCTTATTCATACCACTCTTATTCTATTTAGTATTTTTCTTGAGTTAATTAATATTTAGCAAAAAAGGAGGAAAAATATAAACAAAAAGTAGATTAGTTTTATCGCGTTTAGTATTTTTATGGTGGTTTTTTAACCTTTGGTCAAAGTCTACATGTTAACATCTAATTATACAAATATTTACAATCCAATGCATTAAAATTATAAAAAAAATATTTGAATTAATACGTTAAAAATGTGAACATCCCAAAATGAGGATTGTTAAGGCCCAATGTTCTTGTTTAAATAAGTCATTACACGGTATAGAAGCATCTGTTTGAGATTCAATTTATAACGAAATAGTACATGCAGGGACGAAGTGAGGGGATGCCAGGCAGAGGGCACCCGCCTCAGCTGAATTTCCACTTTTCTTTTTTATCTTTGGATTTAAAAGAAAAAAAAGAAGCAAAAACAGAACAAAACCTGGATAAGAAACCCCAATTTATTCCCTCACAAACAACATGGACAAATCTTCCCCTATTTGAGTCTCATAATTTTGTGATCACTAATTAGTCATGGGCTTGCCTTTTATGAAGTGTTAATATTCATAAGTAAACACATGTGTAAAATAAATAAATAAATAAATAATGTGCTACCTTCTTAAAGTTATTCATGAAAACGCAAGCCCCTTTAATGGGATAGTTGTGCCAAATTAGGAATCAGCGCATTGCATTTTTTATCTTCTCATTAGGTTTCTAAAGTTCATGTCTTTTGTAGTACGATAGCATGGTTTTTCTTTTATAGTACGATAGCATGGTTTTTCTTTTGTTCTTGTGATATAACTTGATTATGTCGATATATATTTTCGTAATTATTGTTTGTTTGGGTTGTGTAAAATCTCTATGAAATTAGGGCTTGTAAATGTAGGTTTTTAAAAACTAATTTAACTTTATTGTTTGTTAACTAATTAACTAAACAGTGTCTTTTTCCAACTAGTTGTAGAACTATCATCTTCAAAAAAAAATCATGTTAAAAAATAAACATTGAAAATCTCCCAGTTAATCTCGGGATTAAGACCTCAAATTTTATTTTTAATTATTTTACTTAATATCATATTAGTATAGGGGCAATTTGATGTTTGTAGTTATGATGACATTTTTCCACTAAACTTGTACTTTTATTTGCATTTGAGTCAAAATTCGATCAAACATTTCTCCTTTCTAGCATCATTTGAGTACCTAGAATTAGAATGAGAATAGAAATACTAATTGTGACACCCCCACCTTTATCACACTAGCAGGTGTGCAAGGGTGCACTTATCCATCATCCACTAAATGGTTCCTTATTATTAACACAAAAATGGAACCATGAATAACACACTCAATGCCGTATTGCTAGGATATATTACAACCCAAAAGACAACTTAAAGCGAAAAAAGGTTAAAAGTTTAACCATTGGTGACCCCTTCTCCTTATCGCTACCACCACTCACGTATAGCTCGCCTTCTATGAATGTACCTAAAAGGGTTCAAATCAACAATTGTGAGTAGTGAATGAACGCTCAGTAAGAGATAACCAATCAAGTATATGCTCAAAAAATATCAACACAACAAACTAAACATATTTTAGTTAGAACCATTAATCACCGAGAGACCTATAAGGTCATGAACGATGTGTCTATTCAAACTCAAACATGGGGTTCAAAAATTATGAGTTAACCCAAGCATGGGGTCTACTCAACGTATCGGGGCTCATCAACCAACCACTACGGCTTATGCGTGCATTAACCCAAGCATGAGGTCTCCCATTCTCACTTTCGCGGTTGTTCAACTTAATCAATAGGTTCAAACGCAACATTTAACAACCAACATAACAAGCTGGGGCCGAACAAATAGGTTCGACCAGTGTTCAAATCAACGTTTGGGGTGCCAAACAATTATACTAAAAATAACTGGAATAATGGATTCAAACAGTTATTCTCAATCAGTAGTCAAATCAACAATTCAGGTTCAAATAACATGTACAACCACAATCTGGATAAACAAATCAATATGGACATGCCAATCAATGCCCGAAGCAGTAAATAGGAACCAAGTATTAATAATTAGAAATATATTCAAGGAAAATTGAGATATTTCAACAAAAGGACTGAAATACCTTGCAAAAGAATAAATCTCATGTAAAAGAATAGATTTTCCCTTACCTAAATTATTCGCAAAGACAAGATTAAGTCTTTGTCCCCTTTGTGTGGATTCTCACGTTTCTTCTCCCTTTTCCTTTTTTTTTTCCTTTCTTTTCCTTCCTCTATTTTTTCTAAGCTCATGGCTCAATCCCTTAAATGGACCCTATTCTAGACCTCATGGCTTAATCCTTTAAAGGGATGCCACTTTCGGGGCCTCTAGCCTACTAGTTTTGGCCCATTTCTTTCACCTTGATGGGGACTTACAACCATTGAGCCTATGGTCTTACCATGTTGTCTTAGTGACACGTGATTCCTTTTCAAGGATTTTCCACTTTCTCTCCTCTAGGAGGTGAGCATTCTAGGCCCAAGGCTCATCCTTTTCCCCTATATAAACAAAATTTAGGGTTTTGATGAAGGGGGAAGATGATTCTTCTGGAAGGGGAAAAAAGGAGAGGAAAACTCATATTTTCTCAATCCTTCCACCACCAAGCCACAAAGAACAACCATCAATGGCAAGGTGCAAGAGCTCCAATGATTCCCAAGACTCCATGATTCATAAAACTACATGGATATGGTTCTCCCATAATAGACCTTGTGGGTTCTGCCCCAAAAGCTCTTTCTTTCCCCAATTTATGTTTTTGTTTTTCGCTTCTTTTCTTGTTCCTGTTTTGGATCTATGTTCCTCTCTTTCCATGAAGTCATCTACACCATTGACTCCTTTGTCAAGAGATCTTAATCAAAGGCTTTCCATGAGATGTAATCATCATCATCCCATAGGATGTTGAGAACTTGAACCCTACTCTTCAGATAATAGATGCATTTGCGTCCCACTTTTTCTTGAAAACACTTATCAATCAACATTATCTGAGATTCTACCTCTACTTTACAAATACCATCAATAATTTGGATTATTAAAAGCAATAATTTTATTGAATCTCTATTCTATTAATCAAACACAAAATAGTAAACAATCCTTGCACTTTAGTTTGATCTAGACCAAATGTAGAGAAAACCTAGGTCAAGATAAACCTCCTTTTAAACACATCAGTAGTGCTCCCGGATTCTAATCCAAATGAAAAATCCACAACAATTAATGTCTTAAAAAAAGAGCAACCTTTATCCTAGGCGCACAAAAAATTTAAATTAAAATGTACCTCTAATTGAAGTTTAACAGCATTTTCGAAAATCCAAGGAATCTCTGATATGCAGAACATGGCAGGCTATATATAAATTGGGAAAATTGATACTTCAAATTGGAAGTAACGTTTTCGTAAATTTTGTGAATACCCAACATCAAGATATATCAAGTTGTAATTTACCAAAAGAAAAAAAAAACGCTTTGTCAAGTTGAATATAAATAGAGAAAAATCATTATTCGTATGAAGAAAGAACTAACCGAAATTCCAAAACAATGGAATGTGTAAATTCTACCTCATAAACTTGGCACCCATTCTGAGTTTTACCTCTCCAATACATTTGTAATTCTAGTAAAAATGGATAATTGTCATATTAAGGGAATTGGAAAAAGAATAGTACCATTAGGGCTTAAAACTTTGGTTATGCCATGAGGAAGCTTTGCTTAATATTTAGGTTACTCTTTATAAATAATCTACTCATGCAAGATGGATTCAAATATTTCCATAACCTAAGTGCAGTACACTCAAATTCCTGGAACTATCAACAAATACCCAATATGGCAACCACATTCTTGATACCACATTTGAAAAACGACCAATAGAATACCCAAAAAAAAAAAAAACAGAAAAGAGAAAAAAAAAAACAAATTGTAACAAGAGAGGGGAATCAATCAACAGAAAGTGTAATAAAGAGTCATGTTGTATGTATTCTTCTACCGAGCATTGTTACAAACACATATAATACACTGTTGATTAATTTAGGTGCATAGAGTTCATTTGAAGAAGGCTAAATTGTTGCAAAACGATTGTTAGGAGAAGGGATGATAGCGCTTGTGGAATAAACATGTGGAAAAGAACTTAGAAAAGAGATGAGAAATTTACAAACCTTGAAAGAGAATGGATGTGGTGCACATTAGGTTTACAGCAACGAAATGAAGGGTTGCTAGTGGGAGCTCCGTGATTAGGTATTGATTGCGGAGGAGGGCTATTCATCAGGACCCAAGTTCTAATCTTGCACGCCCCTCCTACAATATAATTTAATGAACACAACAGATACGTTAGCAATGGGGACTTGCTCATGTAAATGAATGAGTGAACATTAAAATCTTAACCAATGTGCATATTACCTTATATGAGAAAGGTGAACCCTACGAGGATAGATACACCTTAATCTATATGGAAATGAGTGAACCATAAGAAGTAAGTGTATCTTAACCAAGGGGGTTTAGACCAGATCAAAACCCTATATGGGAAGGGTGTTCCTTAACTGAGGAATTTAGGCCCTAATCCCTAAACCATACCATTAGAAACTCAAGAAATTAAAAATATTATTTGTGAGAGATTAGTTCTAAAACAATAGCCAAATCCCACCAAAACAATGTAACTTTGCTGTTTTAGGTCACTTGCTTTATTTGATTTTAAAATTGCATCTCGTTCGTATTATATGAGGTATACCTCAAATACATTGTTCTCAAATTATAATTACATAAACACTTTTAATTTTTGAAAATTGTTTTTATTTAGCATTGTTAAAGGAAAGTTGTTTTGTTCATGGAAAGTTAATGAGTTACCATCTCTCTTTATTAGGAAATAATTGTAATAGGATTCTAATTCTAGCGCTATTCACACCCTCTAGTATATACATATATATACATAGTAGATCCAACAAGCTAAATTTTCTTACAAGATGCAACTCTTTTAGGACTTACATAGCATTACGCCAAGAAATTCTGAGATTTACATTGAAAATATTATATATACTCTAGTAGCTTTGACAAATTTCAGCCTCATCATATTATAAATGAGCTTTCATCATGATGGTCAAAATTCGACTTTAACCTGGTTGAAAATAAGTCAGTATAAATGTTAGAAATTTTGACTATTCAGATGGAACTACCTTTGTCATTAGATTAAGCTCAAATTTTAATAACCAGTAGAAGATGCATTGAATTTATAATTGATGATCACAATATTCATCAATGAACGGTCATGTTCAAGGATTTCGTAGTCAACAAATTGCGTGCCAGAGAGGTTGTGGAGGTGATGACATTTGAGAGCTTGAAAGGGAGCTCATCTTACATTCTTGGTCTTGGGCTGCAGCCGGGCTCAAGCTTGTGATCAGACTCAGTGTCTGGCTCACACTCGGGTTAGGGCTCGGGCTCTGGATTGGGCTTGAGTTTGCTTATTGTGGGGATTTTGGTGAAGTTTCGTATACTGATGTTTAGTTCTCAGCAATTTTCAGAGCAAGAACTCAGTTTTATAGTTGTCGACCAAAGTTCATTGTAGATGAGTGTGCTATGATCCAAAAGTACTGTCGCTTTGTCTTTTTTTTTTCTTTTCTTTCAAAACAAAGGAGGCTGAGGTACGAGTGGAGAGTTAGATTTCTTTTTTAAGAACAAAAATCTTTAAACAACATTGTTTTAGGTAGTAAGTTCCACGAGAAACCAAGTTTCATGTTAAACATGAAACTTGTGGCACGAAAAGGACAAGATTTTCGATGAACATGCATGGTCAATATGGATACAATTTACTACGTGTACTTGATTTTCTGATGCATTCCGAGAAATAGAGCTCACTGTTAAAGAACAGCAACAGCAACAGCTTTGTATTTGGAATGAAATGTTTGTGCAATGTCGAGGGGTAACACAATTGAGGGCAGCATACTGATAATGTCGTTAAAGAAAAGAGCAGCAACAGCTTCGGATTTGGAATGAAATATTTGTGTAATGCTGAGGGTAACACAATTGAGTGCAGCACATCGATAATGTCATCTTTACGGCTAGTTTTCTTTCGCAACATTGCTATGTTACCCGATCATTAGGCCCGGATCGAAGTCCGAACGGGCCTGAAAGGGCGTGAGCCTACTTCAAGCATCGAAAGCCACAGTTTTACCATCAGTTTTCTTTTGGAGCACTGCTAATATGGTGCTCAATCCTTGGTTCGGTCGAGCAGGTCCTAAATGTGCCCATCTTGGGATATGAACCTCGACATGGGCTTAATGATCGGATTACAAAGCACTTCTCATTCTTTTAAGATTCGTTTGGATTTGGTGATGTAAATGGCTTCGTTGATTCTCATTATTATCATTTCCGTCATTTAAACGCAAACTTAAATCACAAAAAAAAAAAAATAAAAAATCTTATAATGCATAGCTCGTGGTGTCAGCATTTCAAGTGTCAAACATTTTGAGTGTGGCTCTTGCAGAATACCAAACCCCAATAAACCTTACAGATACTGCAATGGATTAATGACTCTCTCTCTCTCTGTAATTTGACAGTTTCACAAAATATTTTGATTTACATTAAGTTGCACACATTACACTAACTAATCCTGCAAACAGAATTTAATACATCAATCTTAGAGAGGAGAATTTAACAGAAGCTCGTCATTCAATTCTCGTACCCACCTCAACATGCATCATGCAATTTCACGTTAATGAACGTATTAAAAAAAAAAAAAGATGCGTACACGTACATGCATGTAATCGAAGTTACGATATGAACACATTATTTATCGGTAGGCTCGCTATACTCGCAAATATATCAATCTGAAACCAACTTATATTTTTTAAAGAAAAACCACAAATGCAATCAATCGGACTTCATCTGGCTCAAACTTAGTAATCTGCAATTCAAGGAACATTGAGAAACAAACACCACTACTACATGCAACTGTTTCCAACCCAAAATTCACACACACACACACACTGAAAATTCATGGAGAAGTAACTTCACAAGAACAGAACTCTAGCAAATCTGATATGAAATTGGATCTTGCCATTAATTCTTGTAAGAAAATTGAACCTCTGAGAGGAGTGAGAACAAGTGTAAAGCTAGTCAAATTATGGAGTCTGAGATTTTCTTGGGTGAAAAACTACTCGAGTTCTTTCGAAATGCACGACATAAAGCAAAAGTGTGCACACGCATGAAAACTTGTATGCACGCTTTTAATCAAAGTTACGATACAAACACATTATTCTCAAAGTGTAACAAGCTGCAGACCATAGATTCAGAAAACAATTGACATAAAAAACAACAAAACAGAAGCAAATGCAATCAAATTTCATCTGGCTCAAGCTTACCATGCTGCAATGCAATTCAAGAACATTGAGAATCACAAACTCTCGAGAATCACAGAGAGAGTACTTTGGCATGAACAGAATTCTTGCAAATCTGAGATAAAAAAAATTAAATCTTGCACTATTTTTAGAAATTGTCGTAGGAGGGGGAAAAAAAAGAAAAAAAGAAGAAAAAACTGCAAAAACAAAGCTCATCTGCTGACAAGATTGTGTGTGTGTCTCTGCAGGATATGGACTGAGAATCCATGGAAATATAGATTTTGATTTCTTGTTAATTCACAATACAGAGCATTTGGGACCGAATTGGACACTGCAATTGTACAAATACCGAAAATGCCATCTGTTATTCCCCCAGTTTATCTCAATAAAATTTTACCCTAGTCTGTCTCCTCTCGTTCACAACTCGGCCGTCACTTTCCCGAGAAAAAAAAAGGAACTTGTTTTCTTCACTTCCGCTGCAATTCTCTTATCCAATTTTCTCTGGAAAATCTCAAGGAAATTTTCTCGACGAAGTAAAGTTTTTTTTTTTTTTACCCCGTATTTCCTTCTAGCGGGAGAAGATGAAGGGACAAGAAACCGGGTCATTGCCGGATAATCTCCGGTGCAACCGCACCGACGGCCGACAATGGCGGTGCCGGCGGCGAGCCATGGACGGGAAGAAGCTCTGCGGGATCCACCAGATCCAGCTCCGGCACCGGCAGCACAAGGAAAAGGTGCCGGAATCCCTCAAGCTCAAAAGAAAGCGAAGAAGAACGATCGATTCGGGAATTAGGGTTTGCACAACGAAGCAGGTGAAGAAGCGGAGGGAGTTAGGGCAAAATGCGGAATCTGTGGGCGTTTCTGAGGCGCTGGACGGTGCTGTGAAGAGGATGAAGTTGAGAAAGGGCGACTTGCAGTTGGACTTGATAAGATCGTTCTTGCAGAGGCAGGTGGAGAGGAGAAGGGTTGATGGCGATTTAAGGGAAGGTAGCGAGGGAGAGTTGATGAGGGACTTGCCCAATGGATTGATGTCGATCTGTTCGACTCCGTTGCCGGATCATATCGGTAATGCTGGTTCTTGCAGGATGAAATTGGGGGGTGATCCTAGTCCGAGTCCGTTTGCTCCGAGGCGGTTTAGGTCGAAGAACATCGAGCCACTCCCTATCGGGACAATGCAGGTGAAATTGCAGACTACTTTAGATATTCTGTCTTATATTTGTTGATACTTTCATGGTTCAATTAGGTTGAATATAGTTAAATTCTTGTTATTTCACAAAATGAGGCAGTTCCTATTAGCACCATGCCAGTGACCGACCTTATGTAGCAGTTTAGCTATTGTCTTGTCTTCCTCTAATCTTTCATTGCTCAATTTGGTTGCATTTAGTTCACGTCTTGTTATTTCATTGTTTTG
This sequence comes from Santalum album, assembly GCA_034195605.1. Classification (NCBI taxonomy): domain Eukaryota; kingdom Viridiplantae; phylum Streptophyta; class Magnoliopsida; order Santalales; family Santalaceae; genus Santalum; species Santalum album. Next base: position 751,957 of record CM067261.1, read on the forward strand.
GGTCAACAAACATTGAGAAACTTCCTATTGGCACAATGCAGCTGATCTGTATACTAGTTTAGCCATTCTCTCTTATCTTTCTTGAATCCTTCATGGTTCAGTTTGGTTGAATTTAGTTCACTTCTTGTTATTTAGATTGTACCATACCAGAAAAATGTCGAGAATTTGAGAAAGCATGGGAGGAAGAAATGCCATTGGTGCCAGAAGAGTGTTCTTCGGAATCTAATCAAGTGTTCAAGCTGCGAGGAAGAAGTTTTCTGTGTGGATTGCATAAAACAACAGTAAATTCTTTTACTTGTGTGTGGCATTTGCTCATGCTTACACAGTGTTGGTCTAGCTTTGTTGTGCATTATGTTTCTTATTTTGAAGAGCATACATCTATCATAATAGAAAAAAAAGAAAAAACTGATTAAACACTATGCAATGTTTAATTCCTTATCAAAGTGAATTTTGGTTAATGAAAACGTACATAGAAGTTGGAATAACTTTTATAATTCCGTTTTCTTATTTCATTGTAAAATTCTTGACACCAGCTTATGTGTGGTTATGGGCGTGCCAATTTGCCCAAGTAAAAGTTTAAAAGCAATACCAAAAATATCCAGGAAATATTGGTGTATTATAGATACACGTAGCCATTAACTTTGAACTTGTAATATGTACAAGAAATTGCCATTAATTAGCTATGTACTTGCACTATCTATGTTAAATTATTAGAGTTGATCAATTTCTCATTCTTCCTGCTCAATCCTAATGCTGCTAATATTTGCTTAGCTTCTGAAGTTCTTTTGAGAACTTTAACAGTATCTATTTGCGCATGTTGTTTGCAAATGCATACTTTGTTTTGGAAAATCCACATACAACTTTTTCCTTCCGTAGAAAAAGCAGTAGTTTTGAAACAGTAACTAGTTTTTTGTTCCAATCAAAAAATGCATACGAAATAATACTTTTCTTCTTTGCACACAGTTCTGTTATTGCCCATACAGCAAGAAGTGGAATCTCATGTTTCTTGATTGAATTTAGGTATTTCGGTACAGAAGACGAAGTTAGGGTTGCATGCCCAGTTTGCCGCCGAGCTTGCAGCTGTAAGACGTGCTTGTTAACTCAATCTAAAGACGTTGAATGTAAGGTCTGACATTTGAGTTGGCTATATTATGAACACTGCTATGCTTGGTTCAGTGTCCGACGCTGACTGTCTTTATTTGACATTTCGGGCCTGTTCAGGATTCTTTAAGTGACGAAGAAAAGGTTTACAGAATCCTGCATTTTCATTATTTGATTTGCAAGCTTCTTCCTGTACTGGAACAAATCAATAAAGACCGGACCATTGAGCTGGAAGTACAGGCAAAAATGGAAGGTAGTATTTATAATTTCGTTTCTCTGTACAACAATGGTTCTGTTTATGTCCTGAACATGAGCTCTAATGTTATATCTGACTGATTCTCCATTCGAAGCATCTTATTATTATTATTATTATTATTATTATCAATATTATCAGTAGTACTTTTTTGTTGATATGCCAACAGGTAAAGCACCCTCTGAGGTTCAGATTCAGCAGGCTGAATTTGGATGTTGCAATAAATGCTGCTGGTATGGCCATTGCTATTGGAACTTTGGGTATATGTATTTATTTTTGTATATTCCTCTCTAACGCGTCATTTCATTCTCGGAGCAGCAATAAATGCAAAAATTCTATTGTAGATTTCCACAGAAGCTGCCAACAATGTTCCTATAAACTTTGCTTAAGTTGTTGCCAGGAGCTTCAGAAGTGCCCTACTAGAATGAAATCTTCCGAGCTTGTTGGCAATCAGCTTCTTGAGAGGAATCAGATACAAAAGCCAAAGCAAAAGTGCGACATTTTATCCCTTCCATCTTCAGAATCATTTCCAGTGGGGAAATGTGGCGGTTGTGGACATGGATTCCTTGAATTGAGAAGTGTTTTCCCATTAAATTGGACCAAAGACTTGGAAACAAGTGCAGAAGAAATAATTTGCTGCTATGACTTCCCAGATACTTTAGATACCTCACCAAGTTGCTCCCTTTGTATCCCCTCAGATAACAAAGCCAGTGGAAACAAGCTGGTAGAGGCTGCTACGAGAGAAGATCCCAATGACAACTTTCTGTATCGCACTTCTGTTCAGGATATTGATCGTGATAATCTTGAACACTTCCAGAAGCACTGGGCCAAAGGTCATCCTGTGATCATTCGCAATGTAATACGAAGTTCATCAGAGTTGAGTTGGGATCCAATAGTCATGTTCTGCACTTACCTTGAAAAGAGCATTGCCAAATCAGAGAATAACTACAAGGCAGTTAGAGCTAATGGTTGCTTAGACTGGTGTGAGGTTAGTTATCTCCTCGAAATCATATGCTTTACTTTCCTCTCTCTTGAATAATATTTTATTTTTCTAATAAATCTGCTGTTCATTTAACAAAAAAAGACCTTGTCTAATAGTTTTTCGGGCAACTTGTTTTACTTCTATTAAGAACTTTATTTTATCAAATTAATATTTATTGCTATATGTTAGGCAGTTTGAACTTTGTGTCAGTTAAATGCATTGAGTTTTAAATGGAATTGTTAACTTGCATTCTTGTTCCATTTTTTAATTGATTATTTTTCTTGGTAAAAATATTGTTCATTGTATCCTAATTTTTTAAAGGGGGAGATCAAGCATATTGCATCATACATTCTACTTTTGGAAGTACGTGTATGGATATATTCTTAAGGCCTATATTTCATGTGGCAGGTAGAAATCGGTATTCGGAAGATTTTTTCGGGGTCTCTTGAAGGACAAACAAATGCAAATATGCAGCACGAGATGCTGAAACTGAAGGGTTGGCTTTCCTCCCATTTATTTCAGGAGCATTTCCCAGCTCATTATGCTGAAATAGTTCGTGTGTTACCCCTCCAGGAGTACCTTAATCCCGATTCAGGTCTTCTAAATCTTACTGCGAACTTTCCCCAGGAGCTTCCACAGGCTGACTGTGGACCATGTATTTATATCTCCTATGGTTGTTCTGAGGAACATATACGGTCCGACTCTGTGACAAAACTTTGTTATGACTCACATGATGTGGTAGGCCTATTTCTATGTTATATTTGCATCAGTCGCCCATTTTCCTATTTATAATATTTTTTTATGTGCTCTTTTACTTCAGTGTATCTGCATTATCTTGTGACTGCCTTTTCAGCTGTTTTTTTTTTGGTCTCACATTATGTTGATATTGTCAAGCATGTCTTGTGTGTGAAACACATTTTGCATACGACAGATCAAATTATTTAAATTTGGGAAACTTACAGAAACTATCCTTGATGAGATCCCGTTGTGCCCCGAAAATTTCTTTGTTGCACTTTGCCCCCTAAAATTCAAAACTGTGCTCAATGTACACCTTGCCATCAATTACTGATGATTTTGCAAGAAATTTTTCAACTTTTTTATTTTATTCTCTCTTCTTCCTCTCCTGCTTCTGTCCCTCTCTTCACCACTCACTCTTGTGGATCAATTATGGCAGAAAATAGACAAGCTGCAAAAGTCAGTTAAAAATCATTAGTAATGGGCACATCGAGCATATTTTAAAACTGGAGTCCCTTCTAGGGATAAGCATCAGAAAATTGTGCTTGTTGGAAACTGAACTGTCATCATCTATACGCAATTATTATTTAGAGCACCCTAGCATTTAAAATTCTAGTTACTTTCCCAGTTGTTGAAGCAAGATTTTGCATAGCGTAGATTTTTTATGAAAGCAAGAGCTCATTCTTTTAAATATTCTGTATCAGGTCAATATATTGGCACATACTGCAGATGTCCCACTGTCTGGAGCACAGTTTTCCAAAATAAAGAAGTTAATGAAGAAATACAAGGCTCGGGATCAGAAGAAGCGCACCAAGACTACTAGTGGTTGGAAAATATCAAATAAAACGAAACAGAAATCACTATTCCCCAATCAAAATTTGGAAGCCAAGTGGCAAGATATTATTGGAGGAGGGACAAACTTGCACCAGAAAGATGCTGTGGAAGAAGTTTTTGATTCAAGTGTCAAAAATGGAACTATAACGCATTCTGATGCATATGATTCTGACTCCGAAGCTACAGTACTTCGGGGTGAAACTTCTGGAAGCTCCTCGGAAGATGAGGAATCGTGTTCGGGTCATATAGGAGAGTCAAATTGGTTTGGGAATAAACCAGTTGCTGATAATACTCTTGGTGCTCAATGGGATGTCTTCCGGAGACAAGATGTTCCAAAACTTGTAGAATACCTCAGAAGACACTCTAATGAGTTCAGGCACTCATATGGGTTTCCAAAGCATGTAAGATAAGTCTCAAGGCAGACATAATATTTTAGGGCTTGGTAAATATAGTGTGCCACACTGGAAAGTTTCCTAGTATAGTTTCCTAAAATGAGGATGTTTAATTAAAGCAGATGGTTTTTTTTTAACAAAAAGACAATGTTTTGTTAAACACAAGGTTCTTTAGCAAGATGACATCGTTTGTGTGCTACTAGGAGTATTCCTAGTGAGCACCATTCAAACACTTTTCTATTGCAGCACCCCAAAACAATGTCGTTATATTAAGAAGATGGAATAATTTTATAACAATGTGAAACTATTGTTTAAACATGATCTTTTTAGCAAAACAACGTGGTTTTCGGGTGCTGCACTAGACTGGCACACTACAAACCCTTCTCACAATATTTAATTGGTTGATTAGAGTTTGTTATTCATACGAATGCTGCAGGTTGTCCATCCTCTACTTGACAAGATTTTCTTTCTTGATACAACAGACAAACTGAGACTTAAGGAGGAGTTCAGTAAGTATTACTTTCTTGCATTTCATATTCTGTAACATCAAATGTGAACAAGGTGACCTAAACCTAACTCCTACTGCCTGTAGAAATAGAACCATGGTCTTTTGTGCAGCACCTTGGAGAAGCTGTGATCATTCCGGCTGGGTGTCCATATCAGATTAAGAATCTGAAGGTAAATGCCTATAATTCTTTTTCTTATGTTCTTGTAAATTCAGTAGCACACTTTATGCTTGTGTATGAAGGAGGAAGGGAGGGAGAGAGAGAAGGGTTGTGTTTAACCCTACATAAAAGGTTACTAGGTTTACACTTGGTAGTTATGTGTTTGAATTGTGACCTATGAATGTGAAGCACTACATACATGATGAACTCTTGCACTAACGGGAGTACTATTTCTTTGAACAAACTACTGCAGCATTTCTTTTCTATAATTTTAATTTGGGAATATTTGTATATGTACACAACACGCTTCATGCATACATGAAGCACTACATACATGATGAACTCTTGCACTAACGGGAGTACTATTTCTTTGAACAAACTACTGCAGCATTTCTTTTCTATAATTTTAATTTGGGAATATTTGTATATGTACACAACACGCTTCATGCATACATGAATATATGTAGAAGTTTGCACAGATGTATGCATTCATGTACTTGTTAGGAGGAGAAGAGGATATCTAGTCAAGTTAATTTTTTAAGAGTTTTATATCTTTACCAGTTCTGTGATTTTGGGGTTGGCTATTGCATTTTACTATGCTCACTCCTATCTAAGACTATCCTTATCTACCTTTCTAACCCTCATGTTCTTTCTTACATCCAAAGTCTTCTATATATGCTCCTAGACCTCTAACTCTCCCACACTAATCACTCAGTTCTAATCTACGTGCTCAAGTCTCTGTCACACATGCTCAGACCACCTTAGACAAGACAATCTTATTATCTCCAATTGGAGAAACACTCTGACAAATCTCTTTTTTAGTTTTCCTAACACTCCATGCCACACAATATAGGAGTTTGCTCATTTTTTAGAGTTTCCCTTTCAACCTCAAAAACCTATGACAATCACAACAAAGCAAGCCTCATTATTTAAAAAGGTTTCTAGATGTTTCTTAAATTTTTTATATAAAAATGTATTTTCTATATATGCTTCTCTTCTTCGCTTCCATATGGTGCTGATTTCCAAAATCCTGACCTGAATTTGGTAATCAATTTGCAGGTGAAGCATGTAGTTGAAGTTGCTTGGGTCCAATTTGAAAATTATCTTTATTAATTTTTTTCCTTTTGATTATAACCTGCAGTCTTGCATAAATGTGGTCCTAGAATTCGTTTCTCCTGAAAATGTTACTGAGTGCATCCAATTGATTGATGAGCTTCGGTTACTTCCAGATCACCATAAAGCCAAAAAAGGCAAGCTAGAGGTAAGATATTATTATTAAGTTCTATTACTATGCTTCTTTTCCATTACCAATCATACATAATGGCTTCAACTTTGTTGCAAAATCAGGTGCAGAAATTGTCACTCTATAGTATTAGTGCAGCAATTACAGAAATTCGAAAGCTTACATCTGCAGAGTAAGTGCCTGCACAAAATATTAATTTTATGCTTTCTTTTTGCAAGTCCTGCTGTATTGTGCACTACTTTGCCTTGGCTTGTCAAGTAGTGCATCTATTTTCCAATGTAAATTTTTTGAGTATACACTTCTCACCACTGGAGCCTGATTGTCTTCAGATTTTGAGCCCATAAATCCTATCGACTAATTTCGAGTAAAATTAAATTCTGAATCAACAAAATGCATCCAATATGTGTCCTTTACCTTTCCTGTGCTTTCCCCTTCCAGAGCTAATCTCTTCTCGTCATAGTTGCATATTGTGTTATCAAAGTTACTCCACTAGATAGAATAGAGGCCCGGTAATAACACTATGTTTGTTTCGTGAACTGGAACAGATTGGTATTGCGAATAATTATTGCATAGAAATATGACTTGTAAGGGGGTAATATCTCCACGGAATGAATTGGCTAAGAAATGGCTACTCATGAGGGAAATAAACAAGGAATAGCTTTTACCAATGGCTAAGAGTGGAATTGGCGTTCCTTACATACTCCCCTCATGGGCCAGGTTATATTTGTGGGGACTAGCTAATTCCATTCCAGCACTATTGCATTATGCAAACCAAGAGTAACACAAGTGTAGTCAAGGATAATATACTCTTTAACGGAATGCCTATTATCATTTACCAAACATGCTTCTTTTATGAGTATTGAGCAACTATGGAATCTGGTTTTCTTTGCTTTTATGTTCTTACAATTCTTAATTTACTGCTAGGCAATCATAGCAAGAAGGATTATTTCCAGGCATCAATGAAGTTTTACCAGTTTGTGCTCAAGAGAGGTGATGAAAACTAGAAGAGGACTGCAGTCTCTGTTTCAGCCAACATGATATTGATCACAGGCATGTAGAACATGCAGAAGTTTTGATTTGGCTCTCTCTCTCTCTCTCTCTCTCTCTGTCTCTCCCTCTCTCATTTAGCAAGTTGGTGCTCATTGTACTATTAGTGTCGTGAAGTTGGAATCGGAATTGGAATGGGTATTGAGAGAAGATTCGTTCCTCATTTACTCATTAATACCTAAAATTGGTTAAACTGACGAGCTTGGAATCAACATTATATCCACTGTCTAATCATTTAACAACTTTGCAATTTCATACTCTTGGAGCCCCTTCAGTACACGGAATCACACATTGCCACTCGAAATCACATTTTGGAGAATGTGATGCTTAAAATTGTGATACTCAAAATATGACATTCTCTATTTGGTACTACTAAGAGGATTACTAGGATGCTGTGCTTCTATGTTTCGTACACACATCATGAACTTCTAAGGATGCGGCATTCTCATACATATTTTCCAATTATGCTCCTTTACACTATTGTTCTTTTTAAGATTAGTTACTCCAGCACAATAAGCTCCGAACACAAAATGATTGAAACTATCATCAAGGGAATCAAGTTCTGACCCCTAAATAATAACAGAGTTAATTGTTTTCACTAATTACCATAAACAACACATGCAAGAGCATATGTAAAAAAAATGTAAATTGAAGCATCCAACATCAACAAAGGAAAGACTAGTAGATGAAAAATGTCAATTCCTCTACAAATTCCAAAAATTCAGCAGTCCCAATATATAATGTGTGCCATCTATGGACTATTGTAATAGCCCAAGATACCCCGAATGGTTTTAGTTTTGTGAATATTAGTTGCGGTTATCAACGATAGGTCTGGGCACATGTAATTTTGATGGGCCCATATTTGGATATATATATATATATATGTATATATTGAATTTATTTATAGTGAATAAGTGGAACTGCGAGGAAAAAGCACTTAAAAGGATAGAATTAAGAGTTTTACAACATAATATCTATGTTTTTTTTAAGAAACGGTAAACATTATATCTATGTTATTATTGCATATAACATTATATCTTTGCTATTATTTTTGTAAAAAAAAAAAAAAATGAGAGAGAGATGGGAGCACATTTGTGTCCCATCAGCGCGAGAGGAAGAATGGTGCGATACATGTCTTCCATCAATAAGAGAGAGAGTAGCCTAATAAAATAAATAAATAAATAATCAGCGCGAGAGGGAGAATGGTGCGATACATGTCTTCCATCAATAAGAGAGAGAGTAGCCTAATAAAATAAATAAATAAATAATCAGGGGGAGAATATAATATAACATATTTTAAGGAGGAGGAAGGAGAAAAGAGAGGGAAAAAAAAGACGAAAGGAAACAAAAGAGAAGAAATAGTAGTGTGGGTTGGGTTCAACCCACATGGGATGAAATCATAAGAAGAGAGGGTAACAGAGGCATGTTCCGTTGAGGATTCGATCCTATCATTTTTGTTCGGTCAATTGGAGGTAAGGATTGTCCTTCACTCTTTTGAATGTTAACCCAGCAATTAATTTCGTTACTCATTATAATTCAGCTTTAAGCTCTAATTATTGACCCAAACGATGTGGACCGTAATAGTTTGAACCCTTTAATCTTACAAATTTATTTTAAGAACTGATTTTACTCAAATACCACGTTTCCAGGTGCGGGATATGTAGGATGTCCGACACTTTTACTGGATTGAACCCGAAAATAACACTGAAGTTCGAGGGGTATTACAACTATGCCATAAGCCACCAGCCATACCATATGGGATGCCCATACGAAGCCGTTCGGGGAAGAATTTGAAACGGCTACGGCCTGCGAAGCGTGAGGCGGACGCCTAGGGTGAGGACCGTTTAACGAATATTTATTATTTTAGTTCAATGTAATTTCAGGGGTATTTGAGTCCAATGATTCCCTCCTACAAGGATATTTTTGACTTACGACATCTGAGTCACATTTCTAACCATCTGAAATTTTACATTTTCATCCCCTTCTCTGGGATATTGTAACGCTAATTGTCAACAAGAATAATACTTTTCATCTCGAAAAAATAATCTCACCTAAATCTTACCACTTACAGACTGGATTGAGGCCTACATATATGAGGAGTGGGAGCCCACTTATGTATGTGGAGTCCACCCCGTGTATGTGGTGGAATTTAGGGGGGACTACCTTTTTTCGGAGTGAGTCACATTACTCTTTCAAGAATGTGACCTTACAAGGAATGTGAGATTCCCACAGGGCTGAACTGAATACTGGAAGCAGATTCAGTATGCCAAATGAGCCCTCAAGATAAATGGAGAATTCTATAATTCTAATGTAACCCTTTCATTTGTTTGCAACATGGAATAAAGTAGGAATAATAAATTAGGTATCCACAAAAATATAAATAAAAAGAGGAAAAAATAACTCTTTTCAAGGCTCTTAAGTGAAATAAATAATAGTTATTACTAACTATTAATAACGATTATTACTGATTTATTTCCCTTATTATCCATAGAAGTAATTATTCTATTTATGGTCAATAAAAATATGACTCATTACATATTATATTTTTATTAAATAATCATTCCATTCTCGTCGATCTAAGAAGTTACAAGTGTTACTAATCCACACTCAACTCATATTTTATTTGGGAGAGGCTCCCCACAAAATACATAAATAAATAATTTAAATCCTTATTTCAAATTTTAACCATGATCGAAACATTAAATAACAAATAATAATACCTGGGCCCTCCGCCCTAGGGTACACGTCAGGAAAAATTACAAAAGTATAAAGTTGAACAGTCACACAGCCCTGAATGACATTTCACAGACTGGCTCGGCACAAAAGCATCAAGGGTTTTTCCGAACACTTTGGTGCATGTTTCTTGTAGTAATAGTCTCCCATAGACAAAACAGTTAATGCAGCAGCCACCATTGATAATTGCAGGCATGTGCACCCGAAATCAGTTCGTTAAATGATTTTAAAAGAGAAAATCCATTCTCGTAAAAACGATTACACTTTGAGGCGCCGCAAGGGAAGAGGCTCCTCTACTGGGAGCCCCCCCCCCCTAAGGCCATGACCTATTTTCAAAACATAACAGTACAGATTAAAAGAGCAATCTAAAATCTAGGTTCCTTTAAATTTTCATACAATTTGATAATACACAGGCCCTTCATCTATCGGATGCCGCATGTACAGAATTAGGAATAGTGCTTTTGTGCAAGGAAAATTCAATATAACAATCTGAGGAAAGGAAACAGGACATTTAGATTTCAAACAATAAATTGCGGAAGAAACCGTCTCAACCCCTCCCAAAAAAGGGAATAGCTTACCGTCTCAACCCCTCCCAAAAAAGGGAATAGCTTGCAAGATGAGTGAACCAAAAGCAATTACAACAGTTTAGTTTGCGCATTTGTATTAACCGGGGAATCATGATTTAGACTACAAAATTTGCCGCCAAAATGGTCACTATGCAACTCACGGTTAACCCCTTTACCACCTACCGCCTTTAAATGCGGCTTGAATCCCTTCCGAAGATAAATCGCCTTGCCCAGTCCGATACCACCAGCGCCCTTGTTCGCCAGCTAACTTGCTTGCTGAATGTATATGTTGAAACAAACACAATTAGAACAAGCAGATTGCTGTTTAAAAGGACAATCGATTGAGATAAAATAGAACCCAAAGACGTTTGATCCATTCCAACGTGCGTTGATAATGGAGAAGTGTTTGTGGTGTGACAGATTGAGAACTTCCTAGTCTAGCACCCTAAACGACATTGCTGTTAAACATGAAACTTTTTTAAATGAAACAGCATCATTTTAGGGCATTGAGCTAGGAAAATTCCTCATGTGGCACCCCATATTCACCAAGCACAAACAGGATACAAGGTAATTAATAAACTCAAGGGTTCAACCCAAAATTAATTGGAATTCGGTGGGTGCTCTTAATTTAATTGCTAGGGTTTTGGCTCCCAGTGCGGAACAAGATTCTCAACATGCACCCTCATGCATGGCATTATCTAAGCCAAACACGTGGACAATCTGTATCAGTATGTGGAGCATGTGTGGCAATATTTAATCCATACATGTGCCAATTTCCTGCTCTGAACACCGTAATAAAGTCCAAAGGTTTCTATCCCATGATCAATTGCCACTGGATGGGATGTCCCCAGGATCTCATTCATTAAAATGTCAGGATTTAGTTCCCTAATGAGGGACAATATTCTCAAAAGTAAATTACCTTGCATACACAGAGTACCACAGCCACTGGGAGCTATGACCAATAGAAACCCAGTCTCCAGGAAGCTGGGCCGCTGTTTGCTCTCCTCCCAATGGAGCGAATTGCCCAAGATGCTTGTACCTTCAAGAGCCATCACAAAAAGTTAATATGAGAGAGATTCCGAAATAAGTTAGGAACTGTTGCTGTTGATAATCAAACTCCCAATTTTAATGAAGAACATCAGATTCAGCATAAAGTATCTCTTCCATTTTGGCATCTCGGGTGGCCAGAATTCAGGTAAGGGTAAGCTAATTGTGGAACATAAGATCTATCTTCTAAATTATATTCCACCATTGACTAAATCTGGTGGTGCACTGATTTCCTCCCTACAGAGATTTAGAAAAAGGATACCTCCTCCATTTTAGCATCTGTGGGTGAAGATGGTCATGGAACAACATATAAGCCATCTTCTAAAACATATTTCCAACAATCACTTGATCTAATGGTACACTGGTTTGTCCCAACATCCCAAGCATGGATAGACACAAATATTTGGTGGACATGCAATACTGCAACGTAGCTTCAATTATTCACTAACGTCATGCTTGGTTCATGATATTAGCTATTTCGCTCCGCCCCCTATTCCTACAGAATAGCTATCAGCTCTCAGAGCTCCCGCTCGAATCAAGAGTACCTATTCCACCCATCGCCCTTGAAATAGCTACAACTTACCCATCCTATACATGAGAAATAGTTATTCCTTACACATTCTATTCACATGGAATAGCTATTCCAGTCGCATTCTATTTCATTTCTTGAACCAAATATGCTGTGAGATACCATAATAAAACACTACAATATTGGGTCAGTGGGTGGGTGAGCAGCTCGATGTAAGAGAGTCTATAATGAAGAGTAAAAGCTGTACCTAAACGGACGGAACCTGTGGCGGCCTGTTCCCCTGAACCTGATGGGACCTTCTGGATTCTTCTCACACTCTTCCATACGATTAAAACATTTGGCAAGGTAGGTACCTTGCTGAGCTGCAACCTGTAAAGACATTGCAAAGGGATTTAAACAAAGTATAAGATCAGTAATTCAGAAAAAGCAATTACAAAGCATGATAGAAGTCAACTATTGCGACACCTGTGCAGTTGCAGGCAGATTTTTCATCTGATGGTCCACTTCGGAAAAAGCAGATTTGAACCCTTCAATGTCAAGTTCAATAGATTCTTTTGCAGCATCCCCTTTAGATTCCGTCAGTAGGTCAACAATGCTTTTCAACTTTTTGTTCTTCAAATAGAGTTCCACCTGAGGATATCGTTCACATATATCATCGATAACTTCCTGGAATTCTTTCACTGTTAGCGTCCCAGAATTATCCTTATCTGCCTTGCTAAATATTGCCCAGATATCCTCCTGTAAACAAGAATAAACGACGATTAGAAAGGAATTAGACTCAGTACTGTTAAAAAAGCTCATCTTTTATTACAAGTTGCTCGATTGATTCCCCATCATTATTAATGTCAGGTCCTCAAGTCCACCTGATACATTGGTGTCATGCGATAGCCGCCCAACACACAGTTTTTTCTTATTAAGAATGTGAATCTTCAATTACTAAATTATTTCAGTTACATACTGTAAGCAGTTAAGATCCCTTTTTAGCGCAAGTAATAAACGGTATTCCAGTAAATGTTCTACAACATGCACATTTTCATATCTTCCAAATTAGCTTACCAAAGCAAAGAAATGACAGGTCATTAATTTCTGATGAAGAGTTCATAGAATAGTATGTCGGTCCTTATCATGATTTTTCATTTTTCTTTCTTCTTCTTCTTTTTTTTTTTTTTTTTTTTTTTGGGATCAGGTAGAAGCATCATAAATCTAGCATACAGAATCTAAATGAGGAAACGACCAAAGCATATTGGCTTAGCTCAAAGTAGGACAGCTGACAATTTACCTGGCAAAAATGGACTTTTTTACAGCTACCAGCTAGTACTTAAATTTTCTAGCCGCTTGAAATATACAAGAGACTTTACTTTTATTTACATTAAACTACAATTTGCATCTACTAAGAAATGACGGATTTAACTTTTACCAACCTTCATGTTTAGAGCTTAGAAAGTAAAGAAAGAAAACCACTACGATTACAATTTTAGGATCATATTTCAGGAAATTCTGAAGACACCAAACATCAGGAAGAGATCAAAGAGATGTTTATAATGTGCTCAGAATGTCAAACTTAACCACAATATGACAAGTCTATTATGGTAAGAAATGAAAAGCTCATTATGGTATGGAATGAAAAGTTTACTATGATATGGAATGGAATTTTAAATAGTCATGAGAGTGTTATGATAGGGATTTAATTATAGGGTAGCAAGGTAATTCTCTGGTTACTTTTATCTCCAATGGACGAGAAAGATGTTAAACTCAAGTAGACTGGAGTTTTTATAAATTAAATAGAAAAGGCGAGATGAAAAAGATTATCGCTCAAAATAACCTGACAACCTCCGTGCATGAAGCCCAGTAAAGTAAGGAAAGAAAGAGTACACATACCATGACTTTCCGCTGATTTATTGTCGCACAATCTCCAAGAGCATAGATGTTATCAGTGCCCTCAACACGCAGCCACTCATCAGTTGCCAAAGCACGCCGATTCGTCTGTTGTCAGAGCATTGTATACTTGCTCAATAAAAATTATAACAGCAATGAAAGAGACAGTATGCAATGATATTAAGATGGGACCAACTTAAAGGATTAAAAAAAATTGTATAGAATTTCCAAGTTCGTAACCCAAGAAGAAATGAACCTGTCCAATTTGCTTCATAAAATCCATTATGACTGGACGAGGACCAATACCAGTTGACCAAACAACCATTCCATATGGCATAGAAGACAACGCTCCCTTGCCTCTTTCTTTGGTAGAAATTGCTTTATTAGACACTTCCACAACCATTGACCCTGTTTTAACATCAATTCCTTCTCTTTTGAATTTCTCAAGAGCAAACTTTGTAATTCGCTTGTCAAACCTGAAAAGAAAATTGTTTAAAAGCTACCCAAGTTTACAATGACAAAATACAAGCGAGTAACAGTATAATGAGCAATTCGAGAGAGTGGAATTTTGTAATGTTTTTAGAATTATAGCATTCGTACATGTTGAGAATGTTATCTCCTGCCTCGAGAAGTGTTATTTTCACAAAATCCTTTGTGGCGGGATATAATTTGACTAGATCTTCATTAACAAAGTCATGAAGTTCTGCAGCAAACTCCACACCTGTTGGGCCACCACCAACAATAACAAAATGAAGAATTTTCTTCCTCTCTTCATCCCTCAGATTAGGTAAGCTGGCCCTCTCAAAGCAGTCAATAACACTCCTGCGGATCCTTTGAGCATCTTCAACTTCCTGTGTGAAGGCCATTTTATCAGAAACTTTAACAGCAGGAAATATTTCTGGACCAACTTATTTTCTATCACCAAGAGCCTTCCCCTTAAAATAAATTAATAAACACACAGTGTGCAAGCTCTCTCTCTCTCAACATAATCCTACAGATGGAAGCAACTAGTACTAAGTTTAAGCATTACAGCAAAGCAAGAAAAGCATGGTAACAAGACTTGGTGTTCTTAAAGTAAATTACCTTCAAGAAATGGCAATTCTCCACAACTCCAGGAGTATTAAATGTATTAGAACGGGCTCCCATAGCTATCACAAGGTAGTCATAGTCTACAACAAACTCTTCTTCCCCATTCAAGTGGGTGTCCTGGCTAGATTGACAATAAATTTTCTTATTTTCTGCATCAACCTTGATGCATTCACCTTCCCAGAAACAAATATCTACATTTTTCTGCCAGTGGAAACAAGGAAAGAACAGCATCAGAAACTTACATCATCATCTTATTAGGGCACAACTAAGTATCATGTCAAAATAGTGGCTACAATGCCCACTACACCAATGTTTAGATACACTTTAATAAATAAGCATGATGCCAAATATCAGGGAACAGTCTCGTACCACGCCTAGCCTAGGCAAATCTCTGACATCTCAGTATCAAATTTTGCAGGCCTAGCATGCCTATAAGTAATATGTTCCATTTGTTTAATTTCTCTCATTTTCACCGACTATTGCATTGGATGGTGCATTAGCCAATTCTCAGGGAAGTCAGGACCATAAAGGGTAATGGAGTTTCATTTATGTTCCTTTTTTGGATGCAAGACAGAAAATGTTACCTTTCTAGCTATACTGCGAATTGGTTCCACAATGCTACGAGCTTCTACTGTGCCACATGTAACACTAGGTAGCAGAGGAGTGAAAGCAAAGTAATTTCGAGGGGATATCACATGAACATCATATGAAGGATCCTTGAGATTTTTCAAAAAACTTGATCCAGCCCAACCAGTACCAAGGACAACCACTTTCTTTTTCTTGCTATCGGCTTCAGATGACCCAATGATAGATGTGTCATGCTGTGGCTTTGAGTCAGCATAAGCTACAAGCCCTCCACCACTGCGAAGTAAATACAGTCAGCACAAATGGAAGGAGAATTATATGAGAATAAGGGTCAGTGGATCTAACTGCAATCTTTTCAATTTTTCTATTGATCGGATAAGATTGAAAAAAGGAAATATATTAAGTCATTCCCAAACCATAAAAAGAAAGAGCCAATGGCTACAAGGATTTTCAACTTTGAAGGAGAAAACATGCTATGACACAACATTTTTCTTTTAGTTATATAGCTCCACTAATGCAAGTGACTAACACACACACACACACACAGAGCAGCGATTGCAAATCACCCTTGGTCTACTGAGTCCACCTCTCACAACTAAGAAGTTACTTTTCTTCCTGGTATCCATGCCTCTGCTAGTTTAGCTTAAACCACATATTTTGTGAAACCAACAAGAATATGTGGAAAGGTGGATATAAAACCCGGTAGGTTCATATATATAAAAAGAAAATATAACTTCTAGGTATAGAATGTTAGAATCTGACGTTCCACTTCACCAATTAAGCCATAGGATTTTCATTTTGCCCTGGCAGTGTTTTATCATATTTTCCCTCTTTTCTTTGAGGGAAGAGCAAGGAAGTCAGTCAGAAGTACAATCCAATACAACATCTCCCCGTTCATACTTGTTATAGTATTTTAATATAAAAATATAACCACCAACTTCATTAAACACGATATTAGTCGTGCATTTATTGTACATCTTAATTAAATATCTTGTGCAATACATCCATTTTTAAATGTAAATTCAACAACAATATTCCTCTACCATTTATTAGTTCCAAAGAATAAGCAATTCTGCAAGCTGAATTAAATTAAATATAACAAAACCCTAAGAGCCAGCAGGTTGAATGAAGCAGAGCACGGAATGAGTATTTTCCCACTTTCCAACTAAAATTTCTCGAATGCTAAATGACAAACTAACAGGCAGTGGCAATACACAGATCTAATGAAGATATTTTCGACCAGTGACTTCAAACTACAGATCTGAAATTCTTGACATGCTCAAAACCTTCTAATACCCTGAGATTCTAGGGGGAAATGCTGCAAAACGTGAAAAGAAAATTTCACATCAGGTTATGCAACCGTTCCACCTGGATCGACTTCTGTTCAATAAAACAGTATAAATCTGTACTGCTCAAGTCAAGTTGAAGATCGGCCGGAATTGTAAGGTTTAAGAAACTTAGGCAAAGATCGTAAGCAGTAATTCCAACATAAAATCACCAAAATCACTGGCCAAAGTCTCTAATCAATAATGGAAGTACATGTAGCTACAGAAAACAAGTAGTAACGAGAAAAACGCAAATAGAAATACGAATCCGATCAAATCCTGCAACTCAACAACACAATCGGTCTAAACGACGCTGAAAAACATAGAACACCTATCCAAATCAACCTAACCAAAGCTCGCAAAACTCCACTATCAATAAATTCAAGTGCATGTAATAAGGAGAAAAAAAAAAAAAGCAGATACGAATCTGAGCAAATTCTGCAACTCAACAGCACAACCACTCTAACCAGAGCTCAGAAAAACAGCAAACCGATCCAAACCAGAGGAAATGAACAGAGGATCAAAGCAGAGTAGATTACCCGACGGTGAAGACGATGACGAGCTTAGAAAGAGAGGGATAGTCATGGAAAGCTCTAGAAGCTCTCTGGAAGAAGGAGGAACTCGCCATTTTCGCCCCTCAGATCCAGCCACAAAGCTCGCTTTTGCTGTAATGGAATAGCTCCTTCCAAAAAGCCGCAACGAACTTAATATAGCAGCGTATGAGAGAGAAAGAAGAGAGAGAGAGAGAGAGAGAGGCGTGCTTCTAAGCCGTTCTTCCAGAACCGGAAGAACTGGGCTGGCCAGGAGAATCAATTTCGAATTATTAAAACAAAAGTGGAAGTTTAATAAATTAAGCACATGAAGTTATTGCACTTACATTTCAAACCATCAATTTAATATATTTAAATCCCCTATCCTTTAATTTTGGAGTAATATCACTAAATAGAATGGAATTTGAAATACAAGTATTTTTTTTATTTAATGTTGATTAAGTAATCCAATCAAATGGGTGCCAACCTCGATCTCCAAATTTTATTGTATCGAATAGACAAATTAAATTGAATTGAAAATAAAAGTCGAACTATAGATTAAATATATTTAAATATCCTAGGCTTTTTAGGATTTACATTAGTACGTCTTATTTCATTCAAATCAAATCAAATGCCAAATAAAATAGACGCTAATCTCGATCTTCAAATTTGTCTTATCAAATTGTAAAACTAAAGTCGATTATAAGCTTCATCATATTCAGGTAATTCAGGTAAATGCACTACAAATAAAAATTAATGACCTTAGATGTATTCAATAGCTTTAAAGGCTTAACAGCCACTTTTGAGAGCCTTTTTAATTATTATTGTTTTACTGGATATGATCTTTTCCTAAAAAAATGTACACATTTGACAAATTTAGGGCCACTTTTGGAAGCTTATTTTAAATTTTTTTTATTATAAATTCTTTTATTTCTAACAAATATAGGCATTTGAAGAATTTCTGAAAATTTTAAAATAACATTTTTCGAATTTTTGGAGAACAAAAAAAGTAATAGTGGATTAATTTATTCCTTTTGGTAAAATAGGAAAAAAAAAATGAAAAAGGGAAGGGTGCGGGGGCCCCGGGGGGTGTGGGGACGTGCGGAAGGTAGAGGGAACGTGATGCGTGTGACGACGCTACTTTGTTTGATTCGCTGATTTTACTTGACTTGGCGCGCAAGGCACAGAGCCACGTGCAAGTGCGAATTTTGAGGGGACGAAAATCATGGACCGTTGATTCAGACCGAACCGCCTATCCCCTCTGTTTAAAACCGTCGGATCAATCTCAAGGGGATCCCTCGGGAGACGACTAATGATGCCCCGGAAGGTAGGGTAGGCGAACCTTTCATTGAAAGCTGACTCGTCTTTTTGTACGTTAAATTCTTCCCATTTTTTGGGTGGTGTTTGACCCTTTTTACTAGAGGGTTGATGTTATTTTAATAAAAAAATAAATATAAATATTTTTATTTTTTAAAATTTATTTTTTAAAATTATATAGTTTTGAACTATTTTCACTCTATTAAAAATAGATGACACAATTTTTAAAAATTTATAAAATTCAATCAATTAAAAAGCTAGGGATATGTATAAAGTTAAGAGGGTGAAAAATATGCACTCGAGTTGAAGCAATTTACCTTAGTTCATGTGTAAAAAATAAATATTTTTTGTATTAATATGTATTAATATTATATATATACAATTTTATCCAAGTTATTTTAGCATTTATATCGGACATCTATTGACATATTAATTGAGTTTGAATTGAATCAATGTTTTTTTTCCCAAGAAAGAGAATAAAAATCTTTTTTGAAATGGATAAAAAAAAATTTTCAACCTACTTCCATATTGTAGTGTCTCGTCAAATCTTTTTTATAATTAAAATTTTAACTAAATGGCTAAAAAATTAGCTTTTTCTATAAGTTTAGCATAGGAGCCGACAAATGCCACTATTCTTTCCCTTTGATTTATTTTAATTACGTTACATTTTTTAAAGATTGAGTGTTGGTACAATTTCCTTTACGATGGGAAAGTGATGGATTCAACTCATCCTACACATCCTTCATATTATTTAAATTTGATTACATTAACATTTTCAGTAATGAAGGACGGTTTACTGTCATTTCTAGTTTTTGTCATTTACTTTTATTTTTTTCTCCTATTTTAGTATTAATTAATTAATGATTATGATGGAGATGGAGCCCGCCAGAGCATAAAGTCGGTCAGTTTAGGAAGCCATGGCGCGGAAGCCAGCGAGGCCTACCCCGTTATATTGGAAAAGTGGTTTTTTCTAGAAGAAAATAAAACATTATTAAAAAATAAATAAGTAAATAAATAAAATAAGTGTGCTGTTTCACATTGACCAGATTTTGCGCATTCAAAGACGTTGAGCTGGATTGAACGGTCGGACCGTGTGGTCGGTACAAGTGTCTAAAATCTGAACTCTGAAAATTAATTATTCTTTCTTTCTTTGATTCGATGTGTGATTTGAAGATCTTAATCACGGGTGGACCTAGCCAAGAAGGAAATTCTACTCACACATTTTTTTCGTTTTTTTTTTTACACTAAAAGGAATAATACAAGGCCGCCACACAAATTTGCGTGAACCTGAGCAAAATCTGTCATCCTTCTTAAGGAGTGTCTTAATTGAGTAATAATATAAAATTAAACAAACTTTTATCATCTAATCACTTTTGACGTAAAAAAATGTGTAAAAAATATAATATCAGACTGATAACTGACCCATTATGAACTTAAAAATAAAGACCTAAACTCAAAATACTCGGTAGATTCCTTGAAAATTTACCAAAAACATTATTAGTTTATCCAACTACCAATATAAAGTTTAAGACGGATCAAGAGTGGGGAGGTTATTACAATATAAAGTTTAATTTCAGCAAATTTGATAAGGGGAGAATTTATCCAAAAAGTACGTCAATATTTGGTTCTATGCTAATCAAGCTTAGATTGCATATGTTCCTAATCGAGCTCGACTATGATCGAGCTTGGTCTAACAATATTCGTTCTAAAACGCTTTGCAAACCATTCCATATTGTTTTGTATGTCAATGAGATGGAAATTCATGGGTCGACCCCGCTCACAACGTGCTCGTTTTGACTCCAAAATGAAGTCCCAAACTTAAATGCTGGTTAAACTTTATGAAAAATTTCCCTATCTGATAAAGTGGGGAAAAAAACAGCAGGAAACTGGACTTTCTCGCATCCAAGAGAGTGATTTTAATGTAGTCGAGCACTATTAGAACCCCAAAGAATGGGGTAATTTTCCTGTATACCACGCAACATAAAAAGATGAGGGAGTTTATAAAAGTACAATTGCCTTTCTTTGCCCCTCTGTTAGATCTGAAGACCGGAAATTTGAAATAGAGACATCTAGGTTAGCCTTCACCCACCGTGACAGCTTAATAGCTTCACCACAGTCAATACGAGCGAGTCAATAGTAACGTGGATGAGGGGCATATCCTCTGGGAGGAGGCGTGTTCGACACGGTATTCATTGAATCATTTTGATAGGGCCGCGGTAAGCCTGAAACAAACAATGAACAAGAAAGATTAGATAGAATCATTAACCACTGGAGACCATAAACAACATGGACTTCAAGACATCTAGCTTGTGAGTCCAAGCACCGGGGGGAAAACAGCTGTTGCTGAGTAATAACTAATGTCATGTGTTTGGTCCACAGTTATAGTTATATTCCATTTTGCCTGATTATTCAATTTAGAGTTTAGAATAGCTGTTCCTATTCAAGCCTGATTCCCTCGAAACAATAATAATAGCTACTCAACTTGTATTCATTGGGAATAACCATTCTTATTCCACTCATGTTGCATGAAATGCAACTACGCATTACACATTCTATACCTATTTTAGCCCACCATTCTGAGAGTCATACTTGCCCATAATTCCATGACGTTTTCACAATTTTCTGAATCTATTCCAATTTTACCAGCCAAATCATGGGGATTCTCAATCTCCAAATCAGCCATAAGGTGTCTGAGTGTGTGCACCACAAAAACTCTTGTAAATCCTATCAGATAACAGATTGAAAACTGAAAATACTTACCATCACGAATTTGTGGATGATGATCCAAAGGAAACACAGGATTTCTTGAAGCCAAACCACCTGAAGGAACTGAAGGATCACGTACATGTCTACCGAAAGGGCCCTGTGTAAATAAAGTTCGTCTAGCTGGAAATTCATAACCCTCCCTAAATAAAGATCCTCTAACTGGAGTTTCATATCCCTTCGGCATTTCAAAAGGCTCTCTCCCATAGGGTTCACTAATATGGCCGCTTCCAGGGCTGTAAGCGGATCCCATTGCTGTAGATGTAGGTGGAGTGACATATTGGTAAGGGTCAAGACCACTTCGAGAAATTGCAATCCCATCATATGGAGGGGAGCCCTGGAAATTGCCGGAAATATTTCTAGGAAGTGGACTACCGTAACTCAAGGTGGGTCCGTAAGGAGGATCTCTCCGTAAAGGAGGAATTTGACTGCGTTGATAAGTTTCGGGAAAAGAAGCTGTTCTTTGAAGTAGTCCAGGTCCCTGATGATAAGCCGAATTCACCTGTTCAGTTGGAGATAATCAGATGGAAACTAATAAAACTCAAGTTTCCCAAAAAGGGAAAAATGGCTTGGGAGAAGATGCGTAATATAAGCAGTGCTTGCTTTTTGATGCATTGGTTCATTCATCTATTTTTTTAAAAATAAAAAATAAAAAATAAGAGCGTGAAGTTGGAATGTAAATCTGGCATTGGGTGAATTTCTGAAGAAGTTCAGATCAAATTCGAACCACGTTCTCAAAATATGCAGGGTTCGAAATTTTTAAGGCCACTTTATGCACTCTTCTTCATTTCTTTTTCTTGCTAATTTGGAAACACACACACGGGCAGATCAGCATAGCTACAAGGACATAAAGCTAACCCACACTCAAATTACAGAAGGCCCTAGCCCTTGGCGAGGTGGAGGAGCCTTGCATCCTTATAAACTATCCTTGCATCGGCTGATATATGGAGGGGATTTTAATCCTTTAAGTGACTCTGAAAACCCATAATTAACCGAGAACAAACAAAAATAAAAGTTAACTTACTTGATCGTGTCTCAAGTAATCATAGTTCTGCTGCGGGCGTGGGGATTGAGAACTTTGCCAAGGTCGGCCCGCAACTGAACCAATAGTACACGTTGTCATAACCACATGAATGAGAATTACAAGAAACCAGTTTTCCAGCATAAAAAAAAGAAAAGAAAAGAAAAAGGAACAAGAACCTGTTGGAGCAGCATGGCTGTGCAGTGAATCACTATTATAAGGTGACCTATCACACTTTAAGTTCGGATCAGGAGCAGATCTTAAATCACATTTCATCTCATCCAGATATTTCTGTGCATCTTGTCTGCTGAGTTCTGGAAACATGACCTTGTTTACAAAGAGAAAGAAAAAAAACAATCATTAGGCGCACACAATTACAAGAGTGAAAATTAAATCCCACATCTCCCCTTACGAGAAAAAAATTGGGTTTTGAAACTCACCTGATCAAAATACTCATCTGAACGAGGCATGTCCTTGCTCATAGGCAATACATAATTGGCTGCAATAAGAATCAAGTGGGGCTTAAATATTGGAAAAGAGAAACCAAATAACTATCCAGCAAATGCATATTGATGTTAACATTATAGTACCTAACATCTCATTTACTGCTTCCGCTGGTACCTCCTTTCCCATTTCTTTGAATCTTTTATCAGCACGGAGTTTCAAATCCTCTGGTTTTGGAAATACTACAACAGCTATCTGATTTTGGGAATAGCCATAAGGATTTACAAAAATAAAAATAAAACCCTCATACAGAAATTCAATTCAATAAGGAGTTGATAAGATATAGCCACCTTTCGGAAATTTGTAAATGGCCTCATCTTACGCCTCCGTGCATTCTTGTAAACATTTGTTTGATCAATTATGTAGTTACGTCCTGTCCTTGCAGCCCTGGACAATAGGGTGTTAAAAATCCCAGTTGCTCGCTCCATCAGGCGCTCAAATCGTTCCCCATAATTCTGTTTGCGCAATAGCCCTGGCACCTACAGAAGAGGGAAGAAAATGTAAATAATGAGAAGACAAGATAACTGTTAGGTTGCCTCTGGATGGAGCAAATTGAATGGGAATGGGGATGGGAACGGAAGAACAAAGGAATAGGGATAGGAATACAATGGTCATTCCCTCATGAGGGAATGGCTACTGCAAGGGATTTTGATCATTCCATTACCTTCTAGGTTACTAAACACTGGAATGGAATCAGCATTCCCCTTCCATTCCCACCGTCCAAACGAGTCTTTAGGAAATCGACAAGGAAACAATATAAAAGAAATGAAGTCAAACCTTCATTTGATCCAAAGCCAGGTTCGTTCCAAGCAAAACATAACGCTTTTCAGGGTGGTTTTTTATCCATTTCTCTGCCCAAGTAGTCTTGCCAGAAGCCGGCAATCCAACCATCATCATTACTTCACAATTACTTGTATCACAAGAAGTTGGACCTGTTATTGCATTTCCATCCTCAAAAGCAGAAGCCCATGGTTTATAGCCTTCTTGAGGAACAAGTCCATCTTCGGTACTAAATTGCAACTCAACCACAACATTTTTCAATAGAACGTGAGGAAACAGTGCAGATTCCCATTGTATCTTTCTCACTGGAGAATCAACAACTCTAAGACCGCTAGAACCAGCATTGAACGACTTAGCAGTTCCCAACCATTTCCCATTCTTGGAAAAACCCACTGTAGCCAATGGTCTGCTATCTAGATTTACAGCACAGACAACTGTATCCCCAACCCCAAACTTGTCACCATAATTCAAAAATTGGCCAGCGTTTGAGAATTTTCCAGTGCCCCCAAACCCATAGCTGTGAGCTGTTTCACCTAGGCTTCCCACAGTATCATCTCCCCTTGAAAAGCCAACGCGGCAGACATTTTGTTGATTGGGGGGTGTATCTTCCATGTCAACTGGCTGTGCATCAATGATTTTGCAGCTAAAACAATACTTCCCTCCAGTTATTCCAACATTGGCGCGGGCTCCAGACCAGCAATAAGCAAAGCCCTGCTCGTGAAGTGAACAACCTCGAAGACCATTATCTTCAATATCAAAATCTGGTAAGAATTGTTTGCAGCAAATGTTAGAAGCAGAAATAATGTGTTGCATCACTCCCAAATAATTTGACTAGCACTCTAAAAAAAAAAAGAATAGCTGAAACCTCAAAACTTAAAGAGGCCTAAAATCCTCCATTCGAACCATTATCCAATATCTTGTTTCAGGTCAAGATTATTGAGCTCGTGACCATCCTCATATCATAAATGCAGATAACTTGTGTTCCTCGCGTTTCACAGAGAATGAATTTCCCCACATGTCAGACTGGGCAAGTGGCTTTAGAGTGTGCCTAGGGGAAATCCCATGACGTTCAATTTTGGAACTTAAGGGTTGAAATCCGGTTTTACCAATTTAATCATATGTAATAAGACAGGATTGCATCAATTGTAGAACAGAGATCCTATGTCTCAAATCTTAAGGCATCAAATCTTGGTCGCTCTGCTAGGGTCATAGAAACAATAGTAAGATTGTGACTGCAAACTTATCAGCTTTACATGAAAGGACAATTCTCAAGCACTTGGGCTTGACATAACATTTCTATGTTGAAATAATATCGTAAGCTTCAGCAAAATTTAGTATCTATCAGAAACAATATGGGATGAGGGACCAGGATATATTTATGGTCTAATTGAGCAGCATTTGTTGTACTCGACTGAGAGTAGCTTCCTGAATATTCTAACCTAAGATTTCTCTAATTTATCCAACTAAAACAAACCAATTCTATACAGGAAACAATTCGTTAACCAAGACATCATCTTTCAGAAGCACAAAAAAATGTCAAAAGGGGCTTATTTGTGGTGGGGATTACTAATACCACAAGTTATAACTCAGCCAGAACGCAGGGATGGCTTCTAATACAGGCACTCCGGATTCTTGCCCAAGAACAAAAAATTGAGAATGAAAGGAACCGGATAAACACAAGAATTAACCTAATTTCGAAGCCCGGATATCACATCAGTCCATTAAATTCAAATGAATTAGAATAGAACAAATGAGAAAGAATATAAGCATGAAAATCAACAGAGAGAAAGAATGAAACAAGAGAGGAAGAAAAGATTGAAAGACCTAAATCACAGTCAGCGGGATTGAGCACCACCCGCTGTAGCTTCGATTTGGATTCGGAGGAATCTTCCGGTATAGCGAGCTTCACCTTTTTGGCTTCGGATTCCTCCACTTCCGGAAGTTCGCGCTTTCTCGACGCCATTAAGGAAGCTCCAAGAAAAAACAGAGGGAGAGAGAGAGAGAGATTATTGCTCGAAAGGGAATGAGTCATGCGTTATTTAGGCCGCCCCGAACCGACTTACCGCAATGCAACAGGTGGAAAAAACAAAAACCAAAAAAAAAAAAAAAAAAAAACCATTTTAAAAATTTTTCCAAGGTTTGGGAAGTTACCTTCTTCATTGATCCCCAGGTTTTGGATTATTCCCAATAAATATCATTCTTGATTTAATTTTAATATTTATTTTTATCGCTTTAGTACCATCTATCCCAAAGTTTTTTGTGTTAAATTTGATAATTTCGTTAGTTGAGAAATCAAATTAGTCATTTGTAGAAACTTTTAAAGTGAAATTGAGCAAATTTAAAAGACTAGGAACTAGTTTAGGATGAATTATTCAAACTTGCAAATTAAAAATATAGCTTTTCTTCTTTTTTTAAGAAGTTTTTTCTCCTTTTTTTTTTCATTGAGAATGCATAGGAGTAGAAAAATACTGTATATCGTTACAATATAAACTTTTTAATTTTATATACACATGTTTATACTAGGCATATAATTCTCTTTGATATTTATAATCGGATTGAACTAGAATTTGAGCAAAGAAAAAGTTACTCGAGCAAAAGTTTTTGGCATAAGTTACTCTGTCTCATTGATCTAAATAAATTTTAATTTCTACATAATTTTTGGATGTGTTTTGCTCACTTTTATAAATTATTCCCTTTTTGCAGAATAATTTTAGCCTACAACATAAGACTTCTTTAATTAAAGGAGTCATTCTAATGTATAAGAGACGTTGGCGTGATGTCCTTTACTTTGGGAGCTTAATTAAAATTAAGTGAAATCTCTCGAGACTAGAAGTATATTGTACCTTTTAATACAAAAATGTGCTTAAGATTTTGAGGGGGCAGTATTATAAAAGATCCAAGCAAAACCTCATCATTTTATTTAGTAAAAAGTTTACGAAGATTATGAAACTAGCTACTATAATTAATTTATTCACCAATATTTAAAGTGAGTCAAATTGACTACTAAAGTTACAAAAATAATCATCTTAGATTAATTTTAGCAATCGTTGCGACAGATTTATCTTTATAACAAGTGACAATGTATAAGATGGCGACATCATTGTTTAAAAATAAAAGTAAAAAAGAGAATAAAATTTAAATATATGTTAAAATTTTCTTAAATTTTTCAGTCTCCCGATGAGACGAACTCATTATTTTGCCTTCGTTGCTCCCATAGAGGAAAGCAAAGGCCAGAAATAACGGTGTTAGAAAGGATAAAGAACGGAAAAGGTTTTTATTCTTAATTTTTTTTAACTTCAAATAATGGCACGTGTTCTAGAAATAATAGTATTAGAATGATAAATTTATTTTAAATAAGCTATTTTTGTAATTTGTGTGACCGATCGATGAAATTTAGGCAGTAGTGATCAAATTCGCTACACTAACCAACTTCGGTGTGAAAAATTTTCCATCCATATAAATTAACTATAGGGATTGTAAAAACAATTCATTAATACTAGGCTAGCCCAAGCATCTTCAATGGAAGAATTGAAGGGCAACTGGGCCGTAAACAAATCCAATTTTACCCTACAAGGTAGCAACAACAACAACAATGCAATTACACCTTTCCCCCACATCAGCATTCCTCCCTACACTTCTAACTTTATCATTTTTCTTCTTCTTGGCCATCGATCTTCATCTGGCGAAGCAAACAGAGCTACTGAAATGTCGGATATCTTATTCTGGTCAAGTCGAGAACGAAAATCTCGCGTCTGCTTTGGGGCATTTGGAGCCTCGATTTCATCAAACTCGTTCGAAACCTTCGACCCGAACGATGCTGGGAATGAAAGAGTCTTTGAAGGTGTGCTGTATGCAAAGTACATTTGTTTTGCGACTAAAGTCTGAAATTGCAAAGACACCGGTAGAATCAAAGACACGCATTCAATAAAGCTAAAAGTTAAATAAATTAAAGGGTCTCGTGACCCCTCTAAACATGCGAGTCTCTTAGAAGTTCACGCGAGCATGGAAGAAAGGAAACTGTCGAGTTGATTAAAATGTCTTGTGGGCCCTCTAAATTCGTGTATTTCTTAAGCAGGTCCGAGTTTATGTTTTGTACCCATTCTGATCCTTAATTGACGATCTTATATTTTGGAATTATTCAAGAGAGAGAAACTCAGTGGCTTGCAATCAGTCTGAAATTGCAAATACAGGATTATAATCACACACACACACACGTGAAAGAAAGCTAAATGTCAAATCATCCTTAAGAAGAGGAATGCAATGTCAAGAAAGCAATACTCACAGCTTCTCGAAATGATCTGGAAACGTGGAAAAGCTGCCTCAGATCCTCATGATTCACACCGCAAAGTATTCTAATCTGAAAAAAATTCAAACCGAACCCCTCTTCATAATCAAATAATCCCTCAAACAAATCACACAAGTCTTTAAATTCTCATTCGCACTACATATGAATATTTCTTGGTACCATATAGAGCAATTCCCTCAGCTCAAACTAAGATTTTTATTTTAACATGAAGAAGCACGTCGAAAAGTAATTGAAAATGATATATATTTATTTCTTACTAAATGGAATCAACAAAAAGCTACGGGGCGAACTGGGGTATCAGATTTAAGCTGATGAATTTGGTACAAACCAGGATGTCCTGAGGGAGGCTCTGAAGAACCGATCGCTCTCCATCCGATACCGAGCCTTGTTTCTCCTCGACGAATCGATTCTCCTTCGTCGGCCTCGAGTTTGAAGTTGAATCCTCCATCGCCATCCTCTTCGAACCGATTGCGGTCGTGTACCGAGCGAACCCTAAGGCCATCTCCTCCTCGTCTGTTTCCGCGTTTCCCTTTCTTCCCCAAACCGAAACGCACGAAGAACTCGTTACTCAGCAACAAAAGCGAAATTGTTTCCGAACAGAGACGAATCAGGCGAAACAGAGGGAAGTCAATCTGACCATCAACGCAGAGGCTCAAATCAAGGTAGTGCGTTTCTCTACTTAAATCGGGAATCAAATATAGAAACGAAACCAGTTTCGATAAATCAAAGAGAGAGAATTGAGGACATTACCAAATTAAGAGACGGTTGATTTCTCCAATCTCGCCGACCCACTCGTAATATATATATACATAGAGAGAGAGAGAGAGAGAGAGAGAGAGAGAGTGAGTTTTAACGGATTAACGATTTTGCGAAGAAAAAGGTTTCGTGCAATAAATCGAGGAGCTTTGCATTTTCTTGGGAGGATATTATCGGAAAACTAAATTTGAGCGCTTTGATTTTTGTTGGGATGATATTATCCGAAATTAAATTTGATTTCTCTCCGACCGTAGGGTAAATCAATTTATCTCAAAAAATATAATTTCAAATAAATTATACTACTCACGTATAACAAATGAGGTTCACTCGTTTATATGGAATCCACTCTCTCACACGAGTGGTAAAATTTACTCAAAATACACATTTTTAAGGAAGAGCAGTATTACTCAAGCTTTATTACTCATTAGAAGTCGAATCAAAAAATAGCAAGTCAGAAGATTCAACACGTATTAAGTTTTAATCAAACTCTTTTTACATTTAGGCGTGAATATTCATTTAAGTTTTATTCATATCAAATTTATTTAAAATAAAACTTTTCAAGACAGTATCGTTTATAATTTGATAAATATATAACTTAAATAAATAGTTGAGATATTTTCGTAACACGAGACAACAAAGAGAAGATGTGTACGAACGAGATATCCAGCAACAAAAAGAAGGGAAAGGATTGAATAGAGGAACTCCCGAACATTTGGTGATCTCAAATGTGTTGATATCAATGATGACTCATTATTTCGATGAATCATTTCTTCGGAAAAAAAGATTATATATATTTTTATTTTTAAATGCGGAAGAACCCAATCGATCAAGTTCTCATCGGATTGGGAATGATGACGTGGCTGATGGGTTCGGTCTAAGTCGGTTGCATCCGGCTCTTGCCCCTTCGGATTTCCTGTTTTTGGTCCGCTGGAATCGCGATCGAAATCTAGCACGGGTATGAATGAATCATCACGGCCGTCCTTTTCTTTTTTTTATTTTTATTAATGTGGCAGTACTCGATTTTATTTTATTTATTTTTCTAATTTCACTCAAGTCATTGGAGCGCCTCATGTGCAATATTCAACTGTTTTTTGAGATGGTAGCATTCAAGGTCCTTTCTAACATCAGTCAATTTTATAGGGTGGTTTAATCCCTATCCCACCTCTACTGCTAACATTGATTAATAATTTCAACAATTTATATCTGTTTTCTTTTATTTTTAAATGGATTTGAATAAATGAATCAGACAACTTATATTAAGAAGGTACATGCAGCATAGAAGTCATAACTAGACGGGTTAAACAAGGAATTAGGGCAAGAGCTAAACATGAATTATGAGTCAATGGAGCCAAAATTATACGTGAACCAATCACTAGTTGGGTTAATTTATGGTCTAACGAGAAGGAATCATTATGTATTTGTTATTTCTTATGTGAGTCGGATGAATTGACAGGTTATCACCACTATCGCGGCATGTGGGAGGGCGACGCTTGTATAGTTAGGCTAATACTTTTGACTTGGGTATAAGAAACATGTTTGGATAATTTTATATATTCCTATCAAATTCAAAAAAGATGACTTATTAGAGCCTAAGAAGGATAATGAAATAATTGTTTAGATATTTTAATAAAATTACTTATTTGATATTTTTGAACACGTTAGATTGTCAAGCTGCAGTTAAGATATACTAGCAGATTGCATAACAATGCCCCAACAATTTTATAAGGTCATCTCTTTTGACTCTTGCTCTTAACTTAATTACTGTAGGGTTTATAAAAATTAGTTGCAAATGACCTTTGACTTTTATATCTTTGACAACCGACGTTCTGAAAATGGTTACACATGACTTTTATTTTTGACTGATTTAGGAAAGTGTTCATAAAAATTGCCATAATTTTATTGACTTCTAAATTTAACTCATTTTTGTCATATTCATAAAAATTAGTTATGATTCATAACATTTTCTTTTGGTCTTTTCTTATGTAACTGTTGTTGCACTATTCATCAGTGGAATCCTAAGTTGGAAATGTAATGAAAGGGAAGGGGGGAGAAAGCCTATATAAGAAAGGCTCCTCTTTTATAATGGAGTTTTCTTTTCTTGCTTATGGTTTTTTCCCGTAAGAGTTTTCCACATAAATTTCTATATTCCTTTTTAGTCCCAATTTCTTTTATTTATTGTTTACTCTATTCAATGGGAATTTTATTATGCAACAGTTGCTTTGACTTCACAACTAGTCGAGCTAGTATCGTGTACACGAGTGGAATGATTCAATAGTTATAGCAAGCAATTACGATCATTCATTTAAATATAATGGACCAATAAGTAATACCTTTATATTGTTCGAGACATGTATGGAGATTGTGATGCAATTTTTTTTCTCTTTTCAATTAGATGACTTAATATTAAAAAGTTATATTTTGACATGTTTCAGATGCTAACGTACTTAGAACAAGTTGAGCCCATCATTACGTATTTAGAGTGCATACCGCTCGTTTGTGAGTGGTCAGTACTCAAAATGAGTACCAACATCATTACCCTTAAACTTTTTCATGTAGTATAATTCCTTGTCATTGGTTTTTTCACATTTAATCCTACCCTACATGAAAAATGGTTGCAATTGGCTACACTTTTGACTTGAGTCATTTAGGGTGCCGTTGAAAAATAATTTTTAATTTCTACTTAATTTTCAGATGTGTTCGAAATTATTCCCTTTGCAATATAATCTTAGTCTACAACACGAGACTTCTTTAATCAAGGGAGTCATTCTAATGTATATGAGAGGTTGGTGTAGTGTCTTTTATTTGGGGAGCTTAATTATAATTGAGCGAAATCTCTCCAGAGTATTAGTATATTGTACCTTTTAATGCAAAGATGTGCTTAAGAATCTGACCGGGGAGAATCGTATAGGATCCAAGTAAAACCTCATCATTTTATTTAGGATAAAGTTTATGAAGATTACGAAGCTGGCTGCTATAATTAATTTATTCACTAATATTTAAAGTGAGCGAAATTGATTACTAGAGTTATAAAAATAATCAGCTTAGATTAATTTCAAAATATTGCCCCGTGTTCTTGAAATGACGGTATTAGAGGAACAAATTTGATTTAAGTAAGCTACACTTATAATTTGTGTGACGGGTTTCATCAAATTTAGGCATTAGTGATCAAATTCATACGCCAACGAACTTCGGTGTAAAAATTTTCCTTCCATATAAATTAACCATAGATTTTGTATAAACAATTAATTAATACTAGGCAAGCCCAAGCATCTTCAATGGAAGAATTGAAGAGCAGCAGGCTTATAAACAAATCCAACCTTACCCTATAGCAGCAACAACAACAACAATGCAATTACACCCTGCCCCTACATCAGTATTCCTCCCTATACTTTCAATTTCACCGTTTTTCCTCTTCTTGGCCATTGATGGTAATTCGGTAAAGCAAACAGAGCTACTGAAATGTCGGAGATCTTATTTTAGTCAAGTTGAGAACGAAAATCTCGCATCTGCTTTATAATCAAACACGCAGAATAGAATGTTAAAAGTCAAATCATTCTTAAGAAGAGATAAGTTGTCATGTGATCCCTCCGAGTATGGGAATTCCTTTAATAGAAATTTCCTATCTATTTTAATCCCTCCTCGGCCCTATTTTTCCAATTTACTGAAATTGAGCGTTGCAATACTAAGAAAACAATACTCACTGCTTTTGCGGTAAAAGTTTGAAATCGCAGGGACAAGAACACATCAAGTAAACCAAAAAAGAATCAAATGTTAAGAACAGCTAATAGATTGTTTTTAATCCCTCTGAACACATGAAATTGTTTTTATATTTTCTTATCAAATTCAAGACAGATGATTTATTAGAGCATAAGAAGGATAATGAAAAAATTGTTTAGAAATTTTAACAAAATCACATATTTGACATTTTTCAACAAGTTAATTGTCAAGATATAGTTAAGATATGCTAGTAGATTGCGTAGCAATACCCCAAAACATTTATAAGGTCATGTCTTTTGACTCTTGCTTTTAACTTAATCACGGTAGGGTTTATAAAAAGCTGTTGCAAATGACCTTTGACTTTTAACTCTTTGACAGATGACATTCTGAATAGCTGCATGTGACTTTCAGGTTTGACTGATTTATGAAAATGTTCATAAAAACAGCCATAGTTTTTTTGACTTCTGACTTTTAACTCATTTTTATTGTGTTCATAAAAATTAATGGCGAATAATTTAGGACCTCACATATATTATTAGGGCTTATGAAAACAAAAAAAAAAAAATGAAAACAAAACTACAGTACCCGAAAGGGAAGACGGTAATTTCGACACACCCACGAGATCAACGTTGGGACAAGAATATCAGCTTTTGGTAAACGCACACAAAGGCATGTGGTAGTGTGTGTACATAACGCTCCTCTTTCAATGGGCATCTTCCTCCCAACAACATCGGAGAAGCATTTTATGTAGAATAATTCTACGGATACAACAAAAAAAATCATAAAAAATTTATGTGACATAAATTTAATTAAAATTATTTTAATAAATAATAACTTATACCCTCATAAATTTATAACACAAGCTTTTTATAATTTTATTATAAAATTATTTATATTCATAGCATCATTCTTTTATGTACATAACATGACTTTTTACAAAGAGATTGTTTCCGCAACTCAAAATCCAACTAATAGCTCATCCATTCAGAAGGACAAAACATCGATGCCCAGCTACTTCAGTCGGAACATAATGCACAAATTTAAGAGAGGCTGATAGCTAATAATGCACAGAACTCAGTCAATATATTTCTCCAAGTCATTCAATTATGATTTCAGCTCTAGAAGAGGATCTTGGGAGGCTTAACAATCTTCGAGCAAATTGAAGCAAATCTTGCAGCTCTGCATCGCCTCCACGCTTACTTTGTTGGGAATCAATGATCATCTTCTCAAGGACTAGTGCATTTTTAAGCAGAAACTCGATAAACAAAAAACTTGATAATTCAGCAATCTCGACAGTTTTGAGATGCACCCACAAACACTCAAAATTCTTCGTCTGTGATGTCCAGAACTTACCCTCATCCAAACCATTAGCACCGGAAGGGGAATCCACCTACAAGAAAAGTACACAACAATCTACATGATGAGCCTTCAAGGATGTGGTGAGGATAAACCACAAAATGAAAATCCATAAAAAATATAGGTACCAAGGTTGGAACAAAATCATATGGAATTGAATGAATTTTAAAGATCAAAAGCGGATTACATTGGAATGGCCGATTCCAACGATAACCAGTTTTTCCCTTTAAAATACATTTCATTCCATCCGCCCTTTAAAATATTCCATCCAATTGTATTCAATTGTAGTAATTGATCAAAGTCATGGAAGGTCTTACAAAGGAATACTTGAAATACAACAACTCGAGCCTTATCAAGCATGTTATCCCATTTTTACAAACATGCAATAGTTTTGTGGAATTACATTGAAAACAAATCTTTAGGGGTGCATTGACAGTTGAACCTATAGAGAAAAACAACTGCACTTTAATCATCAAGGTAAAAGCCAACTGAACTATATATCCTGAGCAGCAAATGAAAAGGCCACCTTGGGGTCAGTAGTGCTTTTTTTTTTTTAAGAAAAAAAAAGGAGATCGGCCACATAATAAGCGTGTCAATCTCTGACCTACCAAAGTAGCCTATTGAAAAAATTCAAGGGTAGAAGGTAATAGATTTCATTCTCTATTTGTCTTTCTAGGTAAAATGACTTGCCATGAAATAAAAGATACCGTGAACCAATAGTAATAGCATGCCCATGGATCACCAAAGGACCTCAGTTTCATAACTAAAATCTCAAGACCAGAAGAGAGTTCTAGCAAACTTGCAATGCACGGGAAATCACATCTGTCAAAGATTACATGAAGGATCAAGCGTTTGCAATTTGGCAATGAAAGGACATCTTCCATCTTACACAGTGATAGAATCTGAAAACATACAGCAAGAAGTACGAATATGCTTTTATCTCAGCGGATTTCAATAATATAAGATAATATTTGATTTTTTTAACTGCACAAATATTTGACATAATATTTCTGAATAATGAGACTTACGGGGTATCAATATTTTTTTACAACTGACTAAAAAGAAAATATAGTGAATCCTTTTTAGTGGTATAATTCAATTCTCAATAGATTACAAATAAAAAAATTAAAAAAATTAAAAAGGGTACTTGAGAAACAAATTAGAGCAGAAGCTGACTAAAGTTTTGCATAAGATCAAGTACCAGCTTTCATCAATTGACTGAATCTGCCAGTAATTTTGTGTATGTTAGTTCTAACTACGACAAATTATACTGAGGTATTTTAGTAAACGCAAAAAAGTTACTGACTAACACACAAATTGTCCAATTAATTAGATGGTTCACCTTTAAACAGATTAGAAGCCTTCTAGGATTGCCCGATGCAGTTTACTTTTGTTAACAAGCTTTTTGTTCTAGGAAGGAATTTTGGGCATTGTTGTCATGGCGCTAAGGCAACCTTAGGAGGTGGGAGAGAACCTGGACAACAACCGGCACCCTAAGTGTTTACAAGAGGCATAATAAGCATTTAGTATATGGTCCAAAAGTTTCTTAAGAGATAAACAATTGTATAAAAAAAAAATGATATAATAGGGCACCGGGTGAATTGGGAGGACATTTTTTTAAAGAAAGAATATATGAAATGAATAGTATTTATTATATTTTTTCAAACATAATTGAAATTTTAATATTATTGGTAGAACCTTTAGACAAATGAAATAACTAGTACTTATTATATTGGCACATAACATGCTTATTTATTATTTGTTCACTAACATGCTTAAGTGAAATACTGGGCCTTTGCGTAGAAAGAGACTGGGCTTAATACATTTAAACAAACTGGGCCTATTTTAAAAGGCGATACTTGGGCTGTTAACCTAAAAACTGTTGAGCCGTTCCTATATAAAGGGTGGGCCTAAATCCATCTGTTCAAACAGCCAGCAATTCAAGAAGGCTTAAATGGGTAAAAAAACGACACTTCAAAGAGAGACCCTAATCCATCAACGTTAACTTTTTGTGCCACCCAAGAGGATACTTCATGCACGACAGACGATGGAAGAATGAGAAAGGCAAGTAGCACCTTGTCCCCACCATAATGCCTGGAAGCCTAAGCAATGCCTTGAGAACTAAGATTTTGGGTCTGCTAGATTTGGCAATCTGGTCTGTGCACATACTAGGCTCTGGAATATGCATACTGGGTCACAAAGCCAGTGGGGTTTCAACAAATTATGTGACTCTAGTCATCATTCACTAATAATTTCCAAACTCACTCATCTTTATGAGAGACAAAATTACATTGATAGGAACAAGACAGCTCTACCAATTGAAGTAGAAAAAAAGTACACACATATACCATATTTCAGATATAAGAGTTACAATATGCATTCATATTTGATGAAATTATGATCAAATCAAAGTCTACACTCAATTATGAGGTCTATGTGTAAGATTCTTTTTCTTCCTTGTTGCCAAAAGTGCAGGGATGATAAAATAATTCAGTGGGCAGTCCATGTAAAATATGATGGAAGAGAAGAACCAAACTCACCCCCATCAACAAAATCCCAATGGTAAGTTGCTCAACATGGCGAACATTCTCAAGAACCTCGATCAGCATCTTCCCCAAATCAACAGCTAGAAAATCAGTTAAATCAATACTGAGGTTCACTGCCAACAGAGCCCGTAAATTCTTCACACAAATGCTATTAAGACAACCCAGGAGTTCCAATTTGTTAATATTTGGAGCCGAAATTTCCAGATTCATATGCTGTAAAGAGTCAACATCCAGCACCCAATCATAAGCATCTATCACCAATCTTTTCAGAACTTTGGAAGTAATATCCAAATGACTAAAGCCAGAGCATCCTCGCAATTCCAAGCACTAAAGCAGTGGATTCCCCGATATAATGCTGTGAATCATATCATGCCCACGAGTGTGAGATGGATCGACAGATTATTGAGTGATACCCAGCTAATACGCCGCTTCAGAGCTGCGTTGGTGGCATCGTCGCCGCTGCCATGGCTACGTTCTTTGGCCGCTCTTCCTTGTTCACAACCGCGGCCCCCACCTTCTATTTCTTCTCCTCGTTTCTTTGAAACCCTTGGTCCCGCTACCCGAGGGAAGGGGTATAGTATTTATATAGAACAATATTACATGTATATACTTCAATTTTACACCTAAATTGACCACATGGTAAAATTTACGTGATTCTATATTATTATTTGATCAGAATAT
The DNA here is from genome assembly GCA_034195605.1 of Santalum album. NCBI lineage: Eukaryota > Viridiplantae > Streptophyta > Magnoliopsida > Santalales > Santalaceae > Santalum > Santalum album. The sequence goes on from CM067261.1 coordinate 789,235, forward strand.
CACTCAAAAAGGATCACCTTATTCTATCACATCAGTCTTTCAGTGTGAAAATTGTGTAAATGATGTACATGTAGTATTGCTCATTTATATATCTCATCATTATTTTAAGAGTAATACTATCTGTACATCTTTCACATCAAAAGTGGCCACGTGACAAAATATGTATGGCTTTGTATTATTACTTGACCAAAATACTGCTCAAAAAGGACTACGCATATTCTATCACATCGTCCATTCAGTGTGTGATGTGAAACATATACAAATAATATTATTCGAATTTTAATCCTTGTGTTTCATCTCTTAAAACTTTCAAAGTTTTGATCTATTGTAGGTCGATCTGGGGAAAAAAATAAACAGAATTCCTACAAATTGATGAAAAATGATTAATAAGTGTCCCATTGAACATCTATTTAAATTTTGGAGGATAAAATACATTAATTAAATCTCTGGAGAGCATTGAAATTCTGTTGAGACCCCAAGGAGGATTAGTGAAATTTTTTCAAAAATAATCTCCTTCTTATTTTAGAATGACTTTTAGCCGACTTATTTACAGCTATGCATCAACCGAAACATTACTACTTAAAAATTTTAACCGTATTGATGAGAAGACCATGAAAACTTAATAGGAATTTGTAAATTTTTATACAAATTGGCCGTACTTACGACTTTCATCCATATGGTAAGATACAAAAACATCCCGAGTAAATGCTTGAAGAGTTCAAGAAATTTATGATTTTCTTTTGTAGGATTGAAGGTCCTAAACATCATCAATTTGTATAAAAATTTACAACCCCCGTAATTTTTCATGATCAGTAGGCACAGAGATTTGGCCAGCATGGGAGCCAGATCCCAACTCATTCTCAATCACTACACATCCTCATCAACATCAATCAAATTAGGAAAAACCCAATTTGACTACAAATTTACTCAAATAATGGAAGAAAACACTGCACTTTCCCCTGCTTCTTTGCTCAGTGGCTAGCACCATGACCTAAAGCACATTAAACCTTACACGTTGCACCATCATACGTCGTCCCAACTCAATGAAAGTAATCGACAAAGGAGAAAATTTAGAGAGGTAATACATTGCTTCAAGTCAAAAAAAGGTCAAACTGCGATCACAAACCCTAGCGAAATTTGCTGAGGCGGCCAACTTGAAATTCCTAAATCACCCTCATTCTGCTCTTGTCCGCTCAAATGCCTCGTCAATTTTGTGAACAGTTTCTGCGCATAGATGCTATTTCAACAGGAACAAAAAAATAAAAAAGAACACTGCATAATCTAACTAGTATCAGTCACATGGTGGTAAAAAGAATAATGGGCTATAACATGGGAATGAAAGCTAGCAATTACAAACCAACAAAGCAGCTCAGCATTGTTCACCAAAAAGGGAAAGGCCTGAGCTCTTCAATCTTCCAATGTTAAAAAGAAAATCAGTGCTAGTGCATCTTCTTCTTCTTCTTCCCTTTCTTTTTGTCTCTTTTGCTTTGCGGTTTACCCCGCAATTTGTGTTTCGCTACTCTCTTGAATGGTTTCTTCTTGGAAACTGGCATACCGCATTTCTTATTTTCAGTTGCGCCAGTTGATCTAGGTATTGCCACCCGATTCAGATCGCTTGAACGACTTTCTTCTTCACGTGAGATCTCACTAGCTATCACCGTGACTTTTGTATCACCATTATCATAAAATGTTGTCCCTGTCACCAATGATTAGAGACCAATGGCAGTGTTAAACAAACATTATAATCAAGCTCGCGTGTTACATGCATGGTAATCAGAATACTAGATGAAACTGTAAAGAAAAAATACTAGGACTCGTTCGAATAGCAGGAATAAGAACGGAATGGAAATGTCAATTCTCATTCCATTGTTTGGTGACAAAAGAGGTAATGGAATGATCATTACCCTTGCAATAGTCATTCCCCCAGATGAGGGAAAGGAACTGCAATGCTGATTCTCATTCCATGTTTGGTAACATACAAGGCAATGGAATGACATTTCCATTCACATTCGCATTTCATACTCCCACCATTCAAGCGCAACCACAGGAGACGCATTTTGCTGCCATGGCCTTTTAGGAATCTTATAAATGTAAGATTTTCATGGTAAAAGGATATTTAGCCATGTCCATAATATATATATTAGTTATATGCACTTCCCGCATGGCAAAATCGAGTTCAAAACTGAGTTTCACAAAACACAGTTTAGTGTAAAATTTGTGTTTGGTTGCCAAAGGCAAAATTGGACAAAATGATCAAAACAACATAGGTAAGCTAAAATAGTCAAAACTTGGTTTTGTGCTGGTCAAAATTATAGTTTTACAAATGCACCCTCCCCTCGCATTGGCAGAACTTAGTGTTGACAGCGAAAAATAAGTTTGTACCAACCAAAACATGCCACAGTTATCCAAAATCAGAAGGATCTGTTTGCATAGTAGGAATGATAATAGGAGCGAGAATGTTGATATACATTCCATCATTTGAAAACATAAAATGCAATGAAGTGGTTATTCCCTAGAATTGGCCATTCCCTCATGGCAGAATGACCATTCCATTCCTATTCTCATTCTTTTGCCATTTCTTCTATTTCTATTTCATTCTTTTGTTATTTTATCCTCATTCCTTTGTCATTTATTCCAATCCTATTCTCATTCTTTTGTTATTCTGTTCTCATTCCCTTGTCATTCTATTCCCACCGATTCAACGCAATCTAAAAGTTCCTAAACACATAAGTGAGCTGAGAAGAGCCCAAATTCTGAATGTGTGAATGCATCCCGGGGGAGCTAAAAACAACAAGTATAAATGTCTGATGAATCATTTTATAACAACGATCACTGACAAGAATTTGCCAATAAAAGGCATGGCTAAATGGACCAACCAATAGATAGATAGATAGATAGAAAACAACAAGTATGCATATTAGTTTGACGAATCATTTTATAACAACGATCACTGACAAGGTTTTGCCAAAGAAAGGCACGTGTATTGCTCATGGATGGATTTGCCCAACCAATAGATAGATAGAAAACAACAAGCATGCATATTAGTCTGATGAATCATTTTATAACAACGATCACTGACAAGAATTTGCCAAAGGATAGATAGATATTTCTATTGACAATGGTGATATTAGCAGCACCCGTAGTCATGCCCACTGCCGGCCCAGAAACCCACAAGGAGGTGATCGCTATGCCCCCACCTCCAGAAATGGCCCAAGATTTTTTGCAAGGTGAGGTTCAAACCAGGGACCTTGTCTATCTTATGGTCCAAAACCCAATGTCTACTGCCACTCGATCAAGCCTCCCAAGACAAATGGGTATCAATATTCATAGATAGACTACAATATGCTTTGATCCAATGGCTTCAAAAGTTCAAAGAATTACCAGAAAATGATGTATTTGGGTCATCTCCTTCATCCTTCTCATTATCCTCAGCACAATCATCAGGTTCGGAGCCTGTGGCTGGCGGAGCACCACCATATAGAACATATTCCTTTTCCAACTTCCTCTGTTTGAAATTTAAAAGTGTAATTGAGATAAATACATTAAAGTATGAGAAGACTCAAGCTGTAGAAGAATTAAGATAGGCAAACAAGATTCAATGGTAGTAAGCTTTCTAGGAGATTTTGGCATGACATACTAGAGGTAGAGTTATTTTGGAAGGGCTCCATTCCAGGTTGGATTGAGCAAATGCTAAAATATGTGCTGGTGATAATATAAACAAACAACCAAACAAATTAGTTAATTTATTCTATATATTTACTCCTTTATGACTTCCCTACTTTCCAGCCATACACATCCTTGATGAACTAAATTTCTTCTCACCCTTCGAAATGGGTGGAATCAATCATCCACACCCTGACAGCACAGGGATGAGTTTAATGCTAAGATAGACAGAAGCCAGCCACAAATGCTTATAAACTGATATTAATGAGTTAATTACAATTTAAATTATGTTTTACATCTAGAAACTGCAACTATAAAATCAAATGCAGTGAGCAGTGTAACTCCTATTCTTTGCGCCACCTTTTAAAACATCCTCAGAAATTTGAAACGATTTTTAGCAGCCACACTGCCAGTAAATCATGGCTTTGAGCTCTCATGATTTGCACTCGGTCATAAATATGCTGATTGGTCAATACCGATATGTCATTTTTTTTATTTTTCAATATAAAGCATTCCTTGAGCAATGGAAAAATGACCATGTCTGGAACCTTGAAAAGATACTATCTCTTCAACAAAATATGAAATCTTCTTTGAAGAATCCAGAAAACAATCAATTAAAATTCTGAAGTACTTCTAAAATTTATTATCCACGTCATTTTCAGACTGCACCCAATGTTCCCTAAAATAACAAACAATCAATCTTGACTGGGCTAAAATTATTGAAGAGCTTATGGCAGTTGAACAAAAACTGCGTTTATGCCCCTTTTTTTATAAGACATTTGGTTACCAACGTTAATGTATTTTTTGATTGGTAAATACCCATTCCTTCCCCTTGACATTTACCTACACAATGGGTTTGATAGAAATGTTGGCACCACAAGCCTACACAACTAGTGCTCATTACTAGTAAATGTGAGCTTTGAACTCTTAAATCCTCTAACTTCAGACAGCTGCCAAGAAAATCAAATTATTTTATTTTTTGCTTGCCCAAATACAATGCATCACTAGTTTGTACACTATTATATTTCCGTTGAACATTACTCTGCAAGCATATAAATCAGAAAGAAACGAAAGAACTCGACGCTAATGCAATTACCACTGAAAAACTCAAGAGGAACACACAACTCTAGTAGGATAACTAAAAGAACAGAAGAACATTACCTTCTTACGCTGCTCAATGCGTTTCCGGCGGTCGACCTCCTCTAATTTCTGCTTCGCTTCCTTTCTCCTCTTCTTCTTCCTCTTGTGAAACCCCCCCACATAATCCCTTCACGAACCAAACCCTAATTAGCCTCAAAACGGACAAACAAAAACCGACAAACTCTAGACCAAACGCAGATAAATCGCCTCAATAATCACATTCATTATCCACAGATGTAGGGTTTCGATCATAATACCTGAGATCCTTCTCGTTGAAAGATACGGAGAGGGCTTTGTTCTTCAGAGCCCTCTTATTGATGTGCCTGCCGCGGGACCGCGGGAGCGGCGCAGCTCCTGCTTCGAACTCTCCGTCCTCCATTGCTCCCGCTGCGCTTGCTTGCAGGCTCGCGAAGCCGGGTCTCGTATTTATGGTTGCGGAAACTCCATAGATACCGTGTCTCAAGTCGAACTAAGGAGCGGTTCCGTTCCGTCGAAACTTGGGAATTAACGCGGGCCCTAGAGCCCGCAAGGTGACAAGCCCGTCGTAAAATATGTCAGCGTAACCCACCCATAAACTAATTTTGGTTCTTATGGACTTAGTTTATTTAATCGGTTCATCAGTCACTTTTAATTGGTTTTTATTTGAAATTAGAGTTTTAAAAATCTTGACTAATGAAGTAGAGTTGACAACCTAAACTTGTGATAAAAAATTCAGGTTAGGTGTCCAGTTCCTTCAATTTATGGAATAGGAGCGGTCCTGATCCCATCCGACTCTGTGGCCAAATCACAAGATATTAAAATGCCAAAGTAATAAGAATCAAATTTGAACATGACTTACCTTAAGTTTAAGTCCTTGCCACTCAACTAGTCCTTACAAGAAAAAATAATAAAATTTTTAATTATCAAGTGACATAACATAAAGTGCCTGTTTGGTCCGTGAAATCTTACATTAGTGTGATACCTGAAATGTGATACTATTACGTTTGGTATAAAAAATTAGATTTTAAAATTTTACACTAATACCCTTTTATAATATATATATATATATATATAATATTCATAACATAAAATATAACAAATTATTTACATAATAAGAAAAATGTTTAGTTTAAAGATAGCATTAAAGTAAATGTTTTGCCTATTTTTTAATTTTAAAGTAAGAAGAATTTAGTTCAAATATTTGCTAACTAAAAATTGAATTTCTATAACATAATAATAAATTTCTCAAAATGATATTATCAACTCTTTATTATTATGAATAATATATTTATTTACCACTAGTATTATTATCATTATCATTATCATTAATATTATTTTAAGTTATACAAGCTACGTGTTTAATTGAGAATTTTATCGATCTATTCATTTATAAGGATAGTTTTGATATTATATTGCATATGCACATTGCAACCAACTCGAAATCTCACATTCTCACATTTTAACTAAGAAACGTGAAGCCTTCTCTTTTCAAGGGATGTGAGATTCTAGAGTCATACCAAACGCTAAAATGTAATATTTTCAAGCACATTTCGAACAGATTTTGTAAACCAAACGAAGCCAAAAGTTGAGGAGATGTTGAAATTGCCCCATTCACGAATGACATATTTCGGGGTCTAAATCTGATAATAGTTAAAAGGACAAGATTATTTTAACTATTAATACAGAAAAGAAAAAAGAAAAAAAGAAATGTAAATTGGAGCCGCGACTTGCGTCATTGTAAATATTCTTGCTAGCCGTAAGGCGAGGTAGGGGGAACTCCGAGGAGGACGCCACTTCATTAACCACCTTGTGTAACGGAAACCGCGACCTGCTCTATCCTTCGTCGCGGTATAAGTGGCTCGTAAGCAACGGAAGTGTCGTCATGCGCATGAGGAATCGGTTATCCGTCACCGCGGTATATGTAGCTCCTAAGCAACGAAAGTGTCGTCATGCGCATGAGGAATCGGTTTTTCTCACTGGACCATGGACTGAGAACTCCCCTTCAGTAGTCAGAAAAACAAGGCATATCTGAAAGAACTCTCAGGTGTCATCCAGGCGCTTGATCTTCACTCAATTCTTTCAATTTTGCATTCCATTTATTCAAATTTCTCTCTTTTAATCTTCTCTATGAGTTTCTAATTGCTCCGTATTCTTACCCGGCAGATATGGTTTGGTCAAACTCATTGGTTGTTGGAAGGGAAATTCTACTATTGTTGTTGCTGATTCCCGGGGCTCTGGGATGGGGAAAGGAAGGACACTATGCTACTTGTAAATTAGCTGAGGTAAGGTAATCGTATTGTTTATTGAGATCATGGGTTTTGGGAATTTGGGCTTTTTTGTTTGTCTCATATTTCCATTGGTAAATGGAGAATTTCTTGTGGGAGAGTGTTCTATGACCTAATTCAGCACGTGCAAAAATTTGGATCTTATGGATCTGAATTCGGTTTCCCCCAAGAATTTATAGGTAGTTTGCATTTCTTTTAGATGTAGGCTGGAACCTTTTTTAGACAAAATTCAGTGTTGGGTTTGCTTTCATGTTAGCTAATCTGTTGCTGTCTAAATTTATATTTCTTCACTGCGTTGGAAGTCCAGATTCATATGTGGACTGTTGGGATTGTACTTCACTTTCAATTCAGTAGTTTTCTCTGCCTGGGTTTTAGTTCAAATTAGTAATTTTCACTGGGGGAATCGTGTAGGTGTTTAAGTTGTGCAAACATTGATCAAAGAAATCACTACTAGTCTGAGATGGAAGCTGGTGTTAATGAATAAATATGCTGAAATTGAACAATCGGGGCATGAAAAAGAGGAGTCCTCCCTGGTTTAGTGCTCTAGGCAAATGTTGTTTGCAGCAAATTTGGTACCTGGGATTCATCTTTTAATGCACATCTCCAAGGTGATCTTTGCAAATATTATTCTCGTCGAATAGAAAATTTTACTTTTTAGCTGTGATCTCTGATACCCTTGCATTATTTTGAAATATGTCACTAAGTCTAATGAGTTTCTTTTTCTGATAGCTTGTGGAATGATCCTTTCCATCTTAAATATGCACATTTTTAATTGCATGCTGAATGCGAATTACATCGGCCTGTTTCATTTCTAGAGAGGATGGTATTTGTGGCTAAAAATTTAATGAGAAACTATTGGGTTTTTTCAGGGTTTTCTTACTGAAGATGCTTTGGCTGCTGTAAGACGCTTACTTCCAGATTATGCTGAAGGCAATCTTGCTTCTGTTTGTTCTTGGCCTGATGAGATCAAACACAACTACCACTGGCGCTGGAGCAGTCCCTTACACTATGTTGACACACCAGATTTTAGGTGTAACTATGCTTACTGCAGTAGGTTTTTTCCATCATTTGTTTTCCTTGTTAGTCCACTCTATATTCTTGCTTATTTTCCACAAGTGTTGTTATAACAAGTCTTTCACATGAGCTTCAGAACTGCAGACTGAAATATTATAGCCACTATAAAAAAAATAGCTGCTGTTTCATTTTAGCATCTCTACAGATGCTTTATGTATGATTGCAATTATAGAACTATGTCTTCATCTGGTTATCCTGTCGTTTGGAGGATGTCTATAGTGAAAATCTTAACTAGGTGATATTACTTACAAATGCAAGCTGATGGTTGGGGTTGTCAATAAGCTGATTTAGGGACTAACAGCCAGTTTGGGGAGCTGATTTATGAGCTTCGCTGTTGGAAAAGATCTTTTTGACAAAAGTAAGCATTTGGAAAATTTTCAGAAAGCTCAAAACAACTTTCTGAAAGCCCAAATGTGCTAAGAAAGCTGGAAAATATCTTTCTAAATAAGCTACAATCTGGAGCTTATCAGTAAAGCCATTTTCAAGCTTTTTGAACCCATTTTGTAATATGCTAACAATTATGCATTTTTGACCACACATTCTCATTTTGTTAAAAGCTAATCCAGAAGATTCTATTTCCTGAAATGTTCCTTTCAAAAAATTGAATGCTCTTTCTTTCACTACTGTCAGGGGACTGCCATGACCTTCATGGAAACAAAGATAGGTGTGTAACTGGAGCAATTAACAACTACACTACGCAACTTATGTCATCTCATCATGACTCTAAATCAGCAAACGGATGTAAGTGCCCAATTCTCCTCAGTTAGATGCTGACTTTAATTATGGAGATTCATACTCTGTTGATTACAGACAACTTGACAGAGGCGCTTTTGTTCTTATCACATTTTGTTGGGGATGTTCATCAGGTTGGTTTTTATTTTTGGAACCTTGAAATAGAATATGGCATGTAAAGTCTTTTGATATGCAGACTCACTAAACATATAAATGCACATGTTCTTTGTTTTTTTTTTTTTTTTTTGGCTTTTTTCCTATAGTATGCAAGAATGAATGCTCCCTTCAGGATGCATTAGATGTCATTATTTATAACATTTCTGGTTTGCATTGCTCACTCATGCATTCTTTTGAAAGTTTTTATGTGCATGGTATCTGCTGGAGGTTAATCATTCACAAGGAGCGATCTTAATGAAATCATCAAGTAGACATCTGGATATTCAGTATCATAGGACTAAAGATTTTTTTTCTTTTTTATTTATGGAAATTATGGTAGATTAAGTTCTGGTGTCTAGCAAAAAGGGATTCTTTTGGAAATGATAATTGAAAGACCTGCGCTTGCTTGCAGCATAAGAAGATAACTAAAGTGAGATGCATTTGCTTTTGAACAACACTCAACTTCCTTCATTATCCTGGAAAATGGTATCTTGCTGTTGCAATGCCATTTTCCGTGACATGGGCTGGATAGAGCAGCATTATTTTAATTATATTTTAAAATTAATTAATTCTATGTCTTCTCAAAATTAATCATGTTATATTCTACCTCATTTAACAGTTATCATACTCCCTATCTTATTCTAAGTCTAAAGGACAAATGGATGTGAATTTATTTATTTGTAAGAACCCAACCATTTAGCTTAGTCGGATTAAATTTTGTAATCAAGGTGGATAGGGATTCGGGTCGCAGTTCTATGATTTTTCTCTTTTCCCTCATTTTTGGTTATTCTTACTTTCTGTAATGTCTGTGCACAAGAGAACGATTGTAGAACTTCGGTGATCTTGTGAATAAATTACTCATGTTACATTTGGTTCATGGAATGGAATATCTCTTTCATACAAATATAATAGGTAAGGAATAATACCCCATGAAAACATGAGTTAGATGGCTATGAAATATCTACTCCCATGAACTGAAAGGGAAATAAGTAAGTAATAATTATTACCAATGGCCATGAGTGGAATAAGTATTCCTTGCTTATTCTACTCATGGTCCTTGAAAAGGGTTATTTCTCACTTGCCCCCCTCTGATGGATTCAATTAGTTAGCAATTACACAGAAAAGAGAAAAGAGAGACAAAATTTACCCAGGTTCCCCTAGAATATAGCTACGTCTTACAATCAAAGGTTTTCAGTATGATCTTTTCACAATACTCTCCGATGCTATATGATACGCTCAATACATGAGAGAGTATAAATAGACAAGCAACAAGAAACCTTAATAGGGTTCGCACATCATTGCTTAGGCGCAGGCTATACCCCAAACCCACTAGGGCAAATAATAGGTTCACATAATACATAGAGCTAAGTAGGACCCCTGAAGGATGTATAGTACTGAAGAAGTAATGTAGGGACCTTCTCCAATACCCTCATGATCTATGTTATATTTGTTTTAAATATTTATTCCATTCCACGAATCAAACACAATATTATATTCTGCAGCAATAGTTATTTTCATCAATGGCCAATTATTATTATTATTATTATTTTTTGTTTACGGCAACAGTTATTTTCATCAGTGGCCAATCATTTTTATTTTATTTTAATTTTTTTGGTTTTACCACTTTTGTTTTTGGCTTACCTGTCACAATGCCTTACTAAGTGAAACAGAGAACAGAGCAACTTTGGTTTTGACTTCTGCTTTTGTAATGACAGCCACTCCATGTGGGTTTCACTGGAGATGAAGGAGGGAACACAATAATAATCCGCTGGTATCGGAGGAAGACTAATTTGCATCATGTAGGTTTTGATTGGTTTTATTATTTTGGATAATCTTTCTTCCTTTTCTTTACCCTCTTAAATTTCCACTCCTATGTTTTCTTTCTTAGTCCAATATGTTGTATCTATGAGCGAACATAATGCATTTAGGCTATGAGTTGTTTCTAGAGAATTACTATTTTCACGCCATGAAATTCAATTAATTTTGTTCCAGGTATGGGATAACATGATTATTGAATCTGCCATGAAGACTTTCTATGGTTCTGATCTAGCTGTTATGATTGAAGCTATTCAAAGCAATATTACAGTATGCTCTCCTTCTTCCTCTAAATAACTTTTCAAACCTAGTATATATGTGTTTGAGTGTGTGGGTGTATCTGTTGCCACATAAATATAGGTGCTTCTCTGATAATGTGTTCCTTTTCTGTGCGTCGCTGCGGCAAATTGATATTTATCCGCATTATTTATTTATGTGTTCTTTTACTACTAAATAGGATTATTGCTCAAATGACATCACATCATGGGGAAATTGTCCATTAAATCATACACTTTGCCCAGACCCGTAAGTCATTTATGTTTCATTCCACACCCCCCCCCCCCACCCCGCCCTGCTCCCCGTCTCTCTCTCTCTCTCTCTCTATATATATATATATATATATATGTATGTATATATTCCATGCACAAGCTTTGTTGAGGAATTAGAGTTCACTTTGTAGGTATGCTTCTGAAAGTGTGAGTTTGGCCTGCAAGTATGCATACAGAAACGCCACATCTGGAAGCACTTTAACAGGTATATATCGGTTACTATAGATCTTTGATATGAAGTTTTTACAACTTTTAATATGATAATGTTGTTTTTAAAAGAATTGTTTTAATAGAAGCCTTCAAGTTTAATTCTTTTTTCTTTTTCTTTTTTTAATAATGTAGCTTGTGCACCACACATGCGAGTAAGTACCACATCATTATTATTACCAATTCTGTGAAAATGATGTTAAGGTTGATTATAATATTTGATTGGAGGGATGGATTTGGCAGTGAGGGATATAAAATCCCCCGATTGGGAGTTTTATGAACGGAATAAATGGACGGATCAAAATTCCCAACTTCCCTTCTTTTTTCTTTTTTTTTTCTCTTTCCAACCACAATCAAGAAGAAAGAGTATGACTTTACTTTCTTTCATAAACTCCAATCAAGGAGGGAAATGTCATTCCTTCTTTTCTTTTCTCTCCTTTTTAATATTGTCATTTTTTTTCTTTTTTGAACTCCCAATCAGAGCATAATAGCTATTTCTATTTTGTATGTCATTGTGTCAAAATTGTTAAAATATTTTCACAATTAGTAGTAGTGTTGTGATATGCCAGACGATTACTTCCTCTCTCGACTGCCCATTGTGGAAAAGAGGCTAGCCCAAGGTGGGGTCCGCTTGGCTGCTATCCTCAACCGCATCTTCTCAGGGCAAGAAGCAGCCCTAGGGCTTCAGAAGGAGGGGAAACCTGACTTGCAGCATCCACATGCATAGCTTGAAATCATCCACACAGGAACCCCACACCTACCAAGTAAGCTTGCTTATTAACTAACTTTGGTTTACTATTGAAAGAAAAGCCAAGAAATCCTATGGTTTTGTTTGGGCGGTGAAAACGTAATGGACTGACAAAAGAATGAACATGATTTGAGTTTCTAATTCTCTTGAAAATTGATAACTCTGTGCATTTGTGTATGCTTTTTCGTTCCATACAATTAAATTTATTGAAAAGTTGATTAAAATTGATGAGGGAAGAACTTGTGGGAGAAATTGAGGGCTATGAAATTGAGAGGATCCTTGTCCGAATGTGCATGCCTACCCCTCATGCAAAGGAATGATCATTCCCCTTTCTCTCTCTTTTTGAGCTATGATAGAAATGACAACGGAATGAGGCACTCCATTGTAATGACATTCTCTCTTAAAAACTCGTTCCGTTCCATATGATTCAGTTGCATTGTATCAAACATGGCCAAGTGCTCAACTGGTGAGATGGAAGGAAATAGGATGGAATGAAATGGATTTTTTGAAGCTGAAATGTCGCATTGAATGAATTCATCATTTCATTTTCATTCCCATCATAGCTCAAAAAGAGCTAAAGCGAATGTGCTTTCCTAACCTCATATGGGAATGCTCATTCATTATACTGCAGCTATTTTTGAGGCCTGTTGGAAATGTCAATGAAATGAAGCCTTCCATTGGTAGCTACATGTTTCCTTTAAAATCCATTATGTTTCATCTAACTTCACTCCATTATACCAAACATAATCCATTTGCTTTGGTATTTAGCATTTTTCTTTTTATCTCAGCCGTGTCCACTCTTATCCCCAGATATGCTGATTATCCTCATGTCAATCCTTCACTTCTGGGAGAGGCAAGAAGGGAAATTTGAAACTTCCACTGTATCTGAATCTTTCATTATGTAAATATAGTTTATGGCGTTCTGGTGGGGGACTTGTTGCTTGGTTGTATCATCACATTGTTGGTAAAAAAAAAAAAAAAAAAGCATCATTTGGTGTCTTGTGCTTTATACGATCATACTTTATGTAAGAAAACATCATTTGGCTCAATACTCCACTATTATACTAATCAGCTGCAATTTAAGAAGGTTTTTATAGTGTAAGAAATGGAATACAAAGGATAGTTATTCCCATGAATCATGAGATTGCCATTAGGTGGTCGCAATAGAATGAAAATAAGAATAGGGACAAGACTAGCATGACTATTCCCTCATTGTCGAAACAGATAATCATTCCATCACCTTTTAACCCTTACTATTCAAACTTGAGTATAATAAATAAGGAATAGTTATTATAAGGGAAAACAATTTCCTTGTTTGCGGTAGAAACAAAATAGAGGAGTATTGACAGAATATTTATGGAACTAAATCTGTTGACCTCCAAAATCAATTCTAAATGTGCTTCCTTATTGAGCATATTAACAACAAAACCGATTATAACCAATGAAATAAGTCTGGAAGCATCACAAATACACGTATTTTCACCGTCGTCTGCGCCAGGCCTCTGCAGTCTCCCCAAGGGCATTCTCTATTAAAATGAAATTGTCTATTATAAGCATACTATAACTTCTTATCCTCGTTTGATGGAGCAACGTACTTGAAAAGTGTTACAGAGCTGCCCTCAAGGCTCCTCTTGCAGCATTGCGCTTCATTTCCGCAGCTTCTCCGCTTCCTCTGAAGTACGTGTACACTTGCTGCACAACAAGGCCACATATTGGCAAGTTTGTTAATAAAAAGTGAAACAAATCCAAAGGAAAAGAACTAATGGAAATGCTTGTATTTGAGACATATTTGGTAGGATTGCATGAAATCGAATGAGATGGTACGTATCTTAAAGGGGAAAAGTGGTTCTCATTGGAATGCCTAATTGTGATTCCCATTCCATTCTACATTCAGCATAGCTTCAAAATTCCCATGGTTTGACACTTTTTGGGCTATGACGAGAATTATAATGGAATGTGGCAATTCTGCTGAAAACCACTTTTCTACCCTTGAAAATTCATTTCATTTAACCTAACTTTGTTCCATTCTACGAAACATGTCTTCAGTATTTGCAAAGTAAAAGGGAGAAGAAAAAGGATTTATGTGCATATGCTGGACCTGAATAACCCAGATGCTGAGCACCGACTCAAGACAGAACATTCCGAATCCAATGAAGTAGAAAATCTGTAAGAAAAAGAAAGATGACTCCAGAAAATTAATGTCATGTTTGGCTCATGGCAATAGTTATTCTATTAATATGGTCTATTCATGTGAAAAAGATATTACTTTGTTTTGTTCACTTTATGCAATGTGATTCACAGTAATACCTATTCCAACCTATTTTATACCTAGGGAATAGTTGGTCTCATTTGGTTCACTTCAGAGTTTGAAATACCTATTCATATGAAGGCCATATTCCAGCTCAATCAAGAATAGACAGTCTGTTCGCGGCCCGTGGGAATATCTATTCCTATTCTATTCGCATGAAATGAATATTCCACTCCTCTATTCCATTTCGTGAACCAAAGTAAGGTGGAAAGGATATATATTTTCGAATACAAATGGTGAACTTACCCCAACCAAAGCATGGTCGCCTAAAACGTCGATTGCAGGCAAAATACCTCTGTCAGGACAAACCAACACAATCATCAAATATGCATAGAAAACAAATGGAAATAATTAAAAACAGAGATACATTCACACAAGATATATTAAAATTTTCCCCATCAATCCTTCATAAATAATCAACATTGGAAAGCAAAGCCAATCCTGAATGTTCATAAAAATTTAGTTGATATCACTTTTACAAAGAAGTCAAACAAATGAAGACTGCACAGGATTTTCAAAACTGTCCAAAAAATTTAAGAACCAAAGCATTCTAAACAATTTATGAGAGATTTTAAAGTAAATGCACTACCATATAGACCTCTAAAGAAGTCAAGACTTCTGTTTCTCTCTCTTTTTTTTTTTATAGGTGAGTTTTGGGTTTTAAATAGTTGGGATAAATTGGGTCAAGTTTGATCCATAGTACGGTTCGACAACACTGCCATGATCAAATGGAACCCAAGTTATGATATAATCCTACATTATCCAAATGGTGTACATCAAATACGTATTTATTTTTCAAATTAAAAAGGAGAAGTACATGTCAAACTCTATGCAAAATTTGGTAAACTACAAGTTAATTCGATGCCTCAGCTTTCAGATGCAGAGCTTCAAAGCGTTGATGATTATAATCCATACAAGTGACAAGAGACAAAGCTTTTAGACTATATTTGGCATTGATGGAATGAAAAGAATGGAATAGTATGGATATTACCCACTGAAAGGTTTTAATTTGTTGTTCATTCCCACCATAATTAAACATGAACAAGCCATGGGAAGGAGCATCTGAATCCTCATAGAAAGGAATGCTCATTCTCATGGTTTCTTCATTTTTATTTATGATGGGAAGCGATAATGGGATGAGATATTTCATTGAGAAATGATTTCTCTTCAAAATTCATTCCATTCCATCGTGTTTCGTTCCAACATACAAACATAGCCTTAACGTATAAGACTAGCAGAAAGGAAGTAAGAATTTATAATACTCACGTGAGAGACTTCCCTTTGAAAACTATTGGAGGCGCAACAGCAGCAAAGATGCAGAACCCAATATGAAGCTATAGTCAAAACAGAAAAATCAGATATCGTCTAAATGACATAGCTTAGGTAGCAGAATCACAGAAATATGGGAGATCTCACCAGATAGAACAGGAAAAACCGTCCAAATGTCAAAGCACTTTCTTTCCTGCAAGTAGGATTATGAAGGGATTCATTAAAAGACAATTATAAAAAACAAAAAGAAAAAAAAAACATGTAATAAATTGTACTCGCAACTTAATTAAGAATTAAATATGATTTATTCGTCTATAAGTATGAATTTCTTGCACTTCTTTCCCCACTTCAGTTTTGCCACTAAGGCATCACAACATCCTCATTATAGCTTTGCACTTATCATAATATGTTTCTGACTCCCAGAATTTAGACACCAAAATGAAAAGCAAAAATGAACGATACTAGTTGCCTTGTAAATTTTTTTATCAAGTTTCTAAGCATAGTAATTCTATTTCTACAGGCTACAAAAAAAAAAACAAAAAAAAACAAAACAAAACAAAAAACAAAAAACAAAAAAAATATTTGCATACAGTTCCCTATTTGTATTCCTTTATGTACGATAGGTGTGAACCTAACTAGCCATATAAAATAAAATAAAAAAAAAGATATTCAAATTTATCCAATAATTCCATCTATTCATTCATATTGCAAACTCTAACTTTCAATCAAATCATCATAGGGAATTATCACTTTAGGATAATTCTGCATCTTATAAATTAAAATATGGACATGTTTAAAGAAAGACAAGATTTGATACCTAAACACACGATATAGTGGACGATACCACAAAACGTAGGCTCCTGGAACCCCTGATATGAAGTAGATAATGGAAAGGAACCAGATTTTGACACCTAGAACAAAAGGCATGCCAAATGAGTACCATTTTACATGACAGATTGATAGGTTATTTCCAAAAGAACTCAGAACTGATCAGAACCATTCCAAACTAACCTTCTCCTTTAATCCACGCAGTAGTGACTGCTATAACATTCCATGAAAGACACAATACCAGTCCTGCACATCATCAATTCTCAGAGTGATGTTTACCATCTAGTGAAGCTTAATTTAAAAGATATAAAACAAATACAAAATTTTAATCATCAATGCACAGACTGACAGATGTTCACCATCTAGCGAAGCTTAACTTGAAATAATTTAGATACAAATAATACAAAAACATACCCAAATATAAGTTAATATTCTGGGAGTCCCAAATCAGGTTGGGGCTAACTATTGTGGTGCTTGAAGTACCCTGTCCCTCTATAGGCAATTGGTTTCGGATGGAACCTTGATGTGATTTTAGAGCTCAGTTGTGTTTGGCCTAACAGAGACTTGCATGTTTGGCACAATTGTGACTCGTTTGTGTCTTCACGTTGTGCATGTACAGCCCCCAACTTGTGTGTACACGTGAGGGGAGTGCTAAGAGTCCTACATAGGGTTGGGGCTAACTATTGTGGTGCTTGAAGTATCCTTTTCTACTCTTAGAGACACCACTGTTAAGAGTGGCCCAGGCTGTGTTCACTCCAAAGGTGGCTCATTTGTGTCCCCGTGTTGTGCCTGTAAAAAGTCCAAGTTATGTGTGCACATGAGGGGGAGTGTTGAGAGTCCCACATCGGCTCAGACTAAATATGGTGGTGCTTCCTAAAGCCTACAATTTGAGGTGGCTGAATGGAAAGATAAATATACCCCTTTCCCACAATGGGATCCCTCACGCAGCTCAAATAAACTGTTTCCAGTAAGCACTGAATATATCTTCTTCTTTTTTTTTTTTTGGGTAAATTAGCACTGAATATATCTTAAACCCAAGCAAGCACAAAAAGTCACTAAAAACTATAGGTACTTAAGCCTATTACAGAAAATAAATAAATGAACATTTTTTTTTTACAAGCAAATACTCGTACATGCTATCTAGGCATACAAGCACTCAGACACATCTGAAACAAGGTGAGGATAGAGTTGGATTACCAAAAGAAACGAGCAATCAAGCAGAAGATGACATACCTAATAGTGTCGTAAATGCAACATACTGCAATCTCTGTAGATGAATAGGTATCTCATTTGCAATATCGTGGTGGATAATAGGGAAAAATGATGGCCAATTTTTCTCTTCAAGAACAATTCCAGCTACAAAGCCAGAAAAATATTGTAATTAGTAGTTTGCCCTGCAAATCTAGCAACTGCACCTACAAAAGGAGCAAGAAAATCAGTTCATTGCAGATATATAAAAATTAAATGCACGGTTTGACAATAATGTTAAATTCAAAACTGGGGAAAAAAAGAAAAAAAGAAAAGAAAGAAAGAAAGATACAACAAGCTTTCAGGACAAGTTTCAATTCTAGGAAGGGTAACAGGAATATCGATTCCCATTACATTGTTTGACCAAAATCAGATGGAGTGGTCATTCCCTCGCAATGGTCATTCCCTCATATAAGGGAATGACTATTCCATTCCCAACCCACTTCATCTCCCCCCCACCCCCCGCCCAAAAAAAAAAAAAAAAAATCAAATGCAACCTCAAACCCTTCCAACTATACAAAGAAACTAATAGACCATTAAAACACAAGATTCTTCATTCATATTCTGCAAGTCCAATGGACTAAATAAAATCACACAGGAAAGCACATCAGTCCCCTAACTAGTAAGTCTCAATGACTTGACTAATCATAGGCGAGCAACATGGATCACCTCGTGCTGCAGCTTCTTCTCTCCGCTTCACATCCTGCATGAAAACCAAAGATAATACTTGGATGCATAAGTCTTCAAGTCAAAATAGTTTCAAATGTATTTAGAACCACGCAATGCATATTTGAAATCAATAATAACATTGAAAAAACAGTTTCACACAGAAATATGTAAGAAGATAGTTAAAATATTCCAAGTGCATTAAGTTTCTACCCTAGTCCACCCATTTACTGCAAGGGGCCAAAGTAAGAATACTGTGTGGAAATCCCAAGTCTTCTACCTTAGGCTCCGATGCCATGTGCAAGGATAGATATAATATTATAGTGCATTAGGGTTTACCCTAGAACACGTATTTATAACTTATAAGAGAGCTGACATTGATTTCTACCAAATATTCTAGAGAATATTAACATAGCACTAAATGCAAACCAACGTCTAAATCATTTATTGCTATGTCATTGTGTCATATAATAAATGAAAACTAACATCCAGATCCTCAAAATGTGGAGAAATTATGAAGTTAAACTAAAAAAATTGAAGATGCATATTTATCATCTTTAGTGGCCATTATGACAAGAATTATAATCAATAGGAGTCATTATGACAGGAAAGATAGCCGATTCCAATAACATATCCAAATATACTAAAACTGCATTAACCATCTAACATCCTTAACATGTACTACAACGGAAAACCCCAATGCTTTAGTTTCTTAAAAACGTGATTGACTTTTTCATCAATTGAAAAATACAGTCAACTATAATACCAAAATATAAAGAAATTTAGTTCATTTAAGCTTAGAATATCAAGCCATGCTGAAGAAAGGGATTAAAAAATTCACTAGGTGGTCCACGGATGCAAATACCTGTTCCCGTTTTCTCAATTCAGCTTCTTTAGCTTGGAGTTCCTTCTCTTTCTTTCTTACATCCTAGATTTAAAATAAGTTACATATTAGAGAACCTCACATCTGCTCAAGGAAATGCAAAATTGTAGCCATGGACTGAGATTGTCACCACCTGATAGTTTGAACTAGCATTATCAAGAGGAATATCAACTGTATCATGGCCATAGAAATCTGCACGTTCAGGTGGAAGCGGTGAAAGCTTTGAGTGTGGGGCAGCAGCACTAACAGAATTCTGGAAGCATCAACAAAATAAAAACGAAAATGTGAGAACTGGACACTGCTAAGCTTGTATGCACACATAAAAAAGAAAAAAAGAGTGTGACATTAGACAAAAGTACAACATAAACCAAATGAAACCCAACACTACAAAATAAAGGTCATATCCAATGTTTGGGGAGAGAGGGTCATTATCCTATGCAGACATCCCCTTACTTTTATGCAAAGAAGCTATTCAATGACTCAAAACTCAGACTTCCAAACCACAATTAAGCAAACTTGCTGGCTATGCCATAAAAGTGTACCAATAAAAAAAAAAAATCTCCTACAAAGGAAACCCTGACAAAAGATCTTTTTGAGAAGTTTCATCTAAGTGGCAAATTCTTAACTCTCTAACAGTTATTAACTGTCAAAATAATTCAAAAATACTAGTGATTTATTTTTTAGCAAACCAAACAAATAAACCCAAGGAGGGCATCCTTTGGGTTGCGTGAGTCCAGACAGTTAATTTACAAGTGCATTCATTTCCACGAATATAATCAGATACACCCGTGAAAATGCTCTGTCTATTTAGAGGACCAAACAAATCAATTAAACAGAAACCTCTCAGCAGCTACATCAATCATAAATTGAGGAAACAAGTCAAAAAACCATGGACATAGAAAAACCTCTGAAATTCAAAATTCTCTCCAAATTAACACTGTCGAATATAAATTCACTGTCTCCCAAAATTTTCATGCTCATGGTCTTAAACTCCTCTTTTCAGCTGTAAACATGGGCCAACCTTCACAGGTTGGGAATTTTTATACACAATGTTCCCTTCCTTTGACTAGAACCCGACTCTCTTTCACAAGCATATGATTCTTTTAGTTACTTTAAAATGGTTCAAATCAACGGAAAACACGAACTCCTAGATTAAGTACAAAATGAACTAGAATTCAATTCCATCAAAGAACTACAAATGACAACGATAGAGAAAGTGAACTAACCGCGAAGGGATTAACTTCCTCCTCGAAAGGGTTCGGATCGTAAGAGCGAGCCATTAGGAGCCTAAATCCTCCGTAGAATGTAAAGAAAACTAATCTCCCAGATCTGAAAGAAAGGGCAAGGAGACCTAGCTTGATTCTGAAGCAAAGTTGAAGCACAAGAACATGAACAAGAATAGTAACCCTAGGGAGAAAAAAAGAGAGAGTTTTTGTATTCGGTCAGCTAAACCATTTCCCCATTGCAGGACCTTGGAAGGAAACAGCAGACAAAGACGAAGACGAATGAGCCGTTGAATATTCTTTCTTCGTGTCCGTTTTTCTTTTCTTTTTTTTCTTTTTTTTAAATATAATATAATATAATACTGAATATATCATTTTGGAGCCTATTTTCGAATTTTTTTTCCGAGGGCAACTTTTCTTTTTACTGCTTTTAAATTTAGTGAATCACTTTGGAGCTTATTATTGAATTTCTCCAAAGGCTATTTATGATTCTTCTATGCAAATTATTCTAAAATTATAAAAATAGTAAATTATATGTTTCGTCAAGTTTAAGACAGGGTTTAAAAAATTAAGCAAGTGAAAGCACTTGAATTACAAATTCAACACATGCTCTTATAACTAGTAACACCATAAACTTTCATTCAAAGAAGCTCAAACTGAAGTCTAAATTTGACCATTTATGAAACTCAACTATTAACATAATAATGTTCAAGTTTCACTAATATAATATAATAGTGAATATATCATCTTGGAGCCTATTTTAGAGTTTTTTCCAAGAGCAATATTTTTTTTTATTGCTTTGAAATTTAATGGTGAATTCACTTTGGAGCTTATTATTGAATTTCTCTAAAGGCTATTTTAATTCTTCTATGGAAAATTATTCTAAAATTCTAAAATAATAAATTATATGCTTCCTCAAGTTTAATGCAGGGTTTTAAAATTCGAGCATGCAAAAGCACTTGAACTACAAATTCAAGACATATCTCATAACTACTAATATGATGAGGTTTCATACTCAAATTGAAGTCTAAGTTTGACCATTTATGAAGCTCAACTATTAACATAATAATGTTTAAGTTTCATTAGCTCATACGATGTGAGTAGAGATTTTAATTTAATGGACGAAATCCCTTTATGTGGTGTTGCGAGTGGATTTTCATTTTTGTATTATCCATATAATTATTTATATGAAATATAGACATGTTTTTTATTTCAGCTGAAATTATAAATTTCTTCTTTTAAACCTTAATTTTGGGTCAAGAATTTAAATAATTTGATGACAATGGTTTGATCCGGAGTCAACGGCAAGCCATAAACGAATAATAAATTTTGGACAGCGAGGGATGAAGAGTTCTTCTAGAACAGAGGCGGCCAGCCCACGGTAGCTGCAAGGTTTGAAAGGTACGGTCAAAATGTATTTTAATTCTTGAAAATCCCACCGATCAATTATATTAGAAAATGTAGATTTAGGGATAAATTCAGTTTATTAATTTTGAATAGTTGACTTATTCAAATGGATCAACACAATCGCTTGTGACTTTGGAGAAGTTTCAAGTATGCCTCTCATGAAAAATTAGGTTCTTTTATATGATTTTTCCTTTTCTAATGGGAGTTCACCAAGAAGATAAAAATATTGTCTTACATTGGAATCATAACACCTCTAAATTAGAGCACTTAAAGCTCCATTCCCCCTCTCTAAAAGTTAGGTCATTTTTAAATTGGACATGTGTTTAAGTGCTCTTTTTATGTGAAAAATTAAGCTCTTCAATATGGTTTCCTGCTTTCCCCAATAACAATTCAACAAAGAGAAAGAAAATAAAAAGTTACGCATTTGATACGATTTGGAGTGCTTCATGCTTGACTCGACTGGTGCTCAATTCTACTTGGAATTCTTAAGCAAAGCACAAACTACTTGAGCAATGTATCAAGCATAGTTTTTCTTTTTCTTTTTCTATCAAAAAGATTGACAATTTATTACAACGTAAGATCGAAATATAAATACAAGGTTAGCTTGAAGGAAAAAGAATTCACCGATATATTGTCCCGCTCCAAGCCACAAACTAACCTGCCTAACATATCAATAACCATATTGCCTTTCCTATTAACATGGTGAAAAATACAGAATTAAAAATAGAAAACAACATATTTAATCTCACTCACAATACGGTTAAAAGTGGCTAGGTGTGGCTCTAATACCCAAATTTTCAACAAGACCACCATGGAGTCAGATTCAACTATCCATGACGAAAATCCTTGGTCCTTTGCAAGGCTAACCCCATGAATGATAGCTTTAGCCTCCAACAAATGAGCAGATTCCACCAGACCTTGAGGAAAAGTAGCTGCCAGTGGAATATGCCTTGATGATCTCTAAGAACAATCCCCACGTCATTCTTGGACCTACCAAAAGAAAAGGAAACATTGACATTAATTTTGACAAAACCACATGGAGGAAGTGACCAGCAAGAGCCTTCCCTCTTGACAGATTTCCCCGCCAACCGTCAAAAGTCTTCACAATAAGTTGATTGAGCAAC
The DNA here is from genome assembly GCA_034195605.1 of Santalum album. Taxonomy (NCBI): domain Eukaryota; kingdom Viridiplantae; phylum Streptophyta; class Magnoliopsida; order Santalales; family Santalaceae; genus Santalum; species Santalum album. Next base: position 812,538 of record CM067261.1, read on the forward strand.
CAAATAAGAATTCTTGTCAGCATTATCTTTAACAATAGCATTATTCCTCTTCATCCAAACAGCCCACACCACTCTGAGAACCTCGCAACGTCATCATTAGGGAAATCTTCAATAAACATAGCGGCTAATTATTGAAATTGCATGCACTTACAATACCTCATTTGAATCAAAGCCGCTTGCCAAACCGATCATTATTGATGTTGCAAAATTTGTTGAACATGTCTTTATCTATTATGTCAAGGGGATGCTGTAGGTGCGGTCAACTGCACATAGGGCTGCGCATGGTGGTAACTCGTAACATGGAAAATTAGATGCAGTTGGCCTCTTGTAGCTCATTTGGGGATCTATACTTTATCTCAATTATTGTTCAACACACCACTGACCAAATAAAAAGAACATATAAAAATATGTTGATAGCTTCATTTTTATGAGATTTAGTGTTATACTAGTTGTTTATTTAGTACTAACGAGACTAGGAAATCAGGCCCCTTCAATTTTTTTTCAAAATTTTAGTGCTCGGATTAAAATATATTTTAAACTCTCAAATCTGTAATGCTTATATATTTTTATATTTTATTCAGATCGATACGGTTAGAGTTGGAAAACATCTAAAATATTATAAAATCAGGTGTATTAAATGCTAATTGAAGTAAAGTGTACTGGAGAAGTTGGATCCGTTATATAGACACCAACTTCCATAGAACCCGTGAGTTAATCTTTTTTCAAGGAAGACCTGATCACTTGCTTGCCGAATAGTCCCTCGTCCTTCTTACGCTTGAAGCATATAACGGCTACCATTACTTTTTTGTTATTTCTTTAATTTAACAATTAAAATAAATTCAAAATTCAAATTTTTAAATTTTATTTTTGAAATATAAAATTTTCAAGTCATGCGGCTTAAACCTTAATCAAAAAATAACATTAACTAGGGGGATTGAGAAAGGATTAAATCCGAAAATAGAATAAGTGAATCCTGACTTAAAAGTTACCCTTGGGATACGACTAATCTTATGCCTTAAATGAGGGTGTGACATTAAACCTTTAATCGAGAGAGAATGAGTGAAGGTTAAAACCTTATATGAGATGAGTGAATCCTACATTAAACCTTAATCTAGGAGTTTAGGTGACCTTAAACCATCATTAAAGGATAAAATTGAAAGATCCGACAAAGGTAAAAATGGATAAATAGTGTCTCCATGTTAATACATTCAAATATAATTATCATAATTAATAATTTAAATTAATTAACTTAGTCGTTCTAGGAAAATTTTATAATTTTAAATCATACCTCTGGCATGTTACATTAAGTGCACCTGATCCTTTCATTGCTCGCGATAGACAAACCATTTGTGTTGGTTGGGGTGGGATGGGGCAATGGGGTGTGGTTCAATCTCTCTCTCTCTCTCCCCATGACATTGTGGTGTTGAGTTTTTCTTCTGTTTTCTTTTACGTACGAAGATGGAAAGAATTTTAGAGGAGGCTGCCGCCATTTTTTGTTTTTATTTTTTTTGGTAGAAGAGCACGATGAGCGGAGGCCATTTACAACTAATCGATTTAAAAATTTTCGAATGTACTAGCTCTGATGGGATCATCCATAGTCTGAACTTATTGTGCATGAACGTCAACAAGAGGCAGCAATTATAAGACAACACGATCCGATTTAACGTAATCATAATATTAACCTACTCTTGACCCATTCGTCTTGACTCACTACCCGGCCAGCCTATCAAATTGTTATTTTTAATAATTTTTTATATCTTTTGGATTTAAAATTATAATTATTGTTAAATATTGATTAATTTTTGAAAAATATTAAAAGAAATATAAGTTGTATGGGTAATGCGAATCATTGATCAGCCGACCTGCTAATATAATAACTTGACCCGACCCAACCTATTCATAATTTTAGCTCGCCCTTAACCAACCCATCCTGACTCATGACCAGTATTAACCTGCACGTAACTCGTCCAATTCACTCGTTTGCGGTCTCTAAATTGAACCCTCCAACTTTTATTTAGAGTGCCATATCATCTCAGTGGTATAGAATCCAAAGATGGAATTTTCTTTTCTATTTCATAACGATGGAGCAGTCTAGTTAGATTCAACTTGGCACGACAAGGGAATACTAACATGGACATCAGATTTGGTCTAGTTATTAATGTCTCTACATTATGTTATGTCGAGATGACATTGTACCCAAAATAAAAATTGAGCGGCTTAGGTATAATCAAGATTTGAGGGCTTAAGTGTTTCTGCACAATAAGTTCAGAGGCTTAATTTTTTCATTCCGTACGACTTAAATATAATTTTGCATTCACTTTCAAATTCACTGGTTACTTGAATCAGATAAATATTTATATCAAGCTTGACTTATCAATCGTATATACTACATATACATCATTCACACTAAAAGTAATGTAGCCATGTATTATTATTTGATCATAACACCCCTAAAAAAGAATTACATAAATGTTGTTGCATTACCCTTTTAGAGTGATGAGTGCGCAAAGAGTATATAAGTGGAATTTTTATCGATAATAAATGTTCTTTCGGCTTCTATTGCTATATAATAGCTATTACCTTGTTTAGCTAACTTTAGAGTTCGTGGCTCTGTCAAGAATACACATATATTTCACTCGTGGTCTTTTGAAAATAGTTACATATGTGAGTTATAATTCATGAGAATATATATATATATATATATCTTTTACCTGTTCTACTCACGGTTCATGTGACTTATTGTTTCTTATCGACAATATAGCCACTTTATTTCGCAAACCCAAGGTGTTATAATGGATAAGAAAAAAGTTATTTCAAAAAAAATTTATTTTCATTTTTTTGTTGAATAATAGGAAAAAAAAATGGATCGAAATAAAACGGTCATAAATGGAAGTGGAAAGAGCCAGGAACAGTCAGGACAAAGCATCCCAACGGAACGGACCTCTTTGTCTACTTCCGTTATGGTGCGTCGCACGTGCCTCCCCCACTACTGAGCTGAAAATAGGAGTTGCTTGATGCCAACACCCCACCTCTACTTAATTCTCCTTTTCCTCCTCCTCCTTCCAGTTGTATTGTACCCAGAGATAGAGAGAGTGCTAGGGCTTGTTCATGGCTTCAACACTGCTATTGGTTTTAGTTTTCGTCCTTGATCTGGTTGCTTTTGGGCTTGCTGTTGCTGCTGAGCAGAGGAGGAGTACTGTAAGTGCTCTCTCTCTCTCTCTCTCTCTCTCTCTCTCTCTCTCTCTCTCTCTCTCTCTCTCTCTCTGTTCTTGTTCTTGGTTGTTTCCTTAATTAGATGCTGTGTCAAATCTGTTTTAGTGTGAATTTTTGTCGATGGGTGCCCATAATAGTTGTTGGGTGCGTGTAATTACTTGTTTAGTTTATGATTTGTTTGACCTAGTGGAAATTAGGGTTTTGGGAGTATTTCTTTGCTTTTACACAAGTGCCCTATTTTTTGTCTTCACCAGTTGTGCTACTTCAGGAATAAACTTTTATGGAGTTAAGTTAACAGCAGAATTACCGATAGATCTGGCTTGTCATGCCCATTTTAGGGGGTTACTTTTTTTCTTGTTTCTCTTTACAGCTTTGATTATTTACATAAAGCACTCCCAAGCTATACTGCCTAGACTTCATTCCACCATATCTGGAAAAACTTTGGCTGCAAAACTTCTATTCCGTTGCCATTTGCACTTTTTGTTTTTTCTTGAATTGCCTACCCTTCTTAATTTTAAGATTGAAATACTGGTTTAGATGCTCTATTTCGTTTAATTTATGGATTCATGGGTGAATTTTTTTTGTGATGAAATTCAGACTGAAAGTGTTCAGGAGAAATATGAAAAATTAATGTTCAGGGTAAATGTAAAATAATTAAATCGTGAGGGAGCTTTATCAACAGTTGTATCTTTTTTGAATAGTCTAGCAACAAAAGAAAAAGGAAAAAGGTAGATGTGACATCGGGATTAGCTGTGTTCGGTTTCGATTTTTTATTATATGAAAGTAGGGTTGTCTGATGGAATTCAGGTTTCCAAAGGGAGAAAGCTGTGCACCAATGTTGAATTTAAAGGGGTGTGGGTTTGGGAATTTGAAGAAACTAATTTGTTGGGGACTGGAAATCTGTATACATGAAAAGAATGACATTGCATTTTTGGATCAGATAAGATAGTTGCATTTGCTTCTTAAACAAAAAAAAATTACTTTTACCAAACATGGCTGAAGTGTTTCCTTTTTGTTTTTTACTTAAAAGGTTCACTTGTTTCTAGATATATTCTTAGCACAACAATGCATCCATCAACTTGTTTTTTTTTAAAAAAAAAATAGATTCTGAAGTTGCACTAACTTAAGTGTAGGTTCAAGTAAAAGCATTCATTTGTGGTCATTGGACATCTCTAGCATCAGTTCTAATTCTGGAAAATATGAAACCTGAAATAAGGCTAATATAGACTGTTTTAGGGGCCATGGGAATCTATAATTTTTTCAGTCACTTTTTAACATCAAACCATTTAAATAGCTACATATGTAACATTATTAGATTGCAGCTCCATGTTTGGTGACATGAATTTGGGACATCGGTGACTAGGAAGACTGCTTAATTGATTTCACATTTTTGAGTTATTTAATTAATGCAGAGAATTTTATTGGTGTATGCATTTTGTTCATCATAGCTTGCATTTGGTTAGTAATGTAGATTGCTAGTTTAACTCTTCTAGTAAGCAATTGATTCTAGGCCCCCTTAAAACCTGTTCCCAAGTAATAGAGAGGGAGGGAGGAGGGGAAGAGCAGCTGTAATATGCATATTTATTTGGGCAATCAATTCCTAGCATTATTTTTTGGATTTATCTGTAGTTATTCAGCAACATAAATATGAGAAAACAGAATTTCTTGTGATTTCAGCTATTGAATGTAGATTTGTGTTTTGATGTATAGTATTTGGAGTAGACCCTGGCTTATCTATTCTTATCATCTAACAGGCCAAGCTCACCAGAGATGCTCAGACTAAGATGACCTATTGTGTTTATGACTCTGATATTTCAACTGGCTTTGGGATCGGATCATTGCTTTTCCTGCTGGGTAGCCAAATTCTTATAATGGCGTCAAGTCGATGCTTATGCTGTGGGAGAGGTTTAAGGCCTGGTGGGTCAAGAGCATGGGCCATTGTTCTGTTTATCACCTGCTGGTGTGTGCCTATTCATACTTTTAAGTTGGTTTATTATGCTATGTTTGATGCGATGGAATGGAACAAATTTTGAAGGGCAAGAAAAAAAATCTTATTAGAAGTCTCCATTCTCTTGCTGTTCCAATTATAGTTCAAAAAGAACTAAGACATGGGAATTGGCTTTGATCATGGGGGCATTGGCTTCGCATATGGAGGGTAGGAATTTATTGTCATGCTTTAGGCTGTGTTTCTTGGATTGAGGCATTCCATTGGAAATTGCTTTTGCTCCCCTAAATCCATTCCCTTCCGTCATATTCCATTCCATTCCATAGTACCCAACTCACTGCTACTCAAATTTCATCAACCCTACCTGATCACACTTATTCTTTTCCGTCTAATCTCATTAAAGTATCACTTCTTCTCTATTGCTGTTGTCTCAGGTTGACCTTTTTTATCGCTGAGGTGTGCTTGCTGGCTGGGTCAGTGAGGAATGCCTATCACACTAAATACAGGACTTACATCTCACAAACCCCTCCTTCATGCGAGACCTTAAGGAAGGGAGTGTTTGGGGCCGGAGCTGCTTTCATCGTCCTCACAGGCATAGTCTCTGAACTCTATTATGTCTCCTATTCCAAGGCCAATGGTGCTTCTTCCCTCCCCCCTCATAGAGGAGACACTGGAGTGAGGATGGGGACCTATGGATAAGTTGTCCCTTAGTTGAAGGGCATATCCTCTGATGTATTTATTCACCATTAGTATTAATTTGTGGTAGAAATATGGACAGTTGCAAGCAACAGAACCTGTGGTTTGAGTTCTGATTATGTATTGAAGTTTGATTGGATGAGATTTTATGTTGGAAGCCGTGGGCTTACCTTTCATATGTTCTTTTCCTTGAAAATGTATATATACATGAGTCATATTAATGTTTTAGTATCATCCTATGCCAAATGGACTAACTTTGAGGTAGTTATATTTTCTTAGAAATACAATCAAAGTAATGATTGTTTATATTTTTTAAGTGCTTTGTAGTAAAATTTTGACTTTCAGTTTTTTTTAAAAGAAATCCCTTCAGAAAGAGCTAAAGCCTACCTCTTGAAGGAAGTGGGACGGGGGTCTTTCATTAAAGGGGGGGAAAAGAGGGGTGGAGCATCGTTTCGTCTGGGGGGCCGCCTTGCACAGCTTAGGAAAGGAGAGAATTTCAAAAGGTTACTCTCTACAACCTTATTTGTGTTGATTTTTCTAATAAAATTCAGCACTTTTTTTTCTTTATCATTCAAAAAGTGATTGGAACCACTTCAACCAGCTGGGTTCCGAGTGAAGCTCCCCAATCATTGCATTCTTGTCTTTGAGAGCCGGAACGCTGTACATACGAGGGTTTTAACTCTCTTTCAATCAATAGAGTTAAAATTTAAAAATTCTAAATGCATAAGCTTAGTCATTCAAACAAGTGGGGGATCCCGTTTGGAATAGTTCTACACTTTCCTTGACAAACACATGATGAAGGGCGACAACATGAATAGTTTTATAGAGTGCAGGAATTCTCAGTTGGACATGCATGGGCTCCTCGAAAACGATTTTATTTTGACAGATGATTTCAGAAGACCACACTTTAATCAAAACTACATCATTCTTCAGAAACTAGCAGACCCTGCAAACAATGACGATGCATAAAGGATAAAACCTTATCCCTCTCACAGAAGTTTTATTTTGTCATTTTGGCCCCCCAAAACCAACTAAAGGACAATAAGCATGAACTGAAACTCGGCTAATTAGAGAAGCAATCAGCACTAACACAAAAACTCCGTTTGTCATCTGGTTTTGTGGAGCACTCTTTGTCCAGAGCCCCGTATTACACATCGACATTGACATTAAAAGCACAGTCAAAAAAAAAAAAAAAAAGGAGGAACATGCTAAAATTTTAAGAGAATCATTATCATACAGCATAAATCTTGTTTGATGGTAGTAACTTCAGAAAAGTACCACAACTACATTAGCAACGCCGCAAAATGCAGCTTCTAATAACACAATTGAGTAGTACACATACATAATTCCTCTTCCCTTCAAAATTTGAAATCCCTCTTCTTCGATTTCCCATCCTTTTCCTGCATCTTGCGCTTCCTTTTCTTCTCGTTCTGCGTCATTGAGTACTATAATTATCACAACTCAAGGAAAATACTATATAGTAATTATTGAAACATGGAAAATCTAAATGGAGCGCACCTCAGCAACCATGTCACTGAAATCCTCAGGCTGGCTACGTAGCTTTTCCTCCTCTCTTGCTTCATCGTACCTTTAAAACACGTGGAATTGAATCTCACAGTAAAGAAAAAGACCAACGGAGTCTGCCAAACAAAAAAAAAAAAAGAAGAAGCAATTTTCATCGACTTACTTCGCTGCCAAAACATTGTCCATAACTTCCAGTTCTTCTGGCTGAAGGGTGACATCCACTTTATCCGTTTTCTGACCTTTGAGCAGGTCAACCTGTAAAAAGAATGACAAACTATGTGCAATTACAAACAGCATAAGTGGTGAGGTGACCAGCATAATGCAGATAGACACAAAATTATCACTGTCCACCATTTGGTTAAATATCAAGTCTGGCTCATTGCCATGCAGCGGGTATAAACCATGATATCAGATTATGTGTGTGTGTGTGTGTGTGTGCACACACACACATAAGGGAAATTACATTTGTGCATGCAAACACTTAAGTTATGCGTGTTGTTGTAGCCCAAAACGATGCCATTTTGTTTTCTCCCATAGCAAAAGGGGCTGGGACATAGGGCAATTTTACCCTTTTAAAAGAAAAACCAAAAATACTAATAGTTTCCCACTTACGCTAATAGTTAATGCTTCCCAAATTTATGAGGAAGGCCATTTTCCCACCATACTAATAATTTGTACTTGAAAAAAGGCAGACCCTAGTGCATAATGAAAGGAAAAAGACTCCGCTTTGCAAGACTTGAGAAGTTACAAAAATATGAAATGCTGCCAAAATATTGATAGTTCAATAGAGATATTTTTCCTGATAATCAATAACGACGCATATTTAACATAATTATCAATTACAACATTTCATAGATTTTTAAATTTCAACATTGCGCTGTTCTTTAGGATACATTTTAATCTAAATCTAGTTTCTGCACAAAAAGCTAAAGTTTTAATTTTAAAATAAACTTTATGATAATCAGTATCATATAAATTACACGTAAAATATATACTTGACAACCATGCAATGCACAGGCTACTTGTTAGTGTATATCTATTTCCCAAGGCACTTCGACTTACCCGTTTAGCCGCTGCCTTGTCCTGGGTGCCACTGCCAACGACATAGCTGTAGCATGGGAAAAACTTGTCATTAGTTCACTAGAAAACTGAATATTCTTCATTCAGAAAATTGATGGGGGACAAAGATATCACTTACGTGCGTGAAGTTCCAAATAATTGCCCCGGTGCAATCTTCTCTTCTTTTTCTTCAAGAACCTGCAGAACAAGAGATGGACAAGGAGCATAATTGTGTAAGTGCAAAGAAAACTTACAATAACAATAACAAAGATCCGGGCCCAACTTACACACACACACACACACACACACATATACCCACTTGGTAAAGAGGCTTCTCGGACTCTTTCCTTTGTTGCTTTCGAAGGTCAATGACATCAGGTGTCTCCACACCAGTAGGGGTGCTATAAGAAAAGAGAACAAAATAAGCTTCAGTAAAAATGATCACAACATTTGTGGAATTTTTTTCCCCTAATTAAAAAAAAAAGTCAAAAAATATTGATATAATAAGAAAGATACCTTGAAAGACTATCCACGGACTGAATGCCATCCTCTAATATCTCTTCCTCAATCTCCTGATCCCCTTCATCCTCTTCTTCTTCTTCCTCTTCCTCCTCTTCCTCCAAATCACCCCAATGTTTAGTCCTATCAATTGGCTCATCCTAGATTGACCAGTACGCACATTAAAAGGCAACCGCTTAAAAAGCAAGTATCTCTCATGTACCAATTATGTAAATGTTCACTTTCAATTTTTTTAATTCTTTCATGATATCGGACGCCAGTCCCTCTGACTGAACTGTCAATAAAGCTTGGTGGAAGCACACATCCCAAAAAATCCAAACTGTTTTGAATTTTCTATTTTTAGAATGACATTTCATAATCTTGAGAAACCAGGTTATCCAGGGCGAAAGTACCTCATAGTTGGGCTGTTCTTGTTGGTGAACGCCAAACACATCTCCATATAATGGACGCCCAAACTAAACATCAAACACGTAAAAGGAAAAAAAAAAAAGCATGAGTGAAACATGGGAGAATGGAGTTCTAAAAAATGGAAAACGTACAGATAATTGAGAACTTAATTAAAATATTTAAGAAGAGGAGGGTTGGGGGGGGGAACTCACTTCATCAACTGGGGGCTTGCCCCAACCACCTGGATGATAGCCAAAGCTAGCTCCAGGCGGAATGGGGGCATTCAGACCAGGTATTTTTAAGTGAGGATACGATGGTGGAGGCCCATACCTCTGTATCGAGAGGAGAAAAAGTATTACTTGGAGAAGCAGAGAAATAAGGATGGTTGAAGTCAGAATGATAGGACATATCACACCCAGTATTTGATTATCAAACCTGCATATTTATAAGCCATGGAGGAGGAGCACCTTCTGGCATACCAAGAGCTTCTTTTAGCTCCTGAGATAGCATTCCAGGCTTCATCTCTCTCAGTTTTACCTGCACAGGAAGAACCAGATGAAGTAAAATGGACATGATGTGGCATCCTGCAGAAAGTCAGTTCTCCCTGGATGGTTCAATAAGGCTGTCAATAATGATATAGAAAAATAAAGTTGCCATAATTTCTAACATAACCCATAAGCTCATGGAAGTCTAGTCCAAATTTTTAAGGGGAAAATTTGATATCCTGTCAGTCTCATTATAAGACAAAGTAAATGAAATCAAATAAAATAACCATATCATATCATTTCAATAAATTAATCAATAGCCATAATTATTATTTCACAAAACAATGCTAATTTAATGTTCTTGTTGATACTTAAGGGGTTTTATCATGCTACACCAACAGGGAAGAATGCTCATAGAACCGAATTAAAGAAAAGATATATCTATTAAAGATCAACCCATGTGTTACTAAAAGCATGGGCTTCCACGCAATAAAACTGTTAAGAGGCATTTCCCGAAAGGCTGCATTCATGTATGTCATTGTTCACTATGATTCTCAACAATTTAACAAACTATACCTCAAACTCTTTCCCCTCATGATACAGATCACCATGAGTTGTCAGTTTCGGCTTTGTTTGGTATTTGAAAAATGCATCATGGAGAACCTGTAAACAGAACCACAAAAACATAAGAATGTGATTCATTTAGAAGCAGAACACACAGAAAATTGCAGTTCAATGTCATAAGAGGTGAAACAAAGATTTAAAACCCATAAAAGAAAATGCTTTCCATGGAACAAATAGGAATAGAAAAAATTGAACAAACCTGATAATCAATGTCCATTTTCCCCATCTTCGGCTGCATGCGCTCTCGTTGCTTCTGTTTCAACTTTTTACTGTCCTCTTTTTCAATGTAAGCCTGCAGAAAGAGCAGAAGGAAGTAGCCGCAGAAAGTGGCTTAGTCTAAATAACAGATAAACCAGGAAACAAGTTGTGAAAAAAAAACCCAAGATAAATTAAAGGTTAGTCACCAAGCCTTTAATAAAGTTGTAAACAAAGAAGTATACCCTACTTAAAATAGAAAAGATAAATTATACTGCAAAACACCATGGAACAAATGTGAGCAACTAATAGGATGTGCCATGAACAAGTGTGCGCAACTAAAAGGATGTGCCATCACTATCATGAAATCTCATATCAGTAATTGCCAACATAATGATTTTACTAAAATAAGTCTAATGATATATTACAGATAAAATGAAAATGACTTTTAGCACACCAACTAGATCATCAGAGTTTCCCAATTTATGCGATTAACCATATTCTCAATATATACCTTTCGCATCTTAAGGCCCGTGAATGAAATGCCAATTTTAGAACTGTTTCAGGATACCAAAATAAGAAGTAAATAACTATTGATGTTTAACTGAAAAGTGATATCACCTGAGATAATGGCTGACACTAGAACTATATTAGGGGGGAAAAACTGCTGAAGAAACTATCCATAGTCCCTCTCAAAAAGGTACCTTACAAAATGTTATACTGGGCAGCACAAACACCAAAATTTCAAAAAGGATTTCTTGATACAGCATTGATAGACCAAGATATGTTTTTCTTTTCCATTTGAAAATCATACTTACATAAAAATAAAAAATCAAAGTATGCTGACAATAACTTAACAGATAAGATTACCTGTCTAATTTTCTCAATTCCTGTTGCAGCAATGAAATCGGGAAGTTGAAATGGCTGTTTCTCAATACCACGCTTACCCTGCACAAATTACACCCAAAGCCGGATGAGGTGGAAGTCATTTATCTAAATAAATTACTCATATATCTATTGACGCAAGTTGGATCAGTCCTGAGATTTTATCACGTTAAGACATGATATCAGACCAAATGTCCATAGCTTTTCAAAGAGAAGGCAAATAGTCAGTCCACCTATATGAAGAAATGGAAAAGCCTCTGAAAATTTGCAGCAGATTAATTAGAAACTTCCACTAAAAATTCCATAAAGTTTAGCAAACTGCAAATTAATGAATGCTAAACATATTTCCCCCAAACAGTGCATCATATAAATGCCTAAAACCCTCCCACGCTAACAAATATATTCAAATAGAAACCATTCAAGGGTCCCCTTAGCAAAACACCTACATGTCCAGGATCCATGATTGTCACAGCCAGCCCCCTGCAAGAACCACATATACGTATAAGACACCTTAATGACGTTATCTGCCCTCCTGTCTTCCCTAAACCCCCAAGTTTGACATCAATCATGCATGCATATTACTAGAACCTATACAAATTTGTAGCATCTGGGTTGACTAACCTGCAAAAACTTCCTTTTCTGGCACCAATGACGTGGCACAGGAACAGTATTTCGATATGATTTCAAAAACACCAACAACTTCGGGTCTGCAGCAGTCGCATCCCATACCTGGGGAAAAAAGTGGTTACAATAATAGTGAAAGCCAAGAAAAAAAAAAAAAAGGGGGAAGAAAGAAAGGAAAAAATTCCACCCAGAGTGTATGGTACATCCCTACCGAATACCTGCAACTAGTCTTTTCAAACTAACACTACAGAATCTCACTATGCCATTTTTTTTGCAAGCCTACTGCCCTCCATAGGGTGAACATCTACATGTTCCATAAAAAACAAAGAAACAACAGATCTACTAAATGACGATGTTGGGGAAAAAACAAATTGAGTGCCTGTCATGTATGTCTATGCATGAGAGTGAGTGAGTCTTTGTGTGAGAGAGCGAGAGAGAGAGGGAAAGGGGAAGGAGAGATGAGTCACAGGCAGACTCCTATGTACAAACAAAAGTGAACTCTCACATCAACTCCAAGAAAAGCAAATGCCCATCTCCATGTTGGATTCAACCAACCTATAAGCAGGACTCAGTGCAGAGGATAACAATTCAGTCTACAAAAATTTTCTGCCCGCTATAGGCCCCACAGAATTCACCAACGAATTATGTAAACATGATCACATGATGTAGTATGATAGTATCCTCACTGAACTAATAATATTAAATGTCTGCAGACATCCAATAAATGCACTTCAGCATAAAGCAAAAGCCAAGGCCTACACTTTTGCAAACACACTTACTTTTATGAACTTTAGCCTATTGCTAGCAGCATGCACATTAAACTCTTGGTGCTGGACAAGGTTACTGATTCAATTCCATTTAGTTGCCAGTGCACACATCTAATAAGCTTACTTCAACATAAACCAATAGCCAGAGCAGACTTTGCAAATACACAGTTACTTTTATGAACTTAAGCCTATTACTATCAGCATGTAAATTAAACTCTTGGTGTTGGGCAAGGTCAACGATTCAATTCCATCCAGTTTCTAGATTGGTGTCTTCATGCATGTGTTGGGCAAGGTCAAGAATTGAATTCATTTTGTTTCTGGATTGATGTGTCTCTGTGTGTGTGTGTGTGTGTGTGTGTGTGTATTTACCCCCCCAAAAAGGATGGATTCAGTTAGAAGTGGGGTTGCAACCATCTTTCTTTGAGGCAATTGATAACACTCTTTTTCCCTTTAAACACCCTTTTATTTCTTCCTCTCCAAATAACCCATGTATTGCACAAGGATATCAGAGCCAAAACTTATCTGTCCATTATAAAAACCCGGGATTTCACAAATCACATTTTTTTACTCAAATAACAACATTTCTCCTCAAGAACCCAAGACTTTGGCGGAAATTCTAATCAAGATATAAGCAAATCCACTTGAAAAAAAAACAGACAAAAGAAGTAAGAGGATAGAAGTAAGGAAGAAGATTTGGATAATGTTGAGCATTTTCTAATCCCAAAACAAATGAAATCAGATTAAGACGAAGTAAAAGAAAACAAAATAAAAGCAAAAATACCTCAACTACATCAGGTCTTGAGCAGATCTGTTTCAGTTCAGCAATCTTCATTCGCCGTTGAAGCTTTAAAAACAGAATGTTTCTTTAGCATTATAATCAATGTCAGCCACAATGGAATGAGATAAAACAACAGCAGCAAAATCAAATAAAATAACATCATTCAGAAGAAACCAACCTTTTTCTTCTTATTTGAAAGGCCTTTCTCTTTTGTTTCTGTATCATGTTCTTCCTCATCTGAATCTGAATCAGCCTTTCTATTGGACACAGCATTTGCAGCAGTCTCATCATTCTTATTGTTCTCCTGAAGAATATAAACATCAAGGCATCATGTGGAACCTTTCCAGGGTTAAATAATCGAGCAGCTCATAAACAACTGCAAAGTTTGAACATGAACAATAGAAGGTTTTGTTTTACCTCTGAACCAGTAGACTCACTGAAACTGAATTTCTCAAGGACCTTTCTAAATTCCTCCAACAGAGCACCTTCTAGGTCAGACTTCTCCGGGACATACTCCACTTCAACTTGCTCCACAAGCTATAATTTCCAAAAATAAGAATAACAATCAATATACATGTAAAACCTTCATACTTTCATGCCACGAACCATCGTGTAATATATTTTAAAGATTCCTTCCTGCCCCCAACCCTCAAACAATGAGCTCATGGAATTCGCCATATGCAAATGCAATGGGAAAACATAAATTTGAAATCGTAGAGTCAACTGACATGCTAAAAACAACTGAAGTTAACTGCAATACTCTATGAGGATTGAAAAGAAATGTAAGAATGGTGTTCCAAAATCCCTTCTACTCAACGTCATTAAAAAAAAAATTAAAAAAATAAAAAAAAATTAAAAAACCCTAAGCCACCCACTCCATCAAAATTCTAAGCTACCTTTCTGGGGTACAATTAAATTCTTCAGTGATTCTAGCATATACCTACATACAAGCTCATGTACACACATACACATATAGGGCCAAATGCTTTGGTAGGAAGAATTAGTGCGAGGAACTTTATTTATAGTAGATAATCTCATTTACAAGTGCCACAGTTTTCATGGTCAATTAGCATTTTCCCCTCCCAGGAGCCGAGAGATCCAATTCTTGCTTCACTCCCAACTTCTAAAGATATACAAAGAGCATGATCAATTCCAGCCTCAGAAATCAAATAAAATTACAAACCAAAGCCTGAATCTTGAAATAACAGACTCTCCAAGTCAACCTATCGCAGCAACCTTTACAACTAATCTAATTCCCGCTAAACAATACAGCAATAAAAACCCTAAAATCAACAGTTCAGAAAAAGGGGCAGCCCAGCGCCGTGGAATACTATACCTATTACAACTAATCCAATACCCGCTAATCGATCCATCAACGAAAGCCTAAATTCAGCAACTCAGAGAAGGGGGCGTCCCAATACTAAAGAATTAATGGATTAATAATGGATTAATGCCCAAAGCATATAAAAGATCCCAAGGCCCGAATCTCGAAATAACACTCTCTTACTACTCTTCGAATAAATCTTCATTTCTATCGCAACCAATCCAAACAACCTGTAAACGAACGCTCGACAAAAACCCTAAAAATCAAAAGCTCGCAAAAGGGAGCAACTAATTACCTGCTGCGGCTCCTTGGCGGAGAGTTTATTGTCCTCATCACCGCTATCATCGGCGGGTGCGTGAGGCGCCTTGTTGTTCTTCTTCTGCTTCCGCCTGCGCCGCCGACGCTCGCTGTCGCGCGATTTCTTGGCGGCGATAGGGCTAGGGTTCAGATCTCCATTGGAGGCGACTCCATTGGGGTAGGGAAGAGTCTCCACGGTCATCGTAGGCTCCGCTGGATCCCTCCGGGGAAGATTTTTCTCCGGTTCTGTGGAGCTCGCGGGGGTTTAGATGGAGAGAAGCAAAACTAAGAGGAAATTATAATGGGAAATAATAAGACTGGCTTGCTCTTTCAGATATATATGCAATACTACGGATCAGATCCTATGCAGTTGGACTGCATTGCAGTTGGCCAGGATTTGGCCCAACAGGCCCATTGAGTTGGTCAAATCGTGACCATCCACAGTTGCAGTCCAATCGTAGAGAATCATATTTCGTAATATTACATACATGTTATTTGCATTGAGAGCGGTGATATAACAAAGTTTATACAGTTTCATGTTGTCATTCGACCAAAATATTTTTTGAAAAGGATTACATAAATTTAACCATATCACTGTTTTGGTGTGATGAGTAGCTATAGGATGTACAAGTAGAATAACAATACAGGACCACACAAATTTTATCACTTGATCACTTTTGATGTAAAGAATATAGGATTCTCACCTCTTTCTCTCATTCAAAACTGTGCATGAGTCTTTCATCTCACACTACTCCTAAGTGATAAAGAACTTGTCTTTCTTTTTTGATTACATTCCTTTCCTCGTGTATATGTGTGTGTATAAGATCGAATTCATTCGATTTCTACAAAAAATTACAAATCTTGGGTTTTCGAGGAATCCTTCATCGGTAGTTATGAATGACTAATTTTTTTTCAATCTTTTCGACCTTGGTTCCATAGGAGCAAGTCAACTCAAGTAGTTATACCAAATAAAGATAAAGAAAGATATTCTTTCCTTCAAGTTCTCAAAAAGTTGTACTCCTTACTCAAGTTTCCAATGAGCAACATTTCATTGATTGATTCTTCCTTTACTTCTTTACTTAAACTTTTTGAATTCTTTTTTGAAGTATGACATAAATGAAATGTGAAATTCTTGAGGAGGAGGTCAATCAAAATAAAAAAAAAGAGAAATGTTAATTAATCAAAGGTCCAACTAATCACCATGTTTGTATTGTAAATATGTAGTTATGAATAATCCAACAAAAGTAATAGGAATTAGACCCACCATGATTCCAAATAAAAAAAATTCAATCATTTCAACCCACAAATTGAATAATCATGGGCATATTTTAGTTAATGGATATATGATTGATATACCAAGTTATAGCTAATTTTGACACCTCTAAAAATCCTATTGAAGCTCTCCATCTCCAATAGGGGACCGACTCTCATACATAGGTGGAGTCCACTCCTTGATGTGTAATGAGGTCCACCATATATGTGAGGTCGGCACCTTACAAAAAAAAATAATAATAAGGGTGTTACATGTTACTTTAAATTCTAGAGTCTAAACGAAAACAAAAAATATTGAATGTAGGTCATAAATCGAAGAACACAGAAAAAGTGAATCCAATATTTCAATGTCAACCATGAAAAATTATTTATTGGTGATGGTAAATAAGTGTTGGAAAGCAGAGAGAATGAGCTTAAATAAGATTCTTAAGTGAATGACACATGTTAAAATTATATGAAAAGATTTAAATGGTTATTTTGAACTTATCACTATCTAAATATTAGATATGTGCTAACACAAATTGTAGGAAAATTGGCATATTTTCATATTTTTTCAAGTTCTTTCAATAAGTATGATTAGAAAAATTTTAAAACGAAGCCTAAATAACAATGCTTGCCTCTTTCATGGATAAGAAATTTAAAAAGCTTCTTAGACTTTATTTTTCCATATATATATAGAGAGAGAGAGAGAGAGAGTATAGCTATTCTCATAAATCACATATGGAATATGCAGGGGATAACTATTTGTATGAAACATGGGCGAAATAAGGAATAATTATACTCATGAGCCATGAGTGAAATAAGCTTTATTATTTAGGTCACAATATCTAATACCATGAACCAAACAAGAAATATATATATATTTTTTCCCGTATAGTATAACAAATAACCTTCCCACATTGTAGACAAGAAGTAGCTCAAGATTTACGATGCTCACAATAACACTCGAAGGACTAGTAGTAAAAAAAGAAAGGCAATCTTCTTCCTTTGTTAGCGGGTTTTTTGGGTGAGTGGGCAAACTCGTCGATTTTTTATTTGGGGGTTCAGGTCTTCATCATCTCAAAAGGAACAACAAAATAAGAAAGGATATGTACAGGAATACAATAAAAAAGGGCTAACCTTCTCATTAGCTTTTATGTTATCGAACAATGAAATGATACAATCTGAACAAGTAATCAAGAATTGCAGAGGGTGCAACAATTCGACACTAGATGATGCTCCCTTCTTCAACCTTAAGCATTCTTAAGTACTTGCAACGATGAAGAATTGCAGAGGATGCAACAATCCGACATTATACGATGGATGACGCTCCCTTCTTCAACCTCAAGCATTTTAGTGCGTTTATTCCACAGATGCAGTCCAAAGCTACGTTTACGAAGATCGTCCCCCTTTGCAAGCACCCATTTTAAATGATTCTCATCCCTCGGCCCCTCGTAGAGCCCCTGGATTCTACTCCAGTCCACAGGATAGAACGCCGTTGGGTGCAGTACCGTAAAATCATAACCGGGCCTTCGGGCCACCCTCGCAGCAACCCTAGAAACTAGGTAAGGCCCGTTGTGCCCCCACTTGTTACCGTCAAACGTGAGTGCAAATTCTTGGATGAACTTGAAGAGGAGAGGGTGCAGCTCATCAAACACCATGACTGCATTGTTCAGTCTCGTCCAATTCCCGGTTCCGGGATCGATCCCCTGTGCGCCGATTGCATTTCTCAGCTTAGATAAGCTCTTGAGGATGACAACATCTGTATCGACGTAAATTCCTCCATATTTGTATAACAAAGCAAGCCTCAGCACGTTTGAGAGGTTTTGGCCTAAAGAAACCTCACCCGGGTCAACGTTTCCCTTCTTCAATCGATTAAACCAGAGCTCGGCATCGGTGTTCTTGAAGATGTAATCGAAATCGGGAGAAATTGCGACTACCCGAAACCCCAGATCCGCCAAGGGCTTCAACAGCTGGGCTCCTTCAGTTGAATCCATGGAATTCGAGACTATGATCAAGCAAGCATGTGGATGGGATTTGAATAAACTCTCTACGGTTCGAAGCTCTCGGCTGCCAAATGAGTCCAGGGAAGATATCCAAGTCATGAAGAATCGAACCTTGCATGTAGGTGAAGAATTTGAATTTAAGAAATCCTCTACTCTTAACGAGAACCGCCTGGATGAGGCATCGGGACGGAGAATTTCGAGCACGCGCCTGTAGTTTTTAGGGCGCCGAAGGGTCCGAATTGAAGAACCGTTAAGCGGAAGAATAGAAGATGGGCGATTTTCCAGAAAGGGAAAATAGGGTTTGAGGATTGGAGGTGGGTTTTCTTCTTTAACAGCTAACATCACTGAAGAAGAAGAAGAAGAAGAAGAAGATGCGGGAATCGAAATTGAAGCACCCAATTTCCCGGACGCAGTTTCCGGCGAGAAATTGGAATTTCCCGGCGGAATAGTGGCCGGAAAATGGATGTCTATGCTGAATACAGAGGCTCCGTTATAAGCTAAAAGGAAGACGAACAAAAGGGCGATGACAAAGGGGATGGATTTGTGGAATTTTTGGTGGGGATTTGTGGGGATTAGAAGGATCTGAGACTGAGAATCTGTGGCTCTGGTGCCGACCGGTATGGTGGCTTGATTCATGGCTTCTTTTTCCTCCTCTTCCTCCTCCTCCTCTTCTTCCTCTTATCATTTGTTGCGAGTTTCTCTGTGGAGCTTCAACGTGCATTTTAATGGCGGAAGCGGCGGACTTACAGAAACGGTAGAGTGTTGTTTGAGTGTAATTGGAAGGAAGAAACGGTTGATTGAGCGACAGAGAGAGTGCGCTGTTGGCTTGGCTCGCTAGGCGGCTTCGTCTTGCTGGCAGACACTGAATCCATTATGAATGTTTTCGCGGGGAAAAAGGGTCCGTACACAAATATGAAAAATCTGGAACCAGGTTACCAGGTAATACATATTAATAATCTCTAAATTTTAATCCTACGTATTAAAATAACACATAATTAGTTTTCATCGGATCTCAAAATATTTATGCCTTTCATTTTACGAATAACAAAAATAGATAAAAACAATGAATATCGTAAGAAAATTAATGAGTATTTAGATTATTTAGGCCATTGTAAGGTTGAAATTTATAAGTTATTAATACGTATCAAGCTATTCATTTGGCAACTGAAGGCCAAGCATCATTCGGATGAGCAAAGACCCTCGTTCCCTTGATTGCCAATATTGAATTTTCAACGCTTAAGGTGATAGGTTTTGCATTTTTTAATCTTGTGAAAATTGACATTTTTATGTATTTCTGTAGTTTATTTCTATCCCTACCGTTCTCTTCTTATCCTTAATATAAGGAGGATGATACCATAGAAAAATGGGGACTGGGATAGAATCATCTAGATTTTCCCACTTAATGAACTGAGGGAATAAGCTTTATAATTTTTGGCGCATTAAAAGGGTATAATAAGTATTCGAAAAAAAAAATATTGAGCCTCCATGTACGCACTCGCTGGGAAAATAGTAGGTCTAGAATTCGAGTTCACATTGAAATCTCTAATTTAGCCTATAGTAATTTATGATTGGGCTTTCAAAGTTTAGAAATAATGAGGAAAAAAGAAAAAGGATGAAACATTTAAGACATGAGTTTGGGGCAAATGCCAGGAATTAAAAATAAATAAATAAGGATGGCATGCTTAATCTCTGCTTTTAGAAAGGGCTGGCAGTGTGCTTCTATCAATCATTCCCTAACAATTATGTAATGTCCAAAATGGCCACCCTTAATTTTAGTTCACCATTAACAACAATGGGGATAACATTGTAATTTAAAAACAAAAGCAATTACCTATGTTTTCTCAACCAGTCGATTCGGTTTCCATTCTTACTCTGTAACTTCCTATTGATAAATCCTACATCCTTCTTCACCCCCACCCAAATCTTCTTTGTATTTTCTAAATCTTCCTTGTCTCTACTTTCGAACTGTTACTTCAAACATTGCTTCATTTTTTTTATTAAATCTGATATTATTTTGATGAATATTTTCTTATAGAATCCATTGTTGCATACCATAGAACCGGCATTTGGAACAACCCAACAGTCATTTCTCCAACATTAAAGCATCTCATTCCTTTGATCCAGAAATCTCGAATAATTATGTTCTTCTTTTCATGTAATTATTCCTTTCGCGAGCCAAATACAACATGGGGCTTTCTCTTCCCCAACTCTATTAGAAAAAATCCCGAAATAGTACTAAAAAAATAAAATTTCCAAATAGGAGTACGGATCTAATCTTTCACAATATAGATGTTGATCTCGTCATTACATATCCTAATTTACTGCTTCAAAGTTTGGAAGATCTCTCATCTTAGTAAAACACTATTACTATCTCATTTATTTCCCCATTCCTAAATTTTAAGCACAAATCCAATTTTAACACCTTTAGCTCCAGTAATCTTAGAATTTGTAGATTATTTTTTTATGATATTTCAGTGTTTAGTAATTTTACCAAAACAACTCATCGCTTCAATTTTAGTTGGGTCTTATATATTGGTTACCACTTTTTTTAGCACTTGTCGATAGTACAATATTAATTCTGTGCTTAGTTTTGATTGTTCTTGCATTTTAAAAAATGACAACATGCCAATATTTGTTCACTATACCTTTCCTCACCAACTGTTCTACTGATTGTTCTTGCATTTTAAAAAATGACAACATGCCAATGTTTGTTCACTATACCTTTCCTCACCAACTGTTCTACTGAGGGCATATCAACATGTTTCCACTCATTACCCTTTTATATTTTTTTCCCCTCAATAGTAGTTGTGAATAAAGAATTTATAATAAGCATATTTACTATAGAATCTGCTAGCCAGTTCTTTCAGACCTTAGACTTTACCCCTTACTCTTATATATATATATTTATATACACAACATTCTGTGGTAGCTATGCCTGCTATAGGTTTGTTATTTCTGATTCCTAATATATACCCTTCACTTGACTTAATTACTCTGTAGTTACCATGTAAAGACTTTGATGTCAAAAATGAAGGTCCACATGAGATTTCAAGTAGAGAACACAAACAGGAAAAAATAAAGGAAGAAGCAGAAAAAAAAATCATCAACTAGCTAGTTGGAAAAAATGTGTGACATCAACGAGCAGGTAATGGTGAGTTTGCAAATGCAAACAAAACACCTTTGTAGAAAGAAATTATAAAGTAAGAAAAGAAAAACACAAATTCAATAGGCTGGTGGCCTAGACAAGATATTCTTTACACACAAATGAAGGCATTGGAGAATCATACTTCTTCCAATTATGGCTCGATGAGTATAAAAGCAATAAAAGGTGTATTTAACTACGTTAAAGGTATCAACAATGGACCTAACTTTAAAAGAATACTCAAAGACTATTTAAAAAGCAGCTGTAATGAAAGCGTGAATAACATTACTAAGGGATTCAAATATTAAATAAAATAAGATAGCTTCTAAAAGTCTGTCAATAGTTTGTATCTCGGTTATACAATGATATGGAACATTATAAGATCTTCTTGTACTACCACATTAAAACATATGGTTTACCAAATGTAATATAAAACAAAAGGGTTGTTTTTGCCATATAGTTTTGAAAAAAAAGAATTAATGCAGCAAAAGGAGAATCATGAAACAAAATTTGAACATAAATTTATAACAATAGGGGCAGCGCCCCGGGTTTCAACACTTGTGAAATTGAAATTTGATCAATAGGGGAGGGAACACTTTATTATCTTTACCAAATTAAGTTTTGACCACACTAATATTATGACTTTTTAAAATAAAAAATTAATTATGATTAAAAACAAAGCCACTTAGTTTAAAAGATACCAACCCTTATCTTGATCCTCCACATCTCATCTCAAACATTGATTCCTTTTTAATTTTAAAAGACAGATTAACTTACAAGTCCCACAATTTGGCCACGGGCAAGCTTTCATTGCACGCCGCGAAATGGGAGCCACGCCGAGCTGAGCCGGGAGCCAAAAGATTTTGCATTTTGCTCATATTTGCCGCACCGCGCCTTTCCATTTTTTGGATTTCTCCATGTCTGTCTTTATTTGGTTTTAAAAAATAAAAATAATAATAAAATCCAGCACTTTGTTGGAAGAATTATGAAGCTTTAACGTGATCGAGAATTGGCTCCTCTACTTTTTGATAACTACTCTGTAGCCTCATAATTTCAAAAAAAATTATTGATTAGCATCTAGCAACTAAATTAGAGAGTAAATGATGACTCTTAAACAAACGCAATTGAATTGCCTGATGTCTAGATTTAGACCCAACTAAGATCTTTTAGACTAAACAAACGGCCCACTAATACATATTCAAAATCAATAAATAAATTTTAATGGTACAGATAGCAATACATAATCTACTAGCCTCTTAGTCTTCGAACAATTTCAAGACTCTAGGATACCCATCTTAGGGATAAAAATTCTAAAAAAAATTAAATCATTATTTGTCATTAAGAGGAGTGTCCTAAACATTGTCTACTTGAATGAAATGTTTCCTTATGGTGTTGGTTCAATCTGTGGGCTTGAAATTTCAAAAGTTTGAACGCATTGAATTATTAAGCGATAAGTAGAGAACATGCACCAAATGCAAGAAAGAGAGTTGGTTGCCTAGTAAGGCGACAAGTTTGTGTAATGATGAGTCAAGTTCGATTCTTGATGCTGGAGACCTTATAGGACTCATTTGGTTTGTAGAATCTACTCAAAATCTGTTGAAAAATGTTATATTTCAACGTTAGGTATGGCTATAGAATGCGACATTCCTAAAAAATGGCGGGGGAGTGGGGGTTTGACATTTCTGAATTGAGGTTGGAATAGATTTCAGGTATGCTATAATGTGTATATGAAATAAAAGTCCAAACTACCTTTATAAGTGAATAAATTGACAAAATTTCCATTATGAATTTTACCAATTTAGTTAGTAAATATTTGAATTAAATTATTTGTTCTTTAAAAATAAAAAATAGGTGCAAATTTTTATTATATAAATAATTTTTTATATTTTCATTTATGAATATACTTTCTTAAATAAAAGAATATTAATCAAAAATTTGTCATGATGATTTAATATTCATTGAGTTTGAGAGGCTATTTGTTAACCTACTTAATGAATGAAAATTGAATTAATAAGTAATTAATTTTATTAGTGTATTCGATAATCCTTTCCCCCAGCTTAACGAGTCAGCAATGACTCAAAAGCCATTTTACTCATTAAGTCAATAGGCATTCACTTAATAGTTTATTTCCTATATTGTAGAGCTCTAAAAAAAAAAGGACAATTCATTCTCAATTAGTGCCATTAAATGGAGGCTTACATAATTGTTTGTGAGAAAAAAATAAAGAGTCACAAACTCGTCATATTTGTTATGGAGGATCATTATTCACATCATCTGAACAGATGATGATGCTTTACATCAAATAATATGGGTGAAATACTTTCGATTAGGATGTTGTGATGAATATTAATGAATAAATGGTTATCCCAAATATTAGAATGAGGGAAAGATTTTTCCTTTTTCAAGACTTTGTGCATTTTTAGTTTTTTTTTTTATGAATAGTGTTTTTCGATGAACAGTGCTCCACTTGAGTTGCCGATAAACAGTAATTTTATTGATGAACAGTGCTCCGCTCAAGTCACCAATTAATAGTACTCCGCTTGAGTCACCGATAAACAGTGTTTTCTTAATGAACAGTGCCCTGCTCGAGTCACCAATCAACAATGTTTTTCTCCTTTTTTTTTTTTGATGAATGAACAATAACATTTTTTTTTACTCGAGATGCCCTTCTCGGGTCATGAATGAACAATAAAAGAAAAAAGAAATTAAAAGATAATGATTGGTTTGGAAATACACTTATTTCAGAAGTCCATTCAGTTGTGTAATTAAACACAATTAATGTTATGTATTTAGAACTTCTTATTACATCACCAGACTATGTAGCACTAATTCAGCATTCAGAACTCAATGCTTAATATCATCAAATAAGGCTCCAATTATTTATACTATATTATGTGCATTGCATCGAATAGGAATGTAAGATTCTGTAAACTAAACGAGTTTATAATATGTATCGATTAGCTTGAAGCTAGTTTAGGGGGTCAGACTTGTTCTATCTCCCAATTTGAGCTTCATCGTTTTATATTCCAAATTTCCGAACCCTAATGGAATTGGTAGTCCATCTAAACCTAGCTTGAAGGGTCGGCCCAATGACCTAGGCCTCAAATTGGGTAAGGTGGCGCATTAGTGCAGTATATCAATGAGCATAAAATGAGACACAAGGGCCCGTTCCAAAAATTTTACTCGCATTGATAGAAAGAGCATAAAAAAATATATGAGGATTTATTGATTTTCATAAAGTTTGACAATGGATGAGGCTTTTTAATCTCAAATGATGAAATATCAAGAGATTTTGATAGTTACAGATTTTATCATTTAGATGATAGTTGTGCATCGATAATAATTGCATGAGTATTTGTAAATTCTCATATTTTTTTCATGCTCTTTCAATTCGTACAAGTGAAAATATTGGAACAGATCCAATATGATGTGCACTCATCTTATACTCATTTTAAGCATGCTCATTTAAACATTTCTCCGTATATATATATATATATATATATGAAAGCAATGTTTGTCTAGTGACGCCTTATTTAGGGAGAAAAATTTGAACACACAGTTTAGGTCCACACGAGTTTCATTCTACACCTTTCAACGATACAAGATGAATGGGCATGAAAATAATAATAATAAGGTATATGTTAATTTTCATTTAATTTCATCATGTATTGGACTCTTGTTTGTACTGCAAATTGTCAAGAAATATAAATTGTTAATAATTATGTTGAATATTTGAACCCTATGAATGAAACGTTTTTGTACAATGCTACGAACTTATGTGAAATTTAATACTTTTCCCTCCATCATCAATTCGAATAGAATTAGATGACGAGAACTATAAAAAGTCTCTCTAATAATTATTCAAAGTAGAGATGTTTTAGTTATTTTTCTATGACTTTTAATAAAATTATATCATTTTAAAAATAAATCCACACACATTCCCTTTTCGCTCCCTGTCGCATGCGGTAGATAATGATTAATAAAAAAATAACTGTGACTCACCTCGAACCCTTTCTGACAGGGAGATTAAAGGTGTTTTGGCTTTCGGTTTTGGTAGGAAACACGTCAGGAGAAGACGAACGACGCACATGCGACGCAATCATCCTTTTAATGGTCCACTGCGTTCATTCCTAGGCTCAGAATAAAATTTCAAACGCTCCTCAACACCCCCCCCCCAACAGAACAAACAATTCCCAATTTTTATTTTTTATTTAATTTTTCTTCCTTTTGTTTTCTTTTTTCCCGAAATTGCGCCTTTCGCTTTTTGGATCTGGGGTTCCGCCTTCTCGCGACTCGTTCATCATCGAAAACCCTATTCGAGGTTTGATCGGAATCTGACCAAAACCCTAGTCCGATCCGGCGTCGGTCGGTCAATCGTTGGCGGTCGAGATTCGCCGTCTTCTTATAAGAAGTTCTCAGAGATACTCGAACAATCCCCACGAAACCCTAATTTTTCCCACTCAGTTCGTTTGTAATTCGAACGCAACTCTAGCGTCGATCGATCAATCGGCGATCGAAGTTCTCTGTGTTTCGACCAAAAATTTTCAGGCACAGAAACATTCCCGAGAGAACCCTGATTTTTGTTTTCTCTCCGTTTAACGTGTAGGCCCTAATTTGATGAAAGAATTGATAGGTCTAATCCTGATGAATCCGAGCGTTTCCTCGGATTTTGGACTCATCATCAGATTGTAGTGAAAGGAAGAAGAAAATTTGAATCGAACTTAATTGTGAGTAAAAAATGGTGGCGGCGGTACTGTATAAAGGAGACGATCTGTTAGGGGAAGTTGTGGTGTATTTACAGAAGAACAAGAAGGCGGAGTTGAGGGAGAATCGAATCACAATAACCTGCTTTTCGCCACCGAGTGAGAGGTGCCCGCCGCTGGCTGTGCTCCACGCCGTCGCGGATTGTGGGGTTTGCTTCAAAATGGAGGCCATTGCGCAGCTGCCGGAGGCGCCGCTGTTTTCTTTGCACTCTTCTTGTCTCAGGGAGAACAAGGTATACCCGAACTCGAAAACGAGAAACTCGGAATTCGAACTTCATATCTTAACTATGAGAAGAATAATAAACCTAGATTTTAAAGGACCCTCATCCTCCCAGCACAAAAAGAAAAGAGAGAAGGAAAACAATTCGTTAATTTTTGGAGGGGATTGTGGACAAGCTGAAGGAGGACCCAGGACCCATAAAAAAGAAAAATCACTGCAAATTCAGCAGCTTTTGTTGACCCAGTAATTCATGAAGTTCCAAAGATTTTGCCCAAAATTTTTAAGACCTATTTGAACCGATCATGGCTGTAGAATTCATTGAATGAATTTGTCATCAGACTGCTTTTAAGCTTATTGCAGGAACCTGTTGTTTTGTATCTATATATAATGCTACAGTTTTGATGTTGATTGTAATGTCTGTGATAGTTATCTAGTGTGTGTGCCTAGCATCTGGTTGTCTATTTATTGGTGTAATTTGGGGAGGTTTTCTTATTATGAATTGAACATTTTTGTGACATGCAGGGTCCAAACAACTTTTTTTAAATTTTAGGTATTTTGTTATCAAACTGTTGCTAATGATAAAAATTCTAACAGAATGACAAAGAGTTTTATTCCACCATTGTAAGTAAATTGTTGGGATTGAGTGATGTGCATTTCTGAACTCATTTATTGTATCTTGGTCTACCAGTGTGATTAAAGGCAAGATTGCTTTCCTATCTGTAACCAATGGCGATGGGGAAGTATCCCAATAGGGCACTTCAAGCATGCAATACTTAGTCTTAATTGGCTGTGAGATTATCAACACTCCCACTTGCTTGCAGGCACGAGTTGG
The DNA here is from genome assembly GCA_034195605.1 of Santalum album. Classification (NCBI taxonomy): domain Eukaryota; kingdom Viridiplantae; phylum Streptophyta; class Magnoliopsida; order Santalales; family Santalaceae; genus Santalum; species Santalum album. The sequence continues at coordinate 840,074 of CM067261.1, forward strand.
CACGTGCACAACATTGGAATACAAATGGGCCACTCTTGGGCCAAGACTGGCCTCTAATATTGTGTTAGGGTTCCACCACAAGACCAACTGGCAATATGTAGCCCAACAGGGTACTGAAGCACCATAGCACCAAATGCTTGGTTTCAATTCAATGCGGGGAGGATGAGCATTGACACAACCGGAAAGGTTGCTCCTTTGTGACTGGAAGGTTAAGGTTCGAGTTGTGGAAATAGCCTCTTTGCAAAAGAAAGCAAGGAAGAAGCTGCATACAGTAAACTCTACCGCAGCCCTTGCAAACCGAGGAGCTTTATGCATTCCCAACATTCTTGGACATAGAATTGTTGATTATAACTGTATTATCTATGTTTATGAGCACTTTCATCTACTGCAAACCGAAAGTTGGTAGCGAACTCGGACCTCCTGCTTGCTTTGTTAAAATATTTTGTTAAATGTTTCTCAATAACTAAAATTTGTTTACTATTTTGGCGTCTGCAGACTGCAGTCATGCCACTAGGAGAAGAGGAGATCCATCTGGTTGCCATGCCTTCTAGGGAGCATGACGGACCATTTCTATGTTTCTGGGGGTTTGTTGTTGCTTCAGGACTTTATAGCTCTTGCCTTGCCATGTTGAATCTTAGGTGCCTTGGCATAGTGTTTGATCTTGATGAAACACTCGTAGTTGCAAATACAATGCGTTCATTTGAGGATAAAATTGAGGCCCTACAACGGAAACTAAATACTGAAATGGATCCACAACGAATTTCTGGCATGCTTGCTGAGGTGAAGCGTTATCAAGATGACAAGATCATACTGAAGCAATATGTTGAAAATGACCAGGTTGTTGAAAATGGGAAGATTATTAAGATTCAGTCCGAGGTTATTCCAGCTTTGTCTGACAGTCATCCACCCATTGTTCGTCCACTTATCCGGTTACAAGACAAAAATATTATTCTAACTCGCATTAATCCGCTGGTATGTATGTTTAAAGGGCACGCTTCATTTGAGCCTGAGTCCATTGCTCCGGTTGAAATTATTACCATTGCTTTTTGGAGTGTTGGACCCGGTCTTTATAATCCTTGCTATTCTCTCAGACATATAGGGTGCCTTTTCTTGTCGCTAAATTCTATTTAGTTAGTTACTTGATGTTACCTCATTTATTTATTTTTAATCTATTGTAGTTGCGACAATTAGAGTTATTTACGTCAGGAAAAGATCGGCATTGCACAGTGCAACAATGATAGTTTTAGTGCCTTTTCTTGCTACAAATACATTTTAATGCACTTATATTCCAGGTGTTTCTTTTTTCCTTGTAAAAATAATACTAATTATTTGTATCTCCATAGATCCGTGATACAAGTGTTCTTGTGAGACTGAGACCTGCATGGGAGGATCTTCGGAGCTACTTGATGGCAAGGGGCCGCAAGCGTTTTGAGGTTTATGTTTGCACGATGGCTGAGAGGGATTACGCCTTAGAAATGTGGAGGCTTCTAGATCCGGATACTAATCTTATAAACTCTAAAGAATTACTAGGTCGCATTGTGTGTGTGAAGCCAGGTGAGTTTTCAAAGGGGGAATCTTTTTCAGTATTTCATCTTGTGAGATAGCATGATCATTTCCATATATGTTATAATTCCCTTTTATTAACTATATTAGGGTCAAGGAAGTCACTGTACAATGTCTTTCAAGATGGAATTTGCCACCCTAAGATGGCTTTGGTGATTGATGATCGCTTGAAAGTCTGGGATGAAAAAGATCAGCCTCGGGTGCATGTGGTACCTGCATTTGCTCCATACTATGCTCCTCAAGCTGAAGTATTTACTGCTGCCCTTCCTTATGTATTATTTACCCGCTACATGGAGTTTATATTATGCTAGATATATTCTTTTATAATTTGTGGTTACCATTCTTTCTATTGTAGGCAAATAACGCTCCTTCTGTACTGTGTCTTGCAAGAAATGTTGCGTGCAATGTCAGAGGTGGATTTTTCAAGTAAGATCCTCCAGAAATCTCAACAAAGTTTTATGTGTGTGTGTATGTGTTGTTCCCATTGGAATAATGAGGTGTTGTCATTGTTGGCAAGCCTAAATGAGTGTGCATATCATTGGTACACCTTGTATATCGACATTGCATGACTTCGGAACATCAGAATGATGCGGAAATAAAGAAGACACAGAGAAGGAGTGAAGTACCCAAAAGCGCCATAATTGAGCCCGGTTTGACCTAGTTTGGAGCGGTTATTGAATTGAGGTACTCCGGGCGATCCGATGGCCTTGGGGAGACATCAGAAGCTATGATATACCATAGTAGAGTGGTATGGATGCAAACGGCGTAAAGGAAATTGGTTTTGCTCGAAGCATCATAATTGAGCCCGGTTTGACCTAATTTGAAGCGGTTATTGATTTGAGGCATTTCGGTTGATCCGAAGACCACGGGGAGACTCCAGCAGTTATGATATACCATAATAGAGTGGTATGGACACAAACGGCGCAAAGGAAATCGGTTTTGGTCGAAGCGTCATAATTGAGCCCGGTTTGGCCTAATTGGAGCATATGCACCGTGTTGAGCTTAAAAGGAGCTTGTTTGGAGTTGTTGGGCTACATTGAGGTAAAGTTGGGCTAAATGGGTTGCAATGAGCTCAAGGAATGGTAATGGGTCAAGAGAAATTCGTGGTGGGCCTTTGGGGAGCCATTTTGGGCTTAATTGTGCAAGGTGACGAATTTGGGCCAACAAATGGGCTTGGCACACAAGGGCAGCAACTAAACAAGCCCAGTGACACTTGGAGGAGTCCAAATACACTTGGACCAAGTCAAATTCGTGGGCAGCAGCCATTCTACTATTTGGTCCACCATTGGCGACAAAATCCCCTAATTCGTGGAATGTTGTTTGAGCATTCAAGGACATCCATGTTTGGAGGCTTCTTTTGGCTAAGTGGAGACACCATAATGAGTCTCCCACCCCTAAAACATGGACCTTGTTTGTAGGAGGATTCAATGGCATGTTTTTGGCTAGTAGAGACACCATAATGAATCTCCCACCCCCAAAACATGGAGTATGTTTGGTGGAGGAATTAATGCCATGTTTTTGGCTAAGTGGAGACACCATAATGAGTCTCCCACCCCTAATACATGGACCATGTTTGGAGGAATAATAAATTCAACCACTAGGCCATGTCTTGGAGACTTTGGAGGGCTATATAAGGAGGGCCTCTCCTTTGGACGAGACAGACACCACTCACATGAATTGAGAGAGTTTTTGAGAGAAATTCTCTTGGAGGGTTGAAGAGTGCCTTGGTTGTTCTTGAGCACTTTTGGGGTTCCAAAAGGTTGAGTGTGTGCGAGATTTGGGAAACACTTGTGAGTGTTTTGTGCTGTGGCCACGAGGTGACGTTGAACATCCAAGTGTGAAGTAATCGGTGTTCGAGGGGCTGCGTTTGGTGCTTGTGCTTGAGTTTCTTCGAGTTCTTTGAGTTCTTGAAGCTACGACAAGGTGCTTGCTGTTCATCAAAGAGTGGTAGGCTGCTCATCACTCTTGCGTGAATTTTATTCCGCTATTTTATTATTGTTTGGGTCGGTGAGACTCTTGTAATAAGTTTGTCAAACCTAGTGAAGGGGAGACAACTTAGTGTTCAGCCAGTGAGACTTGTGATAAGTTCGTCGAACCTAGTGAAGGGGAGACAACTTAGTGATTGGTCAGTGAGACCGTTGTATCGCTCTAGTGAAGAGCCATTACAATTCTAGTGAATTCGTTGGTGAGGGTAGTGAACTCGAATCAACCGTGGACGTAGGTTGCACGCATTGTGTAGCTGAACCACGTAAATATTGTGTTTGCGTTTGCTTGGTTGGTTTGGTTGTGTTATTCTTGCCATAATCATCGAATCAGATTGAAGAACGCGAAAAGGAAAGAATTTGAAGGAGCACTGATTCACCTCCCCTCTCAGTGCTCATATTGGGACTAACAGTATGTTTTGTGGGTGGATGGGGGGAACAGTGAGACTTTCCATTTAGTTAAAGAGAGAAACTTCCATTGCTCTTTGAGGTCTGCCATTCCTTTCTCTGTAATGACTAAATGTAAAAAAAAATACATGGCTCTTTGGAAGACTTTTTTTCCAGGAAATGTTAGGCTTTAGTCCAACTTTATTGTTAATGGTACTTTTTATTACATAAGTTTACCTTGATTTACTTGATAACAGAGAATTTGATGATAGCCTTTTGCAACGGATCCATGAGGTATGTTACGAAGATGATTTCAGAGATATTCCTTCTCCTCCTGATGTCAGCAACTATTTAGTGTCAGAGGTTAATCATGTCATTACTTTTACCTATTTTTATTTTTATTTATTTTTTGGATATCCATGGGATTTCAAAGCAATTTGGTTGACTACTGCACCGGATTCATGCAATTGTGCCATATTCATGATTATGTAGTTGGCCTTTTGTGCATATGCTAAATCAGTTATTCATTTTGCTCTACTCTCTGTGTTTTCATTCAGGATGATGGTTCTACTTCAAACGGAAATAAAGATCTGTTTTTTATTGATGGTATGGCAGATGTTGAGGTGGAAAGGAGACTGAAGGTAACTTGTGTTGACATGGTTGATGTTTCTGCAAGTTATAGGACAAATTGGGATTCTTCTTTTTAGGGGACCATTCCTGTTTGTTGTGTAGTGCTTAGATTTATTGTCATCATGCATTAAACTATGTGATTTTTAGTACCTAATCAACTTGTTCATTCAGGATTCAGTTTCTGTTTGTACAACATTCTCTTCAACATTGACTAATCTAGATCCAAGGATTGCACCCTCCCTCCAGTTTCCAGTGGCATCATCTTCTTCTAGTTCAGTTCCACTCTCAACGCCTCAAGGCTTTATAACACCTTTTATCAACAAGCCTCCACCTCTTCCATCATATAAACCATCCGGCAATGCAGGGCCTGCTGAATCTAGCTTACAAAGTTCTCCTGCTAGGGAAGAGGGTGAAGTGCCGGAGTCAGAATTAGATCCTGACACAAGGCGGAGACTTCTCATATTGCAGCATGGCCAAGACACAAGAGATAATCCACCGAGTGAAACTTCTTTTCCTGTTAGGCCGCCAAAGCCAGTTCCAGTTCCACAGGCACCACCTCATGAAACGTGGTTTCCAACGGAGGAAGAAATGAATCCAAGACAATTGAATCAATCAGCTGCTAAAGAATTTCCTTTAGATTTGGGGCCAATGCTTCTTCAGAAGCAGCGATCCCTTCACTCGTCCTTTTACCATGGGGCAGAGAGTTCTATTTCTCCAGGGAAAATTCTTCATGATAATCACAGATTGTCTAAAGAGGTGATTTTTATTTTTATTTTTTTACGCTGGTTGTCTGACATATAGATGTGAGTCTCCATGGTGAAAGGCATATTGATTATATTAGACTGTTTAATTGCAGGAACTTCACACTGATGATCGATTGAGATTGAACCATCCAGTATCTAGCTATCACTCTATATCAGGTGAGCTTTGGTCCTGCTTGGTTTCCCAGGGGGGTGTTGAACTCAAAATTTATGGATTTACTTGTTTTCTGGTGAACTCCTGTGATAATTTAGATATTTTTTTCCATGTTACTTTTAGCATGAACTGCGTAACAATAATAGCTTCCTAGATAGCTGACTCATTGTCAGTTGGCTTGACAATAATATTCTTTTAAGGCTTAACTATATTAGTCTGTTAAGATTTTTTAGTGCGATGAATCTCTTGTGCAATAAATACCAGCCTTGTGGTGATCGACTGATCTTAATTTCTTTTTTTAATAAAAAAAGACACACATTTGAAGAGCTGGAACAAATATGTTTTGGTCATCAGGAGTATTTCTTTCCCTTTACCTACAGAGTATATATTATTAATGCAAAATCCAGATATGGCATCCTACTTGTTTTCTTTATAAAATGGCATTTCATTTCAAGAATTGCTTTTGGTAATATTTAATCCATGATGGCAAGTGACTAGCTTCTTTTTAGATATATTCAGCTCTGCCAAATAAGACACCATGGTCATTTACTTTTTAATTTTATCTATGTTTGCATTTATATGGGTGACATTTCAATATCACATCATCATGTGTAAGACATCAAGCTGCAGTTATGGGATTATGTGTTTGAGCACGAACGTTGAATTTGGAATTTCTGATAGCATTTAACTGTATGTTTTTTGACCACCCGAGCCAAGCATATTGTGTTATTTTAGATGTACCATGCAATGCATGATTAATTTGCCATGCAAAAGCAGCTCTAAGTGCAGGTCAATGTTGAAGTGTTGTTTTTTTTTTTTTTTTTTTTCCTTTTTTTGCCCTAGCAGATAATTAGTGCTGGGTTAATGCTTTACTCAGTTGCATATCTACCTGAATTTGGTGGAACTTCTGAACCAATTTGTGGTCAATCAGCAGAGTTGGCAAAGGCCAACTTTTTCTTAGACTTAAAAAGGGTTGAGCTAACTTAACTAGAAAGCATACTTCAGCGAGCAATAGTTATTTGTGTTAATGTTAGATCCTTTAGTTATAGATGATCTCCTTATCACTTAATCTTCTTCCATACGATATGTTATGACCCAAGAGACATTTATAACAGTAATGGTGGTTTGTTCTAGTAGGTGAGGAGGTGCCTTCAGGTCAAATATCTTTGAGCAACAGGGATCTCAATGCTGGATCTGTATGGGGACTTTCAAATGTGGATACTCCTGCTGGAGTTCTTCAGAGAATTGCAATGAAATGTGGCACCAGGGTATTGCAGCAAATTTATGTTCTAACAAATAGGGCCCAGTTTTTGTTTTTCATTTTATATATATCTATAGTTCATCTTTTATGTGTAAATTATTTTTTTGAAATACTTGTAGGTGGAGTTCAGGCCAAATCTAGTTGCTAGTAATGAACTGCAGTTCTCGATTGAGGTTGTATAAGTTCTTTGATTTGTGAGGCTATTATTACAGTGGTTTTTAGCATAGAACAGTTTACCCATCTAGTTGAAATGCGAACTTCCTTCCATTTTTTAATTTTAGTAAATTTCTTGTTAAACCATTTTCCTTCTTCAGATGAATGCCTCCATTTCGTACAGTGAACTTGTTCTTGATTTAATTTCCATCTCAAAACTGATTAGTCATAAATCAAACAGCCTTGATCATTTCAATTTTGCTTTGGTTAAAAATTAGTTAAATTTCCCATTACAAGCATATTGCTGGTCCGAGATAGCTTATGCCTAAACTGTATATAAGGAGCCCCTACCTTTATTCTTGGAACCAAAGCCAAGGGGGATCTAAATGGGTTTACCTTTTGATGTGGACAAATGGCCTCTTGGAAAAAGTGACACTGTAAAATGATAATTCTCGCTGTTGTTTTACTTACCTAGCATAGATCTTGTAAATTTTTTGAAGACTTTGGTGGTTTTGGATTTATATTTTGATAAATTGTGTGCTACAAAGAGCTCATCCTATTACAATTTTTTTTTTTTTTTTTTTTTGCCTAGGTATGGTTTGCAGGGGAAAGAATTGGTGAAGGAATTGGTAGAACAAGAAAGGAAGCACAATGTCGTGCCGCTGGAGGGTCTCTTAAAAATTTGGCATGTAGGGCTTGTTTATTGTTACTTTTTAGCTCATTCTGTTACAAGCTGTGATATTTGTATGGGTAAGCCTTTTGCTTCTTGAATCTAACCACTCCATTGGTTTATGGAGCGGGAATGGAATAGCCAACTTATAGAAATATGACATGAACTACGAGAGGAGTATGTGAGGAATGACTTTTTTCAAGGACCATGAGTGGAATAAGTAAGGAATACCAGTTACACCCTTGGCCATTAGTAATAGCTATACTTTATTTATTCCTTGTCTACAAACCTCTTGGTTCATGAGAATATTAAGCTTTTGCTTATCTTGAATTTAACCACTCCATTGGCTTGCGGAGTGGGAATGGAATAGCCATTCCATAGAAATATGACATGAACCGTGAGAGGAGTATGTGAGGAATAATTCTTTTTAAGGACCATAAGTGCAATAGGTAAGGAATGCCTATTACATCCTTGGTCATTGGTAATAGCTATACTTTGTCTATTCATTGTCTACAACCCTCTTGGTCCGTGCGAATATTATTTCGCACATGTTATATTTTATGGAATAGCTTTTCGATTCTCGCTCTATTCCATTCACATGAAGCAAATGAATAGTAAGTTTTGTTTTACCGTGAAGCAATTTATTGCATAACTTGGGTGAAGAGCTGGTCTGTTGTTTGTAGCCATATAAAGTCTGCCTGATCAGAAACACACTATAGACTATGAAGCACCGACACCCTAAAATGAGCAACGTACCGGAGTCCGACACTCTTCCAACACGGACACGCGGTCGACACGCGTCCGACACGTAGCCAACGCCTCCGACACAGTCAACGATTGGGACGCGACCGACACGCGTGTCCCCCCTCCCAAAACAGTATGACACGTTTTTTTTCTTTTTCTTTTTTCCATTTTTTTTTTCTTTCTTTCCCCTCCCCCGCTTCACTTCCCAAGCTCTTTTCCCTCCCCCCCTCCCCACTCCCAAACCTAAACCCAGATCTATTCCCGGTACTAACTCCGGCGATCACCGGCGCTAACTCCGGCGACCAGCACAGGTTTGTCTCTCTCTCTCGCTCTCCCTCTCCCTCTGGCTCTCTCTTTCTCGCTCTCCCTCTCTCTCTGGCTCTCTCTCTCTCCCTCTGCCTCTGGCTCTCTCTCTCGCTCTCCCTCTCCCTCTCGCTCTCTCTCTGTCTCTGTCCCTCTCCCTCTCCCTCCCGCTCCCTCCCTCTCTCTCTCTCTCTCCCTCTCTCCCTCTCTCTATTGCCGACGCCCTGTGCGACTATTCTGGGCTATTGTCTTTTTAAACTAATTTTGGTACTGATGGTTGTTGTCCCTAATTTGTGTTTTGTTTGCTGATTTTTTGTGTTCTTTTTAGACGACTTATACAACAAGTGGAAGTAGCAGTGGGGCTGATTTTTTGTGTTCTTTTTATTGAACTTTTGTCAACTTATATAGTTTGCACATTTAACTTGAATTTTATAATTTTATATATATATATATATATATATATATATATATATATATATAAAATGTGTCGGCCAACGTGTCGAAATTGTTTATTTTTTCAAAAATTGCGTGTCCCGTGTCGCTAACGTGTCGTGTTGCCCTACCAGTGTCGGTGTCGGTGCATCCTTGACTATAGATTTGAAGTGGTCTTGTCAATTAAAAATACTTTTTAAATTTTTCATTTATTATGTAGTAGGTTTTTGCCTTCCCATAGGCTTGCCTAATGATGTTTATCTAGTCACTCTCAATGTGGGATCTACTCCATCTTAAAAATGTGTCGTGAGCTCATCCATTGATGTTGCACACAAAGAAGGGGTTCAAGTTGGCCCTTGATGCAGCCCCATGGTGCTAAGAAAACTATTGGTTGTTTGTGACTGACTAACTCACTCACACATAAGGAACACTTTTTTTCAATAATGCCCACCAAAGTACTTATCTCGGAACTTTATCATAAGATTTCTCCAAATCAATAAAAATCATATCCAAATCTCTTTTCCTCCCCAAAAATTGCTCCATTGAGTGTTAATGTAAATGAATTTGCTTTAATAGTACTAGTAGATAGTCCTGGCATAAGCCAAGTTGATTTTCTGAAATCTTAACTTCATCTTGCATGCTATACTTAATTTTACTCTCCCAAAGTTTTATTGTTTGCCTCCCAAGTTTTGTTCCCCAACAATTTTGTTTATCACTCTTGTTCTCAGTGTGCCAAATCATGTTGAAAAGATCCATCAACTATCTTATCTCTACCTCATTTTCAAACCTCGATAGGAATTCCATCTTGCCCCTCAACTTTGTTGCTGTTTTCTTAATCTCATACCATCTACTTTGCATAAAACTAAGCTTAGTATTATCTTGTGGGACCTGAAAACTGTGTATATAGTTTGATCTAGTCTTATTGCTCCTTGTTTCATATGGCTCCCTATTTATAGGGTAATATTTTTGGAAAGAATTTTTTATAAATCTAAGATCTTGTCCCTAATAGTCTTTAGGTGATTCTGACAAGGCGAAACATATTTTTTGCAGATAAGTATTTGTCAAATGGTAACCATGACTCAAGCTCTACGAATGGAGATCTCAATAGATCATTTAGCGTAAAAGAAAATGGATTTCTAAGTGATGTAAATTATCTTGGAAGTCCGGTACTACCCAAGGAAGAGGCTTTGCCATCCTCAACTGCATCGGAGCCACCTAGGCTTATTGAGAACTCTAAGAAATCGATGGGTACAGTTTCCGCTCTCAAAGAATTAGTGAGTATCTTAACAATTTTTCTTTACTTGTCCAAAAAAGAAATGAGTTTTAATCTTAACAATTTTGTTTCTTGTAAATATTTCTCCCTATTGCCATCTCAGTGGCAGATTTTGCTAATACACGTTTTCGATTGTTCTTGTTACTTCTTTAGTGCATGATGGAGGGCCTTGCCATTGCTTTTCAAGCCCCGTCTTTAGTACCAAGTTCAATCCAGACGGATGAAGTATACACACAGGTTAGCACTTCCAGATGATGTGGTTTTACATTTTAAAATGAAATGTAAGTGCTCACGTGGCAGTGTTGACTAAATACATCATATTTTTCTATTAAATAAAAAGCATAACCTTTCTTCATCTTGTTTTCCCCTTGTCCCTCATTTTAAGATTTTAGGAAAAGAAAAACCTTAATCATGTATGGAACACCTACGACGCCACGTTGCCATGAAGCCCTTCATATTAATTAAAGTTCGTTGATCTTTTTGATTTAGATTGTATATGTGCCTGAAGTTTGGTGGAGCTTTTTGGTTTCCATATTTTTCTTCAAGAAATAAAATATATCATTTTATTATGCTGGCAATGGGATCTAGATTCTAGCTCCGTGTTTGTTTCATGGTAATAGAGAACTAATTGAAAGAGGAGATTCTTTTTTTCCAGAGAACGAATGATAGGGAGTTAATTCAGCTATTCCATTCTGTCCTTATTCTATGAAATAGCTGTTATCACTCTAGGGCTCTCAGCTAAATCAAGAATACATATTCCACTCATTGCTCTTTTGATTATTCTACTCATGGTGTATGAGAATGGCCATTCCTTGCTTATTCTATTCATGTGGAATGCGTATTCCATCCCCACTTCATTCATTCCACGAATCAAACATGTTGTTAGGAGTGTGGATGTCTTGGGCTTTTTGTTCGGTGCCTTGGTATCTTTGTGCATGTTGGATGAATATTACCTGAAATATTTTTTGGTTTCTTTTGTAAATATAATCTGTGTTGGATTAGCTGACTATTATGTGATGTTTAGTGTCCTTAAGAAATGCCCTTTGACTTACTGTATGATAGGTTAAATTTATCGAAACTTTTACAAGAAGGTTTTATCGAACATGTGAGAAAACATCGGGAAAGCAACAAATGTTTTTTGATTTTAACCTTGTGACAGTATGGGTGGGCATTTTACCAGAGTTTTTTATTGTATCAATCTGCAACATGTCAGGTTGAAATAGATGGGCAGGTTCTTGGGAAAGGATTAGGAATAACATGGGATGAGGCTAAGGCACAGGTACTCACCTCTCATTCAACTCCTCTCCCCCTTATTTTATGAAGTTTTAAGTCTCATTTCTGGTTATGTTTATGCAACTCTTCTTTTTCCCTCGTTTAATAAATTCCTTTATTCTGAGCTGCTGGATGGATATGCCTTTTTTTTTTTTTTTTCCCCTCGCTAGGCTGCTGAGGAGGCCCTTGGATGTCTAAGATCTATGCTCGGTCAATTTTCTCAGAAGCGACGGGGTTCTCCTATGTGAGCGTTCTCAGCTGTTGCATGCACACACACACACACACACACACGTGCGCGCGTGCTTATACATACATACAAACGCTCATGCACATATATATGGAAAAATGTGTGTATGTAAAAATGTAGTGTACTATGAAGAGCACCTATGTCACTACCAAAAGCTGAAATATTTTAATTTTTTTTGAAAATTTCAACCTCACGGATGAAGAGAAAATACAGCAAATGATATGGCTAGTCAGTTTCATTAGATTTCACAATACTATATGATGCGTGATTAGGTTATGATTATTAACATTAGTCATACCATTATTTTTGTTACTAATCTTTTAGCTAGTACTACCCCACCAACCCGCTCATGAGATAACTTGACCTAACCAAATCGGTTCAATTGTCATTCTAGTTAGGATTTTTATCTTTTTCTAGGTTCACAATTAGCGTTTTCACTAAATATTGATTGGTATATGAAATGGCTAGAAGAAACAAAAAATGAACCATTAACTGGCCAACCCACCCATAAAGTAATCTTTGATCTGCCAGTGTTTGACACACTCAAACATCTCCAATCTTTGATCTGCCGCCACTAGTTAGTTATACTACTACTATTGTTCCTTTATTATCATTATTGTTATTATAAAAGCATAGGCTATGGCGATTATACCCTGAAATTAGAAGGGAAAGGACAAAGTTACAACATAATAGGAGTCTTAATTACTCGTTTGGATGTTAGAAATGAAACCGGGAATGACAATGCTCATTTTCGTTCCATTGCTTTGTAAGACAAAAAAATGTAATGGAATGATTCTATTCCCTTATGATGGTCATTTCCTCAAATGAAGGAATAATTAGTCCATTCCTACACCTATTCCCATATCATTCCCTTCTCCTTCCCATTCTTATTCCATTCCCACCGCCTTAAGTTTTTATTTCTTCTGTTCAACAAATATATATGTGTATGTTTGGAACAGTAGTGTAATTCTTTGCTATTGAGATTTGTTCTGGTCCTTTTCTTTTTGTTTGTTAAAGAGTATTAACTGCTGTTAAATTTCTGATGTTTGTCTCATTTTCTTGAGTTCATTGCTCATATACAGTTCTTTTTTCCTTCTCTTTTAAATATATGGATTAGGTCATTTCGAGGGATGCCAAACAAGCACTTAAAGCCCGACGTCCCGCGACCTTCACATATGCCTTCTCCTGCCAGATATTCCAAACATATGTCGCTCGTCCCCTGAGAATATGATAACACAGTTTTCACACATTTTCCCGAATCAACTTCAGCATCCAGCAGTATCCCAACACAAGAAAACTGGGATGAGCTACTACGCCAATTAACATGCGTTTAAAGCCCAGGGGACTTTTACTTTAAAATCAATTGATGGCTTGGACCGGTTATCCAACAAAAGAGGGATGAACTGCAATGTTGGACCGTTCTATTGTTCTTTATTTCTAGTCAACTCTTGATTTTCTCATAGCGCGACAGAAAGTCTCTGGGACACTGCAATCATTAATGCGAAAGAAAATATTGTATGGACAAGAGTATATGATGTAAGGCGTACACTCGCTAATCATGATCAGACAATGTGACTTATTATATAAGGAGGAGCAATTGCTTGTGGATCCAGGGTGCTACCTGTCTTCGAGGTTAGTTTCGTCTAGACTTTTGCTAAATTACACCCAGTGCATACAAAGTTTTCCCAGTGACGGTCTTTCTGAGAGCAAGCTTGTATAGGTCATATCCACGATATTGCCGTAACTGTACACGTCTTTCCAGGTTGATGACTCCTTCACCTGTTGAATTTTAGAGTGTCCAGGCTTTTGGCTTGGTTGATGTAATGCGATACTCGTAATGCATCAGTGGAGATCTTTCTTCTTTTGGCATGTAAGAAAGCTGTTCTATTCATTAGAGAAGCTGCTTAAGAAAATCGAGTCATCGTTGATTCTACTTCGAATCGTTTTGCATACATTTTCAACGTTCTTGCTATTTACCGAACATCATGAAGATTCCTGCTGGGACTAAACCATTGTTATTGCTTAGAATGAAAAAACAGTGATAATGGTATGATTATTCAATATGAACAGAATAGTTCAAGGATAGCTATTTTCGTAAGTTGCAAGCGAAACGATTGCTGTGGAAAGGGTACAGGGCATGCCAAAAAATTTCAATTTCAAGCACTTAAAATGAAGCAAATAATCGATTTGTTTCCATTTGAGGGGACCTTCGTTTTGTGTTTGGGGGTGTTGGTTTGAATTGTTACGCCTGATTAGGTCATTTTACCATTTCATATCTTTCACCCAATTAATAATTTCACATGGGAGGAGTTATTTAGTCCCACGATGGCAAGATTAAAAGTCCCACAAAAGCCATGTACGCCACCCCCCATATGGGATATGAAAATGAATTTTATTCCATAGTCCACTAATTCAACGTGAAACTAATTTTTTGATTGCTTGTGAGCTCTAATAAATTTCATTAAACACTCAAAACAAAGTAAACTTAAAATGATATCGAGATGTCCATAATTTATTTGTGTTCGAACCTAAAATGAAAAAATGATGTTGTTTAATTAAAAAAAATATAATGTTTTTATTTCAAGTTTTTAATAAAATATAATTTATTTGTGTTCGAAACTAAAATGACAAAAATGATGTTGTTTAATTATAAAAATATAATGTTTTTATTTCAAGTTTTTAATAAAATATAATTTATTTGTGTTCGCCCCTAAAATGACAAAATGATGTTGTTTAATTATAAAAATATAATGTTTTTATTTCAAATTTTTAATAAAATATAATTTATTTGTGTTCCAACTTAAAATGATAAAATGATGTTGTTTAATTAAAAAAAATATAATATTTTTGTTTCAAGCTTTTAATAAAACGACTTCGTATCGGGTCGTATACTCTTTCGCTGCCAAATGAATTTACCGCAAGCATTGTGGTCACACGCACACACACTTCGCCTTTAGAAGAGTCTCAGCGAGGGATATTCTCCAACAGGAGTATGAGAATCCCCCTTCTTTCTTCTCTGTGGATAGTTTTCTGAGCACATCTTCTTCACTTCAGCAGTTTCAGAAAAAGAGGAGAGAGAGAGAGATGACGAGTTCGGGGGGATCGCACTCGCTCGCATTTCGCGTAATGCGACTATGCCGACCCTCATTCCATGTCGAAACCCCTGTCCGCTTCGATCCCTCCGATCTCCTCGTCGGAGAAGACCTCTTCGACGACCCCGTCGCCGCCGCCTCCGACCTCCCTCGTCTACTCAGCCGCCACTCCTCCGCCACCCCCGCCGACTCCTCCGATGATCTCACCTACCGCACCCGATTCCTCCTCCGCGACCCCCCCGACGCCATGGGCCTCTCTGGCCTCCTCGTTCTCCCTCAATCCTTTGGGTCTGTACTTCTCCTTAATCTCCTGTTTTCTTTTCAGATTCATGCTATTGAGCTGTTTTTTGCATTTCCCCCTTCCAAATATACACACACACATATGGAAAAAGCGAGTATAGTATGGCTACCTGAATTATGATGTTTTGAAGTTATTCAGCAAAATCCAACTTTATGGATGAAAAGAACATGAATAAATAATTGAATGAGTCGATTTTCATTAGGTTTGAGAATGTGGAAGGCTCTATTTAGATGCTAGGAAAACATATCATCAGAGCGCTGTAAGCCCTACCAAAATTTTAATGATTTGATGAATGAGTTCCCTGAGTATACTCCCTTTTATCCTATGTATGTATATGCATATTTTATTTTCAAATGATACTCACAAATATTAAAAGTCATTATAGAAATTCCATTTTCACTTTGCCTGCACTTTGATTGGATGAGTGGATTTGGAGGAGTAGCGAGTGATTTGGATGGAAGAGATATGGAGCACGAGATTGGGAGTTTTACGAAGGAAATAAATGGAGGCACTAAAATGTCCCCAATTTCCTCTCACTTCCATCCTTCCAAAGGTGGGATGATTGATTTGGATTTGGAGGGGAGGGAAAATGAGTTTTATGAAACTTCTATGTTGCCAAGAGTCTCTCGCAAATAAATGGAGGATAAAAGAATGAATTTATTGTGGGTTATGAAATGCCAGATCAGTTTGTGTCTGATTGCTTGATTCTATACAAAGGGTCAATAATGTGACACTCATGTGTCTTTTCCAAAAGATGAGGCCATGTCATGGGAACTTATAAATGTATCTTTCGGATAATATGATTAATCTTTTATTCTTTACAGATATGAAATATGTTTTCTTTTTTTTCCTGGATGCATTTTGATGATTGCTCTTAATTGATGAAATGTGTTGTTTTTTGGTAAAAATGTCCTTTCACTGATTTGGGTTGGAAAGCGAATTTACTATAAGTTTCAGGTTGTATTTCTTCTCAATCTTCTTTTAATCTTCAGATTCTTGCTATTGAAATGGTATTTTTTCAATATATATTGCGGATTGCAGGGCCATATATCTTGGGGAGACTTTCTGCAGCTATATTAGCATTAACAACAGCTCTAACTTTGACGTTCGAGAAGTTGTTATTAAGGTTGGTGAGTTCTTAAGCGTGATTATCCTGCTGCTGGAATTTTAGGGATTAGATTGCTTAAAATGAGTTTTAGAACTGATTATATTACACTATATGTACTGAACTTGTAGGTCATGAGTTTTTCCCCCATAAGGAATGTCATTGAACTCATTCTAGTTTTCTTTCTGTGTTAGGTAAGGTGTATCCCAATTGTGGTAGAGAAGGTTAAATTATGCAAGTTGGAAGGTTTTGTCCAACTTAGGTCTATGTCACACCGTCTTGAGTGCTCTTGGCAATGACTTCATATTTATAACTGTTCGATAACAGAGTGAAAGTCATTTTAAATGCCATGTACCTTTGCAAAACAAGACATCCAATTTTTTTCTTTTAGATAATACTGAAGTCCTTAGAACATACAGCAAATCCACAAGATGAGAGTTTGCTCTATGGAGAAGGATTCTCTGCGCTAGAATCTTATTTTGGATAGTAGTGTGAGTTAGGAAAGTAATTGAACTGCTCTAAAGTTAGGAATTTGAGATACATTTCTTTCCTTTTCCATGCTTTTCTGAAATGGTCTGGTTGTAGCATATGCATCTCTTCTTCTTTCCTGAAGATCTTGTCATTTCCTAAAGAATAAGTTAGGTAACTGGTTTGATCAGACTTAACAAGAGTAATTTTTAAGAACATGTTTAGAATAGATCTATATGCGTGCATACATATATATATATATATATATA
The DNA here is from genome assembly GCA_034195605.1 of Santalum album. Classification (NCBI taxonomy): domain Eukaryota; kingdom Viridiplantae; phylum Streptophyta; class Magnoliopsida; order Santalales; family Santalaceae; genus Santalum; species Santalum album. Next base: position 857,141 of record CM067261.1, read on the forward strand.
GTATAGTATAGTATTTGTAGAAAGGGACGATGACTACCAAGAACAAGAAGAAAAGAAAATAGGATGACCATATATCAAGATAGTCTAATTACGCACTACTTCTGAGCCTCATGAAACGTAAAAGAAAAATTTAAGGGTTTCACTATATTTTAATACTTGTAGACAAACCTTTATTTACTTGAAGAAACATTTACCATTAAATCAGAGCTGCTGTAAACACAGAGCCACATACTTCATATGTTCAGAGAGATTGACCTTGTCCTGTATTTCCTGAAACTTGTGCCCTTTCAATTAGAACATCTAACTTAAAATCAGTCAACTAATTGCAGGCAGAAATACAAACGGAAAGGCAGAGATTGCTACTGTTGGATACATCAAAATCGCCTGTTGAATCAATACGTGCAGGGGGGCGTTATGATTTTATTGTGGAACATGATGTGAAGGAACTTGGTCCACACACGTTAGTTTGTTCTTGGGAAAAACATCGACCTGCTTTTTTCTTCACCTTTAACTGAATTACAAACAGCTCTGTTATCATCTAACTTTTTTTTGTCGCTTCATGATTTTAGGCTGGTCTGTACTGCTTTGTACAGTGATGGTGATACTGAGCGTAAATACCTTCCACAGTTTTTCAAGTTCATGGTAGCAAATCCAATTTCAGTGAGGACAAAGGTATCACCCCAATAGCACTTAGCTTAGACATTAATACATGATTCAACTCTAACTATTTTGCTATTAATAGCTATACATAACTAATCCCACTGTCACTGCTTAGTACTTCATGACTTTTTGTTTCAGTTGCCTTGAAATTAATGTCTTGTTTGGTATAACAAATTAATTTGTTGTGTTTCTTGTGCAGGTCCGTGTTGTCAAGGTAGGTTCACTTAAAGCTTGCCTATAGTTCTTGTTTAGGTAAGTGTATACTGCAAATTTGGAGTTGCAATTTTAGATGGTTTGTGCAGTTCCACTCGTTATGGATCTAGATGAGGTTAGGTACAGTCTGAAAGCTAATTGCTGTTCAGTCATTGATGTTCACTGTTTCTAATTTTATTTGTTTGCAAATTCTGTTTAGAGATTAAGTAATTATCTTTTATTTTTCTGTCATGGGTTAGAATTAGGTTCCAGAGAAGATTAAATTTATTAGGTGAAGATATAGGGATGTGGGACCATCCTAATCCACTAATAGGAGATGTGTGCATTTATCACAGGTGGAACGTCAAGAATATGATTTTCTATTATTAAGGGATTTTGCAAGATTTCAATTATTCCAAGGACTAATATGCTATTTCTTCATAAGATTATTCTGTAATTTCACATTTATTAGAATTAGGGTTTTCATCCATTTATATGATGTTTAGACTCTACAGAGAATTACTTTTTGAGATTGAATAAACCAAATTTCTTTCTCCCTCTCACTGTTCTCTCTCTCTCTCTCTCTCTCTCTCTCTCTCTGACGCTATTCTTCTTTCCCTTCCAATAATCTCCTTTTAGTTCTTCTTGCCCTACATATTCTCCTATTCTGATCTCTGTATGTACCTCTATCACAGGAAAGAACATATCTGGAGGCTTGCATTGAAAACCATACAAAAACAAACCTTTACATGGACCAAGTTGAGTTTGAGCCAATGCCACATTGGACTGCCACGCTGCTAAAAGCTGATGAACATGATTCTGAGAAAGATGCTTTGGCCAGGTGGTTTGATGAATAAATTGTTGAAATTGAAACTATTTGAGATTATACTGTTAAAAAGACTCACCTCTTATTTTTTCCAACTTTCTTTTTATGCATGCCTACAACTAGCAATCACTGTTCACCTTTTTCTTGTTACTAATAATGGGTTCACAATTTGAAGTCACAGAAAAGTATTTAGGCCACCAATCCTCATCAGGTCTGGAGGAGGAATTCAAAACTATCTCTATCTGTTAAAATTGTCCTCCCATGGTTCTCCTCAAATGAAAGTCGAGGGAAGTAATGTTCTTGGTAAACTTCAGATAACATGGCGTACGAATTTGGGTGAACCTGGGAGGCTGCGGACACAACAAATTCTTGGAAGTGTAAGTGCATAATTTCTACTGATTATGAAGAGCACTTGATCATCGTGGCACGTTGACAATGTATATGTTATAAAACATAATGAATTATGAATTTTAATTAGTTTATATTTGTTTTTAGATGTTCAACGAAGCAATCATTTTGTATTGTTTCCAATTATATTTAATGATAAATTATGCTTTTGGTACCTCTGTCATGTTTACCCTTGTCTTTTACACGGTGAGGCTTGTAGTGTGGTTAGAGCTTTTGAACTTTGTTGGAGATGAGGCTTAGTTACATTGTTGATTTCAGCGTAAACCAAGCTCATTTGAGATTATCATAATGCATGAGGCTTGTTGGATTGGTCGTATCTGATGTGCCTTGTGATGGCTAGTTATAGGTGGTATTCGCGGCTTTTACTAGGCAGTTCTAAGTTAAAGATCTATAGCTTGAGGGCTGTCTAATTTATTAGGTTTCTTGGATTGAATTACCTTACCAACCTTGTTTCAGCAAGTGGCTAGTATGATAGATGCAGTGTGGAGGCTTCTCTCTAGTTGATGTGTGGTTATATATGAGGCCTTGAGGCCTTCTGATTATAATATATGTGAAGTGAGTTATCATTTTGGCCAGCCATTCATTTCAATGGCCTAGCTCTGTCATAGTTGCGGCCATCAAGTCTACACTTCATCTTGACTTTTTGCGAGTACTGAATCTTATGTTTTTTGATGTTACTATATGTACTGATGAGTTTCGTGCCTTTTCTTAATTAGTTAAATATATTTCATTTCACTTCATCCTTTAAATATTTCGTATTTGTTTTGTTTTGTCATGCATACTCAACATCTTAAAGTTTATTCTGCAGCCAATTACACTCAAAGAGATCGAAGTGAAGGTCGTGGAGGTTCCATCAGTCATCATTTTAGAACGACCATTTTTGGTAATTGTGGTTCATTTACCTTTTCCATTCTTAGGTCATACAATGGAATCAGCTTGCAGTTTAAATAGGCAAAAAAAAAAACTGGTTATAATTTTCTGACCTGTTAGCATTGCTTTCCTCGTTTTGGGTTGCAAAATTGACATTTCCAAGTTTTGCTCCTTCAAATACATTCTTATGCTTGTTTGTTAACCATGGTTACTTTGAGGTAAAATTCCTGGTAATAGAATACTTAGGAGAATGATAGCTTTATGCAATTTTTGTGATTCATAGTGACACTAGCTCATTTATGTGCTCTCCTCTTATTATTAGTAAGAAAATATATGAGCAACATTGAGAGGCATGGTTTGATTGCTCACTTATAAGTGTCACTGATGAAAGAAAATTACTGCCCTAGAGAATGGTACTCATATGATTAGAAAATGGTTCCAAAGGGTGAGGATCCTATATGCACACCCTGAAGAATGGGAACTGCAAATGCAAATTTATCTAGCTAAACCCAAAAAATAAAACAACTTAAATTACTGCATGCAAACTCCAGCAATTGATGGTCCGTTCTTCCACAGGTACATTTAAATCTTGCAAATCAGACGGATAGAAAGATGGGGCCCTTTGAAGTTCACTTATTGCAGAGTGGCCTACCCAAGGAAAATGCTGTAATGATTAATGGTCTTCAGACTTTGGTAAGGGATTTACAGGCCTTCAACTGTTATCTGAATGGCCTAACTCCATCTTGTTCACCAGATTTATATTTGATAAAAAGGCCTTAGCTGTTCATCTGGGACAAGGTTTTCTTATTGCTTCCGTCTATGCATGTTAAATCAATCTTCATGTCCTGGTAATCCATTGATCTGCATGCTCCCTAGAAAACTGCTTGCTTTATTATTAAAGGCTGTAATTAAAAGTTGTGACCTTGAGGTGTGTTTCAAGGGTCAACTATGTTAATCACGCAGCACTTAGATAATTTAGAGTCTTCATGATGAAATGATGATTTGCCGATGGGAATCCTACACCTTAAAACACATTTGAAAGAGTGGAATGAAATAGATAGTGCATACGAATAAAATATGAAAGAAATAGCTATTCCCATACACCATGAGTGGAATTAGTAAGGAATAACTATTCCCAAGGACCATGAGTGAAATAGGTATTCTTAATTGGACCGGGAGCTTTAAAGTGAATCAAACAAGGAAATAGCTATTTCGTAGGAAGAGAGGTGGAATGGAATAGCTACTTATGTACTATAAAGAGCTTAAGAAAGAACCTTAACACGCATTACTGGTTTGTAATTCAACTACCATGTGCAGGTTTTGCCACAAATGGAGGCATTCGCGTCTAAAGATTTCCAGTTGGTAAGAAAATGTTCTGACTTGACCTTCCTGGCTGATTTAACTTTATGCCCAGTTTTTTCATGTATTAAGCTTTAATACTTATAAGGACATACTTTTTTGCATATTCAGGATTCAATAAGTCCATATGCACAGGAAAATGTGCGTATAAAATTTACAGAATAGACAATGAGGTGCGGGCCCCACTGTGATGGTGAATAGGATCCATACCCTTGGGCCTGTTCTCCAAACTTTATGGTGCACTTAGTACTGCTCTTCCAGGCCCAATACCACATTGTAGACTGGGGATTAATTGAATGGCATGCATCTATATGTGTAGTTAAGATCTATCTAAAATCAAACTTTACTTATTCAATCTATGTGGGTTTTGTGAATGATACTATGCCCGGATCTGTTGTTTATTCAGAACCTGATTGCAATAAAGCCTGGGGTTCAGAAAATCACTGGAATTACAGTTTTTGACACTCAAGAGAAGATATCTTATGACCCTTTACCTGATATGGAGGTTCTTTATTTATGTTATCGTGTTTGATTGACAACCATAATTTCTTATTATATCTATTTTATTGATTCGATTAAAATGTTGCAGATATTTGTGGATTCACAGTGATTTGTGCGTGACTCAGAAAGCTGCCCTATTTCATTGGCATATTTGATCCTTTTGAGCGAGTAACGTTCGCCATCACCCATTCCTCCGAACCTCCATGTTTCAAAGGAGGTGGCACATATCGGTTGTGCACGGAATTACGGAATCATTTTAACATCATTTTTGTCTGTGGGAAACCAGTTCAGATCCATAGTTCAGTCAAGGATACATGTTGCTTGTGCCTCAGCTTACTGGAACTCATGTAATTATTGTTTTTGTTTCATGGTGCGGTTTGGGTGGTTGTAACAAACTCTGTTACGTGCAATCGATATCGTATTTATTTTGTCACAGAAAATGAAGTGGCTCGTGTGAAGGCGTTCATTGATCTTCAACGAGGGTTAGAATTGGATTGTTATTCTCACTAGGAAGTGTTTCTGATGATTTTTTTTTCCCAGAATTAAATAAAGCTGGATATGTTCACATGTAAGATGTTTGAGATTTGGCTGTCTTTTAGTTGGGATTAATGCACTGCACAATTTAGTGTGTCTTACTATTTTTTTGTTATAAAAGGTCCAAACAGTGAGGCGCCTGCCTAGGGCGTAAGGACAGCCCAGGGCGCAAGGAGTCCCAAGGCGCCTAAGGCTCATTTATTTGATCATTTCTAATTTTTCCTCTCTCTCTCTCTCTCTCTCTCTCTCTCTCTCTCTCTCTCTCTCTCTCTCTATATATATATATATATATATATATATATATGTATATGTATTTTACCATGAAGGGTTAGGATTCTCTAATTGTACAAATTCATAGCTTGCAACACCTACAAAATAGTCTCATGCCTTTTATAATTTGGAAAATTATTTCTATGCATCATCTGAATTTGAAAAAAATTCTGAATTTATGAATTTGATTAATCTCAGCTATTCATTTCTTCACGTTTAATTTCTTTCTCTTTCTTTGTTACCATGAATAATTAGGATGACGTTTAATTTCTCTTTTTTTTTGTTACCATGAATAACTAGGATGGACTAATTTGACAGATCCATGCCTTTGCATTTAGGGATTCATATCCATGAGTTTCATTTGTAACACGGATGATGAGAATTCTTTTAATTTTAGATTCATTTAAATTTTTTTATACTTATTTTTCATGAATTTTTTAATGATTATAACCATATAAATTAAAAAAAATGTGAATTCCAATATATAGATATATTAAATTTTATGAGATTTAAAAATATATAATTTATTTAATTGAAATATAAGAAAGTTATATATATATATTTGCTAGCCACCTTCTCCAGCGCGGTCAATCTCTCATGTCATCTTAAAACAAAAAAGAGAATTATTTCCCCAAATTTGCCATTCTCTGTCTCTCTCTCTCTCCCCAAATCGCAATGTGGAGAAACACAGTGCTCTCCTCGAGACTGCTCTACTCCTCAAACCCTAATCCCTTTTCCCCGGCGCGGTCAATCTCTCGTCCTTACCTCTATTCATCGACCCGCATCACCGATCCTTCTTCGTCTACTCCGTATTCGTTCTCTCCAGAACCGGTTGAAGTCGGATTCAACAAATCGGATGCGGTCCAAACCCTCCAGTTCGGGGCTGTAGATTCGTCGTCACTGGCGGCTTTTTCGGCGTCGAAGGTACGCGATGTGGTGGACTTAGCTCGGCACTACGGCCGGTGTTACTGGGAGCTCTCCAAAGCTCGGCTAAGGTGTAAAATCTAAGACCATAGTTTCTATTCAACTTTAGCCTTTTTTTCTTTTTTTAGATCACGTGGTTCTTTGGATTGAACGATTGGTATGAGAAACTAATTTGGTTCTAGATGATATAGTTTTGTAATCTTGTATTTGGGCAGGCGCCTCGTGTTGCGCTTTAATAATATTTCATTTTCAATGATAAAAGAAAAGAAAAAAAAAAGAAAAAAGAAAAGGAAAAAAAAGAGAGAGAAACTAATCTGATTCTGGTGTGTGCGTGTTTTGGTGTTGTGTGATATTGGACACTGTTTTCATGAATTGTGATTTACCTTGGAGATATAAATTCATTTCATCTTTTCTGTTTGTTTTGCCTGATGAATTTCATGTGTTTCTTTCTGTGAATTCTAGCAGTTTTAAGTTTAGCTTTCGGATGATTGGGTTTAGCTGCCTATCAGGACTATAGAAAATCTTCTGTTTAACTTCTTTCTTTTTTAAAATAATATTCCCGTCAACTTGATAGTTTTAATTGCTTAAAAAGAAACCGTGGTTCAAGGATCCAAAACGAAATTGTTCATTTAATTGTTTTATACTAGGAATCACGGACCCAAAATTAATTTGAACCAAAACTTTGGTCTCAACAATCTGAGAGATAAATTTTTTGGTAAATTAAATTTATTAATCACCAAAGGAAGATTACAAGGCTGAAGCCACAAGAAAGAAACAGTAGAAAGAATTACAACAGATTACAAGCATCCTCACACCACCCCTTCGCACCACAGAGTGTCACAATAAAGCATAAGAGAAGGGGGGAGGGAGACATCACAATACATGGAAATCAAAAAAGCCTCCACCAACCAAGAGTTATACAACCAGGGACAAATGAAGACCCCAACTCCGTTGGAGCCAAATATTTTTGGGAGACATAGGGAAGGTCCCCAGTGTGCATGCTCTGTCACGGCCCACCCGTAGGAGGTGATTTTGCATAGTTCTCAAGTTCACCATTTTACCACGGAAAATAGAATCTTTCCTCTCCTTCCACATGATATAGCACAAGGCACCAAAGGAAACGCAAACCACAATATGCTGAAGCTGTGAGTCCATGAATTGAGTCATAAGCCAGTTCAATGTTGGCCCATTGGGAGCCATAATCTGTGGTTCCTGTCAAGATTGCAGAGGCCAGCCCAGAAGGATGCAAGCCCTGCAGTGACAGTGCAATAAAAAAATGATGAGTAAGGGAATCTGGACATTGCACACAAAAGCTGCACGCTCCTTCTGAATCTGGGAATAAGATAAAAGTGCTGTTTGGGTAGGAAGCCTGTCCCTTGCAGCCAGCCATAATAGGAAAGAATGCCTGGGAATCATGAACTTGGCCCAAATCAGCATGGCCCAAGGCTGCACCGAGGACCTGGTTCCAATGGATTCAAAGGCAGAGGCCATAGTGAAATCATCAGTGGAGCCACCCCACAACAGCTTATCCGGGTTGACAGCAGAGAGAATAGGAAGGTAGCCGTTCCAAATATTTAGCTCAGCCATAATAGGAGGCCAGGTCCATTGATCATTCTTGAAAACATCTGCTAGTTTAGCATGTCTTCCAATAGCTGCTATTATTGAAGCTGTTACATAAAGGACTCAGCAGGAGCCAAGCATCAAACTAGAAGATGACATCTGAGTCATTCCCAACCTTCCAGCTCAAGAAAGGCTGCACAAGAGGCCTTATTTGAAGGATCTTCTTCCAGGCCCAAGAAGCAAAAGTGGGAGCTTTAATCTCCCGGAAACTTCGATGCTTTAAAAAAGTAGAGTGTATCTGGGTACACCTAATATGGAGAGAGAATTGTTTTTCAAATTTTGAATGAATCCAAAGTACATCTAATATGGGTCTTTTATGAGCAAAATCCCTAGCTACAGTTTCCTTCTAAATAATGTTATTGATCCAGCTCGGACATATTTTCTTAAGCAATCTGTTCCATGCAAACAAATTATGACAAAAAAAGTTATACACGTGAATGTGATAATTCACTGTATGCCTGTTTTTGGAGGTTGCCTTAACTTTAGATCAACTTGGGAACTTTAAGAGAGGATCAAATTTTTCCTTTTTATTTCTTCCAGCATGCTCGTTGTTGCAACCTCTGGTACGGGATTTGTTCTTGGCAGCGGAAGTACTGTTGATGTTCCTGGGCTTTGTTTCACTTGTGCGGGTACGATGATGGTCGCTGCATCTGCTAATTCATTGAACCAGGTCTTCTAAGCTCTTGTGTTATCTATTAATGTTTTCAAACAGTAGTTGTACATTAAATAATAATTATGACATTTACTTTGCCTTATGTATATCCTTAATGGTGACAAAGTCTGGTTTCAATACTAATACTTGGTCCCAATTTAGTATACCATTCGTGGAGAATTTTCACTTTTTTTGGAGTGTGGATGCTCAGACAACTATTTTTTTAACACTGAATTTCACCTCACTCGACCTTAAAATATATTCTGCATTCATGAACACCTGCTTCTTTAATCTTTTTTCTTATATTTGATTTAAAGATATACCCAGAGTTGAAGGTTTAGTCATATATTATTGTTTAAATAATGGATTGTGCTGTATTTATCTGATTTCTGAATTCATGAGCACGTGCTTCTTTCAATTTGAAGGTTACACAGACAGGGAGTGTCTTCTTAGAAAACAGAGGGGGTATTGATGTCTTTTTTAGATTGTTTAAGGGTTGTCCATGTTTTTTACCTTTGTTTAGTTATCAAATTGCCACGTCTTAATTTACTTTTTGTGTATTGGCTTCATTGACGTAATATCTCAATTTGGTATCAGGTGTTTGAGATAAATAATGATGCTAAAATGAAGAGGACAAAGCTAAGACCACTGCCTTCAGGGCGTATTACCGTACCTCATGCAATCACCTGGGCATCTTCTATTGGTGTGGCTGGAACAGCTTTATTGGCATGCCAGGTGGCCCAATTAATTCAAATTTTTGTATGCCATGTAATATGAGAGAGATGTACACAAATGATATTTATGGAATGAGGTACTAATATTGAAACTTTTTCAACAAGGTTGTTGCAGGCTAACACATTGGCGGCCGGACTCGCAGCTACAAATCTTGTACTTTATGCATTCATCTATACACCATTGAAGCAAGTACATCCAGTAAACACATGGGTTGGAGCTGTTGTCGGTGCTATTCCACCACTTCTTGGGTAATGTTTTGTTTAATTTTTTCCATTTTGTTCTTTCAGTTTTTCCCCCGTCTTGGGACAAATAGAGTAGATTTGATTGAGGCAAGTGAAGATAAAGGAGGGGAAGGCTGAGAAATCCTCCTAGACAAGCTACAGAAGGGGGGAAAACTACAGCATTGCAAGAGAAAGATTTTCAATCTCATGAAATACCCTAAGCTTAGTTCGATGGGTCCAGCCCAAATCAACAACGCAAATAGGAAAAACCAAAACCACTTCACTCAAAACCAAAGCTGGAGTCATGATTATCCTATTGTTCCTCTGAAGCGAAATGCTACGAAATAATGTTCATGCAATTGACTTTGCCATTCTCAGGGACCATATGTTTTATGGCCTTCTAATGATTTTGTTTCGGTCTATAGGTGGGCTGCAGCTTCTGGCCAAATTTCGCTTAATGCTATGATTCTCCCAGCTGGACTCTACTTTTGGCAGATACCTCACTTTATGGCTCTTGCATACTTGTGCCGTGATGATTATGCTGCTGGAGGGTATGTATTCAACCTTTCCTTTAAGATTTATATGTCAAAGTTGTGAGATCGATGGCCATCTTCCCCTGCCCCCCAAGAGAGAGAAAAAAAAAAACCCACATTCGCACACAGAAGAAAAGGTGGGTCTGTGTGCCCAAAGTACATTTCGGTTGCCTGGTGATCTTTTCTTGCCTTTCAACTGGCTTCACGTGGATAATATTTTGGCTTGAATGTTTACCTGTCTGACTTTTTCCTACTGCAATGAAATTGTGTTGTATCAAAGTTGGGTAATTTTCAGTATTATGGACTATTTATTTATCATGATAAACCATTAAGTATGCTGAACTTAAGTTTGGAATACAGGGTGGGGTTCTTAGGTTGGAACTGAGTTACCTGGTATGTGGAACGAAACTGGGAAAAGGGTATGCTCTGTGATATGGAGTGTAGAGCGCTAGGAGTAGGCTTCTTTGGAACGGTTTGGTGGTACTAAACTCGTTGATCTGAAGCAAAAAATACTTTCTATGAGTGTTTTAGTATATTATATATATATATATATATATTGCATGTTTATTTTCTTTTGGTCTGCTGCTTCTAAAATGAACTTGTGAAAAAATAATGGTATAAGAAAAGGGAACAAACTGGGTTAGATACTCAAAATTTTATCTGGTAAATTGCTCAAAATTTCATTTGGTAAATATTTTCTTGGAGGATTTTGATTTGATCACTGAAACACCACATCTAACGTTGCAGAACAGAAACATTCCCCCATTCGTGTACAAGTCATTTCTGGTACCATACGTTGGAAAGTTAGAGTTTAAAGATCTCTATATATGTTGGAGCCATTTTATAGGAGCTTTGAACGTTTTTGTTTTCTGTTGTGGCCGTGTGAGGGGCTTTGAGCATAGTTTGCCACCTGTTTTATATCCTTTTACCTGATCATTACCGTTTGTCATATAAGCAGGTTTCGGATGTTCTCCCTTGCTGATGCTTCTGGTCAAAGAACTGCCTCAGTGGCTTTGCGGAACTGCATTTATCTGATTCCCTTGGGTTTTCTAGCCTATGATTGTGAGTTAGAATCTTATAGCATAAAGTTATTATATGGGGATATTTTCATTCGCTTCATATTATAAGAATGATTTATGAAACTGCATCTACAGGGGGGATCGCTTCTGGATGGTTTTGCCTCGAATCAACTCTTCTGACTCTCGCAATCACTGCTACAGCATTTAAATTTTATAAGAACCGCACAAAAGCAACTGCGAGAAAGATGTTCCATGCCAGCCTTCTTTACCTTCCTGTATTCATGTCTGGAATCTTATTTCACCGTCTCTCCACTGACGAGCACTGCCTTGGAGAAGAAGAGTTAAATGGAATCATCGAACGTTCATTTACCTCAGAAACTGCTGTTCTTCCTGAGAATGAATATCTTGGAAGAGACAGAGTAAAGCAAACTGCAAATACTCGAGCACGACCACCTGTTGCTTTTGCGTCCGTTGCTCCATTCCCTTTCTTGCCAGCTCCTTGTTACGATAGCTACTGATTCAATGGCTAGATTTCTGGGTTTCTGACATAATAAAGATGAAAGACCACAGGTAAGATATCATCCAACATTTCATGAATAATTTGTCGAGGTTCAATATATAATACTTGTTCATCTTTTTGACCATTTATCTTTTTGTGATGTATCTATGTGCAACCCTTCCTGAACAGTATTGAGGAAGTGTTTTTTGTTTTCGCCCTTCTGTGCTATGATTCAATTTACAACATTTGTTTAGTCTTTTTTACCATTTGTACTCTTGTATTGAATCTTTCATGAACAAATTGTGTAAGTTTTTCGTGTGTTGCCCTTTGTGCTGGGATTCAATATATATATATATATATATATATATATATATATATATATATATATATTGCTTTTGTTTTTCCCCCCTTACCTTGTATGGTTTTGTGCTGTATTGATTGCATGCAATTCCTGAAGTTGACTCTTGTTTTCCCTGTCGTGGTGGGATTCAGTACATAATGGGTTTGTAGTTGTGACCATTTATATTTTGGTGCATTGTTGGATCCATCTGTGATGGAAAATGGACTGTCTATTTTAATCTCAATTATTCATTTCAGATTTTCATATAATCTCAAACTTATATTTTACTATTTTATTTTGAACTAAAAAAGTTTTACTTTATCTTCACAAACAAGAAGTTGAATGGTTCTACTCACGATTGTTACTGTTTATGATTTCATTTATCACTTGATGATTTCATTTCACATTGAATTTATTTATTTATTTTTTGGGTTCGGAAATGCCTTCATTAAAATATTTAAGGTAAGCGACATTAATATCCCTTCATCAATCTGAAAAAAAGACACCACCACTCCTTATGTTTTTCATGAGAACATGCCCGCAGGATTTTTTTTCCAAATTGACCTTTTTAACTACACAAGTTGGTAAACAATAAAAATATATTTACTATGACTTTTATAATGGTAAAATAGTAAACTCTATTTTTTTCAATAATTAAGCTTTGTATTAACAGAAATAAAAGAGGAAAAACTCAAATAGGAAGAAAAGGAGCTAGGCTTGAAACAACAAAAATAAAAAATAAAACAAAATAAAAACAAGGTCAAAAGTCATCAAAATATAATCAAAGGTTAGAAAACAAATATAGAAGGCATTAATAAATTAGACCATACAATCCAAGGAAAGTGATATGTTCTGCAGCTATGAAGGGGCGAAGCTAATAAAAATCTCACGAGATTCTAAGCTTTCGTGGGGGAACCTAATGTAGGAAAGAAGAGCATCGTATGAAGATTACTGGAAGATGGTCTAAGGGAGGCTTCACCTTGCCACAAGTTGTATAGAAAGTTTGTCATGCTTTAGGTCCTTGTGGTTCAAAGCTTCGACTTTAACAATAGTTTTGATGCAAGCTTGGATTGTATGGGAATCCTTGAACTGACCACAGAATCTCCTGCGGTTTCGTTCACGCTATATAGTATAAATGGTAGCTCCCAAAGATAGCTTTCCAAGGATCATCTGTAGGTCCATAGTCTACCTGTTAGATAAGTCAACAATAAATGCATCCTAAGTAGCAAAAGAGTAAGATAGGTTGCATAGATTTAAAAAAGAAATCTAGATTTTCCTCATAGAGGGAGGTAACCAAAGAAAAGGTGATCCAAGGATTCCTCAAGTGTGGGGGGAAAGACACAATTTGGGATAGCTACCATCCTTAATTTTAGCAGTTTATCCTGGGTGTAAAGATGGCTTCTAATAGCCCGCCAAAGGATAATTGTATGTGAAGCATTGTTTTGGAGAACTAAATGAGATGATGCCATGGGATATGTGGTTTGCTAGTACAAATCTCTTGCCATGCATATTTGATGAAGAAGACCCCTGTGTACAGGCCTCCATAAGGCTTAGTCATCAAGCCCATAGGCTCATTTGGCATGGTGCTTTAAATCTCCAAGAAATTTCTATTGGTAATCACAGGCTAACTCCAATCATCTCAGCTCACAATTTCCCTAACTTTGGCATGTTTGTTTACATGAGAGTTCGCATAATACTATCCTGATACTTAAATAGCAGAGGGCCCAAGGGATGTCAATTATCATACCAGAGCTAAGTATTAGAGCTATTGCCAATAACCTTAAAAAAACATGGGATAAGCTATACTTCTTAGTTTTAAAATTTGTTTTCAAGCCCAATTGCAATATGAAGGGAAAGGGGTAGCCATAAATTATTCTACTTGAGAAGATAAGCACTTATCCAAGAAGCTTACAAAGAGGTACTATTGACTTATAAGATATTCTAGATATGCCAAAGGAGCGTAGCCGTGTTCCGATTTCTAAGTTGCATCAAGGCAAGGCCTCCCTCTTTCTTGGTAGTGCGGACAACTTCCCATGCAATTTTAGCCTTAGTTCTATTCATGTCCACCCCTGTCCAAAAGAAAGCTTTCAAGTTTACCTCAATGTCCTTTCTCATCCTAGAGGGGAGAAGGAAAAGGGATGACCAATGGACTTGGATATTCATAAGGACTGATTGGATCAGATGTAATCTTTATGCATAAGATAAAAATCTGCTTCTCCAAGAGTTAATTCGAGAATTTTTTCATCAATTAGACATTTACAGTCTCTAAAGTGGAGTTTGGTAACAAGAAGAGACACTCGAAGATTGGAGGCAAGCACTCCAAAATACTAAACTCTTACATCTCACAGATTTTTATTCCATAAAGTGGTATGAAAAATATTAACAATATGATAAATGGCATTTAACATAATGATGACATGGCAATTTTATATTTACCATGTACTAATTTGTAGTGGGTTAAAAAGTCAATTTAAAAAGAATTTCAGTGAGTGAGTATCTTTTTTAAAGCTATAGGAAATATCAATGTTTTTTTCAGATCGGTAATGGGGTGTCAATATTTTGTACCCAAATATATAGAACCGTATCTTTCTATGGTACAGTATTACCACGTCATCAAGTAAGGGACCAATAATGATTGGGCACATGTACTTATACACACATGGCAGGGATGATAGATCTTGTCTCAATCTCACTAAAAATAATTATGCAACCTATCTTTAATTATACTTTTGGTTCACGGTACCTCAAAATCAAATTATGATACTGTATCCAACAAGTTTTTTTTCCCTTCCCTCTGCTAAATATATAACCATGTTATATGATTAAGTGCAACTGTAATATCACACCCTCCAAATTATATAACCATGTTACATTATTGAGTGCAACTACATCAGGCTCCTGAGAGCCGTGGAGCACACGTGTATGACATGTAGTATGTTGTAAATTCAATATTGAAGTGTTGCACGCGTTGTGGCTCCTAGAAAAATAAACATTTATACACAACAAATGAATATAATTCTTCTAGGCCAAGCATAAAAACAAGGAAGTTTACCTCTAGTATTTTCAGTTTTTCCATTTTTTTTCTTAAATGTACATGGTTTTTTAAGCTAGACACGTTCCAATCCCTTAAATTTGGTAGTCAATGGACTTTTGATAACCCAATTTTTCAAAACAACTTCGTTTATAAAACATTTCACAAAAATTAAACTACTCTTATAAATGAATAAATTAAAAAAATTCTTATTTAAAAGTTCGTTATCAAATTACATGAATTCTATTTTTAGTTAGCATTTAAATTTAGTTATTTATTATTCATGAAGAACAATAGATGCAACTTTATATTTAATGTTATTATTTCACATAAAGCTTTTTTGGACTTAACTTTGGCACATCGTACCAAAAAAAAGGGGGAAAAACAAAACAAAGCCCGAAACAAAGTCATTTTGGATCTTGTGTTTTTTTTAGGAAATAACTACAGTTAACTTATATACATTTACCACATATTAGTTTTTTCTAAATTTTTATATAAATATTTTTTAAATTTTAGATAATTGATGTATATATATTTTTAATAAAAGAGTATTAATAGAAAAATTACCACAATAATATTAAATTTTTTGAAGAATTTGATTAAGTTTAAGAATCATATGAAAATCATATTTCATGCGTCCCGAGCAGTAACGGGAGGTTTCAAGAATCAAACGGGCCGTTGTTGGCATCCTTTCCAGAGAACAGCATAAGCCACAGCACGAACGACTCCCAAAAACCATACTCCTACGCAAACAGACGATTCGTTCTTTGTGAGAGAGAGAGAGAGAGGGAGAGGGATGGGTTTTGATGATGTTGTGCATTTGATTCTGGGAGGAATTTATGCGAGTGAGAGGAAAGGGATTTGTGTGAATAAAAGAGAGAAACAGAGGAGAGATGCACGACGTTGCTGCTTCCATGCGGAAATCTTTCAAGGATTCTTTGAAGGCTCTCGAAGCTGATATTCAGCACGCCAATACACTGTATGTATATGGAGTTGCCAATTCCCCTTCTCTGCTCTGATATATATATGAATTTGATTCAATAATTTTATGTTTTGTTTTTTCACTTGGTCTGTGCTTGAGTTATTATGAGTATTAGGAGTGTTAGGGTTTGAGGATTGTATGCTTTTTTGGGTTGTCATGCAAAAAAAGATTGTTATTTTTTAGTTTTTTTACTTAAGATTTTTTTTAGTGTCCCCCCCCCCCCCCGAAATTCTCTTTCTGCTTTCGAGCATTTATGGGCTGTTTTTGTATTTTTCTCTGAAAAATGGTTTCCTTCATTTTTATGATTTTATTAATAAAATAAAAGTTTGGATCTAATTACATTTTTGTGAGGCACTACTTGCCTTTGCTTGTTGATTGTTCGTTGAAAAGTTATTATGGGCCTTTTTTCCCTATATTATTTTTGCCTTCCATTTTATTTTTTACAAGGTTGAGTGATTTATGCAGCGTTTTGGGTTGCAGCTTGTTAGTCTGAATTTTATTCAGTAATTTCTGATATTTTTACCAGATAGTAACTTTACAATTGAATTTCATGCATTTTTTTTAGTTATGGAAGTTCTATTTCTTTTTGGTTCTTAATGAACACATGATAGTTTATTGATAACATATTGAAGCACACATGGGCAATTCATTGTTTTGTTAGTTAAGAAGCATTTTTGCTGAAAGCCGTGAAAGATATTGCAGAGTGAGAATAAGTGTGTAGATAATTCTAAAATATAAGGCATTCTCCTGAGTTCAAATGATGATAAGTTCTCCTCCTGATACTTTGTCGACAATGTACTCATGAGTGCAAGGCATAACCGATTGAGTGATATATCAACACCTTTGTAAACTTAAACTTCACCTACATTGAGCCCATTAACCTTCTTTATCTTAACTTTATTTCCATTGAGAGAATCTAAATTGCCAACTAATTTAAGGCTCTCTTTTGTGTTTCTACAGCATCTGTGCCTGTACTGAAGGCCCAAGTTAAGCTTTTTTTTATGGCCTTGGCCACTGTAAGCTTGTCATTCTCATAGTTGAGGCTCAACTATAGCAGGATGAAATGGCAATGGTAAAGCCAATGGTATCTTAGATATGTGCTGCTGGCATGGTCATGTTGGAGCTATAAAGCAGTGTTGCGTGTTATGCTAGCATCTCAATTCTTTCAATTTGTGAGGGAAAATTAATGTTGCTGAGAATGTGGAAGAGTAGAGCTGCTACAGATATTAACTGTTGGAAATACTAGTGTTGCTAGTTTTAATACAGATGGATACTCACATTGAACAGGAAAACTTTTTGGAGACAATAACCTTGAGCTTCAGTTGCATTGTTACTATGGCATGTATAAATTAGAAAAAGCTGAACTAGTAGATGCGGTAGAGTCAGTTGTTGACCCAAAGGCGGTAGAAAGGCCGACATAGGTGTCAATTCAGCGCAGTAATCACAGAAGTTTGATTGCAGTGTGGTAAGGGGTCAGTCAACCGGAAATTTTTTCAGGGGTATGGCTAAGCTCTCTTTCACGCTAATAGACCGAACCATGTCTATAGAATCATTTGATGCAGTATGCATAGAAGCTACAGTAGTAAATTGGTTATGGCTGCTGTTGTGTGATTATTTCATATTTAGATATTCTATCTTTGCTATTGTTTCTGTATGACTCCTTGACGTCCTTAAAGTACAAATTCATTGCCATTTCTGAATATTTATATATATTTTTTCCTGCAATGTGAGCTGCAGGGCATCAGATTTTCCAAGGGATTATGATGGCGCCTGTCTTAAGATGGGAATGTCACACAGTCCAGCTGCTCATCTGTTCCTCTTTCCGGAGCAATGGACAGACTGCCACCTTGCAGGTGCCCTTGGACTGTTGAGGATCTTAGTTTATAAGGTGAAAGCTTATTCATTTATATTAATTTCAAGCTTCATTTTCTTTTTAACACGTTTTGTTATTCCTGTCATATTTATGAATACTCACATGCTACAGGTATATGTTGATGGCACAAGTACGATGTCTACTGATCAAAGAAAAGCAAGTATTAGAGAGTTCTATGGTAATTCCCAGAATTTCAGTGAATTTTGACATGGAATTGTTAACTGAAGTTATATAGCTTTCATTCTCTGTCTCTGACTGATTGAATTTCTTTCCTTGGCAGATGTAATTTACCCTTCTTTACTGCAACTTGAGAGAGGCGTTACGGATGCCGAAGATAAAAAGCAGAGGGCTGTATGTATGGAAAGATACAGAAGGAAAAATGATGACAATAGGCAATATTCTGATATAGACATTGAAAGAGAAGAAGAATGTGGAATTTGCATGGAGACAAATAGTGAGATTGTCTTGCATAAGTGCAATCATACCATGTCCATGAAATGCTACCATGATTGGTAAGCTCTCTCTCTCTCTCTCTCTCTCTCTCTCTCTCGCAATGCATGCTGCTGCACACAGAAGCTGCTGACTTCAGGTTTTGTTTTCGTTTTTGTGTGGCTGTGCTCCAAGGAAATATTTAAGACTGAACCCTCTCTCTCTAACTCTCTGTCTGTATATGTGTATATATATGTGTCTGACTGACTTATGTTTTTGTTTTTGTGTGGCTGTGCTCCAAGAAAATATATAAGAAGGAATCCATTTCCTGTAAAAGGTCAGTTGATGGGAATATTACAAATTGACGTAAGAATGTGTGCAGACTAGAATATCTGAACTCTTTTAGTGGTTGTGCTTTACTAAATAGAATATTACCGTGTTAGTGTGGATGTGTATTAGCCTAAATTACATCTAAGCATTGTTTATATCCCAGGAAGGATGAGCATAAGCAAATGAAAAGGCCAAAAATTGCTTTTAATGATTTTCTTGTTTTTGTATTTTTGCATGTTTTCCCATGTGGAAACACAGGGAAGAAACACGTGAAGGGTTAAGCGCTTTTTAGCGTAAAAATTGTAAGGCCTCAAGTGATACGACTTCTCTTAAAAGCAATTGCTGTTAAGAAAGATGCAAACCATAATCTTATAGTACGTTCAAGCACACACAAGTGCATATGGTTCAATTGTGACTTGGCCAACCTTGAGCCTCCGTCATGGGACAATTGCTGCCATATATAGTCCAATAATGTCCCCCTCAACATTTGCTCCTGTTGGGAATCGAACTTGTTTCTTCTCATTTATATTTTTGTACAGCTTTGGTGACTCGAGGCATGGACTTTTTATTTGCAGCTGTCGTAAGCAAAGCACCAAAGGTCATCTGATATCAGTTGTACTATGTGCTGCGACATATTAGCCCGTACCATAGGCCCCTAAACTACGCAACATGGAATGTGGGCTTTTATACGTGTATATTATTCTCCCAAGTGTTGGGTTCATATGGTCAGACGAAGAGGAAATCGTTGCAAATCAGAATGGAAATGTAGATAGTCCCAGCATTACTATTATTATCATTATGAATGTTGTAGTTGTGTGCAGACTATAGGGGTAACAAAAACCGGGTATAACGGACGTGAATATTTAGGTGCGGTACACGATTATTGTTTTCTGACATTTTAAGTTCTATACATATGATTTTTAGATTACTTTGAGCCTCCTTATTTGTCTAGTAAAAATTGTTATATGGGATAATTATATTTTTTGTTTATTTATATGTGCCATTCAAAGTGAAACCTATATATATATGTGTGTGTGTGTGTGTATGTATGTATGTATGTCTTCGTTTTGATCACCATAACATTTAAGTATTTCTTAAATATTATCACCTGGTTGAGATTAGGTTAGCCACTTGTAAGGCAACATTTTCCTATGATGGATATAAACAATGCACATATGACCCATAAATTAAATCATGGAAATTAATATAATAATTTAAAAAATGATTTAATGGGGTGCATATTATTTGTTATATGGATGAAATTGTTCTAATTATCCCATTATGTAATAGATATTGGAATCCATTTTTATCACTTTGCCTCCTAATTTTACCTATTAGCATTTGAAATGCATGTACATTTAATGTGGGTTTGATATTCAATTAGATCCACATAATGTTGTAGCTTAATATTTTTTTTTAATTTAAAAGTTGTAGCGGCCATAATGGCTGATATCGCAGTTGTAACGGTCGTTATGGTCATGCATTTTGAACAACTTGCGAAATCAGGTCATAATGATATTGAAGCAGGTGGATACCGTTACTTAATGGCTGTTACAATCCAATTTTTAATACCATGGTTGTGTGTTTGTAAAAAGAAATGAAAATAGAAAAGGTTTATGCTTAGATGAGGTTGTGGTAATGAATGCATACTTTTGTTTATTGATTATAATCGATTTTGTATTTGTTAAAGCAGATGAGGATGCTCTGGTGTAGTGGTTATCACGTTAGTCTTACACACTAAAGGTCTCCAGTTCGATCCTGGCCAGCCTCATTTTATTCTTTAGATTTAGCTTTTTTCTCTTACTATTTACTGTAATTAACGTGCAAATAATGGAGGTGTCGCTATTTTTCTTGTTTATTTCCTGGCCAAGAAACATAAGTCTCATTAATTACAAAATCCATTATTACCATCTACGATTTAACTTTGTTTTTTTTTCCCTTTTAATTGCAAGATATTCAGATGCCAATTCATATTCAGAACTAGCCATCCAAAACGGGGTCTACGAGTCGTCTCTAATTTTCACCAGAATTATTTCCTTTTGAAATATCTTAATCATTCTATATACATTTGTTAAATCTGCATACAATTCTATTTGCGAAAGAATAAATCTGTCCATCAATGTTAAGTTCTTCCATAACTCCACTCGATTTCAAATGTACAACCACTTTTGTCATTTAAAGGCGGACAAATTACAATTTTTAGTCGGATTTCTTACAAAAGTCATGCATCTAGTCCAACTTTTATTATCAGTTGATTATACTCTAACTTTTTAAAGAGTTGTAGTTTTAACCTAACTCTAAAAAGATCGTCATCATAAGCTCTGTTATGACCCGTGTCCCTCATGCAACATAAAAAATAATGGGAAGGAACCTTTTCATTGCAAAGGAGTTAGAGAAAGACATGAGTGCCCAACAAGAAAAATGAATATGAATTATATGTCGAAGGAGCTATCAAATCATCATAGGGAAATCCTATAAATTTTGTAGAATTTAAAGGGGAGTGATTTTAGATAATTTGAGGAGAAAATTGCACTTAACCTCCCTGTGGTTTGCTTCAATTGAGGAGAACCTCCCATAGCCTCCTTGTGGTTTCAATGTACTTGCAAAAGTTAACACCGTTAACAGAAAATGCGAAAATGACAATCATACCCTCTGGTCTAAAATAAGTTAAGGCTCTATTAATCAATGGGGGATTGCAATAAGTTAAGGCTCTTTTTCCTCTATGTTTATGGAGCTTGATTCTTTTTTTTCTAAGGCAGTCTTTGTAATGACAGGAAATGATTTAGATTAAAGTAGTGATTGTTTGGAATTTTAACTGCTTCACTATTTTGTAAAGTGTAAACTTATAATATCTTATAAATTACATGACCATAATATATGGAAAATAAATATATTAGTTGTTTTCTTGTCATATCTTTTTATCAATATTAGTATTTTCAATAAAAGAAATATTTTTTTCTGCCGTACAAGAAATATAAAATATTTGTTTTGTCAGAACCATTATGACAGATGTTAAAGAATTGGATAAGGGGTAGTTTGGGAAGCTAAAGTATATTTGTTTCCTCCTAAACACCCTACAAATATTTATAGGAGGACAAACCGTTAAATTTGAAGAAAAAATTAACTTTTGCAAGTCCATTGAAACCATAGGGGGGCTATATGCTGATTTCCAAACCACAGGAAAGTTTTCTGTAACTAGATCAAATCATAGGGAGGTTAAGTGTAATTTTTTTTCATTTGAGACTTTAAAATTTTGAGAATTTTAGATAGGAGTGATTATAAAAAGGGAGTGCGTTTGTGATAAAAGAGCTCGAGTCCACCTAGAATCATGCCAGAATTGCTAGGATGCCGAAACTACACTTGCGGGCAAATTAGCGGCGTCGGGTCCCCTAGCACAATTGTTGTAGTTGGGTTCCCGAATTTGATTCCCGATAAGCACAAAGAAGCATCCACCGGCGCTCACCGCTCTCCCTCTCTCTCTCTCTCTTGCCCTCCTATTTCTGTTCAGGATACCTCTTCCCGCAGCAGAAGCAAAAGCAGGGAGGCAGAGAGAGAGAGAGAGAGAGGAATGGTTGGGATGGTGAGAGATGTGCAATCGAAGCGAGAGCTGGATAACGTGGTCGGGGAGGGCGCACCTGTTATCCTTCACTTCTGGGCCTCATGGTGCGAAGCGTCCAAGCACATGGACCAAGTCTTCTCCCACCTCTCCACCGATTTCCCCCGCGCCCATTTCCTCAGGGTTCTCTCTCCCTCAACTTCTATTGATTGTTATGTTTTGCTTATTATCTCCCCAGGGTTCTCTCCCTAATGCAATTGATTGGTATATTTTGCTTGTTATTCGGCGTGGCGTTGAACTTTAGAGAGCTCGCGGAATTGTTTGTTAAGGGTTTTACTGGGTTTTTATGTTCTTGTGGAATGCCCGTACAGAGCTGATTCTGACATATGATGGAAGGTTCAAGGCCTTGTTATGCATATTATCTGTTCATCTGAAGTTGTCACCTCAAGAATTTGTTTGAGGATGGTATTTACTGGGTTTATATATTATGAAATATCCTTATGAAACTGATTTTGATATGATCCAAGTAGTGGAACCTTTTTATGCATGTTATATGTCAGTCTATAGTTAAGCCCTCGTGAATTTGTTTGACGATGTTGTATTAATTTTAAGTGTTAAAATTATGTTTCTAATGTGACCCAAGATTCAACAACCTTGCTGTATCTTTATATTTTTTGGTTTTGTTATTTCCTTGCCATGTTAGAGTTTTCTTGTATAGACTCTGTGAGTGTGTGTGTGTGTGTGTGTTGGGGAGTAGATTTAATCTTTATGGCTGGTAATAGTTTGGTAGTTTGAATCAGGTCACATCTTTTGGTTCATCGTTTAACTTTGTAGGAATTCATAGTTTCCCTTTGAGGAATTCCAGAGTTCAATACAGTCAATATGATCCATTTCGTCATTGTCGTCTCAAAGAGTGCCACTAGATTTCATTTTTTTGGACAAAAGAGGAATTTTATTACAAAGAGAAGGAAACAATACAAGCTGAGGATAAGAAATCCTCTAAAATAAAGTGCAGCTCAGTTTCTGGAGCTACCATAAGGTGTTTTTAAATCTGTTCTCTGTTTTTAAAGCTGTTCTCCGCAGAAGCTGGTTTTTTACTGAGTTGGTGTCTTAAAGCATCTACATGAATTAGAATTTGAAAAAAGGGGGCAATCTTTTAATATATAAATTTGAACAATGAGATATTGTGTTTCAAATATATCTCTGTAATGATGAGTTAAGAGTAGTCAATGTCTTTGGTTGTGAATTTATCTTTTGATAATTAGATCAGTTTATAGAAAGCTTCTGTGGCTAGAAACAAGTCTTGTCGTACATGTAAGATGCCGACTGGTATTCAAGCATATAAAGTTTGTCTTACTTTGGTTCCATGTAAGGCTTAGCTTTTTGCTGATGTTGTATGATTAGTTTATGGAAATGTTTTACAAAGAATAAAAATTTTTCTACTCATCACCACAGACTCAATCTTCAAGGTCAGAGGATTCCTGATCCATTATGATTCTTCCTAGGATCTTAATATGACAAGTAAACCTAAGAGTGAAGAATAAGAAACAGTTTAAGAAGTCATAGAACACATACAATTTTTCTAATTAATCACCCTAAGACACATGAAGAAGACAAAAGACAATCTATTGCTTTAGAAGGCATCATATGTCAGGGAATTTTAGGGGTTGAGAATGTTGATGGGCATTCTACCAAATTGTTCTGTTTCTTTCTAGCTACCACCTTCATTTCACTACCCATACATGGCTGAAAAAGTTTTGGCTCATGTCCTTGATTTTTTGATCAATTACATTGCCTTCTTCATTGGTTGCCGGTTGGCAAATATTTCCGTGATACTCTTCTGTTTTGTATGCTTTAATGATTCTGATGCTCTTCTTGTTTTAGTATTGAAATTGCTTGTACTATTGTAGGTTGAAGCTGAAGAACAACCTGAGATTTCTGATTCCTATTCAGTATCTGCCATACCTTACTTTGTTTTCTTCAAGGTAGGGGCAATGAATTGTCTTTCTATAATTTCAATGCTTTTGTTATCGAATGTGCCTGGTGAACAAAACGCGTCAAGACTTGATTATGCTTTTCTATCTGTCATAAAATGATGAAATATTACTATTAAGGTTTTGTTTTAGTTTTATTGGTATTGCATTATAGAGAAATCATAATGATAATAAATGCCTATTGATTTGGGTACTTATCTAACTGCATCGTTATTCGGGTTTTGTACGTGCTAGTGCCAAGGACAGAATATGTTGTTGGTCCTCTGTGTTTTTATTATAGTTGCTTTATGGGAGCTTTTTCCCAAATAAAAAAAAATATAAATTTTCAAATATAATCCTGAGACTCAGTGAATATCTTTTGAATGGAAGGAAAGCAGTATACCATTGAAGTTGGGTTATATTGAATGGTTCTGTACTGTGCTCTTCATATAACTGTGTTTGTACAACTAGCACTTTGCTTCATCTGTTCGATGAAAATGTTATGGATATTTGTCAAGATAGATCTAGGGACACTTGTGCCCGTTTCATAATAGATAGCAGCTATTTATTAGTTAATGGCATCAAAGTGGGCTCAGGGTCTACTGCACAGATTTCAGTTTTTAGTGCATACCTTTTATGGGTGCTTCAAAGACATGAAAAAGGCTCAGATTTGGAGTTGAACTTTTGCCTCCATTCTATTATGGGTAAAGAAAGGGATGTTTCTCCAACTGTGTTTTTGCACTAACTTAGCCGGTTTGATTGCTGCTTTTTGTTTTCCCAGATTTGTGGAGCTTCTTGGTTGTCCTGTAGAACTTGTTTATTTGCATAACTTGTAACTTGTCATATGAATAAGATTATTATATAATTGGCACACAAACTTGCCCTAAAATTACTGCTGGAAGGAAGAGGAAGATTCCTTTCAACATAATCTGAATTTATCGATACAATAAAATGTGGCAACAAATCCCATTTGGTTAAAACGAACTCCAGAATCTCTAGAGGGAAATTTATGCCTCTCGAATAGCTTTTTGATAGAATTATATTCCTGTCTTCTTTATGGTATGTTGTCTTAAGAGGTTCTACTATCCCATCCTCCTATACTTTGTATATTCTTCTTGTGAATAAATTTCCTTGTTGATAAAATAATAATGAAAAAAAGCACATTTTTATAGTGGGTTTTTGTGTCGTGATTGTATATACCAGTTTATGTTATTGACACTCTCTTTTTGGCAGGATGGCAAGAACTTTGACTTCTTGGAGGGTGCAAATCCATCGAGTCTTGCCAACAAAGTTGCTGAAGTTGCTGGGTCAGTTACTGCTGGGGAACCCGCAGCTCCTGCCAGCCTCAGGTTGGCTGCAAACCTCACTGTTCTTGAAAAACAGTCAAAAGAGTTTGCCAAGGAAAATGGCTCTTCTAACATCACACTCCAGCCACCAACTGTTCTCAGTGATCCACTGAAACAGCATTTGCTACAGCTGATCGACTCGCAGCCAGTTATGCTTTTCATGAAAGGAACCCCTGAGGAGCCCAAGTGCGGGTTTAGCCAGAAGGTTGTTGGTATTTTGGAAGAAGAAAAAGTCAAATTTGGAAGTTTTGATATTTTATCTGATAATGAAGTTCGTGAAGGGTTGAAAAAGTTCTCCAACTGGCCAACGTTTCCTCAACTCTACTGCAAAGGCGAGCTGCTGGGAGGCTGCGATGTAGCAATTGCTATGCATGAAAGTGGTGAACTAAAAGAACTCTTCAAAGATCATGGAGTTGGAGCTTCAGGTTCTGACGACGTGACAAGACAGGCAGGACCTGGATCCGGAAAGGGTGTAATCTCTGGATCTACTGTCTTGACCGTGGAACTAACCTCTCGTCTTGAAACCCTTGTTAATTCAAGCCCCATAATGCTGTTTATGAAGGGAAACCCTAATGAGCCCAAATGTGGATTCAGCAGAAAGGTAGTTGAAATTCTTCAACATGAAAATGTGGATTTTAACACTTTCGACATTCTTTCTGACAATGAAGTGCGCCAAGGGCTCAAAGTTTACTCCAATTGGTCGAGTTACCCCCAGTTATACATGAAGGGTGAGTTCATCGGTGGATCAGACATAATCTTGGAGATGCAGAAGAGTGGGGAACTCGAGAAGGTTTTATCCAAAAAGGGTATTATTATTCATAAAGAAACCCTAGAGGACCGTCTTAAAAATTTGATCAGCTCTTCACCTATAATGCTCTTCATGAAGGGTGTCCCGGATAACCCAAGATGCGGTTTCAGCTCCAAAGCCGTGGGTGCTCTAAAAAAGGAGGGTTTGACTTTCAGCTCATTTGATATATTAACAGATGAGGAAGTGAGACAGGGGCTAAAGGTGTTCTCTAACTGGCCGACCTTTCCCCAGCTTTATTATAAAGGCGAGTTGGTTGGCGGGTGCGATATCGTAATGGAGCTGCACAAAGGTGGGGAGCTCAAATCTACCCTCTCTGAGTAGGACCTGCTATTCTAGCAAATAAGGTGCGGACTCATCTTTACTCCATTTTCACCCTAATCTATATCACAGATATCCTCGTCGCATGTTACTTGTGTCGAGGGTTACTTTTGTACCATTTCCTTCCCAGGTATTCCACTGCAATCAATGTCTACAATTGCTGTGTTGTTATCAATCGATATTTGTATGGGGATCATCTCGGTTGCATTATGATCTGATCTGATCTGATAGTTCATACTTCTGTTCTTTCTTTGAGTTAAAATCATTCGAACTGAACATTTGAAATGCTAAAACTGAGGTGATTTTGTTTCACTCTATTATTTATTGATCGATGTTTTCCTGCGGACCAAGCCAGAGGACCATGATGAACCCTCAAAGCATTGAATGTTCCGATAGTGCAGCTAGCTATAAGCCCTTCAAAACACTCTATGGTGGACCATTAGATCCTTAGAATTGGACCCTTTATAGGTGTTGGGAGGAACTAGAGTGTCGTGTTGAACCATATTTCAAATGTAAACCTACTTGTTTTCGGGGAAAACTGGCCGTAGGGCCTTAGTGGGCCGTGCTCGGGCCTCTGAGATGGAAGCTCAGTCGGCGGCCCAATAACCGAGTCGTGCTAGTCCATGACCCGTCACTATTCACGGCGAGCCATGCTGTAGCCGGGCCACGGGCCGCACGCAGCCCATCTACTACTGTAAATGTTGTGAGATACCCATAATGATGTTTATGGCACTCCCAAAAAGGGGGTGGGGGGGGGGGGGAAGAGTAAGAAAAGAAATAAAATTTTTGGTTGGACATGAAAATGGGACCGTTGAGGACAGTCCACGTGTCGCATCAGTTTTTTCCTCCGTTTGGTGACAGGAGTGAAGCTATCCCATCCCAAAGCCTAATACGGAAATCATGTGTTGTAGACGCCACTAGCAATGAGTGTACATCACGATTCTTAAAACAAGTGAGATCAAGACATTCAAAAGCCCTATGAAGAATATTTTATTTTGGCCTTTTGAGCATTTTGGGAGGCCTTTACCATTCTGGGTATTTTGGAGTTAAATAATATTTTAGTTCTTGCAATCTCTTTTTTGATCTAAACTTAAGGTTTGTCAAGTAAATCCTATTCTGAATCAATTTGACCCCTGTTTTGGGATTTTCCAAACATGGCGTTATTGCCCTGAGAAATTGAGGGTTTTTTTTTTTTTTTTTTAGTGTTGTTGGGGGGAGGAATTTTAGGGAGAATAGTAAGGCCTAAATATATAATAATTAAGTTAAATTTAAATTATTCAGCTCGGATTATTTCTTTAAGAATGGAAGGGTATGCTCGTAAATTAAGTACCTATTATCGGGTTTCAATTAATTCCACTAGTCAATTAAAATAGGTAAATGAAAGACGAATGGTCGCAAGAATCAAAATCCAGTGGATTAAAAAGCATGGCTTTACCCTCTTCCTTTTGCCAGCCTTTTTGTTTTGTTCAAAGTTCAGGAAAATATATTTTCTATTATGTATAGAAAGTTAAGTTAATTGAGAATACTTCATTTTGTAAATTGATTTATAAACTAATACTATGGAGTATAAAATTACACGCGAAAATAAACAATTAGTTTGACTTGATCAAACGTGTCTTTGAAGTTGTAGATACATCTTGATTGCAATGAATACGAAGTATCGTGGGAATTTGGTTATTCCTCACTTTTCTTCTCTACAATTTTGAGTGATGAGAAGATAGGACAAAGTGAATGTTATCACTTTTCATCTCCATAATTTTGAGTGATGGGGAGATAGGAGAAAACGAATGTTATCAAAAGAAGGTGTGAAACAATTAATCATAATAAAAGAAAGAAGAAAATAAATACAAATTTATTCGGATTCATCTTAGTATAGGATTATGTTCAGTAAAGAGAAATCTTTATCAATCTTATTATTAGGGTTTTATTCAATGCGTCATTTGGGAATAAGGAAAAAAAAAACTTATATCCATAAATTAGATTATTACAAATATTATTCTTTTAGTTGTCAAATGAAAAGCTTTGGGTTTGAACATTCATGGGTTTGGCTTCGAGCTAGAGGGGTTGCCCCGGCACCCTCACCCACTGACTAGTTAGTTGGATCATCAAAACCATTTCCATAACATGCGTGTTAAAATAAGAATTAATCCCAAGATAATGTTAATTTGTTTTCTTTTCCTTTTCTATGACGAAAAATTGAATAACGGAAAAAAAAAAAAAGGCACTTGGGTTGTTCATGATAAACCCGTCGTGATCTAATTGTATGACTGATTGTATTTAATCATCTTTTTTCCGATTTTGACTCTTCCACTGACAATTAACTCTCCTAAAATACATTGCTCTGGAAAAAAAAAAAAAAAAAGAGAGAAGAAAGAAAGACAGTAATTGATTTTTTGTTTCCGCTCTTTTTACCAATTATTCCAGAAATGAATATTAGACATTCACATTATTTCGTTAATATAATTACATTTTTATCTATATCTCATCTTTTATCCTCGTATTATCTATTCAACCCTTATTCATAAACCGAGCTACTTGTCAATAAATATTTTTTATTTCATGTGCATTTTTATCCAGTTTGGTAACTCACAAAACTTTAAAAAGATTAAAAGATTATAATTTTTTTTTTATGATATACGTCAGGGAAAAATAAAAATAGAAAGAGGCTCCACTATTTAAAATAATTTAATTATTCTCCAAATAACAGGTGTTAAAAAGTAAATCGTGAATATTTAAGAACTGTTGACACGACATAACTCACGACTTTGGAGTCCACAATAGATTGGGACAGTCACAAACTAGGACTTTGTATTTTAGTGGAAAGCACGAGAATTTTTTTTAATTTTTAATTTTTTTCCCGTTGAGGGAAAAAAAGCCAGAGACTTTATTGCACATGCGCACCTTTGGAGGGGTACTACCAGCGTGGAGTCCCTGTTTAAAGTCTAATTTATCCACTTATAAATTTTATATAATTTAATAATTTATAAATCTTTTATTAATCCAATATAAATTAAAAAATTTTATTAAAAAAGTTTAAGTATTGATCTTTATTTATTTTATTTCATATAAGTTAAATGTAGTTATTATTTTGTAATGTTTAAAATAAATCATAACATCTCAAATGACGTCTTTTTAAAACTTATTTTATTTATTTCTTTTTGTGTATGCTTCATTTAATATAAATGAAAATTTAATATATTATAAATTGTATAAAACCCGTACATTTTTTAATATCCTTTTAATCCTTGGGATGAAATATTTAAAATAAAATAGAATTTATAAATAAACTAAATGTCGAACAGACATCCAACATGGCTCTCTCAGCTGAGGTGCTTCTTCTCAGACTCCAGTGCTTTATAATTTTGTTACAGCACTCCTTACCAAATGTGAATTTCTCCTGCCACTCGCCGCCGCCGTCCGAACCTGTCTATCGTCCACCGCCGTCGTGAGCAGAGGAAGACAAGACCCAGTGGGACCCACCTCTAACCCCACAGCCCCACACCATACCGTGCAGTTACCCTGACCCCACCCCCCTCCCCCAAAAAAAGACCGAAAATTGCCCTACAACAAGCATGTGTTTATTCTGCAACTGACCCCCAATCAATCGTGGATTCATCGCAGGGTTTTTCTGTTCTTCTGGGGTTCCTCGTCGATTCAAAGCCCACTTGTTAATTTCCATCTACTTCAGCTCCTCGGCACAATCACCGGAGACGTTGTTGGGGCCACTGTCAACTGAAAAATCAAGCCCCTCATCTCTTCTGCTTCTTCCAGCAAAATATAGGGTTTATTGTTGGGGTTCCTCATCGGTTCGAAACCCACTGGTCAATTTCTCATGTTCCCATCTGCTTCGAATGTCTGCTTATGGTGAAGCTTTGTTTCAGCAGGGTTTTAATGCTCATTAATGAAGGAATCCAACCGATGAGGTGACCTCTTGTCCCCCAGTCCTCAGTGGCGCGTGCGAATCCCCCAAAAAGGTACGTTTCTTTTTTTCCAATCTTCAATTTCCCGTTCGTTTCAAATCCCCTTTCTCGGAAACGTTACAGGAGAATCACAGTCATGGGGTCTCGGATTTACAGAAAAAACAGCCAGATTCGTGCGGTATGGTGGAGGAAAGAAGGAACTTCCAGGAAGAGGAATAATAATAGTAATAATCTCATGGTGGTGGTGCTATGAGTCTCCGGCAGCGCAATCACCCCACGCGCGGCCCCGGGCCGTTCTTCGCGCCGCCGGGGCCTCCTCCGCCGCCGTACCCGCGGACCCTCCACCAGCCGTTCAACATCATTCCCATCCATGATCTCCTCACGGACCACCCATCCCTCCGGTACCCCGAAGTGCGCGCCGCCGCGGCCGCTCTACGCGCCGTCGGGGACCTCCGGAAGCCGCCGTTCCGCGAGTGGGTCGAGGGGATGGACCTCCTCGACTGGCTCGGCGCGTTCTTTGGGTTCCAGGATGACAGTGTCCGGAACCAGCGCGAGCACCTCGTCCTCCACCTCGCCAACTCCCAGATGCGGCTCACCCCACCACCCGACCCCGTGGACTCGCTCGACACCTCCGTGCTTCGCCGCTTCCGCCGCAAAACCCTCCACAACTACACCTCCTGGTGCTCCTACATCGGCCGTCGGTCCAGTGTTCATCTATCGGGTCGTCGCGAGCCCAATCGCCCCCGGCGCGAGCTCCTCTACGTCTCCCTGTACCTCCTGATCTGGGGTGAGTCCGCGAATCTCCGGTTCCTTCCTGAATGCTTGTGTTACATATTTCATCACATGGCCATGGAGCTCAATAGGGTTCTAGACAATGACATTGATGATTTCACTGCCAACCCTTTCATTCCTCCCTATTCGGGCGAGAATGCATTTCTGAATCAGGTAGTCGTCCCCATTTATCACACGATCCAGGCTGAGGGCCTCAGCAATCGAAATGGGATGGCCCCTCACTCGGCTTGGAGGAACTATGATGATATTAATGAGTACTTCTGGAGTAAGAGGTGTTTTTACAGCTTGAAATGGCCCATTCGATTGGATAGCAACTTCTTTGCAACTACAAATAAGAGTAAGAGAGTAGGGAAAACTGGATTCGTTGAGCAAAGATCGTTTTGGAATCTGTTTCGCAGCTTCGATCGGTTGTGGGTGCTGTTGATTCTGTTTCTGCAAGCTTCCATTATAGTTGCTTGGGAGGGGAAAAGCCCCCCATGGAAAGCACTGGAGAATCGAGATGTTCAGGTGAAATTGCTCACCGTGTTTATCACTTGGGCTGGTCTGCGGTTCCTCCAGTCGGTGCTTGATGCAGGCTCTCAGTACAGTTTGGTTTGCAAAGAGACGATATGGCTCGGAATACGAATGGTGCTCAAGAGTGTAATCGCTTTAACTTGGGCGATTGTTTTTGGCGTCTTTTATGGGAGGATCTGGAGCCAAAAGAACTTGGACAGAAGGTGGTCGAGTGAGGCAAACAATAGAATCATCAGTTTTCTTGAAGCTGGGCTTGTGTTTATCATCCCGGAATTGCTGGCATTGATTCTCTTCATCCTTCCATGGCTCAGGAACTTCATTGAAGAAGCCGATTGGAGGATATTCTACTTCTTAACATGGTGGTTCCATGCTAGGATTTTCGTGGGCCGAGGCCTGAGAGAAGGGCTTGTTGACAACATCAAGTACACCTTATTTTGGGTTGCGGTATTGGCTTCAAAATTCTCATTCAGTTACTTCTTCCAAATCAAGCCCTTGGTTGCACCAACGAAAGCCCTTTTGAAGCTCAGGCGCATAAACTACCGATGGCACGAGTTCTTCAACAGTACTAATAGAGTTTCAGTAGTATTTCTATGGGTTCCTGTCATTCTTATCTACTTGATGGATTTGCAGATATGGTACTCCATTTTCTCCTCCTTTGTCGGCGCCACAATTGGCTTATTCTCCCATTTGGGGGAAATTCGGAACATCGAACAATTGAGGTTAAGGTTTCAGTTCTTCGCAAGTGCACTCCAGTTTAATCTGATACCTGAGGAGCAGCCCTTGACAGCACATGCAACAGTGCTAAAGAAACTGAATGATGCGATTCACAGATTGAAACTCCGGTACGGGCTCGGTCAGCCCTACAAGAAGATCGAATCAAGCCAAGTGAATGCGACCAGATTCGCCTTGATATGGAATGAGATTATTATCACTCTCAGAGAGGAAGATCTCATTAGTGATCGCGAACTGGAACTGCTGGAACTTCCCCCAAATTGTTGGGGTATAAGGGTCATTCGATGGCCATGCTTACTTCTGTGTAATGAACTGTTGCTCGCTCTCAGCCAAGCCGCCGAGCTTGCTGATGAGGTAGACCAGTCACTCTGGTTAAAGATTTGCAAGAGTGAGTATCAAAGGTGTGCGGTAATCGAGGCGTACGACAGTGTCAAGCAGTTAATTCAGGAGATTGTGAAGGACGAAACGGATGAGAATTTGATTGTCACGAATTTGTTCGCTGAAATTGATAACTGCATTCAGATCGGTAAGTTCACAAAGACATACAAGATGGGCATTCTTCGGCAGATTCATGCCAAGTTGATTGCTCTTGTTGAGCTTCTGATTCGGCCTCAGAGAGATATGAATAAGATAGTAAATGTGTTGCAGGCATTGTATGAACTATCCGTCCGAGAATTCCCAAGGGTAAAGAAAACCAATACTCAGTTAAAGGAGGGGGGATTAGCGCCGATTCGTCTGGCCACGGATTCAGGGCTTCTCTTCGAGAATGCGGTCGAATTCCCTGACGCGGAGAATGAGTTCTTCTACAGGCAGTTAAGGCGGTTACAGATGATTCTTAGTTCACGAGATTCGATGCAGAATGTTCCGAAGAATCTCGAGGCAAGGCGGCGGATTGCATTCTTTAGCAATTCGCTGTTCATGAACATGCC
The DNA here is from genome assembly GCA_034195605.1 of Santalum album. NCBI lineage: Eukaryota > Viridiplantae > Streptophyta > Magnoliopsida > Santalales > Santalaceae > Santalum > Santalum album. The sequence goes on from CM067261.1 coordinate 890,836, forward strand.
TCGCGCACCTCAAGTCGAGAAAATGCTGGCCTTCAGTGTCCTCACCCCATACTATGACGAAGAAGTTGTGTATGGAAAAGAAATGCTTCGAAGTGAGAACGAAGATGGGATCTCCACCCTGTTTTACTTGCAGAAGATTTATGATGACGAGTGGCTGAACTTTTTAGAACGAATGAGAAGAAGCGGCATGGAGTATGACGATGACATTTGGACGACCAAGACTAGGGATCTCCGTCTCTGGGCCTCGTACCGTGGCCAGACGCTTTCTCGCACTATACGGGGGATGATGTACTATTATAGGGCTCTCAAAATGCTCGCATTTCTCGATTCTGCGTCTGAGATGGACGTAAGAACAGGATCCTTGGGCCTCGCTTCTCATGGTAAAAATCAGAAAAATTCAAGAAAACTTGGTCGAGCTGACAGTAGTGTGAGTATTTTGTTCAAGGGCCATGAGTATGGGAGCGCTCTTATGAAATTCACTTATGTGGTTGCTTGCCAGTTGTACGGTCAGCATAAGGCGAAAGGGGATCCTCGATCAGAGGAGATTCTATATCTGATGAAGAACAACGAGGCGCTCCGAGTCGCCTATGTCGATCAGGTCGAGTTAGGGGGAGAAGAGGTTGAATACTATTCTGTGCTTGTGAAATATGATCGACAGCTAAGGAGGGAGGTCGAGATCTATCGGGTCCGATTACCGGGGCCCATTAAACTAGGGGAAGGAAAGCCGGAGAATCAGAACCACGCCTTCATCTTCACTCGAGGGGATGCAGTTCAGACCATTGACATGAATCAGGATAACTACTTCGAGGAGGCGCTCAAGATGCGGAATCTTCTTGAAGAATTCAAGGCCTTCTATGGTATCCGAAGGCCGACCATCCTAGGAGTCCGCGAGAACATCTTCACCGGGTCGGTCTCCTCTCTTGCTTGGTTCATGTCAGCTCAGGAAGCGAGTTTTGTCACTCTTGGGCAGCGTGTGTTGGCGAACCCGTTGAAGGTGAGAATGCACTATGGGCACCCTGATGTGTTTGACCGGTTCTGGTTCTTGACACGGGGTGGAATCAGTAAGGCATCTCGAGTGATCAACATCAGCGAGGACATATTTGCAGGGTTCAATTGCACACTTCGAGGCGGGAATGTGACGCACCATGAATACATCCAAGTTGGGAAGGGAAGAGATGTTGGGTTGAATCAGATATCTATGTTCGAGGCTAAGGTCTCCAGCGGCAATGGCGAACAGGTTTTGAGCCGTGACGTGTACCGTTTAGGCCACAGGTTGGATTTCTTCCGAATGCTGTCATTCTACTACTCCACTGTCGGATTCTACTTCAACACAATGGTTGTGATTTTGACTGTTTATACGTTCCTTTGGGGTCGCCTCTATCTCGCGCTTAGCGGAGTTGAGAAGGCGGCCATGGAAAATATTAAGGACAATAAATCCCTTGTCGCGGTTTTGAATCAGCAATTCATAGTTCAGCTTGGTCTGTTCACAGCTCTCCCTATGATCGTCGAGAATTCGCTCGAGCATGGGTTTCTTCAAGCAATTTGGGACTTTTTAACAATGCAGTTGCAGTTTGGGTCAGTCTTCTACACATTCTCTATGGGAACGCGTACGCACTTCTTCGGACGTACAATCCTCCATGGGGGTGCCAAGTATCGTGCCACCGGGCGCGGGTTTGTTGTGCAGCACAAGAAATTCGCCGAGAATTACAGACTCTATGCCCGTAGCCATTTTGTGAAGGCGGTTGAATTGGGTGTCATTTTAACCGTATATGCTTCTCACTCCCCAATGACTAAGAATACTTTCCTTTACATAGCAATGACGATCTCAAGTTGGTTCCTCGTTGTTTCATGGATCATGTCCCCCTTCATATTCAACCCCTCTGGTTTTGATTGGTTGAAGACTGTTTATGATTTCGATGATTTCATGAACTGGATATGGTACAGCAGTGGGGGCATCTTTGCGAAACCCGAACAGAGTTGGGAAACATGGTGGTACGAAGAACAAGAACATTTACGTACGACGGGGCTTTGGGGGAAGCTGTTGGAGATCATTTTAGATCTTCGATTCTTCTTTTTCCAGTATGGAATCATCTACCAGCTTCACATTACAGGCCATAACACCAGCATAGGTATTTATTTGCTGTCTTGGATATACATAATTGCTTTAGTCGCAATATATGTGATCATCGCGTACGCGCGGGACAAATACTCCGCGAAAGAGCACATTTACTACCGCCTCGTTCAGCTCCTTGTCATTATAGTTTCAGTACTTGTGATTGTTCTGTTGCTGGAATTAACGCCATTCGAATTCCTCGATTTCATCAAAAGCTTCATGGCTTTCATCCCTACGGGGTGGGGTCTCATATCGATTGCGCAAGTGCTGAGGCCATTTCTGGAGTCCACAATTGTGTGGGAGACCGTGGTGTCTTTGGCGCGGATGTATGATATGTTGCTCGGGATCATTGTGATGGCACCAATGGCATTGCTGTCGTGGCTTCCAGGGTTTCAGGCGATGCAAACAAGGATTCTTTTCAATGAAGCGTTCAGCAGGGGCCTTCAGATCTCACGGATTCTAACTGGGAAGAAATCGAATGCTTAGATGTGATTTTTGAGGTATTATTATTTTTTTTCTTTTTTTTGCAGCCAGTTCCGCTTCACTATATTGTTCAACATCGTAGTTTTATTGTTTGTCTGTGTGGTATGGAGAAATTATAATCTTTCGAACACTACGCAGGGTATTTCTGTTAATCTTCAGAACAAGTTTCTTAGTCTAAGGCTTTCATTTTGGAGGAAAAACTTCAGGTTAGGTTTGGATTATGGGAATGGAATGGGAATAGGAATGAAATGATCAAGGGGGATTAGCTATTGCAAGGTAATGGCCATTTCATTAAATTTTATATTACCAGACAATATTACCAAACAATGTAATACATTCTTGCTAGCCAAACAAGTTCTTAGTGCATTGGGCATTAATGCTAAAATATATTAGGGGAAGGAGCCCTCGATTTTCAGAAATTTGAATTGCTTCAAATCAATAGAATTTATGTTATTATCTGCTTTTTTTTGTTGCATCTGTATGAATTTAGCTTGCTCAAGTCAATGCAAAATTACATTCTGGGAAGATATTACATCCAGAGGTTATTCCCATTTGAAAGGAAGGCTGCATAAGAACTAGAATGAACTTTGAAGATTGAGGTTTTAGTTATTCTTCAAGAAAGGATGGAGGAGGGAGGAGAAAGTTGGGTTTTTTTTTTTTTTTTTTTTTTTTGTTGAGGAGGGAAGGTGGGGTGATCATATTGGTCTCTATCCCAATGGGTTATTCTTTTGTGTTAACCTGCATTGCCAGAACAAATACATGGAGGGAACTAAGTTTTTCCTGCGATTTATATTAACTCTGATTCTTCCTTATCCGAGTATAGAGATTCCAAAAGCTTGCTGGCTATGAATTCAGAAATAGACATTCATATGCTTTCGTTAAACCTAATGTATTTTTCGCTCGATGTATTTTTTTTTCGTATCTATGTGAGAAACGCATAATTGGTTGTTGGCTTATGTATGGAATCCTTATGTTGCATTAGAATGGTTGAAATTAAATGAGAATGATGGGAATGGAACAATCATTCCTTCGTATTAGGAATAAGCTATTGCAAGGAAAGGCAAAGCTATTTTAAGGAAATGCCCATTGCATTACTTTTTGTGTTACCAAACAGCGGGGAGTACCAGTATTGCAATTCTCATTCCGTCCATCTAAATCGAGTACTTATTGTTTCTAGGTTGGTTGCATGCGTATATGGCAATCAAAAACGAATTATATGGAGTTACTGTGGACGCCTTATGCCTTGCATTACTTTTTGATTCATACAACAGTTAGACCTTTTACTTGTGATTGTCTTGATAGATTATGATGCTGTATGGGTCATCCTGCGTGGAGAAGTGGAAGCTGGCTCCCAGCTTAGTACTGCGCCGCCAAAAGATAATGAACAGATCTTCTGTATTCTGGGCAGGTCTAAGAAATAGTCATATCTACATTTTTTTTCCCTGGTTTTGCTTTCATCATTCACAATATTAATACCCTTTTTCCTCCTCCTTTCTTTGATTTTCTAGGTTCCGAGACGTGCCAGATGGAGGAAATTTACTGGACGCAGACCAAAGATAATTTTTTACCAGGATTTAAGGGGGAAAGAGATCACAGTTTTCCATCGTAGACTTCAATATTATGTTGTAAATTATGGAGTTTCTCACGATTTAGTTGATGTTCAAGATATTGACGAGGCTTGGCTCATGCTTTTTGTTGTGGGGTGGGTGGTGTTGGTGCTGGTGGTGTTGACTTTTGATTCAGTATTAATGTATTTATGTACGTATTGCCCACTTATTGGGCATTTGCTAGTTCATTGGGACCATTTGTAAATGAATGTTCATTAATCCTATGTTACATCTCCAAAGTCTGCAATTACATCATTAAACCCCCTCTACACAAAGCTATGTTTGGTGGAAAAAAATGAAATTGGATGGGATCCATAGTACCAAATTCCAGGCCTGCAGTTCTGAACAGCCTATATTATATCTGCTGCAAAAAGAATAATCATTTGTAGTTAAACACACACCGCCAGTGTTCTATTACAGGCTTGACACAATCCATCGGATCATATGGAGATCCCTTCAATGCACCATTGCCATCTGAAGATATGTTTACACACTATAAACCACAAGATTCATGGTAATGTTGGTCCATGTGTTAGGGCCATTATTGATGGGATCTAAGAGATTGCTTCTGTAATCCACCGATCGCTTGGATCCATCACCCATCTTAGATTTTCCCCGGTTCCACTGGCTAGTGACAGTTGCTTGCCCCAAAAGAGGTCAGTCATGGATATGCCCCTGCAATATCAAAAAAGAATCATAGTCAAGCAAATTGGGTGACCAAACAATTATTCAGGCAAACAAATTGGCATTTAGATGACTGACAATTATTTCAGGTAGAATATGGGGTAAAAAATTATATATTTGGTTTCCAAAAACAAATATGATCATAATTCCAAGCATTTGGCAGGCAGTTTTACATGGTCTTAGGACATGCTTGGATGGCGGGAATTGGAACGCCGATACCCATTACACTGTTTCGTATTCTAAAAGTGAAACGGAATGAGCATTCCATTAAAATGGTCATTCCATTCTGTTGCCATTCATTCCCACCGTCCAAATGCAAGCTGACCGTATTGCCAATCGATTTGGGAATGAAGAGATAGAGATCTGTAATACACAACCAACTCCATTTAAAAGCACTTAAACTTCTTCCTTGCTGAGCAAAGCAATGAAGAAATGGGACTGCATATCAGAACCACATTTTGATAACCACAGCATGGGAAAAAAAATTAAAAAATAAATAAAAAGAATACATACATGTAAAGAGAAAATCAGAATTACTTGAAAGCAAAACATATTAAAAATACATAATACAAACTTATGCACGCCTGTCGATGAATCATTTATTATTTTTGTAGCCATACATAGTTATAATTACTCTTTGTTATTGCAGTATTTTCTTATGAAGACTTGGTTACAACAGAATAATCCAACAGTGTAAGAGATTGAGCGATTAAACATGTAGAAGAGAAAGATAACTCTTTGGCTAATCCACAACTCTACCAAGACATTGAATTATGATACAGTAATTTATGATAACTTGAATTTATCCTTCCATAATTGCATGGAATAATCCATCAGTGTCACAGATTGAGTGATCAGACAGGTAGAAGAAAAGATAACTCTCGGGCTACTAAGACATTGAATTATGATATAGTAATTTATGATAACTTGAATTTATCCTACAGAATAATCCATCAGTGTACGAGATCAAGCAATCAGACATCTAGAAGAGAGAATAACTCTCGTGCTAATCCACAATTCTACCAAGACATTGAATTATGATACAGTAATTTATGATAATTTGAGTTTATCCTTCTATAATTGCATAGAAGGGATAAGAATATATACTTGTACCATTTCTCTTTTCAATATAAACAATCAAGATTTTATTAGAGTGGAAAACAGAGTACAGTAGGAAGATGAGGGATCCTCAGGCAGGCCAACCAAGATGCCCCAAAGGATCCAAGAGAAGGAAAAAAGACAGATTTGATGGACCCCAGGGAGTGGTAGTTCAATCCTTTTCTGGGAGGACTATTGGTGTGGGGCTATTTTCTCATGGGCATCAATTTCCTTGTTTGTATGAGTCGGTCATTGATAAGAAAACCACAATGCCTAATGCCTTGCTAATGAACAACGGTAATAGAAGCTCGAATGTGAACTTTTGCAGTGCAACACATCATGGGGAGCAGAAGAGTTTGCAAGTTCTTTTTTCTTAAAAAAAGAAAGAAAGAAAAACCATTTATGGCACTGTTGCTGTCCATTGCTGTTTCAGCAGGGTGTGGTAGAGCCGCTTGGAAGTATAGCAAGACAGGCTTGTTTGAAGTAGAGACATGTCATAAGCTTATGTTCTCGCAACAAGCTGCTGATACTAAGTTGAACCAACCATTTATATTTATATAGAAATCAGAGGCCCCTAAACAAATTTCCTTTCCTGGCCAGGACACTTCATGGGATAAAATTTTCACTCTGGCTAATCTTCAAAAAAGGGGCAATTTATTGTCCATAGATGTCCTCTTTGTAAGGTGAAAGCTGAGATTGTTTTGCATACTCTCACACTGCAATTGGCTGCATCGGGATATTGCTTTGGTGATCATGTGCATTAAATGGGTGACAGCACGGATGATTAAAGCTGAGTTGCTCGCAAGCAGTGGCACAAGAAGATTCAGAAAAACATGAAAATTTATTAACCCCATTCCATTATCCGCTCTTCGGAAAATCAAGAAAGAGAGAGAGAAGAATTTTTGATGGAGAGGAAAGCTCGATGAAGCAAATAAAAGTGAAAAGGACGTACAATTTAAGAGAGTGGAGCATTTGTTGTAGATCTGTGATTATTGATACTTGTGATGAACTTGCAGGGTTGCTACCTAGGGTTGGCACCCCCTTGGTGCTGTTTTAATATTGTTTTCATTGATCGGGAAAAATGACTTGATCAGCAAAAAGGGAGCAATTAAAAGGAGATTGTTGTAATTTTTGGGCTGCAAGAAAATTAGGGTTTAGGGAGAGCGAACACTACAACTAGATTGACCAAATCTCCTAAAAATAGTAAAATACCGTAAATATAAACTTCCCTAACCTTAGAACTACTTTAGTGTTCCATTAAAAAACTTCTAACAGTAAATACTATTTTATTATGCTAATATGGATTCATAAGAAATAGTAATAAATAAACCAAAGGCACAAGAAATAGAAAATTACAACAATTTTCTATCAAGCAACAAACTACTAAAGAAATCATAAAATTCCTCAGTTTTGGCATTTGTGCATGAAAGTCATTCCACATCATTTTGATTTGCTAATCCGCAAATTAGCATTCTAGGGATCCTTTTCGAACTTTGGAACTTAATTACATTTTTGAAAAAGAACTAGAAATGAATCTATTCTGTGCATTGACAACATACAGAATGAATTAATCTGCAATCATGCATGCGCTGTTTTGGGACAAATAATGACAATGATTGCAAGTTACTCCATAAAAGCTGATGAAAATTTGCCTTCATACATTACTAAAAGCTGCAGAAAATGAAAATTGTCTAAACTTTCTACTATTTTTTCACAGTTGGTCATCATTTGAGGCTAAGGAACTCGTGGGTAAGCAATGGATGGACAAAGATGAAAATGACAAATCATAGTGATTGCATTCAGAAATCACCACAACTGCTAAGAGTAGGTAGGTAAAACTTACTTGTCAATCAGCCATCCACATTCTCACTAAATCCAAATGCTGCATTGAGAAGTGAAATATTTTCTGCATTTTAACTGAAGCAGTCCATTTGGAATAATCGCATGAATTTAATTTCCTCCAAGGAAATCATAGTCATAATCCTCCTAGTGTTGATCAAGATCCCATAATAAAGTAATCCACCAAGAAACTGTACTCAATCTGCAGTTGGCTAAGAGCCTCTCATCTCTTGCATCACATTATTACCCTTCTATCAAAAAGAAGCACTCTAGCCAATGTTTCGGAACAGCCGGGTGAATGCTAGAAAGATGAGCTATAAAATTCTTCTCACATGTTGCAGTCATACTTGCAAGGGAGTAGTGTTTCAAATCCAAACCCTTTTCTTCAAGCCACGTATGGATTCTGAATCTAGGCTTAATCCGTTTCTCTAAGTCAAAACACAAACAGGCAGGGAAATTTTCAAGGTTATGCATGGAGATCTCCATGTACTGCAGAAGGAATTGAACTTTTCTTTCTAGAATTTGGGCGCTTTGGTTTAGGATCCTCGGTTTCAAGGTGGTCATCTTACACAGCTTTGAGAATTCAATCCCTGCATGAAGAAGGCAATCAAACCGCTCCTGCAGCTCACGACGAGAACCGTGCACATTCATGAAGACCTTTATTGTTAAAGAGTTTTCTCCATACCCAATTTCGTGTAAGAGATTCAGCTTACCGACTTTGTGAGTGGAGAATCTTGAACGTTGGATTTCCTCCAAGCTATCTATATAATTGCTATCGAGATCTTCATCAGGAATGCGGATACTATAATCAGCTAGGAGATTATGATTCTCATTTTTTATCTTATCAAAGAACCATTCATGAAGATCCATTGCTCTCATCACATGAGGCAAATTAGCAATCTTATTTCTGCCAGAAACATGTGGGTAATCTTGAGCAACTGATTTTAATTTCTCCTCGCTTAATCCAAAATGCTTTAGGAAACCCAATACTGAAATCTTGCGGCTCTCCAACTCGAAATTCAAGATTTCCGGCTTCTCAAGAATCAGCAAACCAACATTCCTCCCCTTAGCGCTTAATCTACGGAAGAATTCCGCCTTATTCACAATAACTTCTTCCGGATACCCAAGAAGAACGTGTTTATTCCTACCCATCAAATCCCCTATCATCCCCTTCTCACAACCGATATCATAAAACACCCTAATTTTCCTACAAACCTCATACCAAGCATCCGCATTCTCCGCAACGGAACTCGTCAAATCAAAATCTATAAAAACCCTTCTCAAATCATCAAACAGTCCATCAACGTTCTCACCCAATCGAGACTGCCCATCTTTCAGCACATAAGGAAAAGCCAAACAAATACCAATCACAGAAACACAGCTAAACCCATAACAATCCTTAAACCCATAAATCCTAGCAGTCAAATCCTCACATCGCATATCGAAAATCGAGTCCTCCTCCTCGTACAGCCTCCCCAGCAACCTCCACGGGAACCCCAAGTCGGAGAGCGCGCAGGCCACATCGAAAACCTGCGAATCCTCCGAAAAGAAGAACTTGTTCTGGGGCAAAAACCGGCCGATTCGCGACGGGTTGATGCCAATACTCTCGAAGAAGAACTCAAACTCGTTAATGGGGTGGTAGCTGAAGTACTTCTGTAGGGTTCTGCTGAATGTGAGGGTCGAAAATGGGAGTTTGGAAACGATGGAGGAGAGGAGGAAGGAGGAGTTCTTACTGATGTGCTCGGCATAAGTGTAGGGGAGGGATCGGGTGGTGTGGAGGTACTCGGTGAGGGCCTTGTGAGCGTCGCTGAGGGCTTGGGGCTTATGCTTGTAGTTGATGTGGGCGAGGCTCGGGCGTTTTGGGTACTTTGTTGCAGAGCTAAACTGGCGACAAACGGAGGCGGCGACCGAGTGTATGGTTGGTGCAGGCCAGCGGAAGCGCATAGCGTGGTTTACTGAGTATGACCCGACTGCGCATCGAGAGGGAGCGCTTACTGAAAGTTTTTGGCAATTCATTATGATATATCCTTCAAACGCAGAGAATACGAGTGCAGCCCCTTCTTTCTATTCATTATTATTATTATTACTATGCGCGCTTAACGATTTTTTATTAAAATATAAAATTATATATATATATATATATATAAGAATGAGTACGTACTTAAAAAAAAGATAAAAGTGAAAAGAGTAAAAAAAAGTTCAGGGGTGAATAATTAAGATAATAACTTCCACTGTAAAAAAAAATTAAAATTTTAAATTTTGAATTTAAAATTTAAAATTATTAATTTAAAATTAATTCCAGTTGTTGGAACCAAAAGGTTCTTTGCTTTTATAATAGTATAGATTATTGTTTTTTTATTTCCAAAGGGGGCTGAAATAAAGAATGCCAAATTATGTTTTATACCTCAAATATCTATCCTAATCTTTATTATTGGCTAATTATATCTAAACCTATTTAAAGGGGGTGCAATTTTAGCCTACAATATTTTTCTTCATAATTCTCCCAAAAGTTTTATAAAAAATAAAATGATTGAAATTTTTTTTTTTTTAATAATAAGTCAAATTTGTAGCGGGAAAAAAAAAATCTAGCATATTATCATCCTTTATGGGAAAAGATTTGTAAAAGAAAAAAAAAAGTGACATTTTGTATTACAATTCATGATACTTAAGTAACGAAATTTATTTAAATTGATGTGTTGTTCCTTCTTGTGATAACTAAAGTAGATAAAATTCTTAGTTCAAATTTATAAAATGTCAAAGGCTTAAAGAAGAAGAATGTTGGGGAAAATGTTTGTAAAAAAAAAAAAAGAACATAAAAATTTGTAAAAGAAAATTATTTAAAAATTTTTATTGTAAAATCTAGAATTTTACCGTAAAGTTTGTGAAAGAATGTTTGTCAAAAAAAAATGTTATAAATATAGGCTAAATTTGAAGAATATTTAAGAGTGGGTTAGAATTGTACCCCTTTAAAAAGGTTAGAATATAATCAGTTAATAGTAAAGATTGGACTAAATTTGCAACTTTTATCGAAGATCAGGTTATAAAATACAATTTGGCCAATAAAGAATGAAAAATCATTTCACAATTCAACATAGTGAAGACTCAAACCATGGGTGCAACCTTAAAATCGCATAATTTTGTCAAAAATCCTAAATGGATATAAACTAGTTTTAATAAAGTCACATTATTTTAGGAATAGAATCATACAAATTATATATGATCGGACTCATATTCCTTTTTCACTATCTAAAAAATTAAAAAATATGATAAATCTTTCATCTCATGCTATGCCACCCTTCTCAATCGTGTGCAAGTGCGCTCAAAAATGAAATATCTTGAAAAAAATTATTAATTATTTTTTATTTTTTATTAAGGAAGATTATACTTGTACATCCTTTATATACCTTTCACACTAAAAGTGTGACATGATAAAATTTGTGTGGTTTTCTTGAGTGATATTTTGATCAAATTTTTAAAGGGAAATTACACTTAACCTACCTGTGGTTTCACACCGTTATAGGGAACCTTCCATTAGTTTGAAAATTAGCACATAACCCCCCTGTGGTTTTAATGACCTTACTAAAGTTAACTTTTCCATCAAATCTAACCGTTTGTTCTTCCAAAAAAAAAATTTAGAGTGTTTAATAGAAAAAAATAGACTTGAATTTCCTAAATTATCGAAAATTAATTCCTTACCTCAATCACAATAGCTCTCAAAGAACTAATTGTTTTTATAATTCTTAAGCCATGAAAAAGATATACTTATTGTACAAAAAAAGAGAGAAATATTTGTATGTGAATCTACTTAGTTGTGATTGTGAATATATAACCTCTATAGAATATATATATATTTTTTAAGGTACAAGAAGTATAAAAGTATCCATTTATTTGGGTATCACTACAATAGGGGTTAAGAAATTAGTTTATGAGCAATTTTAGAAATTAAAGTCTTTTTTTATCATATTAAGTACAAAAAAAATTTATGGAAGAACAAACCATTAGTTTTGATGGAAAAGGCAACTTTTGCAAGTTCATTGAAACTACAGGGGAGTTATGTGCTCATTTTTAAACCATAGGGAGGTTCTCTGCAACTGTTTCAAACCATAGGGAGGTTAAGTACAATTTTCTTAATTTTTAATGTGAAAGATGTATGAAAAATATACATCTAATATTACCTTTTTATCAGGAAAAATATGATTTTAGGTGAATTTGCACGCAATTATGGATGGAGACATTCTATACGTGGATGTTGACCGAAAAAAATGTAATGGTGTAAGGGGAAAATATTTAGAAGGGCCCTACGGTCTTGAAGAATTTTAGGTAGACCCTCTCTTATTTCAATTGTCCAGTTTAGCCCCCTCATTTTTTAATATGATCTTACCAAACCTTTTCGGTCCATCTTTCATTCAAAAGATAACGGAGAGGGTATCTATCTAAATGCCCCAAATTACAGGGATATAAATGAAAAGCGTCTTAACCAAAGACGGGGCTTTTTTTAATAAAAAAAATATAAACAAAAAATTACATTTCACCGAGGTAGTCAATAACGTTAAAATAAATTTCAAGAACAACTGATTTCCTTAATAGAAATCATACTTTCCTTAACAGAAATTCCCACTTTATATGCTTGACTCAAAACACGTGCTTGACGTCACTATATTTATCGTTATTTACAACTTAACAACTATGGGCGTTTCGATAGTTTCACACGAAACCCAAAAATTCTCGTTATTTACAACTTAACAACTATGGGCGTTTCGATAGTTTCACGCGAAACCCAAAAATTCTACGTCTGTGTGCAAAATTTTTTTTCCAATGAAAATATCTTGAAATTTCATACGAACTAAGCATGCAGAATATTTAAGAAAATTACTAACGTTAAGGCTAGTAAATGTCAGTTTTAACTTTAAGGTGGAGGGTATTATATATGACCCACCTCAACGTTTGGCCTATGGCCTAACTTTGTTTAAGGACATCTCCTATATCTAAGGACTCCTTTAAACTTCCCCTAAGGGTGTTACCCATTTTGGGCCTATGACCTACTTCAAATTCGGCCTATGGCCTAACTCAGTTCAAGGGACATTTCCAATGTCTAATGACGCATTCACCATGGCTCATGGCTTACTTAATTGTGGTCCATGCCCACCTTAATATCCGGCTTATCGCCTAACCTTGTCTAAATGACATCACTTATGTCTAAAGACTCATCTAATATGGCCTATGGCCAATCTCATTATGGATTATAGCCTAACTTCCTTCTAAGGATGTCATCTATGTCGAAGGATATATCTTTGCATGTTTATGACCCTGTTGCCTACGACAGTCCGTTTAAGGATGTCCTTCATGTCCAAGGACATATCTTCACCTGTCTACGGCCCCATTGCTAATGACAGTCCATCTAAGGACATCACTCATTTCCAAGGACATATCTTCACTTGTCTACAATGCCATTGTGTACGACAGTTTGTCTAAGGATGTCCCCCATGTTCAATGACATATCTTCACTTGCCTACAGCCCCGTTGCCTACGACAATCCGTTTAGTGTCGTTAGCTATGTTTAAGGACATATCTTCACTTGTCTATGACTTCGTTGCTTGCGACAGTCCGTCTAAGGACGTCATTTGTATCCAAGGACATGTCTTTACCTATTTATGGCGCCGTCGCCTACGACATCCCCACTAAGGGCTGCTCCTCAACACAGGCCTAAATTGGCGTTGTTCCTTAGCACAAGCCTAAACTGCTCATTGCTCCTCAACATGAGCCTAAACTGCTGGTTGCTACGGTATAAGCCTAAACTATAATATTTCAAGAATAGCCTAAACTATAATGCTTCGAGATGAGAGTAAACTATAACGATCCAAAGCACGAGTTTAAACTGCACAACATTCCAAGGCATGAGTATAAATTGCACAATGCTCTTAAGTATGAGCTTAAACCACCATTTTTAAAACCTCTTAGGTTTGATTCCCTATGGGATACATAGGTAGCCCATGGGCTTAGGCACACCCCACTTCAACATAAAACGTCCCACTAGTACACATGATATACAGTCCCACCAATGCACATCATATACTGTCCCACCACTCTTAGGCATGAGCTTAAACTGTACAATACTCAAAGGTATGAGTATAAACTGCGCAATGCTCATAAGCATGAGCCTAAACTGGCCTTAACTCCTAAATATGAGCTTAAACTATTCCCCACTTTGAAATGAGCTTAAACTATTTTTTTTTTTTAGAACTACGTCGGCTTGATTCCCACCCTTCAATGGAATACGTAGGACATTCTTTATTGAACCCAGTAGCAAAATTTGCCTTATTCGAACCGTAGGGTTCTCCTCTTTCTATTTTGAACCATATGGTTCTCTTCCTCTTGTTTCGAACTATAAGGTTCTACTCAACCTCACTTGAATCGTATGGTTCTCCTATTTCTGTTTTGAACCACAGGGTTCTTCTCATCTTATTCGAACTATAGAGTTCTTGTCATCATCTTTTGAACCATAGGGTTCTCTTTCTTTTTCAAACCATAGGATTCTCCACATTATATCCCAGACCGAAGGGTACTCCTGGTTTGATTTGAACCGTAGAATTCTACTCATCTTGATTTGAACCCCAGGATTCTTTTTGTTCCAACTGAACCATAGGGTTGTACTCATCTTCCTTTAAGCCATGGGCTCTTCTCAACTGACCTTGAACCGTAACAAAACGTTATTATTTTGAAGCTGACCTGATTACGTGTGCTGAAGCGCGAGAGGCTATAAAATGGGCCGACTCAGTCTGCTTATAAAATGGTTTTGGGGCCGATTGACTCGCACACAGCCCATCTAATTATCTGAAAATCTAGTCGCAGGCAAACTGAGTAATAAATTTCCAGTGCCTTTGACTACTGGGTCAAATCGGAACATTGCTCGTTCTGCCTCTCCTAACAGATCACAGAGCTTGAAATTCGGGCTTGCAAGTAAACGCCATGGATTCTGCAACTTCAAGTCGTGGTAAGGAGAGCGTATCATCCGCAGAAGCAGTCATGCTTGGAGCTCTCGCTCCCGGTGTCAACGTCCGTACGGTTCCTCAGTTCCATCTAATGTTTTCTTCTTTCCCTCAAATTCACAATATTCTCTTTTCCTTTCTCACTGCATCTGAACCTTCGGTGGGAGAACTTGCCCTTTGTTCTTTGGATTAAAGTTTTGCGCACGGAATACTCTGAGAAAAATCTGCTTTTTCAGTTCTAGCATTCATATACACACATATGTACACGTACATTTTCATTTTCAGATCTTAATCTTGAGTGCAAGAACTGAACCTGTGTTGTTTGGATTCAAGGTTCCCACGTGGAATACTCTGAAAACAGCGTTTTTAATGCTCGGTCTGTGCCTCGCTGCAATGCTGGGACTGGCATTCTCTTCCAGCGATTCGGCTTTGATTTTTCACGTCACATTCCTTGTATTGATCGCTGGCACCCTGTTCTTGCTGCTTACTAGGTGCGCCAAGTCTTGAATTTTTTCTTGTGCTTTTGATTTTGAGATATTCTGTTTGTCTTCTGAGTGATCTAGCTGAACGAGTGAAGTTTGGTTTGTGGTTTTGCTAGTTACTGGCTGCAGCCTAGTAAATTGAATTGTTGATGAACCGTTTTTTGATTCATTTGAGCTAGAAAATGGGGGCTAGCTTCCCTCCCACCCCCCAAATACTGATTTAGGCCTGGGATTTTATCCCAGGACCTCTTGGTTCCACGCCTATTGTTGATGAACCTATACCTACTCTTGGGCACCCAAATCCCCTAAAAGGTTGCGAAAAAAAGTTTGAGTTTTAAAGTTATGTGCGATTTATTTTGCTTTGTTCCACTTTGTATAGAAATGTACAGGACGGGTATATTGCATGTATATGGTACAGATATATACCTCCTGGGGGGGGGGGGGGGGGGGGGTGGTGGTGGTGGTGTGATGTTGTTTGGGGAGCCTAGGCTTTTGTCAATGTGATCTAAATGTTAGCACTGGGAAATTCACAAATATCTGTTGTATGTTTGCTGGTTTCTTGGGCTAATAGGAATTTGATTCTTTTTTTTTTTTTTCCCCTTTTTGTTCTGAAGGGAAAAAAAAGACTATATTTATGGGTATAAAAATAACATTTGGTCTGAATCTGTTGGGCAAATTGGAAAGATGAATTATTTGAGATAAATCATTCTTTTTTTTAGTTCCATTCAATCTTCATTTCTTTATGAAGTTCTCAAGTTCCATATAGCTAATTAGCTTACAGTTTTTCACTTATTGGTTAGCAAAAATAGCAAAAAGAACTGAACATGAGTTACGAAGTATTTTGTGGGGTTATTGTAGAAAACTAAAAAAATTGGGCACTACATTTTTGCTGTTATTTGGGTTGAACTTCATGTTTAGGGTATATGCTTTTAATGGTTATAACTGGTGATGTGAAGTTATGGTTGCTCAGAACTCATTATAACCTTGGTAGTCTGACTAATAACTTGTTTGGTCAGCCCGTCGATGGCTAAATGAGAAAACTACTGGAAACATCACTTGCTTGTTATGAAATTATGTGTAGGTGTTGCACACAATAGACTGCTTACATGCGCGTAACCCCACCTCACCAGGAAGTTGAGTGGTAAAACCTTGTATGGAGTCAAAAGATGAATCACCAGGCTTTGGAGGCATGTGAACTAATGGTAATATGTTTTAAGTACGTCTCGGTTTAATTTATTGTTGTTATTTTGGCAATTCAGCTGGTTGCTTTTATGGATGCTCTTTCAGGTTCAAGAGTAAACGTAAACAGTTGTCAGGATGAATACAATATATGATGATCTTCATTGCATCCAAGGCATAGTTTATATCAAAATATGTGCAAGTTGTCGATGCAGGATGGCCAAATGTAGTAGGAGAGGAGAGAGGAGAATGGGGAGAGGAGTGATAGTTGGAGGAAAAACAAGCAATATTTTCAAGAACTCATTCTGAATTAAAAGCCAAGATCGCCAATATATTCTTCTTCAATAAATCCTAGTATAGACCCTATTGGATCGCATCAACTTTCCCCATGAAGTATTAACCCAATCATGCTACTTAAAGCTGATAAGCTAGTTGAATGAAGTCTTCATGGGCTTTCAGCCCAACAAACTATTGGTTTTGAGCATTGTATCTGACTTTTATGATTGATTCAAACCGATCCCATTCATCTTAGCAATTGGAACTTCTCTTAGAGGCGTTGGTTGGTATCTGTATTTGGAAACTGAAAGGCATCAACACAAAATACTGTGGCAATCTTTAGGGAAGAGTGATTACTCAACTGCCTGCACAATTAGCCGATTTTTGAGGTTAATGGGCATCGATATTTATCCATGGTATTTTAAATGGTTCAGGATGGTGCTAAGCTTTCAATTTCAGCTTGGTCATTGCAACCTTGGCTTGAGTTTTGTTGTCAAGGCGCTTTACTAGACAGAGAGATGCCTTCTCATGATAGCGTTTGGCATAGCTAATTTAGGCCATGATTGACATAAACATATCACTAGTTGCTTGGTCTAGTGGTACCAACATGTGTAATTAAGTCTAGATGTTGGGTAAGGTCAGGGGTTCGAATCCTTGTAGTTATTAAGTTGGTTGCATTTGATCTTTCCTTTTTTCTTTCTATAGTGGAGATAGTCGCACGTAATGACAGATCACAACCATATTATTAAAACTTGTGGTAAAAATGGTTTTCGTTCTAGTGCTCGAAAATAATATTCCAAAGCTTTTGTATGTTCTCCATTATTTGTGTCAAATAATAATAACAATGGTAGTCATCAACAAAAACATGATCTTCCAGGGTGTATGTAGACATGCTTGATTGTTGTTGTTTGATTCTAGCTGCATGGCATTTTAATTGAAGTTACGTAGTTTTCCGATTTATCCCTGATATTTGTTCGCTCTTCTGTCAAATTACTGTCGGCAACTTTGGAGTTGGTTGATACCATTGTAGTTGGTGTCGCTTCGTGAGTAAGACTGATCCTTGATAGTTAATAGTTTGGTTATCAAATTTGTTCACTGAAGACTAGTGTTCTCAGAGCTGTACTGCAGAACAGATGCCACTGCAGGAGCATTGACTGGATTCAAGGTTGACCTTTTGTTTTAAAACACTCATTGCCTCTACATGATTCTGAACAACCCACCTTACAGCTACAAAATAGCTTTTGGGAACTATTTTGTTTAAAACCAAAATGGTACTGCTCAAAAATTTTGTCCAGGATTTTTATGTGCTGTCCATCTCCACGCAGGTTTCTTGCAGAGACTGGTCTGGTTTCTGTTGAACATCAAATGGAAGAGATCGGATTGGCGCCAAAAGATTGTGGAGAATTGAGCAGAAAGAGCGAGTAAAAGCTTTTTTCTTAATAATGAAACATGACAACTAATGACAACAATTTTCAGAGAAGCTTGAAATACCCCTGAGGGCCACTGCACAACTTCCAACTTATGATGCATAGTCCTGGAAAGCGAGAGAAGAAGAGCAAGCAAACCGTGGCGGTTTATAGGTTGTTTCGTACGATCTGTTGTCGTGCTTTTTCCTTTTTTGGACTTCAGGAAGCAGAACAGGTGCAATATGGGAACTGAAACGAGAGTTTTATTTCTGTTTTATTTCCCCAAGTAATTCCAATAGGGAGACTGACACATATGCAGAGCTTCAGCAGCAGTGCTCCTATGTTCTTCATCTTGTTCCATCGTTGTTCTCTCCTGTTACTTGAAAATTGATGGATGCATTCTACCTTTCCTCTGCTAGGAGTAAATGCTTCGTATGCAACATTTGCTCTATTAGAGTTGGAGGATATGACACTTTTGGTGATGTTCTGGCGTCTTTGAACCATATCAGGAGACATCAGGATTCTAATTTGGGGACCATGTTGATTGCTTACACAGACTGCTTAAATCTGCTGTATTGTGTTCTTGCCATCTTTAAATTGATTCACCATACATAAGGTCCTGGCCTGCATTTGACAAAAATAACTGTTGAGTGAAAGAAGTAACTTTTTACATAAAATCAATATTCTCTATATAATTATTCTCGCAGGTTAATCTCCATCCACATTCTTCTCTTCCTTCTTTCAAAAAAAAAAAAAAAACAAACCTTCAATCTTTCCTTTTTACTTCCTATTTTTTCAAATAATAAGTCCATGCGTACATAAAATTGTGTTATTATGCAAGTTCTGTGAATATTTTCTGTGTACCAAACACCGCTTTTTTTTTTTTCAAAAAATCTGTGCATGTTTTCTATGCACTTAGCACTGCTCTTTTTCAAATGTCTATACAGATGAAAAGAACACAACGGTACATGGACAATGGTTTTCATTGGAGTTAGTACTGGACCATTATATTTTAGTACTTAAAAAATGGGCAAACCAAGGCCTTGAAACACTTTAAACCTAATCAAAATTTAGCATTAAAGGGCAACAAGGGGGTGCCAGCGCCAGCAAGCATTCAATTATTACAAATCTAGAACCACATTAATTAGGCCTTAACAATTCTCGATGCATCCATAATTACAACTCACTTTTGAAGTTGATTCATAGGTATCAACCCAAAAGTCTGCTTCAACCCAATTGTACCCAAGGGGCTTTAGCTGCAGATCGTTTCAGTAATGGGCAGACAGCCAAGTCCAAGCAGCCCTTATTAATCCCTCAAGCCGAATCAATCTAAAATGAGTGCCTGGAAATCCCGAATTGGATTAAAAAGTTCGATAACTTCTCAAACCTCAGGTTGTTAGCTGACTGTAGCAGATCCTAAGGCTCAATTTTTGCAGTGAAACTATCTTGGCACACATGGGTCCCAAAACCCTCCAAAAATTCTGATTGTTCAGTGTCTTCAAGTGATAAAATACTTGCATCGAGACCACAAGCTTCCTCCTTGTCTTCAAACAAGAGAATTAAAGACTACTAAATTTAAAAAGGATCACTGATGACATCATAATCTGAATCATATTCAGAGAAGAAATCACAATCAGACTCTCCTTCAGATTTAGACCTATGATCACTGCCACGCTTAATCTCTGATAAATTATCAGCTGCAGTTCTCTTATACAAGCCTCGGCTTCGACCCAGTACCCCTTCCCTCATCAAGCTTCCAAATCTTTCTCTAATTTCCACAGCTGGATGTTTCTCCACAAGGCGCTGCCCGTCATAAGCTTCCCTAAGAACAACCGTTTGGGTGTTGCATTTCTTCGATATGTAGAAAATCCCAGGATGGCGCTCAAACACCTTAGTGAACTTTTGGGGCAGCCCCAGCGGTTTCCGGAGGTTGCTCACATTCTTACGCTCCGTCCTCTTCTGTACTGTCAGATGGAGAAGCTCGTGAAAGATTCCCACGATCCGTTTCTCAGATACATCTGTCCGTCGATCCAAATGAGATGCGTCGTGGTAGGGAGAAGTGTAAGGGAGCTTTTGCCACTCCTTTAACCACTCCATACATTTTCTCTTTAATCCATAACCCCTAGTGAATCCAATTGGAAACCCTAAAGTGCCCGATTCCACGTCTTCTTCCATTTGTTGGAAATTCACATTCTTTTGCAAATGAGAAACCGCAAGGGTTTCATCCCAGTTTACGAGTCTCAAACCAACACGATCATCAGGGAGGCGAGTTAAACAGAACAAATCGGGATGCTGTGGAATTAAGGAATGTTCAAAATCATAAGGTAAGCCCAAGTCCCACTTTAGTTGGTCAATGGTTTGTAAAGGAAGAGTCCTATCTCTTGTCAACATAAGGACTTTACAGAGCCTATTAATGAGATCAATATAATTCTTCTGGATGAGATTGAGTTCTTCTTTATGGAGATCTAGGGCTTCAGGAGTCAACCGGAACCAGGGGATGCGAGTCCCACCACTGTCAAGAGCGTGAAATTCATGGAAAATAGTGGGGTATCTCCGGATAAAGGTGGAGAGCTTAAGATCAGGGGGAATACCAAGGAGTCTCCGATGGCGGGAGAGGCGATAGACAGGGAGGGAGGAATGGGGGTCGGAGGAGATGATGGAAACAAGGATGGAAGCTGCTCTGACATCCCTCTCACCAGAAATGGTCGAATCAAGTGTCTTGTCTTTCACCCACTTCAACTTTACATTAACAAGACTACGATTTTGTTGGTAATTGAATTCTCCCGGGTGTCCGTGGAGGAAATTGAAACCTCCTCCTGATCCACGTAACAACCACAACAACATCTTTTCATAATAAAGATGATGGCTATGAATCAGTGATCAATGTAGTCCCATAGCACAGGATTCTGGGTCTGGGAGATTACCACTAATACCTCAACAGCGGAACTGTCTTGTCTTCTTTATGTGAGAACCAGCCAAAACCTACAAGGGAACCAAAGATTATTACCCAAACACCCCAGCAGTAAAGTATGAAACAGAAAGCATATGTACTTCAAATTATCAGATTCTGTACCTTTCAAGGACAAAATAAAGGCAATTGAAGAGTTCCACTATTTTAACAATATACTAAGATGCCAATGAATACACAAAATGACTAAGTTTCAATATATATATATATATATATATATATATATAACAGAATGTAATTGGATCAAATGACAAAGACAATGTCAAGAAAAAGATGGCCATTCCATGGAGGAAATGAGAATTGGATAAATGAAAAAGAAATCAGTAATTACAAGTTATATTGGTACAATATACAGATTCTTTCTTCCAATTCATCACGCAGTAGCCTATAAAAACTTTTGGAAGCAGATTAGATTGTATTCTTTGCATGTCTATTACGTGCAATGGGCCGTTCTTCAAGCCGTATCGAATTTCCTTCTCTATGAAAGATTAGTTTCTCTCTCGATTGATAGAATATATTTCAATAGGTTTGCTTTAAGCTCTTTGGCATTTTGAAAGTTAAGAATTCATGTGTATGCTTGCTAAGTACAATATCTAAAAATCAGAGTTCACCAAGAATCAAGAATAATTTCTGAACAGTATAATAACATCCAATAGAGAAAATAAATTCATTTCAAGAACAAGGTTGAAAGAAGAGAAAGAAAGGAAAACAAGAATGAGATGGGCTGGTAGCATCAGGAAATAAGCAAGTGTATGCTTGTAATGTATCATATTTGGTTAGCTGCAACACCTGCAATTCTAAAATATTTGGCTCGGCCTGGCTAGCCTTTCTAAAACACATGACCATATAGAAATATTATGGACAACATTATTGGGTATGCCCATTTTATCAAAGCATGATGTCACACTTTGACATAAGCTAAACAAAACTTGATCGCAAAAAAAAAACGACAATGATTCAGAAGAATGGAGGGGAATTTATAAATTTGATACTGCTATTCAGCATTCTAAAAGAGTTTAACAATAAGTGCTTTGGCGTAGATTGCATTGCTCCAAATGCTTGTACTGAGTATTTCAGAATCATGCCAGTAGAATATCACAAATACACTCTTTTAAGGGGCACCCAAATAATGCTCGCTTTTGTTAGAAAATGTTCACAAAGTTTGCAATCGGGCAGCAGCTACACATTCAATTATAATAATTTATTTATTTTTTTACAAATTTTACAATTTTAACGGCTATTTTCAATTTTGGACAAGCTTACACTTCCTAGTTCATAGTTCCCACAAACTAGATTTTAACTTTCCCCCATAATTTAGTCATCGATGAGCTCGATCTGCATCTTGTAATCCCTTTGTTACACTCGCTTGTCCTTACTCTTACGGCCCTCTCCGAACTCCTGCTTTATTAACTTCTTTCATAATATCACAATTTACGACTCTTATCTTTACCACGACCAACCATTCCAAAAGTACCCTAAAGTATAAATCTTCCTTATTTCTGGGTAGGATCTGAATAACCTATTACGCCATTGGAAATGAGCCGCTCTTTAAGTATCTATCTTTGGTTCATATAAGAAGCCATTTCCGTGATCCATCAACAACAATAAATGAACCAAAATTCAACAACTTGGAAATTATGGATACACTTACCAATTCGACGAAAATCCAAATTAACTACCTGAACTAAACTCAGTCGGATCAACACATACCCTGAACGTTAGACAATCATGATACGCCATTTTGATAGACATCCAATATAGAAACTAAATTCATTTCAAGAACAAAGTTAAAGGAAGATAAAGAAAGGAAGCACATTATGACATAAGAGTGGAAACTTAAAATTTCTTCAAGATCACCATACCAAAAAAAAAAAGAAAAATCCATTGAAAAATAGATATAAATAAAATCATAGAAGAAGAAGGCAAGTAAACCTGGAATCGAAAGCTATGGCATCCGCAGTTAAGCCAACAACAAAAATTATAGTATTCTTTTCTATAACTCCAAACCCTAAAAGTTCACAATCATACGATTCAGCTTCGGACTCTCCAAGAACGGATACACATCGGTTAGGGTTTGTCTGTTTTTGGGGAGATCGAAATGAGAGAGGGCGGGGAGATGTACTAAGTGAAAATATCAAAAACGCCCCCTTAAATCTGGGTGATTATTAAAGAAAATTCTTCTAGCTTTAATTTTTTTTATCACACCTATGTATTCACAATGATGATTCAATAGATACTTATTAATCAAAATGAATAACAAAAATAATTAATAAAATAAAATAAATTACGAAAATTAAGGAAACAATGAGAAAAAATATATTTTAATTAGACAAGATAAAAAAATATTTTATAATTAAAATAAAGAATATATTTCAATTTTTTATTAGGGGAGATTTTTTTATTTTTAAAAAATTATTGTAAAAGATCATTTTTAAATCAGATAATTAAATATTATTTTTTCTCTCTTAATTTTTATATGTTATTTTTTATTATAATATTTTGCTGTCAATTTAGATGAAATTAGATGATAGGGATCTATCAAATATAAGTACAGGAAATGGGATACGAAAAATTTGAAACTATAGAGATCTCATCCAAACGGCAAGGGATACTATAGATATTTTCCCTTTTCTCCCTTATTTTTTGAAGATTTTATTTAGCAGTTTATATATATATGTACTGCTTAATAGTAAAAATAATAAAATACTTTGACCGCAGTTCGACTTAAATCACGAACTTTTAGTTTTTTTTTTAATTTTTAACCTAAACTTTCACTTTTACCCATAATTCGAGTCCTTCCTTCGTAGTCATCTATCTTTGTTGGTTTCAAACAATTTTATGCTAGTATAGTGATATGGCGGCATCCCACTTTATATAGTGAAAAGAAACTACGTACTTCTATTTTATTTCAAAGTAAAGCACTTTATATGGTGAAAATAAACTACATACTTTTATTTTATTTCAAAGTAAAGCACGTACAATATTAGGACTTTGATGATTGAAGATATAAAACAATAATAGGAGACAAAAGAAAATCGTTCAAGTGATATTTAAGAAACTTTAAAATTTAAATTAAAATAACAAAAAGTATGAGGCTTTTTCCATCGTATCGGAAACATTGTTCCCCATGTCAACATAAATTGGCCTTTGAATGTTTCGGAAAACATTTTCGGGTGCTCCAAGAGATGAAAGCTCTTTATCTCTGCCAAAATCCTACTTATTGAACTATGACCATTGACATAAGATATAACAGCAAAAATTGTTAGGTCACACATGCCACTGGTGTAGTACTTTACAAACATTTTCGCAAAGATAACATGTAGTAGTGATAGATGCACTAAAAGTGATCAGATAAAAGCACACAGGAACAGATAACAAGAGACATCCGCCCCATTCACCAGTACAGTAGGACTCAAGGCTCGTGCGCCTGAACTTATTGATGATATATATTATATAAAACAAGAGAAAAATGATGAATCCGACCTCAAAATGATGTCATTTTTTTGTCAAAAATAGTGCCCTCTTGAATGAGTAGACCCAACTTTTAACAAAATGATGTTTGAACGGATCGACAAAACAGACGCAATGCAAACAGAAGACTGAAACCAAGCTATGCACATATGATATGCAACCTCCTTTGGGTGACCTTTCTCGCATTACCGGTGCTGGCTCCTGCTATCCCCGCTGTAGAGCCTGTCAGTGAAAAAATCGATACAGAAAATATCAGATCTAAGAAGCCAAGAAATTTTAGTAGAAAATATCGGTCAATACATTTTTTTATAAGCAATACTATATATATATATATATATATATATATATATATATATATCCTTTATCCACCCTTTACATGGCAAAACGATCCCTTATTTTATTTTATTCCTAAGTTCTGTAATTCTTTATTGTCACTTGACCAAAACACCTCTAAAAAAAGACCAAATTATATGAGTTTTTATGAGGGTGAGTATAACAAATCCAGAGTTCTTGTGCAGAAAAAGATTATAAAAACTCAGGGTAGCCTTGAGATCACGACGAACCAAAGTATTAGGTATATATACCAGTCGTAGACAGTGGGAGAATTGGGCTGGGGCTTGTCAAACACTTGAGCCCCAATCCCTCTGGTGGCAACATTGCTCCCCGGGTGGAACACGCTCCTCCACACATTGTCCTTACGCGCCGAGGCCGGGGTTGTCGGGGTCGTGGGTGTGGCCGGGGTCCCTGGAGCAGCTGGCATGGACATGGATCTCTCCAACTGGTTGCTCTCTCCTTCCACATCTATATGAGAAATAAATGCTAACATATTAGGAACCGTCCACACACACACACAATGCTATTAACGGAATGATTATTAGATGGAGCCAGGATTTAACACCGGTAAGGGTCCAAACATGTAATTAATTTACTTTCGCTGTATGGCATAGTTCTGGTAAAATGGACCCATGTTTGTTCGTGTAACGTAGGTTACCCCGTTATGGGGGGGGGGGGGGGGGGGGGGGGGGGGGGAGGGGGGTAATGAGTACATAATTCAACAGTTCATGACTCGACCAATGAGTATTCACAGGTGCAGCCACCTTATCTAATTAACGCATTGAATGAGTAGATCTTTCTCCACGTGACACCCTATTCTCAGTTACAGAAAGGGTAAAAGAACCTTTGACGTCCAAGGGGTTGGCGGTGATCTTCCGGAGTTTCTCTAGCCATGTCATCTTCTTCTCCTTCTTCCTTCCTCCCTCCCTCTCCCTCACTGATTGTGTTGTGATTTGTTTCTGTCAATGGCTTTGCGTATATATAGACAAAGTTGGTTTTAGGAAATCTCCAGTCCCTCTCTCTCTCTTTCAAGCCAATCCCCTTTTTCTCTAATAATAACATTTTCCAGACTTTGTTTTGATGCTTCTACAAATGTTTTTTTTTTTTTTTTTTTATAAAGAAATTAGTCTCTTAATTCTCTCGGTAGATTTTCCTGGAAATAGAAAATTTTGAGGTGGAAACAAAGGTAAGAGGGGCGAGAGAGGTGGAGAAAAAGGATGAAGGCTGACCAACATGTGGGTCCCATCAAGATAAAAGATAAGATTCCTCCTTGCAGTTAAACGGGGATCCAAAGGACTCGGGCGTGGTGGGAGGTTTGGAAGTGACACTTGGGAGCCATGCCTTATGAATATGCATCAAATCATGCATAGAAGTGGCAATGAATAAAATTAGGTAAGAAAAAATTATTTGAAGCAATTCTGAAAATAATAATATTTTTTCCCAAAGTGTATGGTTTACTTAATATAAGTGTCTCGCAATTATAAATTTTGAGTTTCTCTCCAAAACGTATGCCACTTTTTTAGAGAGAAAAAGACACGTGAAAATGGCATATAAATATATAGTGCACTTTGTATTATTTTTTGTTCAGTACATTTTTTTAAGTGATTTGAAAAATATAAATCCTAAGGAGGAAAAAATTTTGGATTGTTTTTAAGCTAAATTTTTTCATACTTTAAATGAATACGTTTCCCATTATCAAATCACTTGAAAATTGATAAGCATGTGTGTTTTTAATTCTTGTTTACATCTATACAATTCAAATTTTTTTAAAATACATTTAACAAAAAAAAAATAGTTCAAATTGCACCGTAAATTAGAGAGAGGAATGGGAGATCTTTCCTCAAACCCCCCTCAAATTACTTCTAACTTTTGTCTGGGTAAGTCTCACGACTCATAATTACGAGACGACATTTTCAATTTCAGTCTTGCAATTGTGAACTGCGAGTCTGATATGGAAAATGTGGCCTTGCAATTGCGAATTGCAAGCCTAATATTTAAATTTTAGACTCGCAATTCGCAATTACAAGACTAAAACCTATTCTAGGAAAACTTTAATCCGTATACCTACTTTGAATTTTTTTTTTAAAGTATTATTTCAGAAATTTTTTTCAAATTTTGTTGATTTTGATATTTCATAACTTATAACCTTACACGTTATTAAATGGTTGAAAATTTCTGAGGGCCGAATATGATGTCTAGTAACATATAAGAAAACTTATTGCACCGGGGGAGCACTAGTCACTGCTCATATCTATACATACTGTTTCTAGCCGCTTCTTGATCCATCAATGGTCAAAAATCGGGTTCGGAACAACCCTAGCTAAGTCTCTACATAATTCACAACATTTGGGCTGAACCGGCTCACCATGAACCAGGCTACTTCCCTGAGGACCAAGAAATGACTTGATCATCTATATGAACTACATTCAGGAATAAGAGAGAGACTTACATGAGATGACTCACCATGAACCAGGCTACTTCCCTGAGGACCAAGAAATGACTTAAGATCATCTATATGAACTACATTCAGTAAGACTTACATGAGATTACGACACCATACTATTTGCACGGCAGTCCAGTTAATAATAATCCTTTTCGATCGTTTATGATGGGACCCACAAAAAGTGTCCAATTTTTCCAAAAAAGTAAAAGAAAAAAGTGGCTGCGAGGTCAACTATTGATTAGTTGTGGCAGAAAGGCCAATTATAATTTCTCAAAAGTTATCATTAGTTATATCAAACAATCGACAACGCCATCAAATTTGAAGGCCCCTCATCACTTCCATAACCAAAAGATAAATTTAAGCAGCAAAATATATGAAGAGAGGAAGAATATGAGCTTACAAGATTTCGAGAAACAACCTCGGGAACTTATCTCCATGGAAAGACCTCTTTTGATATCACTGATTAACAGTTCAATCCAAGCTCATTCTTTTTCCGTTCATCACAATAGGAATTCAGAGCCCTGCCAGTTGCCATGCATCAGCAGAAACCAAAATACATGTCGCCGTGTACTGATATGCTTCTTCACCTAATGAACACGCTCAGAAGAAGAGATCAATTGGTAAGCTTTCAAAAATGAGAATCACAAGCTCAGCCTCCAAAGAAAACTAAGGACTTGTATGGATATGCAGAATGGTAATGGGCGTAGGAATGTTGATTCCCATTTCACTGTTTGGTAATATAAAAGGTATTCGTATTCCCATTCCTTTATCACTTCATTCCTATTCTCATGCATTCCCACAGTCTGAACGCAAGCTTTGGGCTCATTCTCCACATCTTGGACCAAGTATCAGCGAGTTCCAATAGAAAATCAAACCCTAGAGTGAGAAACCACACAGATAAGGCATATTTCAAAATATAAAAGAGAGTGACTGAAAGACACATTATCAAAAATTTATGCATATAAAAAAATGGCAAGATAAATTAATAACAATTGTCCGTTAAAATGAGTCCAAGACATCCCATTGTTCAATTACAGCCCTGAAGCTTTAATCAGACACAGTATCCATGGCACTTTCACAAACATCACCATGTAAACATTGTCATAAAGTCATACATAAAATGATAAAAATGACAAGATTAAAAGTAATTGCCCATTAAAATGAATCAAAGGCATCCCATCATTCACCTGCAGCCCTGAAGCTTTAATCAGTTACAGTATCTACGCCACTTTTCACAAGCATCACCATATAAATATTGTCATAAAGTGGAGTATAAAATGATAAAAATGGCATGATTAATAGCAATTGTTCATTAAAATGAGTCAAAAGGCATTCCATAGTTTACCTACAGCCCTGAACCGTTAATCAATTGCTTCGCTAGCCTCTTTGCAAAAAATGGGGCTGTGTACAATAAATGATCCCGCGACCCTCACAAGAAGGGGATCTTTATGCACTAGGGCCCACTCTTGTAATGTTTTATAACAAACTTTATATAGGAAAATGAATCAGATGTATCTATGACACTTCTGTTTAAGGCAGGCTGCCATCCTCCAGCTGAATGAGGGTGGTAAATGAAATGGTATAATACAACAAGTGCTGAACATCCAAAGCTAGTGCGCATCTGAACCTACAAAAGAACCCACTGGAGCCCAATAAACCTGCTCTCTCTCACACACTTTTTAGATTATGGGCCTATATATGCCGAAGAGGTCAAAGTTAGTTCAAAACAACAACCAAAACTGTGAAGTATCTCTAATAATATCTCAAGAAATGCAGCTCATAATAATAATAATAATACCTGGAAAATGATTAAAATAAAAAACAAAAAAATAACGCAAAAAAATGCATAAGAAATTTGCAGTTAAATATTATTTCATGATAAACAGCACAAACCAATATTATGTCACCAAAAAAACTGAAAGGAAAATAGTACCTTGCTTCCATCCTAAACATACAAATACGCAATGCCGATAACTGGCACATATCATCCATATTATCCAAGAAAACAGGGATCTGAAAAGAAGAAAGAGGCAAAAAAAAAAAAAAACAGAACATGACTACCAATTCAATAAAGCAAATGAAGGAGAAATGGTTGCATAATATGAGATATAGAGCCATTAGCTGTATTTTTTTTTATCATTTTGACAATCATTTTAACTTTACAGTCTCCGACACTGGCATTGCACCTCCTTGGTTCCCTTTACTGCAATCCTTTTCATTGATCGAAAAAAAGAAATGACAGCTGACCAATTTCAACAAACAAAAAAATTGAACACTGTTAGCAAAGTGATAGCTCAGCCAAATCAGAAATTGGACGCTCATCATGAGTTACAGATTGGCCTATAAATTTAAACTTGAATTTTACTTTATTAAGAAAACAATAAACTTTTACATGATCTCAGCTCCTGCTGACTTTCGAGAAGCGGGTCAAATTTAATCCCTTAGTGGTAGAAGCAATTGGTTTTCCACTTGCAAACCTCTCTTCGGCACCGTATTCAGAAAAAGATCATTTATTTTGTACCCTTGGCAGACAAGTAAAGTACTAGCACATCAAGAAAGATAGGCCAGGATGCTATAGTAAGGTAGGATGCAAGGCCTTTGCCATTGTGTTTATATGACCCGTACAATCCTGGACCATTCCATACAGACAAGGCTCATCTTTGGATAGTGAAGGTGCCTTCTAAGTGAAAGCCTTCATTTGGGCTGTGCTGCCTAATAGAATTAACACAACCAACCTTTTGAAGCAAAAGCGATGAGAGTAACACTGGTCAGATTCTTCAGTTATTTTAAAGAACACTGGTCGGCCCAGGTTCAGTAGTTGTCTTCAACTGTGGAAATGTCAAGAGTTATGAAAGGTGGGTTTGTTTGGAGTTTTACCACTTTATTTGTAATTAAGTGAGTCTGGTTGACACAGAGTGCTAAAAGCTAACAACCATGGTGGTCTTCCTGAAATTTTTGTTGCTTAGGTTTTAAAACCTTTGGAGGTGTCTCTTTTGTTGATATTCAACCAGATTGGTTGGTTTGCACTAATGTAATTAGTTCTTCACATTTTTCCATAAATTTATTTTATGATCGATCATCCTTTTCTTTGTACACTTTCTTTTCTCCAAACAAAATATCTGTCCCTATCAAAAGATATAAAACTAATCACCACCTTTCTCCTTGTTTTGTCAGAATAGGAGCCATTCATTAATATCAAAATTCACATAAATGAGTGAGATGTGCGTGCATACTACTAAACTTAATTTTGTTTAAATTTGCTGACATTGACGCTTTTGATTGCCACAAACTTAGTTGGGAGAAGGCAAAACCATCATTTTGACCGACATAGTGCCCTTCCTCAAGTCTTGAACGTTTTAGTTTACCCATATTATATGATCATTCTCCTCAATTTTAACTTGGTAGCCAACCACACATATTACATAAACTAGAGTCAATAAAATTTTGTGAAACTCAATTTTGGAATCAAAACTAAGATTTGCAAAACTTAGTTTTGAGCTAGATTTTTGTCATGGTAGCCAAACACACCCATAGAAGACCAAGTCATTGTCCCAGGTGAATCCATTACTTGCTTGGTCTTTTTAATGGAATCAACACCAACAATTTGTTGCAGGTTCAAAAGCCTCATAAGTGTATTTCTCTTGGTAACAACAAGTCATTGTCCCACGTGATGCACTTTGCTAGTGCCAAGTAATGCTTATCTGTTTCTTTATTTTTTGACCACCTAGATTTGATCGCAACAGCTTTTTGCTCTATCTAGGAAGTGATGGCTTTGTCCGACTGTAGGGAATGTCTTTCTGGATTTGGCCGATTAAGTGAAGTGGTTGTTCAGATAAGCATTGTAAGTGGTTCTTTGGGCCATTTGGTTGGAGAGAATTGATCAGCTTCTATCAGACAAGTTTCTCCCATCTGCTAAACCTGGGAATAGGTTGCATTCTTCGCATCATGGTGCTGTCCTTCGTGGGGTCATTTGACAGGATTACGTAGGGGTTTATCAATTAGAAAAGTTCTTTCGGACAAAAGTATGGCTCTTGGCAAACTTGAAAGCCGATAAAGCCTGGAAAAGTGCAAACGTTTTGGTGTTTTGAGCTTCCCAGAAAGCACAAATGTGCCAGGGAAAGCTATCAGATAAGCTCCAAAATAGAGCTCCCTTGAAAAACCATTTTTTCGCATTCCAATCCAAGGGAGCTATCTAATAAGTTGCCCTAAACTAGGTCATAGATAAAGCTTGTTTTACAACAGATTAACTCACTGAACATATAACGTGGTCAATGATTTTAATTGTCCAGTGCATTTGACAAACAAAATTGAGAGCTCTAAATTTTAAAAATCACTGTGCTATTGGATTTTCCACACAAATATCCAATGAACGAAGTCTTGCCTCAGAGAAAACACAAAGTACAAAACATAGCCGGTGTTGGTGTTTAGATTTTTTTTCCCTCATGCTGACTTATTTACCCTCCAATAACACCAATATTTATGATTTCTACAATTTAGAACATTCATTCTCCATGCTACAATTTTATTTAACCCACACTACAAATGAATTATATAAAACGTCAAATTTTTTAACTTGTATTGATTCATAACTTGAACCATTTATTAATTATTATGGGAGCTCCAAAGTTCAATAATTCTTTACTTTTGAAGTTACAGTATTCTAAAAACCGGTCTAAGCAACCACAAAGATATGGAGCACCGACACTCTAAAATGGCCTATATACCATTGTCCGACATGTGCCCAACACGTCCAGAACATGCTGGCAACACCAGGGATACGTGACCGACATGCGTGTCCCCCCCCCCCCCCCCCCCCCAAACAAAACCTATGCCTCCCACCCTCACAGAAGCCTAAACCTAAACCTAAACCTAAATCCCCCTTCCCAAACATAAGCCGACCAGCACTCCAGCAACCCTCCGACAACCACCGACGACTAGCAACCAAGTTAGTCTTTCTCTCTCTCTCCCTCTGGCAACCACAGGAAGGCTATTTCAGGCAGTTGAGGCATTGTGGGGCTGCGGCCAAGATCTGGAACTCTCTCCCCCCCCCCCTCCCCTAACCCTAAATTCTTATATTTTCTACTCATGGGCAGCAAGTAATTTGTTACTTATTTGCTGAATATATATATATAAATAATGTGTCGGCCAATGTGTCAAAATAGTTCACATTTTCAAAAATTCTGTGTCCTGTGTCGGTAACGTGTCGTGTCACCATACTGGTGTCAATGTTGGTGCATTCTAGCCACCAAAACACTAGGTGATCATGAAGCACCTAAATTAACTTCTAAAGCGTAGGCAGCAACGGAACGTCTCGCTTTGGGGAAAATTGCTCCCTTAAGCCGTCAACATCGTTAATCGGTCAAAGAAGCAGTTGCTTAGAGAATTCCTAGGTGGATATGACACCTAGACATACTTTATTTTTTATTTTCTTTTCTTTTATAACAATAGCACTTGGCCATTATTTTGAAAAAAAAAAAATTACAATTGTAAATTTATTGTTGCAACGAGTTATACTTGAAAGAATATTGTTCATCTTAAGCTGTGAAGGCATAGTATTTATGCAATTTCGATGTGTTTTATTATGTTATTTTAATGATATGTTATGAATTTATCTAAACAGATATATTGAACTACTAATTTTTGAAAACAAAAATACAAAGAACTCGCCTAGGCTGCCTAACTGCCTAGGCGCTAAGCAGTAGTTTAAGTGCCTAGGTTTGCATAGCACTTTTTATAACACTGTGAAGTTATAAAGACATTCATAAATATAAAATTATATTTTATATTATGTATATGCCTATTGTTGAAATAATCCTTGCATGATTATAAGTTCAAAAAAACAATTTTCAAGCGGTAGCTCAGGCACCTAAGTCCACCTAGTGCTTTTTAGAACACTATGACATTATAAAGACATTCATCAATTTAAAATTATAATTTATATTATGTATATGCCTATCGTTGAAATAGCCCTTACATGATTATAAGTTAAAAAAAAAAAATTCGAACTTCAGATAGTATGTTTTATCAAACACTTTTTGATGAGAGATTTTCTAATAACATTTATCAAACAAACGCACTTCAGCACTGATAAGTCAGTACTAAAATTGTCAATGCGTAATTTTTTGTTTTATCAAACATGCCTGTAGTTTCCTTTACTTGATGAGATGTTGCAGAGAACTTTGAAATGCCGCAAATACGACAAATAGGTTTAAAAGGGAAACAATACTAAACTAAGAAAACAAAAAATGGGAAAAAAGAAATAAAGCAAAATACGAAATAGAAAATTCGAACATTCTGCATAAATCTCATCCTTAAGTGATTAAAAACCTTAAAACAAATGTTTATCCTCCGAATTTGTAAAATAACTATACATAAGCAACCAAGCAACAAAACAAAAAGAAAAAAAAGAAAAAAAAACACCACTTTGCTCGATAGATCAAGACTTTGCATACTTTTCAACATAGCCCTGCACATAAAAGAAGTAGATGTCAAGTGCATGGTGACGTCTAGTAACCAAGATAGACGTATTTCCTATGTTCATCCCTAAAATTTAACACTCACCATAACTAGCTTTGATAGTTTAGGCTGTGATGAGGAAAGATATTGCTTAACTGCATCTGTTGTACTAGGAATTTGGTCATGTTGTACTGTGGTAAGGACCTTGTCAACTGCTTTCTTGACTATCATCTTATGTGAGTCCTTGCTCAGTCGACCCTCATGCCAAGTTGGCCTAACCAATTCCTTCACAAAATCTATAAGAGTTGCACGAAAATGTCTTAGTGCCTTTGATTCTTTTTTCCCATCAGTATCTTCTTCATGATCACCATAAGCATCATTGTTTAGAGTATTCCTCTTTAATGTTAATTCCTTATGCCGCGACCCACCACTTTTATGTCCAGAGTCCTGGTCAACATGAACTTTATCTAGTTTTGTAATTTCTTCCAGATCTGTGGAGCCCAACCACATCTCCACATTGGGTACAGTGTTTCTACTTTCCATTTCATTCATAGAAGTTCCTCCTGCTGCTGCAACAGTAAACAAATCTTTTCCATAAGTAGCACGGTTATTCTCCATATTAGGAGTCCTGGTGAAAATAGAATCTCCATTACTATGCTGAAGTGGCATGCTCAGATTGGATGATCCATAGATACAAGGAAAATTGTAAGAGGAACTATCCCCTACCATGCTTTGTGCAATGCTATCACGAAGTGGGTCATATTGGCTCCCCGGCGATGATGCACTGGAAGGAACAATAAAATATGACGGTCGAAAAGGAACAGATGGCTCCCAATCATTGGAAGAAACTTTTGTTTTGTAGCCAGCAGAGTTTAGAGGACCCATAGAATAATCCACCAAGGTTTCAGGTTCAGATCCAGAGAATGATGAACAACTACGTGGTAAGGATGCGGACATGGAAGCACGATATTCCCCACCAGATGGTGAAATAGTCCGATGAAACGTGTTCAGACCAGAATTCAGAGCAGAGCCTAAAATGGATGCGCATTGCCTTGCTGCATAAGAAGAGGAAGACCCACTGCTTACGTAAGTGTTCGATGATATGCTCATGCTACCTAGAACAGACCCATAATCAGGCACCAAGCCATTTTTGGATACGAGAAAATTACCCCCAACATTTGATGAAGAATATCTACCATAATCATTTGCAAACCAACTCTGACTAGGACCCTCTCTTCCTACATCATTAAAAGAGGAGATGAACCTAGGATCATCTTTAGGAAAAGAAGACTGCTCATGACTATAAGAAATGCTGAATGGTGGATCCTCTGTCTGATGTAGCGAAATCTTATGTTTTTCATGGTACTGATGCCCATTGGGTTTGTCTTCATGCTTCATTGTTGGTATACTTTCTGAAGATAAATGAGAAGCTAAGGTATTATTTCCAGGAAGGTGGTCATATGGAGCAACAAAATAAATTAGGTCACTCTAGAAGACATGAAAATACCTTCATTAACCTCAAGGTCCCTCTTCTGATTTACCACAACTATATCTCCCTCAGGCTTTTGGCTTGTGTTATCCATGTGATCCTTTTTATGAAGAAATCTACATGAACTCCCTTTAATGCACCATCCTTTAGCAAAATATTCACATATAACCGCTGGTCGCTTGTTTCCATCCCTGAGTTCAGCGCTAGGGGACAAGCTTCTAGGCCTTATTTGGGGACCAACAGATCTGGACAACCACCAAAACAAAGACTATAATCAGCCGAAGCCATTTTTTCTTATATCATAATGAAGATTCATAAATATGTTTAAATAGAACACAGCACCTTAATACCCTTTGCTTTATTTCTTCCCCAAACTGTATGTCCATTTGCTGAATTTCTTCCTCATAATTCAGGACAGAATTAGCCTCCTTAGCAAAGCTATCGGTCATCGGCATCACAGGAGCTGCTTCTCTCTCAATAACACTAGAGTGATTGCTGGTCTCAGCAGCCGTAATCTCACTTTTAGGAAGATCAGTGTTCATATGACAAAGGTCTTCATCATGGCTGTCAGAAGTTCCCTTTTTCAAAATGGCCCCAGCATCGTCCTTATCAGTAGCAAATTCCTGAAATTCATTTTCCCCAATCATTTTCATAGGTTTACCTTTTACTGAACTCTCAGGATCCTCATCCTTCACAAATGATGGCTCCCTTTGGCCACCTAGTAACACTTTTTGCCTCACAGATTCATCATCTGGGCTAACATCTACATGAAAATTCAAGAAATAATCAAAGCAGCCCAACTTCTCTAAAGCAAATGTTTGAGGATAGAACACAAAATAGGTTGGATAAGTTAGATCCTGGAGTCATCTTATATGAGTTTAACTGCACATATGGAGCAAAGGACACCTAGAGAAATGCTTTTGGGCAAAGAAAACAAATTAAAGAAGTAGAACCTTTGCTGCAATGAATAGTTATCTTCATACATGCTTTAGGCACCAAAGATCAGATGAATTAATTGATAGGCATAGTATATGGTAAAAGGGCATGTCGAAAGCTCCCAAACATCTCCGATATACTTCCTTCAATTGCCTTGTAACCATGTTAATTTCCAAATCTCAAAATATCGTGACCCAATCAAACAAGTCAGGATTGCTCATACGAAGACAGGACCAGTCATTGGGCCAAATGAAATGTAATCAGGAGGTAATACCCTACTCTAGACACAGCTCCATCAACGATGTAGTACCTCATCATGTGTTTACACGTCAATCCTATTCTTTATACCAACTCTTAATGTTTATGCCAAAGCTTTTATGCATTTTGTTCAATTATTGCTATAAAGTCCTAAGGATATAAGAACGACCTTGGACTTGGTCAAGGTTCTAAGCCTGATATCCCAAAAAGCCATAACATGATTTTCCATTGACTAGCCCATATGAGTTCCCTCATTAGATAAGAATCATTGATCTCACATTCCTTAGTGTGGAGGCTCCTATAAAGCACCGAGTCCAACATGACATGACACTGACATGTAAGACGCAATTCTTCGAAAATGGGAAATATATATAACAAATTATAAATGGGAGAAAGCCGGGAGAGAAGTCCCCAAGGGGGGGAGGGGAGGGGAGGAGAGGTGGTGAGGGAGGAGATAAGGTTTTCCATTGTTTAGGGATTTCTTCCACTTATACTGGGAAAAAAAAATATTTTTATTAAAAAAATGATTTAAAATATTTGAAGACACATAAACACATGTCAAACGCGTTGATCGTGTTGGTGACATTAACCGAGTGCACAAACATGTCAAGCAAGTGTCAGACACTGGTATGCCACCCTAAATAGAGTGTTGGTGCTTCACAAAGAGGCACTCTAAATGTATGAGATGAGTGGAATGAACTTTACCATTTCTAATGAACCCTTGTACGAAGTTTTATAACTTGTCGACAAGAATCCATTTTGTAGTCGTACAAGTGGTCCATAGACTTGAGTAGCCACCTTCATTCCATGTGCAGAATGGGCTTACTTTGACTAGAGGGTAGACACTTGAAGGCCTAAGGAATCAATTCTTGGGACTATACTTACCAAGAGGTAACTATTGTTCCCTATCAATGACCATAAACTTTATGGATCAAAAGATTCAATC
The DNA here is from genome assembly GCA_034195605.1 of Santalum album. Taxonomy (NCBI): domain Eukaryota; kingdom Viridiplantae; phylum Streptophyta; class Magnoliopsida; order Santalales; family Santalaceae; genus Santalum; species Santalum album. Next base: position 928,289 of record CM067261.1, read on the forward strand.
TTGTGCTCATGGAGATCACTTAGAATTTATTTATTTATTTGGTTGCACGTAGGTATACTATTTGCTTCTGAACAACTCCCAACAATACGTCCCTAAACTTAATAATCACCTCCCGGAATTCCCACTGTCCAAATTCCAAGGTTTCAGTCTATCCAAGCACCAAACTGGGGGAGAAAAAGGATGCCTTTGATCCCCGCCTATAGGTGAATATATTCATAGTTGTCAGGTGGTGCCTTGGCATTCAGGCACTCCCTATAGACCATGGTGAGCAGCAACTTGGTCCATGAGTGCCAAGGCGAGCACTTTGCTCACCTAGGCATTGCCTTGGTGGACGCCTTGCTATAAAAGAAAAAGAAGAAGAAGAAGAGGAAGGAAACAAAATGAAAAGAAAAAAGAAGAAAAATTGCTTATTTAAGTCAAAAATAGTAAAAAAAAATTAAGATTTTACAATCTCACCACAAAAAAAAATTGTGTTTATTAATTTTACAATTATCTTGTTTCCTAAACTATTTCATTTATCTAAATGGTTTAAATATATTTATGAAAATATGGCTTTGTACTTGCTACTCATCTTGACCCACTTTTTCATCTAACTTTAGAAATATTTTTACATTTTAGATTGAATAATCAATGTGTCTCTTATTCACCTTTTGGGCGCCTTACTAGCACCTAAGTGGCCGCCTTATCGCCAAGGCATCTAGGCCCCCCCCCCCCAAAAAAAAAAAAAAGCACCTTGGCTCGTCTTGGCGCCTTGACAACCATGAATATCTTAGGAAGAGGAAAAGAAGTACAAAGGGGAGGATAAGACATACCCAAAAGAGAAGAAACAAATTAAAAAAAATATGAATAACAAAAAGGAAAAAGAAAATTACAGTGGGGTAGGCTTCTAGTCCCTAATTAAATCTGAAAGGAAAAGCCCAGTAAAAGCTTACCTATACCCTTGCAGGGAAAACAAAATTATACAACAAACAATCAATGCCTGAGTAGCGGTCGGAGAAGATCCTGTCGTTTCTTTCAACCCAGACTGGGAACAAAATAGCAAACACAGCTACCTCCCAAAGGATTTTCACATTTCTATGCCTACCTATCCCTTTCAAGATATGTCAAATAAAGCTGACACCGAGTCTACGCAAACAAATGACACCACAGACTCCAAACAAAGGAACATTGAATGAACAAGTGACGGATTTGCCTCACCACTACCGGAACACATATTGCCTATATGTGAAGAAAAGCACCTGAGGGTCTTTGAACTTACAGCAGATTGGTGTTGACTCAATTAAGAGCTACCAACCAAAGAAACACTTTAACTTTAGATAACACTTTAGCCTTCAGGGTAACATGGGTCAAAGGGAAGGGGCAGAGACCAAGATGTTTAATGATATAGAAGAGGAAAGCTATGCAAGAGAATAAACTCGAGTTCTCCGAGCTCCAAGATCTACCATCCTCCCCATAGAGCCCAGGCAAGAAAGCAAGAAAATCAATTCCCTTGTCCCAAGGTCGTTTGGGTTACGAAAAAAGTGAAAATTTCCAAGTAATAGATTCTTCTTAAGAATAAAGAGTGTGTATAGGAGCATGGAGCAAAGACAAGCGATAGAAGCGAGGAAAGTATATATAAATGAAGCATCTCTGCACCAAATATCCTCCTAGCATAGAATGCAATTCAAAGATCCCTAGTCTAACTTATCTCTCTCAAAGTGATTGCCTTGCCTCTCCTAACCAGTGCATTCATAGGCCTCTTATGCACATGCCTGAAACATCTTAGTCAATGCTCTCGTCGTATCTTCGACTAGAGTTGAGCTACACATAGACTTGCACCAATCTCCTCATTACTAATAATTCTTAGAGCTTACAAAACCCATACCCACGTGCAATTTTAGCGGGCAATGGGTGTAATATTTTGGGTCCATTTGGAAACAAGTAAAGTTTACTCGTTACCATAGTTATCCAAGCATCGCCTAAGCGATGCCTAAACGACCTTGCCAAGGCGTCCAAGTGCCCTAGGATTGCCCAAGGTCGCCTAGGCACCTATGTTCATTACACAACAAACCAACCCAATGAGGCCCAGATGGTAGGTGTTGATAGGATTCAATTGTAATGGGCTAATATTTTAGAATGGGGGCTTCCTCTTTTATAGAGAAGGGAAGAACTCCTTCTACTTGAAACCTTTGATGTGGGACAAATGGAAATCCCCACTACACAGGAAGGGAAGCTCCTTCCACATCTCCAACCCATCTGAGTTTTCATTTGTCCCACATTGAAATAAGTGAAAAATGGGTCTTCCCTAGGGATGAGCATTTTACCCAAAACCCAACGGCAACCCCAATTCTCATCTCAATCAAAATGAGGATTCTCCAACCAAATCAGGTATGCAGTGGGTATGGGGATTCCTTGATTAATTTTAGCAGGGATGAGGAAAGGGGTCCTCACCCCATTTATCCATTTCCCTAAAGCAATATTTAGGTTATTTTTTCCCCCTAGATTATTTTTTCTCTCTCCAATATTATATTTATCTTATCAAGAGCTAATTATCATTGTTCTAATTATTATTAGTTTTTCTCTTTCAAGATGACACACATTTTCCTTTTTTTTGTAGCTGTGGTGATGGATTACATCATTATTAATATTTTTTATTTGCAACGTTTCGAGAAAATTTTTGTTTTTCCATGCGATTGGTTTTTCCCCATGAATACCGCTTACCCATTGGGAACGGGGAGTCTTCCACATCCCCAAACAGGGATGAGGACGAGGACGATAATCATAAATGGGTATGGAGATGGGGAAGGGGCACCCTGCCCCATGACCATCCCTAGTTCTTCCCCAATTCAAATAAAAAGGGAGGCTCCTTCTCCAACTGCAACCACATCTATTATCACACTGGCCAATCCTAGAACTACAATCTTAAATTTTTCTTATACTACAACATATTATTGTTAGTAAGTCCAAAATTAAAATATTAAATTTTATTTTTTCATAATAAAGAAATTTTAATCCATATTACATTCAAAGTTTCTCTTTTATACTATAGATTTTTGTATATAAAATTTATGGGTCGGTAACAAATACAAGGTTTACTACTTGTTACCCAGCAAGTTCACCCTATTGTGACTGGCCCACAGGTACCAATGGGAACTGATTTTCTAGGTCTAATCATTCTTAATCTTAGCACACATCCATTTTAACATGTGCATCTCAACTACACTAAGTTTTTTTCTAATGCTGTTTTTCCCCCTTCTCTTTTTGTTTTGATAAAAGAATAATCTTATTAGAGAAGGAAATAAATGAACCGCGCAGTTACAGCATGGAGGACAAGGAAGGAATCCTCACAAAAGAAAAGAGAAAAACAAAACCAAATATAGACAACCAACACACACATATTAAGCAAGAGCAGCCTGCAGACTTGTACACAGATCAAAAAGTGAGATCACAGAGAAGACCTCTGTCATGTGTAAGCCAAGAGCTCACCGGAAAAACAATCTTGTCCCACACTGGTCAACATCAAGGTACTTATCTGAGAAAGGAAATCTAGTAAATATCATAGTTGTCACGGCGCCAAGGCGGTCGGTGTCGACCGCTGACCGCTTGGACGCCTAGGCGGCAAGGCGCTCGTCTAGGCGTCCTCAAGGCGGTCCAAGGCGTTCACTAATGAAATTCATAATTTTACCCCCATATCATACCTGTACATGTGTACCAAAATGCATTTAAACATCTTAGTGATGCATTTTCGGGTTGGGTTCCTTTTCTACATTTCATTTTATAAAATTAATCACTAGAATATATTAGGGTTTTGAAAAATAAAGTAACAGTACTGAGAGGAGATTGGATGGAGAGTGGCCGTCCAAAAATGGAGCTCACTCGGTCGAGATTGAACTCGCCGGAATTGAGGACACCTCGACAGCTTTGGGAGTTGCCGCTGTAGTTGAGTGGGTGGAGAGTGACTTCCAAGATGGAGTTCAAATGGAGCCGTTGTAGTTGTCGGAGTGCCCACCGTCAGTCGCTGGAGCCGCCGCCGCCGATCAAGTGTAGTCGCCGGAGTCGGGGACTCTTCTGCTGTTTGTCGTTGAAGAAGTAGAAGAAGATAGTCTTCTTTTGTGACGACGATGACTTCTTCATATATACATATATATTTACAATGCAAAACTTTTCTTTTTCAAAAAAAAAAACCCTAGGCGACCTGGCGCTACAAAGCGCCCAAGGCGTCGTCTAGGCGATGCCTTTCCGGCCAAGGCGCAAGCCTTGGCGGCCGGAGAGCAAGGCGCTGCCCGCCATGCTCCCCCACCCCCGCCTGGATGCCTAGGCGACGCCTTAACAACTATGGTAAATATGCCCCCATTCAGAACGTGATCCAGTGTCAAAATTCTGCCCCAAGCAGGTCACAAGAAAGAAGAGATATAGTTGGGTCCCTACCTTCCAAATAGCTTTCCAAGAATAAAGAAAGCCATTCCTCACACTATCCAAGTATTACATTCGTGTGCGCAAAATTCAAGTACGAAAACAAACCTGTTTGCCCAGCACGTGCTAGTTTTGGCTGGTCAACCTCTCACTTGACACCAATTTCTATAACGGCACCAATTTTTAACAGGTTAGGCAGTTTTCTCCTTGTAGGACCTCAAGCACTACCACTTTTCCTAAAAGCAATTGTTGTTAAGAAAGGCGCAAACCCTAACCTTATAGTGTATTCAAGCACACATGAGCGCCCACGATTCAATTGTGACTTGGCCAACCTTGGGCCTCCGCCACGGAACAATTGCTGCCATATATAGCTCAACAATCTCCCCCTCAGCATTTGCTCCCACTAGGAATTGAACCCGTGACCTTAACTCTAATACCACTTGTACGATCTCCGACATTACCTCTTCTTCTAAAAGCAATTGTTGTTAGGAAAGGCACAAACCCTGACCTTATAGTGCATTCAAGCACACACGAGTGTCCTCGATTGTGACTTGGCTAACCTTGAGCCGCCGCCACGGGACAATTGCTGCCACATATAGCCCAACACTCCTCTTTATCATGCCTTTGCCCAGCATATTATGAATGTGAGACACAATCTGAAAATTCAAAGAATGTTCCCTAAGGGGTGTAAATGTTCTCTGGGCAAAGCCTTTTATTTTATAAGAAATTTTAGCCATCCAGATTTTCCTAAGAAAGCTGGAGCAGAGAATAGGAATAGAAGAAAGTAGATGATGAAAGAAAAGGCTCAAGGAAAAGGTATAAGAGTTATCAAGGTTGCAAAAATGAGTATCCTCCATCTGCTGGAAAGAGTGACAATGCAGAATATTAAGAAACAACTGAAAGAAACGAAAAACAAGGTTAAAGTTCCAGGATATAAAATTCTGTCCATGAAATAGAAATTGAAAAGGGGACCATTGTGGATGTTTTTGAAATTTAAACAACAAATTACCAAGTCTCAAACCCCCTCTCCCTTATCCTTATGCTTCCATCAAGTATTGCAATAAACTAGCTGATCATTCTCACAAGCCTAACTAGGCCAAAGGGTAGATCTCATCGGGGTCCAATAAGCAGCTAAGAGCTCCCAGAGTTTGGATAAATTAGTAAGAAACACACAAACTAATCACAGAATTGGGATCTGTATAGCTGTTAAAAGGCATGCTTGTTGTGGCTTGTCAGCAGCACCAGGAAGGCCCTAATTTTTTCTGCTTTTCCTATTTATCAGAAGTCCTGAAATGCCCACTTAAAAGCCATACCTACATAAGGATCTGAAGTAGTTATAATAGATTTCATTGCAAGACACCTATAGAGTTTCTTCAGAATAACAAATGCAAAACAACGTGATGATTCTGACAAACAATTGAAGGTAACACAAAACAAATCCAAGAACAAGATCGGCATGCCTAATCAGGCATATTTAACACCGGCATCAGGATGCACAACAACATATAAAACTAAAAAGAAAAACTCAAGTTAAAAATTCTAAAAGCAACAAAAAAAAAAAAAAGTACTAACCATTCCGATCATCTTCAGGTGAGACTAGTGAATCTGACGAATCATCAAAAACTTCCTCCACCTCTTCTTCTTGCCGATCTTTTTCGTCATCTTCTTCCTCTTCCGTTTCTATTTCTTCTTCTATCTCTTCCTCTACTTCTTCAAATTCTACCTCTTCTTCCTCTTCTCCTTCTACCTCTTCTTCCGCCTCGTCGTTGCCATCATCCTCTTCCTCTTCCACTTCTATCTCTTCTTCTATCTCTTCCTCTACTTCTTCTTCACATTCTACCTCCACGTCTTCTTCCACTTCTTCTACCTCTTCTTCTTCTTCCACTTCTTCTTCCACCTCCTCCTCCTCGTCTTCTTCTTCTTCATCGCCATCGATCTGTTCATCAGATTCGAAGTCAGGAGCCGATGAAGGCATTTCAGATTTTTGCTTTTGGGCGTAGGAGTTTTAGGGTGAAATCAAATCACTCAGCTGCGTCATCGCCGTCAAGTTGGGTGCGGCTGAAGAAGAAGAAGACGAGATGACCGCTTGACTCCGTCTACTCTTTGTTCCACGCTGCGCTAGAGTTAACAAATCTTGCCATAGATCTTTCTCTACATATAATAATAGACCGGTGGGAGTGGAGCAGACCCGGTTACGACACCTGCACTTATTTTTGCCGCGCACTATAGTCATGATCATACATGTCATATCCGGTTCGTGGACCCGATTAATTGACTAAATCAAAAGGTCGATGGTTCATTTGATCAAAACGTTAAATGAATGATATTTATAATATAATATATATATTTAAAAAAATTGTAAACTTATTTAAATATATAAGATTTATTCAAATTTGATACAATCAAATTAAAAAATAAAATTTTAATATAATATAAGAGATATTATTAAAATACTATGGAATTATAGTCATATTTCAATGATAAGATTATTTTAATAGTTAAAAATTTTGATATGATAAGGATTTCCTCAAACTTGATAGATTGATTATTTTCTAAGATAAGAACACCCTTATTTAAGATATATTATTACAAGCAAATTTGTTTTAACAAGTTTTCATGAAAACTCATTGGCTCCATTGGTTACAGATATTAGATTTTTGTAAAATGGATGTGTCCAAAACTCATTAAATATATTTGAGGATTTTTGGCCCTTTTTATAAGGATTGGGTTTCTTCCGAATCAATGCCTGAGTAGCCAAGTCACTCGTCAACCCACCAAATCAAGCAAGTTTGATCAAGCCAATGTGCAAGCTAAGTTGATGGATGACTCATATCAGGCTAGGGCTCGGGACACCGAGTTGATACACTGTGCTCAATCAAGTTTGATAACAATGGTCATATGATATATGCCATCACCCCAACTTTTGCATCCTTATCTAAAGAGTAATATTGCTCTTCTCGAAAAATTGTATCTTGAACATATCCCACCACTCACATGTGGGAGTGGACTCTACATACACAGGTAGGTCCCACTAATCATATTTGAGTGGTGGTATTTATTCAAGATCACTTTTTTCTCAGGATGAATAGATTTATTCTCATCTAAATTATTTATTTCAATTTGACTAGGTTAGCAAGAAAGCGCTTCAAGCCAAAAAGAAAATTTTTAGAAGGTTATTTGATATAGTTCTCATAAGGAACTTAAATGCTTTCCTTGTAATCTTTTTTGGCCAAAAAATAATTTCCATATTTGTACCAAACTCCTAAATTTTATCCCCAAAAACATTTTTAAGCTTAAAGTGCTTCCTTGTTCCCCAAACAAATTGGGCCTTGTTGTAAAAATCAATTTTCTTCCATGCTTTCTTGCTCTACGCTTCAAATTATGGCTATTTTTTCATTTGACTTTTGCACACATAAGTTTACTACTTTAATTATATATGAGTTTGGTGAATTTATGCACGATCGATGCTTTATCTATTTTTTCACCCCAAAATGAATTTTTGATGTCCAAGTTTCAAATTTTGATCTTATTGAATGAACATGAAAAAACGATATATAATGTCAATTTTCATGCAATTTCATCATGTAAGCTCGTCTGTCAATTCGAAACAGCTAACGATTTAGATCTCTTAATTGTTTATAATATAAATGAAAACCTAATACATGATGAAATTGCATGAAAATTAGCACGACGTCCTATTTTTCTATGCTTGTTCAACCCATAAGGTTGAAATTTAAAAAATAAGTGTCAAAAATTTATTTGAGGGTGAAACAATAGATAAATTATCTATCTATTATTACTGTTGATTAATTGATTTGTAGATTGCATCAAAATTTAACCTAAATTGTAAAATTCCATCTGTGAGAATAAACTTTAGGTTTGACAAAAGAATGCAACAATTCTATAGTACTATGGATTCTTGAAGGGTTCTTTTAGAGTGTCTTAGAGTATCCCTGTGTGTCATAAATATATCATAGGGTCCTTTAGAAGTACAAATCTAGAAGGTTCATTGAAAATATCTTAGGGAGAGGTTTCTAAAGATTAATCTTAACCACGTATCAAGATCGATCTCCATCATTCATTGACGGGTGAAAGTGTGTAAGGTTTAATTTGGCTAAACCCATCTAGGAAGTTGTAAGCTCTCAAGTGCAATATAAGATCTCTCATTCTCGAATCTCTAGTTCTCTCTCTTGATTGTTTACTTGGTGTCTTATCTATCAAGTTAGGCTAACTTATCATCATTGGAGAAATAAAAATTGCTTTGTATGGGCATGGTTAGCTTGGCGAAGGTCCAAGGATTTGATAACATACTCCATAACTAAGACATCACTACAATTTTTGAAAGAAAATAAGTTTAAGTTTTTAAATTTATCAAAATGATGAAGTTCTAGGACAAAAACGGAGGTAATTAACTAGCTAGAATGACATCATTTTGATATAATTTTTTTTAAAAGCAAAACCTTTATAAACAAACAAACTTTTAAACTATTTTCCCTAGCAAAACGTTATTTAGATATCAAAACTCAAATTCTTCTTTTACTGGAGCATATTAACTTTATATTTAGCTTACCCTTAGCAAATATATAATAGTAAAACTATTTAATTATGCATTTGAATAAAAGTCTAACTAACTTGCATTTCCCGTTGTTGCTATTTGTTTTTTTTTTTATTAAGGAGTGTGAGGCTAGGCTGTTGGCACGAAATGCCCGTGACCTTTGAGACATAAATAACGACGTATAACTTTTGAACCTAGCAAGAGAAAATAATTGGTGTCGTACAAATCGTGGATAAAATGGGGTCCAAAATAGTGTTTTTGCATCTAACTCCTAATTGATGTGACACATGGTGAACACAAAAAAATTGTGGTGGAGAAGGGTTAATTTGTGGGATATTTTGAAGGTAAGATGACCTAAATGCCCTTAGTGTTAAGAGCCAATTCACAACCCAAATAATAACGGATTAATGCAACAGAACAAATATAATCTCCCTCTTGTGCAAATTTATTAGGAAACAACTAATAAAGCAATATGGCTATCAAACAACATGCACAAACACACAATCAATTTTTAACGTGGAAAACCTCCTCGAAATGAGAAAGGAAAAATGGGACTGATATCGGAGTTCACCCAAACCTCCACTATCAATATAATGGCAATACAATGTTTCTCTCTAGATAACCTAGAGGCAATTCATCATAGTAACATCAAGACAATAAATCTTGGCAAATCAAGTGATTTCCTGAGAGAAATTGGAGATATCTCACCAATATAGGGGCTGGATAAATTCTCCTGTAAACTTGGGATATGGTGCTCCAAAAATGATCTCCACCATTTAAAATGTAGAGCCGTGAGTCGGGGACATGTTGACGAAATTTCAGCTCCATTGGACCACAGATCAGCCTCCAATGAACCTCTTGATCGAAAACGGATACACCTCCTTCTTCTCCGCTTTTCTCTCTCTCTCTCTCGGCCTCTTTGTATTTTTTTTCCTTTTTTTTGCTGTGTCTCCCACCTAGCACACACTGCACATGGGTTTTATTAAGAAGCCATAATATGGGAAATTACCATATTACCCTTAAGCTTCAAATAAAATCACCATAATGCCATTGAACTTCAAATAAACAACCATAATGCCATTGGGCTCCAAATGGGCCTAAATTTATTTGGGCTAATTGAATTGGGTCATTCTCCACATAGAAGGGAAACCTAACCCAACACTTAGTGGATGAAAAAATGATAAGATTTTGGAGTATGGATAAAACTGGAAAAAATAACCAAAACTCCCTTTGAGAAAAAACGTGAATCTTTTAAGATTCATTGTGTGAAGTTGCTGAAAGAAAAGAAAGAGAGAGAAAGAGGGAAGGAGAAAATAGGGGAAGAAAGGGAGAAAGTGTGGGGTTTTGGAGGAGGCTTTGAAGGAAGTGTATTTCACTAACAAAGGCTTCAATTTTTTTTCAAAGCAAAGTTGTAAATGTATCAAACTTGCCCGTAAATTTCAATTTTCAAGTCTTGATTCCAACTTTTGCCATGTTTCCCTTTAGTAATAAGTTGTATGTTGATTGAAACCCATAATCTTTTGCTTAATTTTGGTTATCTTTAATTTCCATGGTAAATTTTATATTGAATGATATGAGGATTATTCATGAAGGTAGTACGTCATATATCATCTCAATTAGTTGTTTGTGTGACCTAAAGATGGTTTAACGGGGTGTGTTGATTAATCTTTGCATATGTTCATTTTTGAAATTAGTTGTTTTGTGTGTAAAGTGTAAAGGTAGTATGATTTTTGGGCTTTCTTGCCTAAAACAATTTCAAATCTGGGAATGTTTTTCTTCTGGAGATTTTAGTTATAATTAAGAACTACAACTTTTGTTTTGCTATCATCTCAATATGAGGCATGTGAAAAAGTTTTGGAGTTTCAAATTTTTTGCAAAGAATCTAGGTGAATTGAGTTTCTAGCCTAGATTTTAGCTTTTCGTGCACATTTTTATCCCTTTGAATGACCAATTTTGCAAGTGTAACTGAAAGAGGATTTGTTTTCTTTGAATGATATAAAAATTCTCTTTGGAAGAAAAACATTTTAAGTCCTATATAAAAAGTCTTTGCATTTCAAATACAAAGTGTCTTAATTGAAATTTTTGAATGACCCAAAACTGTAGACAGCCGCCAATAGCTGTTTTTGACTCCCCTAGAATTTGAACCACTTTTTGGGATTGAAAATGAAGTTGTACCACTATTCCTTATCTAGGAATCTTCTTTTGATTTCACATCAAAAAGGGGTGTGTATTAAAAGTTAGATCAATTTTTCTGAAAGTTGTTCAAATTGAATTTTTATGGGACCAAATTTGCATATCCATGATTTTCACACATTTGGCCTATTTAGAGTTTGATTCACTTAATATGTTCAACAAAAAAGTTGTAAATAACAAGCTTATCTAATTTTGCTCTTTTGAAAGTAATCACAATTGAGTATTGTTAAAAAAGCTATAGTAACTTTTACTTGGTATCACTATTTTTCAAAAATGTAAGGATTTTAAATATTTTTTGAGATGATTAAGAACAAATTACTTTCAATGAATGGTTGATTGTGTTGGATGTCTTACTGAACCTTCATTAGTGTTTGTTTGGGAGCCTTTAATGACTGTTTTCTGTGTAGTCACTCAAATGATCATTATTAGAGTTTGACTTATGACTTTTGCTTTTTGTTTGGTTTGTATAGTTTTGTGTTCATTTATATCTGAACACCTTGTGATTCGTGCTGGTTTATGTTGAACTGAAGCAAGCAAAGTCATTGGACATATATAACCCCAACCTAAAAAAGGTTACCTAGTGGAGATAGTGACTTATAATTTTCAAACTAGCAGAAGAAAACAATTGGTCTCCTAGAAATTGGGAATAAAATTGGGTTTTGGAATAGTGTATTTGGCTCAGTTATGAAAATTATCAGATGAGAAATATCTAATGACTGATTATAGTAAAATTATGGCTTGGTGTTCGAGTGACTGTGGGGGGATTAGGCGAGGGCCGCCTTGATTTTTCCCTGCAAGGTACCCGCCTTAGCTCACAAAGCGTTGCCTAGGCCTTTTTGAGACACTTTCGAGGCAAGGGGCACGCGTTAGTGGAAAACTAACCCAATCAAAAAATAACAAAACAAAATAAAATATGATACCCGATGGAGGCTGAGCACCTAGACTTGCAACAATGAAAAAGTAGAAGATCTCAACCATAATTGATCGGCAAGGGGCTGGTGGCAAAGGCAGTCACGTGTAACCCATTTTTTTCTTGTAAGATTACACCAAATGAGAAGATGAAGATGTAAAATAAGAAGAAGAAGAAGGAGAGGGAAAAAGGTGGCCCACTCTAATGATTACCCCCATGTGACCTTATATTTAACCCTTTTTTTTTTCTCTTTTTTTTTATTTCATTTTTCCCACCTACTTTTTCCTTTGACTTTAAAACTATTAAACCCACCCTACTAACTTTCCCTCTTACTTTCTTTTTTTGTTAATCTTTCACTACACTCTTTTAAACTTTTAATTATATTTGTTTTCACTCACTTTAATTGAAATTTATTATGAATTAATGTATATTTTATTTTTTTCCTAATTGTTTGACTCTCTTTAATTTAGATCTAGATAATATTAGTGTATCTTTCATAATTTAACTTAGTAATCAACCATAATTTTTTTAAAAAATTAAATATTTATCAACTTTTATTGTAATTTATCACTAAGCAACATATCATTAGCTCTAAATATTTTAAACATACTTGTGGTTTGAAATTTTGATGATAGTTTACTATTTGAGTTAATGTGGAATATAGTTCTTTCTAATGTTTTATTTATCTCAATTCACTCATCTTATATTATTCTTAATCCAACTTTAAAGGTATTTTATCCTAAATTAAGTCCTTAATATTTCACTTGTTCACACTTTGGGCGCTTTATCACCAAAACATCTAGGCTCCCTCCCACCGCCTTGGCACCGTGACAACTATGCAAGTGATTGATGTGACACGTGAAACCAACACAACATTTGTGGTGGCAAAAGGTTAACTTGTGAGATATTATTGAAGGTGAAATGACCAAAATGCCTTTAGTGAATAAAAAATTGGAAAGATTGGGAAAACGTGAATCTCTTAAGATTCATTGTTTGAAGTTGCTAAAAGGAAGAAAGTGAGAGAGTGAGAGAGAGAGAGAAAGAGAGAGAGAGGAGAGGAAGAAAGGCAGAAATTATGGGTTCTTATATGAAGTTTTAAAGGAAGTGTATTTTTTCAACAATGACTTTAATTTTTCCTCAAAGAAAAGTTATAAAGGTAGGAAACCTACCATCGAATCTTAATTTTCATGTCTTGATTTCAATGATAGTCACGTTTTCTTTTAGTAAAATGTATGTTAATCGAAACGCATAATCTTTTGTTTAATCATAATGACCTTTAATTTTCATGGTAAATTTTGTTTTGAATGGTATAAGGATTGTTAATGGAAATAGTATGTGATTAATTATCTCAATTAATTTTTGTGTGACCTAAAGATGGTTTAATGGGGTGTGTTGGTTAACCTTTACTAATGTTAAATTTTGAAATTAGTTGTTTTGTGTGTAAGTGTAAAGGCTATATGGTTTTTGGGCTTTTTTGCCTAAAAAAGTTTCACATTTGAGAATGTATTTTCTGAAGCATTGTAGTTCTATTTAGTGCTACAACTTTGGTTTTGAAATCATCTTAATTCGAGATATGTGAAAAGAGTTTTAGAGCTTCAAATTTTCTTCAAGTATTTAAAAGGTCCTCTTTTAAAAGAAAAACATCTTAAGCCCTATATTAAAAGCTTTTGCATTTCAAATACAAACTATTTTAACTAGAATTTTAGAATGATCCAAAACTGCCGACAGTTGTGGTAGCCTTTTTTGCCATTTCTAAAGAGTAAACTAATCTTTAGGGTTAAAAAGAAAGAATTAACCCTATTTTTTTTATCTAGGTATCCTCTTCTGGCAGTAACTCATAAAGGGGTGTGTCTTAAAATTTAGCTCAATTATTTTAAAAGTTATCCAAACTAAACTTTTGTGGGGCTAAATCTGCGTATCCATATTTTGGCCCATTTGGCCTATCTAGAGCTTGATTCACTTCATATATTCAGTAGAAAAGTTGTAGATGACAAGCTTGTCTGACTTTATTCTTTTGGAAGAAATCCTAATGAGCATTGTAGAAGAAGTTGTGGTATTTTTACTTGATGTCACTGTTTTACAAAATTGTAAGTATTTTAAATGTTTTGTGGGATGATCAAGAACGAATTATTTTCCATGAATGGTTAATTGTGTTAGATGTTTTGTTAAACCTTTCTCCATGTTTATTTGGGAGCCTTTCATGAGTACTTTGCGTGTGGCACTCAAATGACCGTTATTAGAGTTTGACTCATGACTTCTGTTTCTGGTCAAGTATTGGTTTATATATTTTATTCTCGGACACTTACTAGTTCGTGTTGGTTTATGTTGAACTAAGGTAAGTAAAATTGTTAGACGTGTGTAGCTCCAACTGAAAGAAGGTTACCGAGTAGAGAGTAAGTCGAGTTGAAACTTACTTAGATCTTTGATTTACATGGATTAATATGGAGCGCAAGGTTGCTTGTGTGTGGCCTACCCGACATGAGATTACAAAAGTTGTCTTTGGTACCTTATTGTCTCACAATGATGTGATATGATGTTGTTGGAGATGGTAGTATTTGAATTACTGATGGAAGCTATTGATTGTTGATATTGGATAAAGGAATTGATCGAGGTCTGTAAGTGCGACAACTGATTAAGTGGATTATCATTGATGAGCTGTAAAATATCGTAGACCAAATTAGTGGTGCGTTGTTATTGTTGAATTAGTGGGTCGCAACACGTTTAATAGAGATTGCTAAGTGAACAATTTTGCCATTGAACTTAAGATTATTTCTTGTTCAATTTATTATGTTGGTTTGAGTTGGATTATCGTTTGTTAAGCAGTACCTTTTCAAAGCAAGCTTGCCACCTTTACTACTCTTAGTTTTCTTCTTTTCTAGACTCACCACACATCAATTTTAATGTACATATTTCAACTACATTCACTTTGTGTTCATGTTGTCTCTTTGTTTCCTAGCACCTTTTAAACAAAGTGGGATGTATAGCTATTTTATAGTGCTACTTTTTTAACACCACTATTTTACTTCTTCACTTCATTTTACTTGCTTGAATTTTATGGTTAACATCATTCTCAATCTTAGAAGTACTCTCACTATTGATCTAAATGTACAACTCATTGCACAAGAAATTCCCAAATAATATAGTTAAAAAGTTCCCAAACTAGGTTTATAGAAACTTATATCTTAGAATAAGTTTTCTTTTTCGTAACGCAATTGGCAATTGCTTGACCAAAAATTAATATAATATGGTCACGCAATTGTGAATTGCGTAACCATATTTTGATATTTTCCGCCACCACCCCAAAACTCTACTGTTATAAATTGCGTGACCATAATTTTAATATTCTCCCCAACTCCCTCGAAACCCTTAGACCCCCCCCCCACCCATTTCTAACGGTGACCACTATGTTATCTTCAAGAAACAAACACATAATACCGAGTGGGATTGTTCAGAGTATTTGGAGCATTCCTTGAAGACAGTGTAGCAGTCACCATCTGCAATGCAGGGTTTATAAAGGTAGGGTTTCGGGTAGGTGGGGGAAAATATTAAAATATTTTGATCACAAAAGTAGAAAACTTATTGGGAAATAAGTTCTCCGTATACCTAATTTGGGAATTTTTTTAACTTTATTAGCTTGGGATTTTTTTTCACGAATTGCTCCTTTGTACTGCTTTACCATCTTGGTCAACAACATTATGATCTGATTGCACACACTTATTAAATTTGGATTCAACACAAAGCAGCCAAGTCTGTAATTAAGGCCCAATCAATAATAAAATCAACCAATGGAATTAATAGGTTTAAGTAGATGTGCCAAGCAATGCTCAAATCAACAATTAAGACTCAAATATTAAAAAAGTAATGAAAATTATAGTTTCAATAGATTTCAAAGGAATGAGAAAGTTCCAACAAGAAGACTGAAATCCCTTTCAAAAGAATAAAATTCCCTTAACTTAGATTAATTGTTGGAACTGTCCATTTGTCATTTTAAATTGAATAGTCATTTCTCTCGTTTCATCTTCTTCTAGTTTTCTACACTCAGTTTCACTCCCTTTTCTTCTAATCTCCCTCCCTTACTCTCAGTTCACCCTCCCTATAAAATTTTAAGCTTGTATTGCTCTTCCACAACCCCATTTTCATGGTTTCATTTGTGGAGGGACTGGAAATAGTAGTGAAAACGAGAATTCCAGTATAAAAACTAGCATGAATGGTAGCGATTTAACTATAAGAGAAGGTTTCCCTTTATGTCTACTGTAACTGGTTATTCTTTTTTTTTTTTTTCTAAGTTATCTACTCTGATTATTATTCTTTTTTATTAATCAACAACTTTTAATAACAACAAATCTATATATAAATGAAATGAAGCACACCTAGATGAGATCCACCAAAACAAGGTAACCAAAGAACAAAAGAACCAAAACCTAAATAACAAGATCCAACTAGCAATGAATCAACTTATCTAACCAAAATGAATGATGCATAGAAAGATCTAAAAGGAGCATTGCAGATTAATATTGATGCCCCAGGAAATCATCTTATCTTTGGCAAGAAACTTTCCTTTAGTCGTAAGCTATAAAATAAATGCAAGCTTAGGAATAGTCCAATGTTTCCAGACGACACCGGTCGATTTACATCTATGACTTTTAACTTGAAGATAATAATAAGCTTTAACAATACTAAAGCTTTAACAAACTTACTAAATAGCCAAGTGGATGCCCCTTTTGCTTTGGATAAGATCATCCCTATGCTTTATGAGCGTTTCAAAAAACCATGAAGCATTCTTTTTTAGAGTAGCTTTCCAAATGAAGTGATCCTTCAAATAATAAGCATAAACCCACTTAATCCAAAGTCTATTAGCTTTGTAATGAAGAGCCCAAAGCAATTTAAAAGCAACAATGTTATTCCAAACCTCTATATGAAAAATACCCAAGCCTCCTTGTGGTGACAAATAGCGGAAACAAATGGCTATCCAAATAAAATGAAGAACAAACCAAAATGGAGAACACAAGATTAACGTGGTTCGATCAATGTGATTTACGTTCACGGGGTAGAGAGAAGAAATTTCACTAACACCAAGAGAGTTACTAGAGTTCAAAATTGATATAATCGATCGACAAAAATAAAAACACTTAAAGAACTCGCTCCTCTCTCTTGTATTAGGAAAAACTACTCTCAATGAAAAAACCTTAGTGAAGCAGGAAAAATACCTAAATTTTTTTTCTCAAAGAACTTTGTCCTCTCTAAATCCCATTTTTTTCTCTAAATCGGGTCGCACAAAAGTCGAACCAAATTTCAAGACATACTTAAAAAATCTCTGCCAAGCCACTAAAGATTTCTTGGAGGATACAGAGTTTTAAATCCCTAAAAAATTCCTACAAATGGCATGAAGCTTGTTAATAATCTCCTTTGAAAACACAATGGCATTGCTCTAATAAACCTGAGAACTGAATAAAATAGCTTTGATAAGTTTTAATTTGCTTGCATAAGAAAGAAATTGAGAAGTTCAAGAAGTTGTTTTATTGGCAAGCTTATCTAAATGAGGACCCAAAAGTGCATTTTTAATTTTGGATGAATAGAGGGGAATACCCAGATATCTGAAGGGAAAAACACCTTGACAAAATCCCAAATGATTTAAAATGCTTCGATGAAGAAACTTGGGAACTCCACCAAAATAAATGTTAGATTTAAAAGAATTGGCTTTTAGGCTAGAAACTTTAGACAAATACTTAAAGCTTCATTCAAAAGAGTAATAGTGTGATACCCCACCTTTCATACATTGATAATCAGGTGTGTAAGGGCACACTTTACCAAAATCCATAATGAAGCTCACTAATATTAATACAACAGTGGAACCACGTCTAATATATCTCACACTCTGTTATAGAACACTTATTACAACCCAAAAAGTGGTCTCAAACATAATGAATTTAGAGCTTAATTTTAAGCAATCTTTGCTCCTTTATCGTTCACCTTACTCGTGTCGATGTCCTTCTTAAAGTACTTACTTGAAAATGGTTCAAGCAAATAAGGGTGAGTGCAAAAGATCATCTAGTAAGGGATAACCACAAAATGTATGTAACACCCCACATTTTACACACCGACAAATGTACGGGGATGCACTCATCCATCAACCACTAAACAGTTCCTGGTCATTATTACAAAAGTGGAACCATGTCCAACACACTCAAACCGTATCACAGAATATATTACATCTTAAAGATAGTTTAAAGCAATAAAAACTTAAACGTTTAACTATTGGCGACCCATTTTCCCTTGTCGCCGCCACCACTTAGGTATGGCTGATCTTTAAAGAGTTTACCTGAAAATGACCAACCGAAAGGGTGAGTGTGAATGAACACTCAGTAAGGAATAATCAATCAGGAATATGCTTAGAAAAGGGTCAATACAACAAGTTCAATATATGTCAGCTCAAAGCAACAATTACTAAGAGACCTGAATGGGTTACGAACGCGGTGTCTGTTCATACCCAGACACGGGGTCCAACATTTGTGCATTAACCCAAGCACGGGGTCTACTCAACGTATCGAGGCCCGTCAACCAGCCTTAATAGCTCATATGTGCATTAACCCAAGCACAGGGTCTCCCATTCCTGCTTACGCGGTTGTTCATCTCAGTCAACGGGTTCAAACACAACATTAATCAACCAACATAATAAGTGGGACCGAACAAATAGGCCCAACCACATTCAAATCAATGTTTAGGATCTCAACAATTATAACAATAATAATTGGGTTAGTGGGATCAAACAGTTATTCCCACTCATAGCCAAATCAACGGTTCAGGCTCAAATAATACAGACAACCACAAATCGGACGAACAAATCAATGCAGACATATCAGAAAATGCCCGAAATAACAATCATGGCTCAAATATCAATAGATTTAGCTAAGATCAATAGGAATCGAACTATTTCAATAAAAGGATTGAAATTCCTTGAAACGAATAAATCTCAAGCATAGGAATAGATTTTCTTTACAAGAACTAGATTACCCTTACAAAGAATAGATTATCCTTACAAAGAATGGATTATCCTTACCTGAATTGGTTGTAGGGTTGGGGTTAGTCTCTCTCTTTTTTTTTTTTTCCCTTTTTCTCTTCCTTTTCTCCTTCCTCGCGTCCTTAGCTTCTCCGTTTTCTTCTCCCACTTCCGCTACTATCTATTTTCTAAGATTCTATTGGCATAATGTACATATATATATATTACACCTGCCTGCCGACTCCGAAACCTTACAAGTAAGTCCTTTGACTTTTCCTCTCTCTCACCCCCTCACACGGCACATATAGATAAATATATTATTATATTATATTATAGGATATCTTATTATAATGTAATGTAACATTCTTCTTATCTTTACGTAATATATTATATTATTATATATATATATATATATATACATATATATAATATTACAGATAGACATCCCCCTCCCTCTGTACAACGCACTGGCCGACTTAATGCTTGTCACTGAGCTTGGTCCCCGTGTCCTGCACTTATATATATAATATTGCATTATACTATATGTTATACTATGTTTAGATTATATACAACATATAATTCTAGTGTAACGTACACGTGTCATTTGTCCACACAATCCACTTATCAGTCCCACATTCACCACTTATTCAAATTAAGATTAATTAGAAATTTTGAGGTATTACAATGTACATTCAAGAGATGCAGATTCAATAAGTTCATAAATTTTGTCTGTTCAAACTCAGGCATTAGGCCCAACAATTTATGCATTCACTTAAGCACGGGCCAATTCAACATATAGAGACCCGTCTACCAGCCAATAAGGCTCATGTGTGCATTATCCTAAGTACAGGAGCAACTATTCTCACTTTTGCAGTTGTTCATCTTAGTCCATAGATCGAATTGTTACGTTTGCAACGTAGCAAATAGGTTCAAACATGCTAATCCAATAATGCTCAAATCAATGTTTAAGATTTCAAATAATTATAATGATAATAATAATGACTATATGAATCAATGGATCAAAATGGACATAGTAATTAAGACTTAAACAATAATAAGTTCAATAGAATATAAGAGGAATGAGAAAACCCCCCAAAAAAGGGATAAAACTCCCTTACAAAAGAATAATTTTCTTTAACTCTAGTTAGTAGTTTATGCATTGACACAAGCTACAATCACCTTTTCCTTTTTCTTTTTCTTTCTTTCTTTTATTCTTTTTTTTTTCTTCCCTCATTTTTCTTCTTTCTCTCTGCTCTCTCTCGATTCTATTCTCTTTTTCGCTTCTTCTATCTCATTTAACTTTTAAACATTTTAGCTAACATATGTATACTAACTTATAATATAATATAATATATCTCACATATATATGTTTCCTAACTTAACTATTAAGGAACTAGTTAACTTATCACTTTAGCAGATAAGTTCATACTAAATATAATATAATATAATGTAAATATGTGACAACTTAATATTATATATATATATATATATATATATGTATACATATATACATTTACGTATTTGTTTTGATTCTCCTTATTCCATCTCACTCCCACTTTTCATCGTATTTCCATCCTTCAATTACTATTGGGTTTCTAATTACATTATTTTATTACTCTAATGTTTCAATCAACCCAAACACTGCACCAGACTAAGGTGTTTTAGGCCTGACTTTACCTCAACTCCCAATTTTAGTTAAATGAGAATTTAAGGGTATTTACACCCTGCCCTCCTTAAAAGAATTTCATCCTCGAAATTAACGTACCTAGTCGGAGAACCACTATTGATCTTTATGTCTTGTATTATTCTTAGGATCCCAAGTTGCTTCTCCTTTTAAACAGTTTCGCCACAATACTTTCACCAATGGTGTCCGTTTGCTATGCGGAACTTGTTCCTTGAAATTTAGCCTACCTCATGATTGAGTAGCACAGGACAACAACTTTTCCCTTTCACTCTAAATCTAGTAATAAAATTTGCTTAGTTTAGTTGCATTCAATCTTGACTTATAAATATACCGTTCATTAATAGTATCCAACTACTACATTAAGTCATCCCATTTGATATGAAATTTAATCATGACCCTCATAAAATAATTACCAACCAACCATGTATCTATCTTACCTAATGGTTTCAGTCCTTTCAATTGTTAGAGTGTTCAACTATCTATTTTAATTCATTAAGCCTGTTGACATCTAGTCTCTCACATTTATATTTTAGTCCGTTAAATATAATGTCGAAACATAACATCCATTGCTCATTAAATCTTCTACTTCTACGACCCCAACTATTATACGACATAGACAATACCAGAGTTGCCACATTTTTTGGGGATTTTTAATCAATATTTATTGGATTACATTAAAATTTACATGAGTTGACTTTCATCTCCCATTATTATCTGATTTGGGAATATAGGCACACCGGGCTTTTAAGCCTACCAAGATTCTTTATTAGTTAACCTAAAAAGACCAACGTAAGGGCTACTAGTTTACCAGTGGGAGTAGCCTACCAATTCATAAAATAAAATGCAAGATAATACTCCCAACAATTAAGCGCAATGGCTCCAAAACTAACTCTCATAATACTCGAAAAAAGAAATCTCCAAAGATATTCAATTCACCAAAACATTTAACTATTCACCATGTGAGTCTCCATAAATTACACACATACTTATAAAACAAAATTTTTCATCCGTAACCAATAAATGGTAAAAAAGTTTTAAATACTCTATGTTCCTTCAAAGTAAGCTTCTTTTGGTTTACATTTTCATTTACAATACTAACACCCTTATCTAAATATCTTTCCCGTAATAATACAATAAATAAATCACAATAGATTAAATAATATATAAATTAATGAGTTGACAAGGAGCATTGTTTGGGTCAACAAGAAACATAAGGTCTCATTATCAATCCTTATTAATCTGTTGCACAAACCCAATGCAATCACAAAGATCACTCATGTAATATCTTATTATTGTTATTTTGTCCCAGCCAACCTTGCCTAAGATTCTTGAATACGTAGCACCAACTCTACCATATTCTACCATCACGAACTTAGCAAACATTAATCAAATTTATAACCATTTAACCATGCGAGCTAGTATCACTAGAGAATTGTTAACCAAGTACGATTGTAGTAACCATAGCAATGAAGAGTTTTCATCCACTTATAAATAGTGCCAAAATCTCTCCAAACATTTTAATGGACATAATTTTAAAAACCTGCTCTATAATTGTTGTACTATCATCTAGGTCTCCAATGATGTTCACTATTAATAAAATCCATTCCCAAGCATAGTGTGACCCATCACTGCTTCTCCAAAGTTCCTTCAATAATTTTAATGAATGCTATGAGCAACAAATAACTCTATACCATGCCCACCCAGCTCCATCTATCAGAATAGCATAAAATTAAGGACACAATTTAACTTGTTGCACTCATTCTTCTCTCAACCCATCTAACAACTTCCTAATTCAATGTCTTCTCATTAGTTTTCACAAATGCTACTAATGACTTTAAAATCTAAAACCTATGCTTTGATAACAACTATGACACCCCACCTTTCATACACTGATGATCAAGTGTACAAAGGCATACTCTACTACCAAAATCATCAACATAGTTCCCTAATATTGATATAAAAGTGGAAACACGTCCAATACATCTTGCACTATGTTGCAAAAAACATATTACATCCCAAAAAGTGGGGTCAAACGTAATGAATTAAGAACTTAATTTTAAGTAATCGTTTCTCCTTATTATTCATCCTACTCATGTCAACATCCTTTTTAAAGTGTTTACCTAAAAATGGTTCAATAAAATAAAGGTGAGTGTAAAATATCACTCAATAAGGAATAATAAATGAACCATACGATCAAAAGATACATGTTTGACGAGTTCAAGTACAATTCAACTCATCTCAACATTGATTAAGAGACCTAAAAGGTCATGAATAGTGAGTTTGTTCAAATCCAAACAGAAGGTCCAACAATTTGTGCATTCATCCAAACGTGGGGCCAACCCAACCTAAAAAGCCCCTCTACTTGTCAATAAGGCACATGCTTGTGTTCAACCAAGCACGGGGCTAACTATTCCAGTTTTTGCGATTTTTTATCTCAGTCCACAACGTACCAAGTGGGTTCAAACATACTAATTGAATAGTGCTTAAATCTACATTTAGGACTCCAAATAATTATAACAACAATAGCAGGCTTAGTGCTTTCAAATGAATATTTCCAATCACAATTAAATCAACAACTCAAGTTCATACAATAATAATAACGACTATATAGATCAATGGATCAAAATGGATGTGCCAAACAACACTCAAGCTAGTAATTAGGACTTAAATAAAAATAAGTTCAATAGAATTTCAAAGTAATGAGAGAAATTGAACAAAAGGATAAAAACTCCCTTACAAAAGAATAATTTTCTGTTACCTCAAATTAGCGGTTTGTGCATCCACATAGGATACAATCACCTTTACCTTTTTCGTCTTCTTTATTTCTTTTTTTCCCCTTTCCCCTCTTCTTTTTTTCTTTCTCCCCACTCTCTTTCGACTCTGCTCTCTTTTTCGTTTCTTCTATCTCATGCCACTTTTAAACATATGAGATAATATACGTACTTTAACTTAACTTATACTAACTTATAATTTAATATAATATAGGCCAAAATATGTTTTATAACCTGACTTTTGATCAAAGTTGCAAATCTAACCTAACCTTTATTATTGGCTGATTATATCCCAATCTTTTTAAAGGGGTGCAATTTTAGCCTACAACATTTTTCTTCACAATTCTACCAAAAAATATATAAAATAAAATGTTTGAAAAATGTTTTTTCAATAATAGGTCAAATAATGGGAAAAAAAATCCTAGCCTATTATCCTCCTTCATGGGAAAAAAATTAGTGAAAGGGAAAAAAATGTGACCTTTCATAGCAAAATTCATGACCAATACTTAAGTAATGGAATTTATTTTAACTGATGTGTGATTCCTCCTTGTAATAACTAGAGCGTACAAGCCCAAATTTATAAAAAGGTAAAAGGGTTAAAGAAGAAGAATGTTAGGCAAAATGTTTGTAAAAAAAATGATCTATTATAAACATTCTTTCACCATAAAAATTTGTAAATGAAAATTATTTGAAGAATTTTACTGTGAAATCTAGAATTTTACTATGAAAGAATGTTAAAAAAAAATTCCGTTACAAATATATAGGCCAAATTTGAAGAATATTTAAAAGTATGCAGGAATTACACCCCTTTAAAAAGGTTGGGATATAATCAACTAATACTAAAGGTTGGACTAGATTTGCAACTTTTATCAAAAGTTGGGTTATAAAATACAATTTGGCCTATAATATATCATGCATATACACATTTCCTAACTTAACTATTAAGGAACCAGTTAACTTATCTCTTCATATACACACACACACACACACATTATTTTAATCGATAAGTTCATACATAAGATAATATAATTTAATGTAAATATATGACAACTTATGTATTATATACATATGCATACATATATACATTTACGTATTTGTTTTCATTCTCACTTGTTCCATCTCAATTCAACTTTTCACCATATTTTCCATCATTCAATTACTATTAGGTTTCCAATTACATTGTTTTATTACTCTAATCCTTTATTCAATGAAACGCGTCACCAAACTAGGCGTTTTTGGGCCTGACTTCACCTAATCTCCTAATTAAAATTAAATGAAAATTTAAGGGTATTACAAACAAAGCCCTCATCACCTCTGTAAATAGAAGAAGATAATCTGCATAATTATATGTGTAATTCACATTCTTTCACATTTGGGACGAAAATTAAAGTTCGGGTCCTCAGGAAGCATACTCATTCTTTTGGAAAGATACTCCATGGTAATAACAGGTATGGGGGGTAGAGGGTCACGCTACCTCAGACCTCTGTTCCTCTTAAAATAACCATACACGTTGCCATTCATCAAAAGGGAATATCTAGGGTTAGTAATACACTCCATAATCCAATCAATCATCTCTAGGGGAAACTGAAGACATACAAGCATGTCCTGAATAAAATCCCTAGTAATAGAATCAAAGGCTTTCATAATATCAATCTTGAGCATACAACAAGGAGAGATAAATTTCCTATCATAATCCTTAGACTAACTCATAACCAATGAGAATATTGTCAGTGATCAACCTACCTTTAATGAATGCAGCTTGACTTTTATCAATAAGGCAGTCCATAACACCCTGAAGCCTCGCAGTTATTATTTCAGTAATGACCTTGTAGATCACATTGCAGCAAGAAATGGATCTATAATCACCTACTGTTTCAGGTCTCCCACACTAAGGAATAAGAACAATGGTGGTAGAGTAAATCTATTTCAGCAGTTTGCATGAGTGAAAGAAATCCAGCACAACTTCTTCATATCAAAACCAACAGAATTCATTTGCTGAACCATTGATAATTTCGCCCCTCTATTAACAATGAACTGATCAAGAGATACCAGTCTGGCCTTTAAAGAAGTGAACGAACTCCTTTTGAATCTCAGGAGGCTTCTTTAGAATGAGACCGTCCTTGTTCTTAACATACCAAATCTTATTCAGAAGTTAAAGAATCTAAAAGGCTTCTGCCCAGGCTGCCAAATGAGATTTTAGGAGCATTTCACGTAGAGCTCCTACAATTGGGGAAAGAAAAGTTAAATCTTCTTTCGATGAAGATTTTATTTTCATTTGGATTTAAATAAAAATAGTTGGATTTATATAATTGGCGAAATACAATATTTTTAGTTAGTTTTGGGACGTTTTCTTTGGATTTTGAAGTTAGTGTTTGTTCTCCTTCAACAAGTTAAGACTTTCCGGGCCTGACTGAGATCCTTTGAAAAAATTAAGTTTCATTTCCTTTTATAATTAGTTTTAGATTAAGAAAAATAGAAACTGAAATTCCTTTCATAAAAACTCCCTTTCCTTTTTGAATTTCATTTAAAATTGAATGACTATTTATTTGTATTTTTCAAAAAGGAAAGATTTTTTTCATAAAAAATATTTTATTTCCATTTTTTAAAAAACTATAAAATATTTTGAAAAGGGAAATGAAGTTCATAAAATCGGCATGAAACATTTTGTTTTCCTATTTTTCAAATTTCCGTTTCCCTTTTTTTTTTTTTAAGAATAATGAATTCAATAAAATTTATGTAATTAATACGAAAAGTAGGTTTTGAAAAGAAAGAATTACTAAAATGTGCTGAATGGTCTAATCGGTGAAAGAATCGGTAACACTCTTCCTTCAGATGTAATAAACGCCACCTTTGTCATAGATAACAACACTTTTTTTTTTCTTTTACTAAATTATGGCATGCTTCCTTGGTAGAAATGTGGCAATTCTAAACTAAATCTTGATAATCTTTTCAGTGTCGATTGATTCATGAGATCAGCTCAAAATCTATATGAGAATGTCTTTATCTTAGTACTCGGTTGGAATATGAGAAACGTTAAAATTCACATTCGAATTCTGAACAAGTTTGAAAGTGCATAGTGCATTCGGATCATAAAATATTACATTAATGAAAATGGAGGTGGATGTGAGACGATTAGGACTGAAGCTACCCCCTTAAATTTAAAAAATCATCCGTTATGTGCATACTTAACAAAGCCTGTATAATAATAACAATTTGTATGAATAACAATAACAATAACAATAATAATAATAAATTACTAATAGTTTGTTCTTCAATTGCTTGAAAATTCAAGTAGACTTTCATGTATAGTACTTGTCTTCAAAATCTTCAAAATCATTTTACTATATTTTAAGTTTATAATATAATGTTTCCAATAAAAGAGTGTTGTTGAAAAATTTCTTGTTATAATGTTGCATTTCTTGAAACTAATTATCCATACAAAACAAAATGTTGTCAAATTCTTGGGAATCTTGTCACATAAAAGAATATCACAGTCCAAAACTCATAACCCCGGGTAGGCATCACATCGAGGGAAGTATGGTTGGTAATAGTAGTTCATTATTATACTATGCGAATTCTGTTTATTTTATATGTAACTTTACTTTTTTGTTCATTTGATAAAAATAATTAGACAAACTCTTATATCTAGTGCTTTTTCCTCAAAATAAAAATTTTTAATCATTTAATTTTTTTTTTGGTAAATTAAGTTAGCGATTTTAATGAAAGATTATCAATGTAAAAAATTTCTTGATAATATCTCTAAATGTAGTTGTTCATATCAAATATAATAATGTAGCATTTTTAAAAATTTTACTAAATATGCAATAAACTCTGCCTAGGGCATCCTTGGATGGAACACGGTGCCTGAGTACTTGATAATCTCCGAATATCTATGGGGATAAATATCTTAAATCTAGAGTCTTAGGCATAAATGCTAGATTCTGAAGTCTAACTTTTCATAACTACTAAGAATTGTGCTTAGTTGGTAGTGATCTCCCACTTTATAATAGAGGTGAGTAATTCGAGGTCAAGCAATTTCTCTTTTCATTCCTTCTTATCGTTAACATCCTTCATAACGATAAAAAGAAAAAAGGAAAAAGAAAAAAGCATACCTACCTTTCGTTTTCCTTTTTGGCTGTCACCGAAAATGCGCACATAATTATACTTTACATAAGTCTGAAAAAGAAGAAAAACGGAACGATAGCATACAATTCAAACCTCACAAGGAAAATAGGTGCCAGAATCCGATAATCACGCACTCTCAAGAAACCGATGATCACGCATTCGTTCCGGCTTAGTGGTGCAATGTCAACTGTCAACAAGACCTAAAAGTCCAGAAGCAACATGGAAAGGCTCCCATTTTATTTTAAGGGCATTCTCGTAAATTTCAGTGCACCCTTAGGGTGGTGTGGTTCTATGGGATACTTATGAATATCAAGAATTTATCAAATACTAAAATTTAGAAATTCAGTGTTCACAAGTAGGAGTTTTTGTGTCGGAAACTTTCTAAAATTCAAATGACCAAATTTGAAAGTGCAGAGGCTAAACACCGAGAATTTTAAAGAAATCAAACTAAAAAATTCCAAAAGATTAAGGGCCAAATTGAAATTTCCTTGGGGACATACTCCTCAGACGAAACTCTAAGAACCAAACTAAAGATTATTTAAATTTTAAGAATCAAAATACAATTTCCAAACACATCTTGGGGTGAAAATGCAATTTTTTTGAAAAAATGTCTATTGCAAGAATTTCAAAATAATACATTTTTAAAAGTCATTTATTAAAGGGATCTGAAAGGATTTTCAAAATGAGTTTATGAGTGAATTGCTTGTAACTGATAAGGCCCGTTCAATTATTATTTCTCGTTAAGATTCTTTTATATATTTTTTAAGATTTAGAAGTAGAGTTTTTACTAAATATTAATTAGTCTTAAAAATACTAAAGAAATAAAAGTTGTCCCGGCAAAGTAAGTCCTTGACCCGCCAATCCACCAACCGGTTTATTGTATTATCCGACTTGATCCAACTCATAAAATAATCTTGACTTGCCAATATTGACCTGTAACTCGCGTTTAATCCTCTCTTAATTGATCTGATTCTTCTAATTACCGCGTTTAGTTTTCGAGGTGTTAGTAAACTTTTTATTGAAAAAAGTCAAAGACATTATAAAAAATCCTTTCCCATTTTCATACGTGAGGAGAGCCTTGAAAACATGCCCCACCGTTTATTAAAAAATTATGGTTCCTCTAGAATTATCAAATAATTCTACTATAAAGAATTCCTTTAATAATAGGACAAGCATTATAAATATGTAAGTTTCAACAATACTAGCTGAGGGAATCAAATTAAGGTGTTTTATTTATTTTTATACAATATCATAATACGTAGAGATTTTATTTTAAGTATTAAAAAATTTAAAATAGTTATAACAAGTAAATTTTTTATATTTTCATCCTTTAGACAAGTTACAGGTCACCAAATTGTAAAAAAAAAAATTTGATAGAAAACATTATTTAATGATCCTCGTGGAGCTGTAACAATATAAAGTTCCGATGACCGTTCGAACTAATTTTAACGAGTCAGCTCCATTAAATAAAGTATCACTCAAAAGGAATAAATTTGGACTAGCTAAAAAAATAAAATATCTCATGCACTCTATCAATCATTTTTTGAATATGCATTTTCTGAATTAAAAAAAATTATGAATTTATTAATTTAAATAATTTGAATAATTTATTATTAACCTCTATCTTTTTCTGTGTTCTTTTTTTGTAATGAAAATGGTCAAAATTATTCAAATTCATAATTTTATGAGTTCTTAAATTTAGGGCATCTTAATTCATCATTTTTGACAATTTATGGAGAGAAGACACCAAATAGTTAATATTTTATTTAATATGAACAAATATTATATACTCCTAGAATAATGATATGGGATTTGGTCCTACCAATCATAATCTCTTATATAATATATTTAAATAAAAAAATCATTATTTGTTAATTTAAAAATATGGACACGTATTTATTTCAAAAATACCTTCTTTTTTTTTCCCTGAAAAAGAAAGGGTCCCGAAATTATAGACGGACACGACACGCCCATTTTTCGGGACGGCCAGCGTAGCCGCGCTCAAAATCTATATAAACTCAGTTCGTGTCTGAGCATTCTCTCTCTCTCTCTCTGTCTTCCCCTCGCAGAGCCATACAAGGAAATTTTATTCAATTCAGAGAGAAATAGCCATTTCAAGAACAAAATCGAGAGCTCAGAATGTTGATAGATTCTCTCTTTCTTCTTCTCTCCTTCTCTCTTATCTCTCCTTCTTCTTCCCTACCTGGTAAGCTCACAGTAACCCCTTTTCTTTTTTCTCTTTTCCTATCTTTTCGGCAATTTCATGTGAATTTTAGCTTTTTAATGCTTCAGTGTTCGAGTTAGGGTTTCCGTATTGGATGCTTATGACTTATGGGTTTACTGGATGGCGATTAGGTTTCTGTATCTGCGTTTGTGTGGTTTATCAATGATCGTAATGAAATGTAGTGCATTTTTTTTTTATGAAGTAGTTTTGACGAATTTGAAGATTAATAAGATCTCTGTATATTTGAGACTGTTTTTCCTTCTAGATTTTTATTACTCATAATGTAAGTGAGTTTTGACATTTATATAGGCACGCATAGGGTCTGATTAGTTATGAAAAACGTTTTCTATTTTATATTTCTAATACTTGTCCCTTAATACATCATGATCTAGTTCTTTCCGAGTTACCCTTTTCAACTAATTGGAAACTATTTTTGTCTAAGCGGCCTTTATAGAAAATGTGGAGATCACGTTTCAAGTGTTTTCTGATATATTCAAAAACCATGCCAGCTGGAAACCTTGTTCTTCTAGTTCCATTCATAAAAGATTGTAGTTCAACATGAAATGGAAATTATTTTTTGATACCTAAACGACCCAGGATTTCTAGTTTTGTTTTCCTCTTAATTTTGTCCTCCCTGTAAATGGGTAGAATTCTTAAGTCCTTTAACTCGTGTCTCTGTGGAAGTTTATCTTTCTCCTTCCCACTTGTTGATCTGCTCTTCAAAGCAGAAACAATAACAGATGGAATAATTGGCTCCTTTTCTTGCTTAAGCACCCCTACATCATCCTTGTAATGGAAGGATGAATCGACAAAAACTATACCTGACTAGCAAAAAAGATGAAGCTGTGGAACAGGTTGTACATGTGTGGGGGGGGGGGGGGGGGGGGGGCTGCTGCTAAACATATTCGTTGATTTGGTAAATTATAAAAGTAAAATAAGCCACGGCATTTATTGAAATCCGACACTTCGCATCATTCATAAAGATGTAGATTGCATATAATGAAAGTTGATATCACTTGTTTTCAAAATTATAAGTGGCTGCACCTTCAGTTGCTAAACAAATTGTCTTTGATCAAATGAGATCATTTTATTTAATGAGTGTTGGCATTCCTACTTTTGTATATTATTTAGTGTTAAATGGAACAATTTTTCTTCCTGCAGCACCAAATGGTATGCGCATAAGCTGTGGATCTACTCAAGATGTCCTTACTGCATCAAATATACTATGGAGTAAGGATTTTGGATACACAGGAGGAATATCTATTAATGGGACACGCCCAAGTTTCATTAGTCCTCCACTGAAGACAGTTCGTTATTTCCCTCTATCAGAAGGTCCTGAAAACTGTTACAATATTGACAGAGTGCCCAACGGGCATTATTCAGTGAGGATCTTCTTTGGATTGGTCGATGAATCTAATTTTGACGGTGAACCCCTATTTGATGTATCTGTAGAAGGAACTCAGATTTATTCTTTAAATCCTGGTTGGAGCAACCATGACGACGAACAGGCATTTGTTGAAGCCCTCATGTTCCTTACAGATGGTACTGCTTCTCTTTGCTTTCACACCACTGGTCGTGGAGATCCAGCAATTCTTTCCATTGAAATTCTTCAGATGGATGACAGAGCATATCATTTTGATGTTGGTCAAGGAACAATCCTTAGGACAGTAAAGAGACTAAGCTGTGGAGCTGAAAAACCAAAGTTTGATGCAGATTATAAGGGGGACCTTTGGGGTGGGGACAGATTCTGGAATCCCATGGAGACCTTCAATTCAAACTCCAAACGCATTACATCTACCAGAAGTAGCATCAAAGAGGCTTCAGTTTCACCAAACTTCTATCCAGAAGCTCTTTATCGGACTGCTCTGCTTAGTACTGATGCACAACCAGACTTAACATATGCATTCGATGTGGAACCTAATAGAAACTACTCAATTTGGTTACATTTTGCAGAGATTGATTCTTCTGTTACTGGAGCAGGACAAAGGGTATTTGACATTGTGATAAATGGTGATATTGCATATAAAGGTGTAGACATTGTGAAGTTAAGCGGGGATCTTTACACTGCTTTAGTACTCAACAGAACTATTGCTGTTATTGGTAGAAGTTTAACAATAACAATGCACCCTACAAAGGGGGATTATGCTATAGTCAGTGCTATTGAGGTCTTCGAGGTCATTATAGCTGAAAACAACACGTCACCAAATGAAGGTACAGATGTTTTTCTGCTTGTGTCGCATTAGTGTTCTTCTGATTTTCATTAGTGTGGTTGTGTCTGCCTTTGTGTGCATGATTGTGCATCTTGTCATTGTATATTTGGAAAGGTCCTACTGTTTATTTTTTTTACCTAAAAATTAATCTAGAAAGCTACCGGGGCAGCCGGGGGTAAGCAAATGTAAAAGAGAACATATGGACTGCAACTATTGTTAAACTAAAGATTGAATTGAACACATAATCCAGTGTAAGTTTTAGGATAGCTACAATGACTATTTTTAATATCTTTGATAAGATTTCTCAGGAACGAGCGATAGAGAAGATAGACTATGAAATAGTGGCAATAACAGGAATTTTATTGGGGAAGTGGGGGAATTTTTAGTGCGATATTTTTGTTTCTTTCTCCAGTCCATACCAACAAAAAGACAATTCTACCAAAAAAGCTCCATATTTGATCAAATTAAAGATAGAGATTACCGATATAAAACGAGGTAAATAAAATAAAAATAAAAATGCTTGTTTCAGATCTATACACATTGTGTCATGTTATCCATTGAAAAAAATTCGATCCAAAAGAAATATTTATAGGCTTCCTTGACATAGCCTCGTCATTTGGAGAAGCACATGATTGTCTCATCCACATGCTATCCTAAAATCTTTCCCAACATATAAATTGAACAGTTAGCAATAAACTGATCCAATGTCTGTCGCCAATCGGTTCTTCAAGATACTCGTGGTGGACAAAGTCCTATTGGTAGCTGGTTTGCAGCAGGTAAAGTTAGTTTCAATGAGAACTGGTTGTCAAATTGTTTCGTAGAATACTAAACTTCTGGAAATTCCTTTAGATAAAAGTTGGCAAGGGTGCAAAGTCTTTGGACAAAATAAAGAGTGCAATCTCTCATGGAGGGGGAAGGAAGGAGGATGCCTTCATTTGGTTATGTAGGAAATTATATGGCACATCACAGGAAAGGCTCCCAACTGTGCATGTTTTCTGCTTAAGAAAATAACAGTGAAGGCTCAGAGTAAGCATATATTAGAAAGAATTTATGGAGTGCTACTTCTGCAGAGCCAGCTATTGACATGAGGAAATAGTCTAGGGGTGTGGATGCGAGATAGTAATTCTTCATATATCAGGTCAGATGCTCAAGGAAAGATTGAAGATGAAATCAAAAAAGCATAAGAATTGAGCATGTTGGGGATGGATGTTGATATTACTAGATAAGATAGACTATAGAATGAGTATTCTTGTTGTTGATGAATGTTGTTCTTTGTTTTATTTACTTTCATTTGTCTAGTGCACAGGAATATTGTCTTTGGCTTTGGGCTTGTTGATGAGCTGATACTGATTAGGTTATTCCATTTTTTCTTTAAATTATCTAGTTACGGCTCTACAGAGATTGAAGAATGCGCTGGAGCTTCCTCTTCATTTTGGGTGGAATGGTGATCCGTGTGTTCCTCAACTACACCCTTGGAGTGGTGTGGACTGTCAATATGATAGAAGTGGTGGCAAATGGGTCATCGATGGACTGTACTTTCCTAATCTCTTGCTTCACATTTTCCATCTAAAATCATTGCTACCTATGCTAGACGACATTGTTGATTCACTGGTCTGTCTTATTGCAAAAATTCAAGCACTTGAAATATGGGAAAAACTCATGCTTAATTTTTTGCAATGAAATTCAGTTACAGTATTGAATATATTTTGACCAAGTGAACCATTATTATCTTGAATTCCTCTGAATCATACCTTCCTACCTATATTAATAAATAAATTTAAAAATTTATTTACATATTAAAGGGTCGCATTGATTTGTTTATTCTTGTTCTGAATCTGTTTTCTAGTACATGTTCAGTTTGTGAGTAAACCTTAACATTGTCATATAGTGCTCTGAGACATGAAGATCATTTCTTTTTAAAAATTGTTTTTTGGGTTCTCAGTAACCCCTGTTTTGTCCTGCATGTTCAGTGTTCTCAACAACCAAGGTTTGAGGGGCTTCTTGCCAAATGAGATATCACAGCTGAAGCACCTACAGAGCATGTAAGTTTTGATAAGTTTCCTAGTTATTTTATTTGTAAATTACAAATTTAAAGCTGTACTTCTCCTTTGCTGATAACTTGGAATTTATTGATGCTTTATTGGTTGCCTTTGTTTGTCATGTCTACATCTAAACTGAGGATGCCCTTATTTCTCTCACCGCCCTACTGATTATATTTTCATTTGATCTGTTGCTTTGGTTTTGCACAATTAGCAGCATCAATTTTTTAGCGAGTTTAAGTTATTTATTTATTTATTATTATTATTAGAAAGATGTCTTTAGCTTAGTATTATAGTTTTTTTTATATTTGTTTTAACTTCTCCATTTTCAGAAACTTAAGTGGAAACAACATCCATGGTGTCCTTCCACCCTTTCTTGGAAACATAACTCGCTTGGAGATACTGTAAGTAAAATTTGTAAGCTTTGTTTTTCAGGGATTTTGGGCTTATGTTTGATGTTAATGAATCCCTTAAAATAATATTACTTTATATGAGAAAATGCTTTTTAAATGTAGTATTGTGTATCTATAAATATCAGATGATGAATGATGAATGATGTTCTAATGTCATGCTTAGTTTGCAAGAACAATATAGCTATTTGATTGAATATAACATGTAAGGAA
This sequence comes from Santalum album, assembly GCA_034195605.1. Lineage (NCBI taxonomy): Eukaryota > Viridiplantae > Streptophyta > Magnoliopsida > Santalales > Santalaceae > Santalum > Santalum album. The sequence continues at coordinate 963,012 of CM067261.1, forward strand.
TAAATATCCTCATAGACCATGAGTAAAATGGCTTATCACACGAACCATGAGTGGAATAGATTATGAATAGCTATTATCAAAGCCTAAGGGTGGAATAGTTATCCGTTACCTATTCCACTCATGCTCCATTGAAAGAGCTATTCTCGCATACTTTTCTCAAGGTTCGTGTTATATTTCTGTAGTTATTTCATTCCCACCTCATTCCATCTAGCGAACCAAATGCCGTGTAATTTTTTAATTTTTTTCAGTTCCGGTTGCGATTTCTATTTGCTGTAGATGAGACCCTTGCCCCTGTATTTTCATTAGGAAACTAACATAACTAGATGACTGCAGCTATTAAGCTATTACAATAACTTATTAGGTCAAACTCTAATGCTAATGGTTAAGACTTATGGTTCATGGTGTTTGTGACCATACCTTCCATGTGCCCCTGCAGTAAGGGTTAGCAGAGTTTATGCAGTGTCGTCTAGGTCTGACAGTTCATATTTTCTAATTCTATTTTGGAATAAAATACCATTTACTGCTGATTGAGTGAAAATATACACATATATATATATATATATATATATATGAGAAAAATTTGTTCTTGGAAAATGAAAGGGTGTATGTTGCTGTCTGTCCATGAGTTATGTTTGATCAAAAGGTGATGCTTGTATTAGTATAGCTCAGATTTTGACCGTCTTTGGGCTCTTTTCAGAAGATTAACTAGCTGACGGTACTTGGGAAAGCAGCAATTATTTATTTATACATATAAGTGACTTTTTATTATTATTATTTTTTTGGGGGGGGGGGGGGGGGAGGGGGGGAGGAAGGCACGAGGTAGCATTTTGTGAGTCCAATAACGGCTTCATGAGATCCGAACAGTAGCTTATTCAGAAAGATGTTCTCCAGTTTTCTCGGGCATGTTTGAGCTTTTCGGAAAGCTGTTTTGAGCTTCCCAAAAGCTTACAAAAGCCCACTTTCTTTTTTGTTGAAAAGAACTTTTGCAACAGATATGCCGAGCTTGAAAATAAGCTCCTGCAAACTGGCACTAATTCACAGTTTTATTTTTATTTCACTACTGAGACTGTACGCATGCATGATTGACATTTACACTAGTGCCTACCATTCTATAACTGTAAATCTAAACACAGAGCATATGGCAGGGACCTATCCTACAATTCTTTCAATGGATCAATTCCTGAAAGTCTGGGACAGTTGACATCATTGCGAAAATTGTAAGATATTTCAAGAATTTGGTTATTTATAACTCAAGAATATACAACCTAGGACTTATGTTAATTTTTCCTGGTGCAGGTATCTGAACAGCAACTCTCTCTCCGGAATGGTTCCACCTGCCCTTGGAGGAAAGCTTTTGCAAAGAGCTAGTTTCAAGTATATTTCTCACTTTTAACTCTGAAAATATTAAACTTCGCTCAAAGTAAAGAAATTACAGACTAATGAACCTTGAGTGAAATGGCTACTCTCATGGACCACATGGGGAAGAGACAAGGAATAACTATTATCAATAGCCAAAGATGGAATAGGTATCCCTTACTTATTCTACTCATGGTTCTTGAAAAGAGCTATTACTCACATACTCCCTTCAGGATTCATGTTATAATTCCATGAAATATAGCTATTCCATTCCGGCTCTATTCCACCCCATGAACCAAATATGGCTAAGTAATAGCTAGATAGGAATAGACCAAGAAAGTATAGCTACTTCCATGAAACAGACATCGTGCTAGTGAAAGGTAGGAATAGTCAAGTTACTAATTATTCTGCTTAGATACTGACTGTAGATACATGCAGCTTCACGGATAATGCAGGTCTTTGTGGGATACCTGGGCTACCAACATGCGGACAACTCTCCTTGGGTGCTAAAATTGGCATTGGTTTAGGCGCCTCTGTGGGATTTCTACTCAGTATCGTCTGTTTAATGTGTTGGTGGAAAAGACGGCAGAATGTCCTCCGTGCGCAGAGGATTGCAGGTATGAACATTCCTACTATGCTGGCTACGACATCTTTACGGATTTGTTTGGATAATGGAAATGGGAATGGAATGAAAATGCCGATTCTCATTTCATCGTTTGGCAATACAAAAGGTATTGGAATGGTCATTCCATTACGTTGCCGTTTCTTCATATAAGGGAATGAAAACTCCATTCCTGTCCCATTCCTGTCATTTTAGTCCAACTCTCATTCAATTCCCACTATTCAAAAGTAACCTGAGAGCACATAATTTTGTTATACTATCATTTATATTTGAACTCCTCCAAAAATTTATGTAATCGCGTTATTACTACTAGGACTTCTTAGATTCTTTTTCCAAAATCTAACCTTAAGAATGAATGGGAAAATAATTGTGCAAGTTAATTTTCATTAGATTTGGCAATGTGATATACCCCATCTAAATGAGAAAAAAAAAAAAAAAGAAAATCCAATCCTCAAAACTATGAGTAAAGTTAAGTACTTTGACGAATGGGTCCCAATTATATAAATATCCACCAATATGCTTAGTCTTGCGTGTTGTTTTCATCGATAGGTTGGACTTATTTAAAAAAATAACAATAAATTGGCATAGTTTTAGGTAGCAATGGTACCTAATTTAGGTGCTACCAATAGCATACTTTCTTTACCTAATACATAGTGTATCCTTTTCTCCTGCTTGTTTTTGTTCTCATCTCACGATACAATGGTACATAAACCTGAAACATGTTAGACGTGCATTTTTGTTCCTTTTTCCTTCAACCTGCACAAACTTATGGCGTGCGCCTTCATGTCCCTTTGCAGCAAGAGACGCTCCTTATGCAAAAGCAAGAACGCACTTCTCACGCGATGTTCACATGAATCGACACCATAGTCATGAGCATACTCAGACAACTACTGAAAACGGGCATACTCCAGCCCCCTGAATGGCCCATGCTAACTGCATTATCATCTTCTTTTTTCTTTTTTCTTTTTCTTTTATAATTATAGTTTGGTTATTTTTCCTTCAAAATGTTGTCCGGGTGATTCTTCAGAATCATTTCCTCCAAAGAGGTAAGCATTCTTTGTGCCATTTTGTTAACATGCCAAAGGTTTAGAAGCTGTATATTATTCATGGTTTTTTCTTTTTTTTTTTCTTCACACACACACACACACACATACATACATTCACACGTACACACACATATACATACATATATATATATATATATATATATATATATATATATATATATATATATTATAGTGGATGGAAAGCTTTTTTGACATATTAAAAATCCCAATATGAATCAAAGTTGTAATTTTTTATTTTCTTGTCCAATTTATCAAAAGGTTCATATGACGCAGGTCTGCTTAAATTGGGGGTATCCTCATTGCTGTAATTTCATTTTGTCTTTGTTTTTGTTCTGGACTCTTAGGGTTCTGCTTTACAAGGATATATCTATCAAAATATGTCATCCCAAAGCGCTTCTGTGAAATATTTGGTTTGACCTTGACCCATAGTCACCTCCATTTGCTTTTTTATGCTCACCTCTCATGACTTGGTACATGTCTAAAGTTCATAAATTTCAGTCTAGCTCGTCTCCCGATGACTTAGTACTTATTTAAAATTTATAAATTTCAACCAAAACTTGATAAAATTTGAACTCCCTCATGAAAAAAATGGTAAATAAAAAATACCAATAATAAAATCTGGAAACCAAATTGAACCATTATGACTATCTTCAAAGTTTCATCATTTAGATAAAAACCTAGAAATTATTCAAATTGTATGACCATTAACATCTTTATTATTTCAAGTTCTTTCATTCAACAGTTGAAATTTGGATTAAGTTGACGAGCCCCGAAAGACCAATTCGGGTTTGTCATAACATCTGGACTGGTAGCATGTCCATAATTTTCTATTTTCAGAACATTCTATTCTCAAATCAGAAAATGAAACATTATGATAATCACGTGGTCAACAAAGAGGGAATGCCTGAGAATTTAGACAATAAGAGTTGATAAAGAGATTTACACCCAGTCAGAAGCGAAAGATGTGCAGGATCATTATTTGACAGGCCCAGGAAACATGTCACTATATGCATAATTACCAAGTCAATAATACCACCCAAGCCATTTTTACAGAACGTTTAAAACATAACCGAGGTGGCAACGGTGCCCAAAAACTCGACAAGTTGAGGTTCCGAAAACATCCCCCCCATTATGTTTCTGCACACCTCTACCACCTCACCAATTTTGTAAACGTTTTTTAATCGTTTTGCCTGAATAGTATTATTGTTGCCAAAGATTGTCTTGATTTTGGGTTCATCTTCTCCTAAGAACTTTCTGCATCGCTCGAACTAGGGCGGCTCTCAAGATTGAAGTCCTCAATGGGTTCCCCAGATATCCTCCACCTGTGCATCCATACGCGCATGTATTACAGTCGCGTAAAATTCAAGTTTCTAACAGTTAAATCATAGACAGAGATTGAGCGATTATAAATTTCTAAAAGATACCGCACCTTTCAAGAACAAATTTTCCTTCCTTGTATTTTTGGCTTTTGTCGTGCACTGCCACCTACACATAACCAACAATTGTGTGGCGCTACTTGAAAATTTTTAAGGCACAAAGCAGAAGGAAATGGAACTCTGTGAGTTGAATGGAACAAAATATGCAATAAACATGAACAGAAAATAACCGTTTAGTAATTTCAGTTTTGGCAGATCAATCTTCTAAGGCCCTATCAACCTTATCCGAGCAACCAAAATTCTATCATATTTCCCCGAAAAGGAATAAAAGAATAAGTTTGTGGAAACGTATAAACCGAGGATGCCAGGTTTAGTTCATGATATTAGCTAACTCCATTCCGCTCCTATCTTACGGAATAGCTATTATCTCATTTTGTTCACTTCCAAGCTCCAGACTAAATCAAGACTAGCTAAATGCACACATGGTCATTTGGCATGAATGGCCATTGAGAATAGTTAATCCTTACCATTCCACTAATGGTCTAGTGGAATAGCTATTCCATACTCAATTCCACTCACTCCATGATTATAGCTATTTGTTACATATTCTATTCCCATGGAATAGGTATTCCATAACCACTCTATTCCATGCTGTGATCCAAACATGTCTGTGAAGGAGTAAAGGTTTCCTCCTTGGGCCCTTCTGAAGATGCTAAAGATCATGATAACGTAAGCTGCAAAACAATTTCCCCAGAACTCAACTTGCATCCAACCAGTTCATTTCAGAAGTCAAACTTATGCGCTGCACTGAAAAATTTTTAGATGAAACAAAACATTTCTTTCACTGTTTTTTCATTTAAGAAAACATTTCTATATCATATTAACTGGCAACTATCCTGAGCTTTCATTATTTGACAAAGAACTATGAGGCAAGTTAGAAAAAGGAGCTTACATATTTCCAGCCTAGGATTTGTCCACAGCTACAGCAAAATATATCCTCTACAGTATGAACGCCAGACATCATCATTCTCTCCTCTTGAGGCCCAACAGTTATATTTACCCTGAACAAAATCATAAAAGAAGCACATTTCAAAAAAAAGGGAAAAGCACAGAGAGTTAATTCTGAATCGGAGAAGCAAGTATCAAAATCCTTCACGATTAAGGGAAGGGAGAGTTGAAAACTATAATATTGCTAGAAATATCTAATTATCAAGGTTCTATCCAAAAACTATTTGAAATGGGAGGAGTAGCTCAACAGGGTACTTCAAACACCACAATACTTGGTCTCAATTTGTTGTGGGGACACAAATAAGAAAATAACAAACAAGCAATACCAACATATTGGATGCCAAACATTTAAATGATGCTTGTGCACTTGTTAGCTAGTTCAACAATTGAAGTTCTTCAAGGATTGACAGACTATTTTGGCAATTTTCATTCCCAAGTAGCATTTAGCGAGCCCCAAACAACATGTCCTCCAGTAATCCTCCTCTCTTACTCTCCCCCTCGCAGGGCAAAGGGAAGAGAAAATCCTTAACTCAATGTTTTGCATATCGACCAAAATCACAACTTAAGCTATTCTTTGGCAAATCTGGGAAGTTTGTAGAACACAAATTCATTTGTTTCTGATAGTTATGATAACATGCATATCCACTTACACAGTCTTAATATACTAAATCAGATTACAAAACAAGAAAACCAGACTCCTTGAAAATTATAAATCTGACTTCCAGTTCGAATGCATCGATGGAAAGCAGAAACCAAGGGATTTTGCTTAAACAGAAATAGAACGTTTTGAACATCAAATACATAAAAATTTGAGACAAGTGCATATAACATCAGACATGTAAAATTTTGAACCTGGAACCTCTTCGCCGCCCTTGTGCTTACAAGGGGAAGAGGCATGGCATTAAATGAAGATATCATGTTTAGTTGGTAGACATTGCTTTAAATTGAAATTTGATATTTATTTACTCGGTGAATACGTGAATCAAATCATTTCTATCCATTCCCTTCTTATAAAATTGCTTCAAAGGATAATCCTATAGGCTGTGCTAGATTTGAGAAGAGAAAGGAACACTAATCAAATAGAAGTTGGATACGGGATTGGCAGGAAGACTGATCAAAATTTTATGCCTAGTTGACTGAACACTTTATATGTGAATACTCACGGGGTCCTCAATTGAACATAGGTTCTGAATTGTGCCAAACAACTACAATTTCTTGTGCCTGATTTTTCTATCCCAGACTCTTTTATCCCGCTGTGCTTACTGTGCTTAAAAGTGCAATTAGCTTTAATTGTTTGTTGTGTGCTTGCCATTGGTTTAAGATACTTCAGTTAGGTGAATCAGGGACATCCCAATTCAACCCTTCACTAAGGCTGCATATTTCACTGAACAATATCTGAGAAGAACCTTTCCACTTTAGTTTTTGAAAAGGAAAACAAAGAAAGGAAAAACCACAGATATCAATACAAGAAGAGCAAACTAAACCTTACAGAAAGGGGAGAAAAAGAGGGGGGGGGGGGGGGGGGGAGACAAGAAACTTAGTTACATACATAGTTTCTGTAAATGTATTAGAAACTAATTATAAGTTAAGAAAACCAAAAAATTGTAATAAAACAACTTACGCATTACTGAAAAGGTATGCTGGTCCCCGGCGGCAACTGAAAGACTGATCAAATGGAAAAGCAGGTATCAGAGCCAATATGCTGAACGACATGGTCAGTTAAATGTGTAATCATGCTCTTCATGCATAATCAAATAAAATTTTGCACGTGCATGAAATTTTATGTGCTTTTTCTTTTCATTTGCACCTTTGCTTAAGTGGGAAAAGAAAAGATTGGGCATATCTAAAGTTCTTTAAACACTTGAACTAGTACTTTTGGGTGCACTAGCTCATGCAAAAGTGGCTCTTAAAATTCACGCGTTCATTGCCTCAAGCACCATCAGCGCTTTCGGTAGTCCGATTAATATTCCCAAAATTGGTCGACAATTGCAACAAGTAATATATTATACTGGCCTTAAAAATCAGGCAAGTTACACATAAACTGGAGCAGTTAGGGTTCCAATCAAAATATCTAAGCAGTTAAGCTGAAGAATAATCAGGAATTGGGGGCTTCTTTATAGAAAGGTCAACAAAAGCTTCCAAACATGGAACATCCATATAAATTCAGCATGTTTATCTCCTCCTTTATTGAAGGAAGTTCACACGAGTGTATTTCACCAACTTGCCAATGATGTGCCTGGGCCTAAAACTAGAACAGTACATAGCTTCCTAAGTGCTAAAGCAGCAAGTAGTATTCACCACGTAATTTCCATCAGTTTGTCTCTCCCAATAATAATACTCACTATACAGTATCCTACATGCTACTAAAAGTTTTCCTTCTCTTTCTTTCTAAAAAAATTGCCTATCTACAGTTTTAAGGTCAGGCAATTCAACTTTCCAACACCATGGCCATATGAGAACTTAACATAGAAACTGTAACATGATTAAACAATATATAGTAGCTCACTCTTATAAATAAGGTTACAATACAGCCAACTAAACAAGAAAATGAAAGAAGGAAGAGAAAATAACAAAAAAAATCTTCAATTGAGCCTTGAAGGGAACTACAGGAAAGTCTAAAGTCACTTATGGGGAATTCTGCCACCTGATTTGGAATTAATCCCTTCGTTATTAGAGTTCCATGAGTGTTATAGAACATATCATCCCACAGTTCTCGCAATTACAAAAACTTTAACTGATTTTTTCAACATTCCCTTCATCTAATCTATGGAATCATATCCTCAATTAATCATCAACATAAAAAAAGAAAAAAAAAAGAAAAAGGAAGGCGCTAAGCTACATAATCCAATGAAAAGAAACATACATACGAAAAATCAACATTTTTTCCCTCCTATATTTCCTTCATGGAATCTTATCTCTAATAAAATATTTGATTAATCATTAAATTATGAAAATAGGAAATTAAATTTTAAAAGGAAAGAAGTTGCAGAAGGGGATTGAAGAAATTCGAGAGCGCAATTAACTAATTTTTCTATAACTTCATCAAATTCATGGCATGTTACCTCTAACTTTAAATTAATCATTAAAAATAAATAAATAGGGGAAACAAATCTGATGAGAAGTTTTGCTGCTCAGTATCTAATTCATCCCTTTCATATGAAACTTCTGTCAGTGTCACAAACAGGGTTCTCCCACTATTATCGATATTCATATTTCAAAAAAATTTAATAACTCAGCAAGATATTGGTTGTAGATCGGAAAATTTTAACGGAATCACCTTTCGTATAATAAGTAATTTAAGCTAGCTAATTCACCGAAAATGAGCTTATAGGAAAATATATATATATATATATATATATATATATATATATTGAGTAATTTTCTATAATTGCTTCAACAAATTCATGGCCTATTATCTCTAATTCCTTGATTAATCATCAAAGTAAAGAAAAACTAACAACCAACTAAAGCGGAAGAAGAAGAAAGTGGGAAAAAAAAAACATCTTTTAAGCTGATTAATTCATTGAAACAGAACATACAAACAAAAAGGAACTAATTTTTTCTACAGTTACTTCATCAAACTCACCATCCCGATTAATCATTAAAGCACAAAATTTTACAAAAGAAGAAAACAAGAACTAAAAAAGGGAACGTGCGGTGGGAGGGATTGAAGAAAAAGAAGAAGGGTACCCGAGAGAGGACGTGGTCGGCGAGGGAAACTAGGGTTTCACAAAACCTGCATCTGTAAGCTCGGCCTTCGAGCTCCACGAGAAATACCCTCCCCATCCCGAACCCTGAACCCTAACCCTAAAACGATCTCCTGTAAGGACCAAAAGAGAGCAATTTCTCCAGAAGAAGGGATAACAGAGTAGCTGAGGTCCCCTCTCCACTCTCCTGCAATTTATTTAATCAAAACTATACGACCTTTCCACATCTTTACTCAGCTTACCGGAACCGGGAAAACCCGGTGCTCCCCCTTTGGGCCAACGGATTTATATCCGAGAAACAACATGCTCATGGAGTCCGTGTGTTGCGTCGCACGTGCGCCTAGTTATAAAACCCAAATCGACCGGATCGGTCAATCCATTGGCTCAGGGTCTAATTTGATTCAAAACGTTTATAAACTCAACTTATAGATTAATACGGTTAAACTTATTTGACCCAACAGTTTAATTAATGATCCGATAATTTGACCACTTAATCAGGTTAATCCAATATTGAATCTGATAACTATGCACGTATAAAAAAAAAAAAAAAAAAAAAAAAGATCTTTTATTTAATTTTTTCCCTTTTCTCGTATTAAGTAAAGGAAAGAAAAAATCATCTGGCTTTTCTCTTTTCCCCTTACCAAAGTAAAAAGGCAGGAAAAAAAATTTATATTATCTTATTATTAATCAACGTAAGTCATCGTACTTACAAAACGTTTATAAACTCAACTTATAGATTAATACGGTCAAACTTATTTGACTCAACAGTTTAATTAATGATCCGATAACTTGACCACTTAATCAGGTTGATATTGGATCTGATAACTATGTACATAAAAAAAAATTATATTATCTTGTTATTAATCAACGTAAGTCATCATACCTACAAAAAAAATGTCAGTATAACAGGCTTTCCTTTTTCAACATAAATGAAAACTTGTGATTGGTTACCATCATGAATGATGATGTGACGATAATCATACATATATTTAGCTCTCACTCATTATCGAAACAAACAAAATAAGATGAGCAATGATTACGAGCATAGAAAATATGTATAAAACGGGTTAAAATATATATAAAGTCAAAGTCCCGTCCATCAAATGCAGTGAGACCGATATCTATTGTGTGTATATACATACTATACGCTAGCTTTTGTAACTCTCGGATTTCCTAAACAGTGAATGCATTCTAGGGTTCGAGTCCCTTTTATAGCTACACAGTGGAAATTTTAACAGAACAATTCTCCGATTTTTATTTAATTCGAGATCGTCTCTCACTGAAGGGCTCAAGTGCTCATACAGGCCCTTGCAAGGGAAATCCAACAAGAAGAAAACAAAATGGCTAAAATAAAGAAAAGACAAGAAATCTGATATTTTTCCAAAATCTGACTCAAGTTCGGATCGAGATAATCACTTGACACTTAAAAGCCCTAGTTTTACTTCAAACATTACACAAAATTTTGATGCTTAGTACGCCATAGGCAGTTCGGAACCAGTAATAAATACCGGGGCTTTACAATATTTGATTCATCACAATTCCGGGGAAGACCTCTGAAATTATTTTCCTATTGGATCTTGAACATATAAGTGCATGGCTTGATAGTTCGCTTCTAATATAAATCAAAAATTGAGAAAATCAACATTTGACAATAGTAAGGTAGAATAAACACTTTAAAATAAATATAAACCTATTTTAGGTTTACAAAGCTTCTTCTACCTTTTATCCTCGACCGATGCAAGAAGAATATCTTCGTATTAATATGCTCACCTGCAACATTTAGAAGAATCAAACATTGCAAACAGGAGAAATCAAACACCTTCCTATAGCACCTTGGAACGTTCAAAATAGTATGAAGTTACAGTATGATTGAAATGCATCAGCTTGAAGTTCAGAATCACTAATCAATTATCAAAACAAATAGCAGAAATCCCTCTAATCAACAAGAATGAAAGAAAGGAGAAGAATGCAAACCTCATCTAATTTAGCTGAAAGATGAAAATAATCAAGATGATGCAATAAGCTTGAATTCGTACGTCGTGCTTAGCTCTTCTACTGCAAATAGGAAACAGTCGAGTTCCAGCACCTCCCCCTAGCATGATTAAAGCTACATTTTGTAACTCTGCTTTCAAAGTCTTGAGTAAGAGTGTCTAAAATGTTCGAAATCAATATTCTAAATTAATCGACATCTCAATTAATATCCGGTACTCAAACTTAAAAAATAATAGTAATTAATTAAACATTTTCTAGAGAAAGGAAACAAAGAAAGGAGGTATCGATGCAGATCAAAAAGAAAACAACTACAAAATTTGATCAATTCTAGTTTTTTTTTTTTTTTCCCTATGGATTATCTAAATTCATAGTAGTAACTTCCTTTTTTTAGATATACTTTATGATTAAGCGGCCATTCTCTAAGAATCTGTAACATCATAACCTGATGTCCTAGGATGCAACTTTTTTACGAGCCTTTTTACTTTTTTTATGTTTTTTTTTTTAAAATCCTAGCATCGTGTTGTACGCATATTATTCTTTTTATTTGATTTTTTCGAAACATTTAACAAATACAAGATTTACAACAGTGGGCCTGTTTGTAAGTAATTCTTCAAAACTATAACATGCATTAAGCAAAGCCAATGACATTACACATCCAGAGGTGTAGAAACATCATCAGAATTGACAAAATAAATAAATAAATAAATAAGGTTAAGGAATAGATAACCGAACAGAATCATCCTACCAAAACCTATTATTTCTAGCCAAAATTTGAGCCAATTTTAGCTAAAAGATGCTGAGTATCAACTGCATCAGTTTTTGGGGTAAAATTCTCTTAATGCCCTTAGAGTGGCCCTTGGGTATGCCTTGTATTAGTGGTTTGAGACAGACCAAGGATGAATATACTATTGCCTGCCGAGTCATTCAATCTCTCTCACTTCCAGGGTTTAGCTCCCAACTGCAGGGAGAGGGGAAAGGCATTAGGGAAAAGCCTACATAGCAGTTCCAATGCTACACCTTTAACCACTCGACCATCTCTCCTAAGTAATGATTCGATTATGACTCAGAAACTGAGTGAATAGTGAGTCATTCATAATTCATATTTCAAGATGAAAAAATAAAAGTTATGACACATTCATACCTTAAATATAATGAATAGTTTCCTTCAATACTCAGCATTGCACTTGGTAAGCCCACAGAAACTGGAGATCTCTAGATCCCTAGGCTTAGATGGAGTTTTCCCCAAATCAATGGACTATCAAATTGAATTTGTATCTAAAAACAAAGTTGTCAATTTTAATGAACAACCTAGTTTTGAATGTTTCATATCTTGCATTTTTTATGTGACCCTAGGATCCTTGTTCCCTACCACTATGATTAACTATGATTCCCAAAGAAATCATTTCATTGTGGCATTTAAAAGCAGTAACAAAATTAGTTTCAATAATAATTAGGCTACAGGTTTTTTCATGTAAGCATTTAATCAAGCACATAACATGTTTGAACTATTATGGCTGGTATGAATTTGAGAAGTAATTTTACCTGAATTCATTCCACCAAGAAGTTTGCTCCTACATATGGGAAGAAAGCGAAGCAGCGACATGGCCATCAATTGGTAACTGAAATGAAATCCAAAAGATGAATGCAAAACTAATAATGAAAGTATAAACACCACAAACACATGTAGATAGATTACCTGTCCTATGGTTCAAAAAATAGGCCATAAATTAGTAGGAATCTCAATTAAAAATCTAAAGAATTGCATGAATCATGGAATTACTGAAAATTGGGTAGAAAACAACTTCTTACCATCTAGAAAATGGAGAAGATGAAAGGAATGGAGATAGTCTTTAGTTTATGTGGAAGCTGGGATTTTCTCTTGAAATTTGTAGTCAGAATGCCAATGTTTTGGATGATAAAATGATTGCAATTGAAGGGTCTAGGTTTTGAGAGGGAGAAGGTTGGTTTTTCATTGAATTTGAAGGGGTTAGATCTAGAAGGACACAAATTCAGATGAAGCAAGGACGTGAATGATGATTTATTTACATTTAATCTAGCAGTTGAAGGGCTAGGGTTTAGGAGGTGTTGTTTCTCATGAACTAAAGAGGTTTTGGGAGAAAGACAGGGTTCCATTCAACTGGTTTAGGTTTAGGAGATTTCACTCAAATCATGGGGCAATGCCACGTGTTATAATTGTGCTTTTTATATATATATATATATGATATAATAGATTTGGTTCGCAAAATGGAATAAGATAGCAGTAATTTGAGTAGAAATATGACAAATTAATGCCAAAATTACTAACTTTTGTCAAGAAAAACTGACTGATCCATCCCATTTTAAGCTGTCTTTTTTCCTCAACACCTCATCCACATATGAACTTAGCCAACCTAATATATTTTCTTTGAGGAAAAAAAAGAGGCAATCATCATTTACCATACAAACTGCAAGTTGCTCAAGCAAAATCCACATGTCCACCAAAGAACTTGAAGTTCAAATGACTCTAAAAAGGAAATGCTAAAAATACTATCAAACAAAACTTTTCTATATAATTCAATGTAACAATTTCAATCCCACCAATACAATTCCATGGATTTTTTTTCCCCCAAAAAAAGTATTTACCGTCACAAAATCAGGCTATAATTTGACACAGAAAAATTGAAAGAGTAAAGAATCCCTTGAATCCAATAGACAAGAAAATAAAAAGTTAAAAGGGTAGTAGAACATACATTATGCATTCCACCTTTTGACCTAAACACAACTCATCCCTGGCTCTTTATCCACCTTGGTATCTTTCAAAAGCTTCCTCACCTTCAAAACATCATCCCACCTCCCAGCTGATGCATACAGGTTCGCAAGAAGAACATGATTCCCCGATTCATCCGGTTCTAGTTTAAAAAGCATCTCAGCAGCACGTTGACCAAGGTCAACATCCTTATGTCTTCTAGAAGCACCAAGAATCGCTCCCCAAATGGAGGCATTCGCCTTAAATGGCATTACACTCATGAGCTCCAACGCCTCATGCAGTTTCCCAGCTCGGCCCATTAGATCAATCATGCACGCATAATGTTCCTGTGTCGGTTCAATCCCATATAAATCTTTCATTGATTTAAAATAATCCTTGGCTTCATTTACCAAACCAGCATGGTTACATGCATAGAGGACACTGATCATAGTTACATGACTGGGAGAAACACCCCTCTTAAGCATTTCATCAAACACTTGGAGCGCTTCCTGTCCACGCCCATGTTGAGCTAATCCTCCAATAATTGCGGTCCAAGAGACACTTTCCTTATGGGGTATCTCAGAAAAAGAAAGTATAGCATCATCTATACTTCCACATTTAGCATACATATTAACCAGAGAATTCCCAGCAAAAATATCCGATACGAATTCTAGCTTCATTGCTTGGGCATGTATTTGTTTCCCTTGTTCATATGCCAATATATTTGCACAAGCATTTAATAACGCGCTGCAGACAAACTGATCTGGTTTAAGCCCCATATATTGCATCTCCTTAAAAAGCATTAGGGCTTCTTTACCTAGCCCATATTGAGCATAAGCTGTAATCATAGATGTGAAAGACACCACATCTCGAATACCATAGCCTTCGAAAATTATTGCAGCACTTTCTACGCAACCACATTTGCCATAGGCATCAATCAGGCTGTTTATAATGTATATGTCAGATCGAAGGCCTGATTTTACGCAAAGTGCATGTAGCTGCTTGCAAACAATGACAGCAAGCGAGTGACCTGAGGACTTGAGAACTGTAGATAAAGTCATCTCGTCAAAGCCCATTCCATTTTTATGCATCTCGGTGAACAGCTGCAAAGCTTCTAAATTGCCCCCATTCTGGGAATATCCGGAGATCATCGCATTATGTGCAATCAAGTCCTTCACTGGCATTGAATCATAAACCATCCTGGCATCCTGCATTGAATCACACTTGGAGTACATATCAATAAGGGCGACAGTTGCAAACAAATCCGGTTTTTCTTTCATCTTTATCAAGAGTGAGTGGAACTGTTGGCCCAATTCCTTGAGCCCCAATCTAGCACAACCCTTCAGAGCACTCGATAAAGTGAACATATCCGGATAAAGTCCAGACCTTTTCATCTGCCCCAACATTTCCAACCCCAGATCATAGTATTCATGTAGAAAACAACCAGAAATAACAGCATTCCATGAAACAATATCAGGTTTCTCTATTTCTTCAAAAACCACAATCGCATCCTTGAGATCTCCCACTTTTGAGTACATATCAACAAGTGCATTTGTACAGTAGGGATTAGAATCGTACCCTAGTTTTACGAAATACCCATGCATTATCCTTCCCTGAACACCATTTCCTGAACCAGCACAAGCATTCACTATATTCGACAGACTAAAGCAATCTGGTTTTATTCCACTCGAAACCATTACCTGAAACAAATCCACTGCTTCCCCACAAAGATCACTCTGCACATAGCTTGAGAACAAAGCATTCCAAGTAACAACATCACGATGGCCGGAAGTTTCTTCAAACAGTCTCCTAGAATCTAGAAGCTCGCCGCATTTCGCATACATCACAACCAGAGAATTCCCAACAAATATATCAAAGTCAAACCCTTTGATTAAAACAATCCCATGAACCTGCTTCCCTACCACCAAATCATTGGTGATAGAACATGCCTTAAAAACACTTGGGAAAGTAAACTCATTGCATCTAATACCTGACACGTGCATGTCACGAAAAGCCAAAAGGGCCTCTTCCCCAAGCCCATTCTGGGCGTACCCAGATATGAGAGAAGTCCAAGAAACCACTTCCGGTTCAGGAATTTCTTCGAACACCTTGAGGGCATACCGTAGAGCCCCAGTTTTGGAGTAAATGTTGATCAGTTGATTCAGAAGCTTCAGATCATCAGATAATCCGAATTTGGCTATGTGGGCATGGATTTGCAATAGCGGTTTTAGACATCTGTTATTGCAGCACTGTGATAAGAGCCTAGAATAAGAAGAGGGCGTGAGGGTGGCGTTGCCCTTCTCTGGGAAGGTTAGGATTGGGTTGGTTTGTTGGTGTGTGCTGAATTTAGGGCACGCTTGGATGAATTTAGGGGAATGGAGAAAATGGAGAGACGGAGAATAGAATTTGAATGGTGGGAAAGTCAGTTGGTGAAGAAACTTTTGGAGGGAACACAAAGTCCAATGCTTCATGGCATATCTGAATATTAATCAAAAGTCCGAATCCTTACATTTTGACATGATTGGGGGGATGAAAAGTCAACTGTAAGAGATTGCAAAGTAATTTGATTGCATGTTTTTGGAATTGGGATCAAACCCAGGCAAGAACGTACTTGATCTATCCTTTTCAGGCAAAAGCAACGAAATGTTACTCGAAAGTTGGGTTCGTTCTCACATCCTTAGCTTAAATTTTGAGCAAAATTAATTCTTTCCGTCGTCAATTTGATCAAATTATGTATGGACTTCAATTTTATGCTAAAGAAGTGACTGAATTAGCATCATATATTAGATTGGATAAGATGGGATATTAAAGTTCAGTGAAAATGAAGAGATGGGTGAAAATTTTTGTAAAAAATAATAATAATTAAAATTGAGGGATCAAATTAAGAATAAGGGAAAAGTACAAGTTATATTTTAACATTTTTGCCTTTTTCCTTGCCACATAAGAGCTACCACGTCAAGTTTTATAACACAAAATTAATGTCCATTCACAATATGACTAAATCGAGAACATAAAGGAAGTTTAGCGATCAAATTATTCAAAATTCAAGTTGAAGGGCCAAATTAAGAACAAGTGCAAAATCCGAAAGACACCTTCTTTTTAATACTGTTTTCACCTCTCTCTTTCCTTTTCTTTTTTTTTTTTTTGGCTGCAATGAGAAATATTAAAACAGGAAATGCAATGAGAAATATTAAAACAGGAAATAAACTATCTTTTTCTCCTCAAATATGTTAGCCATTTAGACATTCCTTTTTAATAAATAAAAACATTTCATTATAAAATTATATTATTTTAGGAGGCATCTATACCCAATTAAGAAGAGCGACACTCTATTAAAGACGGGTGGTTTTCATAATTACGATTTTATTGAACTGTATCACTATCGATCCTGATTTTGTATTTGCAGTTTAAATTTGCAAGCGTTATAAAGCAAACAAAAGCATAAACGGTTCATTTGTTAACCTTGCACGTCCTAAAGCAATGTCAGTAATCGTCGTGTCGGTTGGCAATGACAAGTGTGAGACTTCTCCGATCATCAAGTACGAAGATGACAATGAAGGCTTAAATTCAACTAGAGCACCGCATCATTTATGACACAATCGTCAGAATTCAATGAGTAAAGATGCTCTAGGCTGTGAACCTATATAGAGTTCCCAAAATTCAAAATATTCGGACACTATTTCAGGTTCCACCGCCCGTGGGACGACCAACTCTACATTATTATTATTATTATTATTATTATTATTATTATTATTATTATTATTATTATTATTATTATTATTATTATAGTCATTATTATTATTATTATTATTATTATTATTATTTATGCATGTATAATTTACATTTATTTGAAAAACTGCGTAAACCAATCGACTGTTTGGTTTTCCTCGGTTTTCTACCTTTCGTCAATTGAATTGGATGATCAATTCTTGATTTTTTTGTCCATTAAGAATGATCGGTTGGTTAATTTTAGTTTTTTCAGAAAAATCTCAAAAAACCAACCAATATACACCCCTAACTTTGGCTGATGATGCTTGCTATTTTTAGATATTAATTAATTTTTGGGACAAATTCTTCCTCTATATCTATATAACAGAAAGTAATCATAGTTTGGATCGTTTTTCATAAAAAGTTAAGAGATACATTTTTTTTATAGCTAGAAATGAGGCTAAAAGCCTTAGAAAAGAGAAATGAAAAATTACTTCACAGTACTAAATTATAGATTCAATTAATTCCTCTCCTATGTTATGTGAAGCAAAGCACTCTCATCTTGAATTCTATTTTTTATTATATAAAAAAAAGGGAATAAAGCATAGTTAATGAATCAGGATTGGCCGTTCCCACTATTGCAGCACCTGAAAGCAACACTATTTTCGGCCTATTTTGCAAATATTAACCGTACAAATCGAATATATATGAGAAAAGACAAAAACATATTATCAGTTTTCGTATAATTTGATTATGTATAAAGTGTTCATTTGTATGGATTAAATATTCAAAACTGTTATAATAATATAAATCTATTAGTATTTCAAAATATAATTAAGAATGAGAATAGAAATAACTTTAGATAATGTTTTTTTGCCATAAATACAAACGAGTCCGAACCAACAACATCATCAAGGCCAAAAAGCACCGGCATCTTAGGAACCAATTCGCCCGCAATATGAGTTGACATCACCCGCTCTAGCCCCGAACACTACCAGTGCATTCTCCGATGCCATCCTCCCAAACATCATTGTGGTCCCGTCGCCGTCGGGTACGGCACCCGGTGGCGGCGGCTGATGAAACATGTGGTCCTCTATTTTCATCTAAACGATTCAGTTTGTTATTCAGAATTCAATTCTTAGTATTCTAGGAAATTCCAATCGAACGACTTAAAAAATTTAGATTCTGGTACTCTATTTTCGTCCAAACAATTCAGCTTGACGTTCATAATTCAATTATGGGTGCTAGATTTTATCAAACGGTGTCGTACAGTTTTTATAACAGAAGTTTGGAGAAGTCTAAGATAAGCTATAAACTGTGGTAACTGCTATTGAAAAGGGTACCGAGTTTTGTCCAAAAATCACAATAATATTCGATTTTAAAATACTTGATGCTTTCTAAACAGTCAGACTCGGTTACATTTCAACGAAAAATACACTCTACACAGTTCACCGTTGGATAATCCTCATGTTTACACTAAAAATTATGGCCATTCATTCATGTTTTGAATTTATCCAAAGTTAAAACTTTTTCCAAAATATTACGTTTTATAATATGGTAAGTCGAAAACTTAAATGAATGGACAAGATTTTCAATGTACACATGATGACTATCTAACGACAAACTACAGAGTACATTTCTTGCCCTTGAAAAGAATCCAATTACTTCTTGAAAATTTATCAAGACCTTGGACCACTTTTGAAAACTATAAAGCGTTATTGTGATAATGATTATTATTATGCGTCTGTATCAAGTGCAGCTACTGCACCTACAACAGCTCTATTACAAGTATGAAAAGGAAAAATAGCGAAGCTACCGCACCTACAATAGCTCTATTACAAATACTAAAGAGAGAAATAGCAAACCTAAAATGACGTCGTTTGCTATATACTAATTTTTGCCTATTATTATCAGTAGCAGTACTAGTAGTATTAAATGTAAATTGCTATGCTTTGTCACTATGATGAATATCATGCATCATCGGTGATGAGCTTAGTACGTAAGGATGACGAATATTCCATGCAAAAATATTGGTAAATGAAGTTTAGACTTTCGGGTAGAAACAAAAATCAAAAGCATGCCTTTTATTCATTTTGACGTATACTGTGAGATTATTTTGTCTGTTCCTTGCTCGCGCATGCTTGGGGAACATACTACTAGGCTAGGATAGGAATGACCATTGAATCATTCATCGGTAACTCGATCTCTTAATTGGATCGAGATAATTGAATTAAATTTAACTATTTATTCTTATTAATATTCATAAAAAATTATTAAAGTGGCACAATAAATTGAAATTTGTGAACTTTATTGCTTTATTAATTTCGTAAATGATGTGTAAATGTTTTGTGTAGGATTTTTAATACCTTGTGCGGAGTGGTAGCCATTCTATTTACCAATCTAGCCATCAATTAGCCAGAAAAATAACTTTAAAATAAAGGGACGGTTTAGTTGGGAAAACACTAGTTTCAGTTTTCAAGTATGCTTTCTTCGTAATTAATTAAACTTCAAAATAATTATTTTTTGCCCCCTAGAATAATATTTAATGTATCCCTTATCAACTATTCCTCACTGATCTATGTCTGTTCATTTCTGCCGTAATTAACCTTCAAGGGTGTGAGATTTACCCCCCAAAACAAAAAAACCTTCAAGAGTGGGAGATGAAGAAACAAAAAATAAAAAGGAGAGAGAAGAAAAGGGACAAAAAGTGAAGAGAGAGAGGAAAATGAATAAGATTTGCAAAAAAAATCGTGAAAAGTTATCGATAATTGATGGCAAGGGTTACATACTTAAAGTTGAGGAGTAAAATGCAAAAAAAGAAAAAAAAAGAAAAAAAAAAGAAAAAAAAACAAAAAAAAAACAAAAACCAAACAAGCAAACGAATAAAAAACAAACTATAGGGTTACGTTGGTATTCTGTTGAAATTTCAAAGAGAAATTGTATAATTTTCTTCAATATAGTCACACGACTTTAGACTTTTTAGTGAAATAAAAGACTTTTTGATAAAAGGTTTGTAACTTAAAATCAACTTGAAAATGATATTTTGGACTTAACTTTTGAGAGTAAAGAAGGAAAAAGTAATTATTTTCCATGTGGGCATAACCCTGTTCCCAAATTGACTATTCTTTGGATAGGTATGAAAGACTTTACCTAGGAAAAAAATAAAGGCATGATAGATTTGAATTATTATGGAACTTAGAGCTGCACGATCATTCCATGCACGTGCACGCACATGAAGGCTTTAATAGCATGTTCGTAAATTTTAATTTGTTTATTAAGCTAGGGAAGGTATAGCCACTAATCCCAAGAGAAATAAAATAAAGTACCAATTAAGTCACACTCAAAGTGTAATTTTAATGAAAATCAATAGTATGCTAATAGAAGACATAAATTCGTATTTTTTTCGATGATTTGGTTGTGAGTTAGTAGAGCTCTGAGGGCATTCGTTTACTTTGGTTGAGTTCTAAATGAGTTCAACTGTTAATTCGATAAGAGGTAAGGCAATTCAGACCATTTAAGTGACCGAATTACCTTTGACCAAATTCAAAATTCTATCCTCCTTTTATTTCATTGTTTGTGGGAGAAAAATGAAATGCAAATGCGTCTATCATTTGAAAAGGAGGTTCAAGTTCACAAGATCCTTCTATGATTGTTTATATCCAATCCTTCAGGGATGGAGAACCATTGATTAAGATCTCATGATTAAAGGGGCAAATGAATTAGATGATTTTATGAAAGGGGAGGACTATAAGTTCAAGACTGGAAGAAGGGAAGAGGAAAATATAAACTAGGGCCAGACCCCTAAGTTTTCTTACATATCTCCATTGGAGAATCAAACTCATGTAGTTTTGTGATTTATGGGGCCGTGGAGATTGTCAGAACTTTGCTCATGCCATTGACTGCTTTTCTTGCAGGTTTGGTGATGAAAGAATGGAGTAAAAGTTTCTCTGTTTTCTTCTCCTCGTGTCGATTGCTCTCTTTCCAAGAATCCTCCTTCCACCTCCTAAAATCCAAGTGTTTTGTTTATATAAGGGGAGAGGGGAGGATGTGGTGCATTCTTCTTGCGCCTTGGAACTAAAATATTCTCTTTCGTGTTAAAAGAAGGAGTGAGGGAAAATCCCTAAAAGGAGCCACGTGTCACTAGAACAGCATGGTGGAGTCATAGGCTCAATGATTGAGAGCTTTTCCCATTAAAGAAAACAAAGTGGGCTAAAAAGGAGAATCACAAGCTTAAAGATAGGCCTAAGGTCCAAAAAGGAGGGCATCCCTTTAAGGGGCTAAGCCATAGGCTTAGAAAAAGGTGGACCAAGAGCCCAAATAGGAGGTATGCTCTAAGGGATTGAGCATTAGACTCAGAAATGAGATAGTTCTTTGCTGACTTGGTCAATAGGACCTCAAAGTGAGTTTGAATTTTGTAAAGAGGGGTTCGTATTTGGGTGAGGGAGAATCTGGGTGGTTCGAATTAAGCAAAGTGAAAGCCATTGGTTCAAATGAGGGTGAGGGAGAACCTGTGATTCGACTTAAAGCACAGAACCCTATGGTTCGAATTAGACCATAGAACTCTATGGTTTGAATGAAAATTTGGACGAACATTAGTCTAAATGAGGCAACAAAGATCTACAGTTCGAATTAGAAGGGTGGACTTTATGGATCAAATTAGGTAAAATGGAACCAATGGTTTGAATTAGGGAGCACGAGAACCACGGTTTAAATTAGGGAGGCCAAGAATCTATAGTTCCAGTCAGATATTTCAAAAACATGAACCATAAGTTTGAAAGCCAAATGCTTTAAAGTGTGAATTGTTAGTCCACCTTGAAACCTTTGGAGGTGAACCCAAGGGTTTGAATTAGGTAACACTACAAGGCTTTTTTTTTTTTTAAACATGTATACCTTTGCATTGCTGATATTTTCCTAATGTAAAGCATAGGCTTAAAAGCATAGTTGCCAATAGAAGGGCAACTTAATCCTTTTAGGGAAATATTGCACCTGGGTCCGACGAAAAACGTCATACGTATCCCATCAAGGGGAATCGAAGCATCGTAGTTCTAAATAGGGAAACAATATAGACCATAGGTTGTAGATTGGGGGCAAACATCCTTAAACATAAGTGAAGTCCTTAGACATGACGAAATACTTGAGTACTTCTACTTTTATGACTGGGTTCGGTGAAGAACGTCCTACTTATCTCTCTAATGCAATCAACCCATTGTTCTAACGAGGTAGTTTAGGCTCATTTTGGAGTAATGCGCAGTTTTAAGCTTGTGCTTAGGAGCGTTGTTCCTTTTGAGCTTGTGCTTAGGAGTATTGTTCAGTTTAAGCTTTTGTTCGGGGACGATATGCATTTTACCCTTTTGCTTAGGAGCGTTTTAGCTCAAGTTCATCTCAAAGGGCATTATAGTGCTAACTATGATATTTTTTAGGAAGCGAGCATTTGGTGGGAACATCTACTATCTCGCTTTCATGTGTATAGGTCAAGGAACCTTAGACAGATGTATACGAAACACGGAGGCACATAAAGTGCAGATGTCATAGGTCAAGGGACTGTAGACTGACACTACGACTCGAAGGATGGCAGGCGGATACACGTATAGTGCAGATGTCATGGGTCGAGGACTATAGGAGGATGCTCATAGAATGCGGATGATTGAGCCCGTAGACTACCTACGTATCCTACAGGGAATCAAGCCAACGTGACTCGGAGGGGTAGTTTAAGCTCACTTTAGAGCAATAGGCAGTTTAAGCTTATGCTTAGGAGTAGTGCACAATTTAGGCTCGTGCTTAGAATTAGTGCACTGCTTAAGTTTGTGCTCAGGAGTAGTGCACAGTTTAAGCTCATGCTTAGAAATAATGTGCAGTTTAAGCTCGTGTTTAGGAGATTCTCAACTGTTGACTTGAGGAGATTGTCAACAGTTAACTTGGGAGGGCTAGGGTTTCCCCTAGCCTCGTGCTCGATTGTGATTGCAAGCTTCTCTTTTTTGTGCTTATCCTTTGTGAAGAGTACCTTCTACTCAGACTCAACTCGCTCGAGCCTCATGATGATGGGAACACACTGCAGCCCCGACGGCATTATTTAGTCAAAAGTAGATTGCCTTAGCTTGGTGATGCTCAAAAGGCTTCTTGATGCCTCAACCAATTGCTACGACTTTAGTTCTTCATGTCTTTCGCACCTTAGGTGCCTCTTCCTAGCACTTGAAGGAGGTTACATATCCTAGATGCTTTTTCAACGTCCTCAATTGGTGATACCCAGTGTTCTAAAAAGCTGTCTAAGCAGCCATTTAGGCCCCACCTAGGTGCTAGGCAGTCACGAAACACCTCGCCTAGGAGGAAATCGCCCTCTTAAGCAGCCAACACTCTTAATCAGTTAAAGGGGCAGCCGCTTAGGAGGACTCCTAAGTGGATATTGTATGGCACCATAGCAAGATATTAAAGAACTTAATGAAGATCTTTTTGAATCTAATGATGATTCAACAGCTAGAATTAGGATCCTTTTCTCCAATCTGAACAGATGGTTTAAGTTGGGGGAGTTGCTCCAAAAAGCTAGTTGGTTCGAATTTGGAGAATCTCCAAAAGATGGAATTCTTGTTCTAGAATAGAAGTCATCCAAGCATTGACAAAATTTTAAAGCATGGACTTTGTTTCAGAATAAGGGAATTATTCCGAAAGTGCAAAAACGGCAAGGATGGAACTTTTGTTCTGGAATAATAGAGTTGTTATAGAATGCAAAGATACCAAGGATGAAAAGTTTGTTCCGGAAAGTGAACCAATGGTTCGAATTAAAGCACTTTTCTCTAACTTAAAATAGAAGGTTTGAGGTAGGGGAGGCTCTCCTCTAAGCTAGGTGGTTCGGATTAGGAAAAAACTCCAGAAGATGGATTATAAGTCCGATATATGGTTCAAATTAGAACACTTTTCTAACTCGAACAGAAGGTTCGAATTAGGGGAGTTACCCCTGAGGAATGTTTGTTTTAGGAAGGTGTTATTCCGGAATGACAATTTGTCAAGAGAGGGAACTTTTGTTTCAAACAAAGGGAGTTATTCTGGAAGAAGTGTTGGTTCTAGAATAAGGGAATTATTCTAGAATGACAACATGTTTGTTCAAGAAAAAGACAACTTTTGTTCAAGAATGAGGGCATCCCTTTAAGGGATTGAATCACGGGCTTAAGATAGGCGTCCATTTAAGTGGTTGAGCTGGGCTCGGGAAAAAGTGGAACCGGGGGCCTAAATATTAGGGTATCCTCTTAGGGATTAGCGAACAACTTAAAAAATTTAGATTCAGGTCCTCTTCCATTCAAATAACTTAGCATAATATTCAGAGTTTAGTTTATACTCCTAAATTTTATCAAACAATCTCATACTACTTTTATAACAGGATTTTGGAGAAATTAAAAATAAGCTCGAAACTGCAGCAGGTGTCATCAAAAATGTACTGATTTTTATCAAAATAAAAATAAAAATAAATAACAATAGTGTTCGCTGTTAGAATACGTAATGCTTTCTGAAAATAGTTTTCAAAATTACTTACCAAGACTTTGAACAAACTTTGAAAACTAAAAAGCGTTATTGTGATAATGATTATTATTAGTAGCAGTACTAGCAGCGTTAAACACAAATTGCTACGCTTTGTCGCTGATGATGCATGTCATGCGTAATCGGTGATGAGCTTCGTGCGTAATGATGATGCAAAAGTATTGGTAAATGGAGCTTAAACCTTTGGGTAGAAACAAAAATCAAAGGCATGCCTCCTCGAAGGTGTCGGTAATTGGAGTTTTATATTTGTTCTTTTTGCCGTATAATTCCAAGTCCTTTCTCGATTTTTTAAAAACTGTTGGAAACCCTAAGATTCAAGAAAAGCAAGACATGAATGGGGAAGACAGCAAAGGGATAAAAGGTGTTCATCGGGTGTTTTATGTTATTGGTCTTTTGTTATATTAGACTCATTAGAGTTTTTTATTATATTTTTTTATTCAAATATGATAGAGTTTCCTAATGATACTAATATTGAGTATTATAAATAAATAATGATATATACAATGAGAAGCTTTTTCTCCTAATTTGCATAAATCCATAAGTAACAAGTTCTCTATGACTCTGTATATTGTATTTGCACACACTTTCTTGCCATGATTCTTTTTTTTTTTAATTAGTTTGCATGAATCCACATGTATACGTTTATAATCTGGACATTTGTAACTGTTTTTAAACTCTATTAATGAGAGATTTATACAAAATTCAATTGTCTGAAAATTTATATATTCTCTTTTTTTTTTTCAAGTTCCTTCAATTCATAGACCTTGAAATTTACGTTGTGGACCTCATATGGCCACAAAAGATACGTTCACAATTTTTCCTCTACGTGAGGTGCCACCTCATGAGTAAAATGAGAAGCTCTCTTTTTTATAACTAATACTATATATTTAAAATACTAACTTGTCTGCTTAATATTATATACATAGTGTGTGTGTAGTTCTTGTATTTGTACGTACATGAAAGGGTAAAATTGTAAGCCCAATAATTTTCAGACAAAGAAATTTTAAGCCTATCAAATGACTTAAGAAAATTCAGCACTTAAACATTAGACGTTTATCGATCATTTTGTAGTATTTTGAATTCAGGAACCTCAGGTTTTCAAAAACTTTAAATCTTTAGTATTCAGCATTCAGTTTAACAAACAATCCCTGAGTATTGTACTTTTTAGCACGCGCAAATCTATTCATAGGCAATGGTGTTCAAACAGGAAATTTGGGTACTCCCAGCCAGATAAATATTCCCTGATTTTCATGCTAACATGAAAATTTCTTCTTGATTCCCAACTGCAGTAAAGTAATTCCCTGGTTTTTCCCGATCGAACTATTTTGGAAAATTCTGACCTTCCCAAATTCTAGAAGTAATTTTATTAAACAAAAATGAAAAACCTAGCCACGTTCTTATTGCGTACTAAAGTAGGATGACAATAACTTTAACTTTGAAGTTCCTAATGTATTGGGAATAAATTGGTGACAAATGAAAAGGTCGGGATATAAATTGCAAAAGACTTAAAGATTAGGATTTTCACACAAGTTTCTTCTTCTTGTTTTTTCTTTTTTTTTCAATTCTGCCTCTGAAATTATTTTTGGCAAATTATTCTCCAGCAAGGGAAAGGATTTTATATGAGGGGAAAAAAATAATGTGTATTTATCATTTTCTTGGAATTTAAATAAATAGACGGGAATTTTAGTCATTATCACATGCGCTTCATGCGCGCTTAACAGTTTTTCGGTCTAAAAGAGTGTAGGTAAAAATTTAAATTAATTAAATATTTTAAAATTAAAATAACAAAAAAAAATGACATCATTATTTTTATCTAATATATAATGTTCTATATATAATATAACAAAAATAAACAAATCCTATTTCTTAATTTTAATCTGCCAGCCAGATCAACTTTCAAAGGATGGGATCTCGAGTCTTTTAGGATTACAATTTGCAGAAAAAAAGGAAAAAAATGAAAAAAGAAAGGAGGAACGGCTGATTTTTTTTTTTTTTTTTTTTTGTTGTTTTTTTTTTTTTATTCCTAGGGTTCTAATAATCGAGATTATCCATCCATCTTCAATTTATCCGAATGAAAAGAAAAAGAGGCGTCACAGCATCAGAGCCAGAGAGCACCGGCGTCTTTCAAGATGGGGACCAATTCACCCGTAATATGAGTCGACATCACCCTCTCAAGCCCCCCGAACAGCTTGCCTCCGACATAAACAGCCGGCAACCGCCCACCGACGCCGGCTCCGTCGTGGCCAACGATCGTCTCAAGTTCCTTGGCGACGGCGGCTTCCTCGTCCTCCTCGACCTCGTACACGGTGGGGTTCGCCCCGAGCTGTTTGAAGAGGAGCTTCAACACGTGGCACATCCAGCAGTCTCGTCTCCCGAACACGATCAGCGCGTTGTCCGATACTAATCTCTCCATAACTGAGGCGCTCCCGTCGCCGTTGGGCACGGCAACCGATGGCGGCGGGCGATGCGACCCGCGGTTGCCGTCGCCGGTGCTGTGTTGGATTGGCCGTTGCATGCTGTGCAATAATGTAGCCTAGAGAGAGAGAGAGAGGGGTGGGGTGGGGGTCCAGAGAAGAGAGGTGAGAGGAGGACTATATGAAGGAGCGGAACCCCAATTTCAACCGCGTTGACGTAATTCGGTACGTGGCGGTCACCGGGGAGGGAGAATTTTGTCAGTTCCCCACCCCCTACCACGTGCTTGAGGTAGCTAGGTGCATAAGATGGGTATGATCAAGATGAGGAGTCGTCTCATTGGTCCCCATCCAAAAATAATAATAATAATAATAATAATAATAATTGTAGGAAAAGAAAAATAAAACAAAAAATATTAGATGTAAATTAACACTACCACTGAGAGTTTACGACAAAAAAAGAAAATAAATGATAATATTATTAAGGAGAGGAGAAAAACAAAATAAAATGTATTATATTTTAAAATACTATTAAAAGCGATCCATAATTCTTGATTGAAAGTTGAAAAGAAAGTGAATTGGGGAGAAGCATAGTCGTAACAGTCTTAAGAATGACATAGATTTTAATTTTAGTTTTTCATTATTTACAAGGAAAATTAGGTATTATAATAATTTAATTAAACTTATTTTACTATCCCTCCAAATCATCCAGTATTTACATGAATTAAACTAAAGTAAAAGTTTTAATTTTTCATCCTTTCATTTCTTTCCGCATTCCCTTCCTCCATTTGAAATCCTTCTATCCAATCAAGGGATAGGGTGGGGGAGAAGGAGGAAAAGGAAGGAAATTGAAAGAGGGGGAATTAGCAGACGGGAAAATGAAATTGTAAAATATAAAAATTAGGTTTTGGTTACCTAATCAGAAAGGGTTCCCTATAACTCGATTAAACTACAGGGGGATTAAGTGCAATTTGCCTCTCTCTTTTTTAAACTTAGTGTGATAGTGAGATTTAGTAGTTGTATTCATGCATTTATCGAATTATATTGCAAATATTATTAACTCAACAAATAATTCAATGACTTGATATATGATGTGGGAATCCTTTTTATCTCTTGGTCTTTTACTTTTGTAGTCCAATTAGGGTAGAAATGAAAAAAAATTTGTAATAAACCAATGAAAAAAACTATTAGTTAGGTTCACGATGAAGATGATTTTAGAACTTTGAAAGTAAGATACAACAGTTGAAATTCTACAGAGCAAATTGAAATTTTGCTGAAACTTGGAGAGAGATTAGCGTAATCCTCTCTTATTATTATTATTATTATTATTATTATTATTATTATTATTATTATTATTATAGAAAATATTAAACCAACTCATTGGTGAAAACTGATGAGTATATTAAGTAGTGGTAGGTGATGAATATTTTTCATGTGGGTATGTCAATTTAAAAGCATTGGGTAAAAAGTTAAAATCCAAAGGTGCTTTTTCAAAAGCTATTGGTAAATGGCATTTTACATTTATTTCTTTTTAGTGTATGCTCGCCATGCTAGAATATGTGTTTGTTTTTCTGTTTGCAAAGCAGCTAGAATAGGTGTTTGGTTGTTCACCTCTGTGGTAATATAAAGTCCACATCTTGATTTGATTGTCCAATGCGTTTACGATTGGACGGTTTAGTATGGATAAAACATATGACACTTCCTTCCCTTCATGAAAAAGATACTTACATTCACTGAATTTTTTAA
The DNA here is from genome assembly GCA_034195605.1 of Santalum album. Classification (NCBI taxonomy): domain Eukaryota; kingdom Viridiplantae; phylum Streptophyta; class Magnoliopsida; order Santalales; family Santalaceae; genus Santalum; species Santalum album. The sequence continues at coordinate 992,257 of CM067261.1, forward strand.
AATGACTATTTTGTCCATTACAAGTGAGCAAATAAAAGAGAATTTTGTGGAATAAAATTATTATCATCTTTTATCCATTGTTAAACAAAGTCATTATTTTATTTAATAGAAACACACGATTGAATATGGACATAGTATTTTACAATTATAAGGTAAATATATTTTTGATACATTCATGGGATAAAGATGACAATAAAAATATATTCTCATCTTTATACCTTCTTTTCATGGAATAAAAATTATTAGATAAAATTGTTGTTTTATTTAATAGAAAAACATAATTGAATAAGTTATTACTTCTTAGTAAGTAAATTAGTCGATTTGAGAGGTGGCGGTGTCCTTTGTATAAAAGTGTGAGAGTGTCGGCATTTTTTATCTTAAAATTAATTATAAATTTACAATTAAAAAGGTAATTCCAATGGACGGTCCCGCCAGTCATCAGATCGGGGTCAAGGGGAGGGATTGGGCTTGCTTGCCGCAATCAGCGTTCACCACATTTGGGTGTTCAGCCAAAGGGATACGACTTTCGTGGTAGTTCAAACTCAAATATCTTTTAAATTTCGGGCCCACCAAAAAAAAGGTTCCTTTAGATAGAGACATTTTGTTTGGAGTAGCTTAAATTAAATAAATAGTTTTTGTTCATCATAAAGTCAAAAGGGAAAAAAAAGTTTATTTATTTACTTTTTTTTCAAATAGCTAAGAAATGGATTTTCTAATAACCTCGGAATTATTGTTTTTATTCTTTTCAAAATAATTATATTTTAGCTTTCATAGGCATATTTAAGTTTCTTGAGGAGTTATTTCGAATTGTTTAGCCTTATAAGTAAACTTTTGGGAATAATGACGTGTGAGCAAGTATAGGGCAGTAAGGTTTTAGATATTTTTCACCTAGAAATATTTATAATTTTAAGATGTTTTCTTCTGAGCAGTTGTAGTTCTGATTAAAATCTACAAGTTTGGTTTTGGAATCATCTCAATCTAGGATGTGTGGAAAAAGTTTTGGAATTTTTAAGTTGTTGTAGAGAATCTAGGTGGACTGTGTTTCCAGCCCAGATTTCTCCTGCTCGTGAGGCTTTTTACCCATCTAAATGGCTGATTTCGCAAGAGTAACCAAAATAAGAATTGTGCTTCTTTAAGCTATTTAAACTTTCTCTGTTGGAGTCAAAACATCTTAAGCCCTGTAGTAGAAGTTGTATCATTTCTAATTCTAGGTGTCTAAACTGGTATTCTGAGTATTTCAAAGCTGCAATCAGTCACTTTTTTCTTTACTTTATATATCTGGAGTGTGAATCACTCTTTGAAGTTAAGAAAGAAGTTGTAGCTCTATTTCATATCTAGGTATTTTGTTTTGGTTAAAAAGTAAGAAAGTGTGTGTATCAGAAGTTGTCTCTGTATTTTTGAAACTGGTCAAAACTGAGTTTTAGTGACTAGATCTGTACACCTAGTGTATTGGCCCAATTGGCCCTTCTAAAGATCAAATCTTGTGAAATGTTCAACAAGAAAGTTTTAGATAATAAGGTTAACTAACTTTTATCTTTAAAAAGTAATACCATTTGAATACTGTGAAAGGAGTTGTAGTATTTTTACTCGAGGTCACTATTTTTGCCAAAGTGTTGGCTAGTTAAAATGTTTTGTAAGATAATTAAGAATTAATTGATTCTTATGAATGATTGATTATTTTGTGTGCTGTTGAACCTTGTTAGTGTTGGGTTGAGAGCTTTTGATGGCTGCTATGTGAGTTGTTGCTCCGATAGTCCTTGTTAGAATCGTACGCGAGACTTGTGTTATTTTCAAGTCTTATTCTTGTTGCTGGGTGTTCATTTCTGTTTTTGTGAATGCCTAAAGTTATGTGTTGATTTGCATTGAACTATGATAAATGAAACTATTATACCTCGTACTTGGGTTAAATAATGTATACCTTTTGCCTATGTTGGCTGTCAATGGATCCATTAGACAAAATTCTTGAGGATTGCGTGCTCTAGTCCTAAAGTTAGAGCATAACTAGCTATGTTTAGCTAAAACGTTCATGACCTTGTGGTCTCTCAGTGTTTGTAGTTGAGTTGAATTGTTGGAGTTGTTGGATGGTTATGTTGCTCAACATTTGTTGGAATGACACGTGCACCCTTTCACTCATGAGTCATTTGTGTTGATTTATCTATTTAAAATTGTTATATCATTTGCGCATTATATAACTTGGTAGACGTTCTTTGTTATAAGTTTTCTACCAAGTGTTTGTCACTCATGTTTGCTATTTTTACCTTCTAGGTGATACCGAATTAGCTGAGTAAATCGAATCGAGTAAAAGGAAGTGCAAGGGTATTGCTTTTGGTTAAGTTTGGTACAAGTTGTTGCTTTTATTAAAACCATAAGGATGTTATGTAATAAGATTAGACAAATTATGTTTTTGTGAAAGATGTTCTGTAATAGAAGTTTATCAAACCTTCTAGTTATTAGTGGATTGTACCCTTCCGTATAGATGTTGAAACCACAGGTTTACCATAGCATAATCTATTAAACATAGTATTGTGTTGTTATTCCCTTTGTTGGTTTAGTTGAACTTGACACATCCGGGGTTTTGCCAAAAGGTGTGAGAGGCAGGGGCGTCACAGGAACCCTAAAAGATGGATAATACAAAATTTTATCTTTATTTATTTATTATTATTTTTTTAATTTTATATTTTATATTTTATTTATTTATTTATTTGAAACATGAACATAGGTTCGAATTAGAAGGTCTATACAAGGGTTTAAAGTGAACCATGGGTTCGAGTGTGATACATTCTCTAATTTGAATAGGTGATTCAAATTAGGGTGGGTTCAAAATGAATGGTTGTTCCGAGACACCATAGGTATTCCAGACTAACAGAATATCAAAGTAAAGGAAAAAAATTTGGAATTTTTTGAACTCCCCCCCGCCTCGGGATTTGAATAGATTGTTTGAATCGAGTTTGGGCTGAACAATTGTTTGAATCGACTTTGGAGGTTTGAATCACCTTTGCGGTGAATAGTGATTCAAATAGATTTGGGGTTCAAATCACCACCTTAGTGAACAGTGGTTCGAATTGATTGGAATTTTCTTGATTATAATATGAGATTCAAATCACAAAATTTTGGGCGATTTAAACAAGAGGTTTGAGTCACCATATTTTTGGGTGATTTGAACAGGGGGTTCAAATCCCTTTATTTTTGGGCTTTTCGAACAAGAGATTTGAATCACTATATTTTTTTGGGTGATTCGAATCCCTATATTTTTAGGCAATTCGAATCACCATTTTGGGGCAATTTAAACAAGAGGTTTGGAGGTTCAAATCACTATTTTTATGGGTGATTCGGATAGGTGGTTCGAATCACCATTTTCTTAGGTGATTCGAACAGTAGGCTCGAACCACCATTTTTACCTAATTTGAACAGGGGGTTTGAATCAAGGGAGCTTTCCACAAAACCAGTGGTTCAAAATAAGGCTAACTTTAGAAAACCGCCCTGGAGGGGCATCATAACATCAAAGATGAAAGGTGAACCTAGTCCCACTGGGCGTGCTAGATTTGTTTGTGGGAAAAATGGTGAGAATGCATGCAAACTCGTTGATTTTTGCTTTGAAATGGTTTAGTTGCACATTATCCTAAAAGATGCTAATTATTTACGCTTAGTGTCTCAGGCAAGAGTTACCTTTAATCAAGATGACGTGGAGATGATGATCAATAGAATTGGAGACTTCATTGATGGAAAGGGTTATAGACCTAGATTTAAAAAATGAAGAAAAAGATGGGCAGAGGAAAAACAAAGGGGCTATAGACCTGAGAGATGGAGGAAGGAGGGACTGTTATTTGGACGAATAGGGAAGAAAGATGATAGGGAGTTTAGACCCATGGGACTTCCTACACATCCCCATAGGAGAATCTGGCCATTAGAATTCTTTTAGGCTCATGGAGCCATGGAGACTTACAGTGCAGTGCTCACTTTACCATAAACAGTGATTTAGTGAAGTTGAGGGAGGAGGGAATGGAGTTACCTTAGTTTTTCTCTCTAAATCCATCTTTCTTTCTTCCTGTGGCTGTTAGAGTATCTCCCTCTTTTGCAAAACCCTAGGCTTTGCTTATAAAGGGAGGGGAGAATGTGGCACATCCTCCCTAGGCCTTAGATCCAACTTCCCCTAAATGAGAAAACCCTAAAATGGTGAGAACCCTTGAGCAGTAGACCCAAAAGGCATCCCAAGATGGGATTGAGGTATAGGCTTCGAAAAAGTGGGCCAAAAGCCCAAAGAAAAGAATAACTCATTAGGGAATGAGTTGTATGCTTGGAAATTAAATACTTTGCATTGACTTGATCAACTAGGGCCGAAAAGTGATATTCCCTTAGGAATTGAGCTGTAGGCTCATAAACATAGGTCTATAAGCCTCACCGTTAACATAACCCCTTAGGGCCTGAGTCATATGCCCAAAAACAATTACACTTTATTGACCAGGTCAACGGGGTCTAAAGAAGGCATCCCCTTTAGGGGTCAAGTCATAGGCTTAGGAATGTTTTGACCCTTAGTTGACTTAGTCAATGAAAGCCCAAAAATGATACTCCTTATGAGTTGAGCCATAGGCCCAAGAATTGAGCAATTTTCTGTTGACTTGGTAAACGAGAGTTTAAAAGTGAGTTTATTTGATTAAAAGGCCAATCTCCTTCTCGGGGGAACGAAAAGCTGCATCACCATTGATCAAATAGGACCGTCTAGTTCTTGCATAACCTATCACTTAGACATTATTAGAGGGGGATAGGGCTAAGCAGGGTGAAAAGGGTTTTCCATGAGATGTGAAATAAAAATAATTAGCCCAACATGAGGCCTACAAATAAGAGTTAAAAGATAAGAAGAGAAATACAAACAAGTAAGAGATAGACAAATTGGATCTAAGAGTCATAAAAATCAATGAAAACCCATTAATTGTTGACCATAAATGGCTCAATTTTAAAATTTGAAGGGATTAAAGGCGATAGTTAAAACTCTATGACGGTATCTTTGAGATTTTGCAAAAACTTCAAGGGGTATGTATATTTTAATATTTCTTTATTTTATGTTTTGGTCTTTTAAGCTTAAAGATTTTACCGGTGAGTAACTGAATATTCGCATGAGTTGTTATCGTGACGAGGCCCATCTCATGCTAGTGTTCCTTACCCATTTTTAGAGCTAACAATCTCCACATAACTTGCCAACCTGCTTATAAGATACCTGTTTTTAAAATAATTTTGATCCTCCTATCTTGACTTGTAAGTCATCCTGACCCACCCAATGACAAGTTTGAACTCTTTTATTTCATTTTTTTCTTTTAGGTACAAAATTAGAGCTTTTACTAAATATTAATTTATTTATAAAAATACCCAAAAGAATAGGCCTAATTTTGTTTTATGGTCTGACCTTTGATAAAGGTTACAAATTTAGTCCAACTTTTTATTATTGATTGATTATAATGTTTGTTAAAGCTTCTATGGTTCGTTAAGGTTCATCTCCGTCGTCACTCCCTAATTTCTTTAACCTAAAACGCCTCTTATCATCACTCTCCCTTTTTTCCAACCTAAAACTAGGGTTCCTCCAATAATCTGTATATGATTCCCTCAAAAATTTCTAGGGATTCATAAGATTCTTCTTCTTCTTTGTGTGGCTATGTCTTCCTCCAACTCTTCTACAGCAGGAGAAATTTCTTCCCATTTTCTTGGTTCAGGGCTACAGTAATAATGTGTATAGTATAATTGGTGAGAAACCAAAAAAGAAATGCTATTTAAAGAACAATTGTTATAGAAACATACCTGCTTTTTGGGAGAGAGCAATAGCCCAAAGAAATTGCAAAAGACCCAAGAGGATGAAGGATCATATGAAACCCTAGAAAATTTTAAGAGAATTATGTACAGATTATTGGAGGAACCCTAGTTTTAGATTGAAGAAGGAGAGTGATGGTGAGAGGAGCTTTAGGTTGGAAAAGTTAGGGAGCGATGATTAGGAAGAACTTGAACGGATCATAGAAGTTTTAACAAACATCGTCACAATAAGCTAGATTTGTACCTCTTCAAAAAGGTTAAGTTATAATTAGCTAATCATAAAACTCGGGCTAAATTTACAACTTTTATTGAAGGTTAATCTACAAACGACAATTTAGCCAAAAAAATGAAAGATATACTAGCGAGATAAATCCTTAACTCACTAATTTACCTATGAAATAACCGAGTTCAATCAAATGATCTATTCGTATTAAGCTATGACCAGTGTTCGACCCGTCCATTCATAAAATTCTTGGGTTTTCTAATAATAATTCTTACTAAGCACTCTACTAGTCAAGTTTGACTCCCCTCTTCCTTTCTCTCACTTTTTTTTTTTAAATCCAGCTAGTTTTGAGCCGGCAAATCCCTCCGCAGGACCGGTTACGATTCTTTCATATTTCCACTGCAACTCAGAAGCTTTGACGCCATCCATCAATGTCGTTCCTTCAACCCCACCCTCTCCGCACTCCCTTTTCCCTCTTTAAACCCTGTCCTCTCTTCCTCCCCCGAAGCCTCTCCTTCTTCCACGAGGACCCCTTCCACCCTAGGAAAATTCTCTCCCTCCATATCTCTTGTTCCTCTCCCAACGTTCTTCCCATACCGGAGAAAGAGTTCCTCGAATCCGTGTCGGAGTCCGAGGGGAAGACCTTTCCCTGCGTGAGGTCGTACGAGACCGACTTAGCTCGGCTCACGGTGGTCGGAGCGGTGGACCGCGAGCAGGCCGTGACCGCCGCAGCCGCCGACGGCGGAGAAGCTGCCACCGAGCATGTTGACGCCGGATTACCGGCTATGGTGGTCGAAACCATCTACCCGGGTCCTTTGAATGAGCATAGCACGGTCTCCACGAGACTGGTCAGTCCAATTTCATGTTTTTCTCTTTACTGTTTAGAAATGTTTCTCTGGAAACCCTAAGAGTTGAGTCATATTGTTAAACTTTAAAGTCCCGTTCTTCCTGTTTTTGACATTGTCTCAAGTTTATTGTGCATCTGTTGATTAAAAAAAATGGAAGTGATTTTCGAACTGTTTACACCTAGAATTGAGTTCGGGTTTCAGTTCTTAGTGTATAATTGGGAACACATTGTTATCTCATACTACACATGTTTGGTTGGTAACTTCATAGTATTAAATTCGCAACCAAATGGGCCATGCTTACTTTTTTTATTTGTTATAACGAAAAGAATTTGAGGACGGGGGCAGCGCATTGTGTGGTCCTGTATGTAACGAAACATAGCACTTTCATTACTTGATATTATTTTGTTCATTTAACTCTTAGGTTTGTGCTTCAATGCTGCTTCAAATGTGACTTCTGGATGCAATAGCATCTAATTGACTAGATAGGACTAGCAATTTCGTGTCTCCATATAGCCGACTATATCATGTTTCCCATACATAGTCCATTGGGGTTTTGAGCAGTTTCTTGGCACTTGACACCCCTTTTGTTTTCGAATATTAAATAAATTTTTTTATTGGTGAAAGAGCAATATATTAATCAAGTACCAAAGGAGTGCTAACCCGAGAGATTACAAAGTTAGATTATCAATAAGCTCAATACAGTCAACAAAAGGATCGAAATTACAAGAGAGTGCCCAATTTTAGGAATTGAAAAGCCAAACTTCCTTTATTTGTTGAATTGAACATTCTTCACCTTTGGAAACCTTTTTATTTCTCTCCTTCCAAATAACCCAAATGATGCTAAGAGGGATCAAAAGAATAGCTTCTTCCTTTTCCTACCACGGTTTAAATCGGATCAAGTCATAAGCTCCTTGTCAATGCTTCCCGCTGTTGCCCAATGGATGCCAATAATGGTAAGAGTAAAGTCCCAAATTTGTCTCATCCAAGGGCATTGAATAAGGAGGTAATTCACTGATTCAAGAGTGTTTTTGCAAAGGGAGCATCTATTGATGAGGCATTAACCATGTCGTTGCAAATTGTCCATGGTAAGAATTTTGGCTTAAGTAGCTTCCCAAGCAAAGAAGGAAATTTTCGTGGGAGCACCGCATTTCCAAATCAAGGTACACAATTGCTTATCATACACCAGGTTTTTAGAGTTGTTGCTAGTTTAAATTGACTAGATTTACTGAGATTCCACTTGATCCTATCTTCATCCCCAGGAAAGTTCGAATTCATGCAGGTCAAGTTAAAGAATTCAAAGAATTCTTCGAGCTTCCAATCATGAGCCCTCCTGCTAAAATTAATGTTCCAATTCCCCCTCTTGATAAGGGAAACAATGATGGCTTTCTTATTTGTGGCCAGTGAAAAAGGACTCAAAAATTAACTTTCTAAAGTATAGTCATTGCACCAACAGTCTTCCCAAAAGAATATGGAGTCACCATTGTCAGGGATCCAATTAATGTTGGTCAACATCAAATTCCATCCCTTGCTGATATCTTTCCACAAGGCTCTTCCGTAAGGAAGTCGACTTTGCTTTGAGGTCCACCCTAGGTGGTCCGTCTCATAAATAGAGGCAATGACCTTCCTCTAAAGGTGATTTTTCTCGTGCATAAATCTCTAAAAAGCCATTTGTTTAACAAAGCTGAGTTGAATTGAAGTAGAGACTTGATGCCCAAACCCCCTTTAAGCAAAGGTGGGGTGACAATGTCCCACTTAACGAGATGATATTTGAATTCCTCCCCAAAATTTCCTCAAAGGAACTTTCTTTGGATGGTCCCAAACTATTTAGCCACAGAACAAGGAAGACGAAAAGAGACATAAAGTAGATGGGGAGGTTGGATAAAGTGCTCTTGATAAGAGTCAGCCTTCCTACTTTGGAAAGAGTGGAGCTCTTCCAACCGCTTAACTTCTTCTCAAATCCATCGATGATCGGCTCCCAAATAGTTGTATCCTTCTATTTAGCTCCCAGAGGAAGACCAAGATAGGTAATAGGGACATGTGTGATTTGACATCCAAGAATAGATGGAAGAAAAGGGCCATCAACTCCCTCCCCAATGGGAATCAGCTTGCTCTTTGCTAAGTTCACTTTAAGTTCGAACACCACTTCAAAGTATAGAATAACACACCTGAGATTCAGGATGCTTTCAGCCTTGTCATTGCAGAAGAGGATCGTGTCATCGGCAAAAAGCAAGTGAGAGATAGATGTGGGGTTGAGGCCTCCCACCACAAACCTTTCCACAGTTGGTTGCAAATGGCTTTGTCTACCATCCTACTTTGAGTTTCCATTCCCATGATGATAGGTAGAGGGGAAAAGGGGTCTCTTTGTCTCAATCCTCTAGTGGAGGAGGAAAAGTTGGTTGATCTTCCATTAATGATGATGTAAAACTTGGCCATGGATATGCATTTGAAAATCCAATTTCTCCATTTTGTTCCAAAGTCCATCTTCAAAAGGACCATCATAAGGTAGTCCCAACTAATATTATCAAAGGCTTTTTCCATGTCAAGCTTGCACACAACCCCCTTATTTTTATTTTTTAGCTAAAAATCCACTACCTTGTTAGCCATGAGAGTAGCATCAAGAATTTGGCGATTCTCCACAAAAGCATTTTGGAAAGGGCCAACAACTTTAACAAGAACTCTCTTGAGCCTATTCGCAAGCACCTTGGAGATTGTCTTATAGATACAACCAACAAGACTTATAGGTCTGAAATCAGAGATGTTTGTAGCTCTATGCTTCCTTGGAATGAGGACAATGAAGGTAGCGTTGAGGCTAGGAACAAACTTCTCGTTAGTATAAAAGTCCTCAAAGATTTGAAAAATGTCATTTTTGAGAGTCCCCCGGTTAACTTGAAGGAAAGCCATAGTGAAACCATTAGGGCATGGAGCTTTATCTTCACCACAATCATATAAAGTTTGATGAATTTTTGTTTCCTCAAACTGACGCTCCAACTAGGACTTATCATCCCTACCAAGGATCTCAAAATTGATGCTGTTAAAGGAAGGTCGCCAACGCTCTTTCTCATTGTAAAGATCTTTGTAGAAATCAAAAATGGTGGCTCTTATGGCTCCACCATTGTCAAACAAAACCCCCTTGACAACGATGGAGCCAATAAAATTATATCTTCTATGAGCATTTGCAATTTTGTGGAAGAAATGAGTATTTTTATCCCCCTCTTTAAGCCCAAGGCATTTGGATTTTTGCCTTCAAGATGTATCTTCCCAATGGAAGGCTTTATTTAGTTCTTGTCTAGAAGAGAGTTTGAGCCTCCTTTGTTTTGGAGTTAAAATAGAAGTAGCTTCTAAGAAGTCCAGGTTGTCAATGCAATCCAAAAGTTCCTTTTTTTTTTTTTTTTTTTTTTTTCACTTTGATATCCCTGGAAACTTTTTTGTTCTAGATTTTCAACTTCACTTTCAATTTTTTAAGTTTGGTGGCTACGATGTAACTAGTGTGGCCTTCAATCTTATCTACACTCCACTAATTCTGAATCAAATTTGCAAAACCATCTGTTTTAAGCCACATATTCTCGAACCAAAATGGAGTAGGGCCCCATCGAATGCCACCCATGTCCAACACAATGGGATGATGATCAGAGAGAGGTTGGGGGAGGAGATTTTGGGTAATATTGGGAAAGCTATTCTCCCAATCACAAGAGATTAGGAACCTGTCTATTCTCGACATAGCAGGCTGGGGGAGTAGAGTTCGACCAAGTGAAAGGACCCCCTTGAAGAGGCAGATTGATTAAGTTGGCCATGCCAATAAAGTCAAGAAATTTTCTCATGCACGCATTGGAGGCTTGAAGACGTCTTTTGTGGGTGAACAAAGCAGTGTTAAAATCTCCACCAATGACCCAAGGTTAACTCCATTTGGCCTTGATATAATTCAAGTCATTCCAAAGATCAAATTTTTCGAGACCTTCCTCAGGACCATGCAACCTTTCAAACCCCTTATAAGAGAAGGAGATGCCACTAGACCAAGGGTCACTGGCATAGTTGACCTTATTTTAGGCCTTGTATCTTATCTATTTCGCAAGGGGAATACTTTGGAGTGTCTCCGGGAGTTCTTGGGGATCTCTTGTGGGTGTAATTGAGTTTTGGGGGTGTGATATTGCAATATCTACATTGTAATTCTCCATTGCCGTAGTGGATTTCCTCTCTCCGTTGACATGTAGGCTCATGATGAACCATGCAATTGTTTGTCTTGTGCTTGTTTTCTCATTCATTTTTTGTTTAATTTCCTTTGTTATCTTAGCACAAGTTTATAAAGTTAACTGTTTTTAGGATTGTCATTTTGACAGTTTCTTCCTGCTAAAAAAGTTAAGGAAAAAGCCAAGAAGCTCAGGAGATCACTCACTGAAGATATGCTCTCTAGTACTACATCCAGAAATATACTAGCGATGACATTTAGACAAGTAGTTCTGCAACAACTTTGGAACTTTGAACTGATATCGTTCCCGCCTGGAACTGAAAGGAACATGGAAGATCTTGAAAATCCACGAGAGGTTAGATAGCTTCCTTATTTCTCTTATGCTAGTATATATTAAAATCTGCCTTAGAGACTATTTGATAACTCAATTAAGTACTTTAAAACTGAACAATGTTAGCACTTATTGGTTTAAGTGTGTTTGATGATGTCCAGTGACTATCAATCAAAATCGTTAAAATCATAAGAAAAGGTTAGAGAGTCTTGACATGTCGCTTATGATTGAAAATACTTGCCAAGATATATATATTTTTAATTAATATTAATTCAGCCAAATGTTTATTTATCAGTTAAAATACTCACTACTTAATTTTCAGTTTTACAAAACACTCACTTACTCTGTTATAATGCCATAATAATGTCTCCCCTGCAGGTGCCACTTTGGTACTGATAGGTTCAGTTCTCTTATGCCTTTCATATCAGCAGGTTCCTGCATCTTTCACCCTCAGCTCCTCGGATAAACATGTCATTTCCCGACTTGCAGAAGTTGTCTGCACTTGTGCTCTTGAAAACACTAAAAGACAAATTCATGAGAAGTCCACAGGAAAAGCTTTAGTCAACTTTTTCCATTGGTTTAGCTGGACAAAGAGGATTGCTTCGAAGGACTCATCCTTTATTGTATATAAATTATTTGAAGATGAAATAATTGGAGATGTGAAAGGACTGCTAGATAATTTTAATTCAGTAAAGAAAAATTATATGCCTGTAAAAATGATGCCCAAGCACACTTGGTGGTCATTACCAGCATACTGTAAATTGGAGAAGATTGGCGGTCCTGAGTTCAGTCAATGGGCATGTGAGTACTTACCTGCATACAGGCTACAAATTGATGCCACTAGACTTAAAAATATAAAGTTTGAAGGCTGGAAGAAATCTGCAGAGAATAGGTGGGAAGTTCTTCTGACACACTCCCAAATGGTACTTTATTCTTTCTTTTTTTTCTTTTGAATTAATCAGTAGTTACCTAGAAAATTCTTCCACTTATGCAAAGTGATCTATCAGCAAGAGCATTTTCTTTTGAGAACCAAGATTTTCTCTTATTTTAAGCCAAGTCTTTGTTAGTACTTGCTGGTTTTGTAGCATCAGTCAATTAGTGATTATCTTTACACTTCTTTATGACATTAATGATCCATTGGAATTCATAAGTGCAAGGAAATAGTGCACAGAGCATAGACATAAGGAGGCATGATATGATTTGAATTTTCGCGGGCCATACTGAAGCTGACTTAGTTTGGAGCAGGGAATTTTGTTCTCTCATTGCCTAGACCAATTCTGCTGCATGTTTGGACCTTTTTTCCCCCTTCAAAATTACAAAGGGCTTTCACTGGTAATTGAGGTTTGAAACCAATTGATTAAAAGACTGACTTGGTTAATTTTACTGTAGTTTCAACAGAGAATCACAGTTAGTAGTAATTTGGAAGCACAGGATTAAATGTTTAAGCCGTTATCCAACATATGGTATGTTTGATGGGGGCCAAGGTTTGTATCAGATTTGAGTGGCCAATGTATATGTTAAACAGTTCTTGTGTGGCGTGTTTGTAGACAAATTAAAGAAAATGATTTATGTAAAGTAGTTAGGATTAATGTTGAAGTAGATTTAAATTGAAACTGCATGAGATAGTTTATATTCTTCTATTTTCTCCATTAAGAAAGAGCCATCCATGAAAAAGAAGACCAGATTTTGTAATAAGACGAAGATAAACAGAATACTATTGTCTCATGGGCCATTTCATTGACTTAATCAAGATTACCACTGATTTTGGTGGGATGAAACGAGTATTAAGGTGGCTGAAATGATTTTAGGTGAATGTCAAATTACCAGTAGTTAAGCTCCTTTTAACAAGTTCAAATTAATTGTTCATTTTCCTCTGCTATTTGAGTGGAAAGTTTCTCAAATTGCTTCATCTGCTTAGAGCAGGTTTAGTGGGTTGTTGCAGATATTTTCTATCTGCTCCATGTATATTTACAAATAGTTAGGATAAAGGTTTACTTCTTGTGTGCGTTGGACTTTTTCATGCTAGGTAAAAGGTCTTGATTTGTTACCGCCATCGTTTTACTAAATCCGTTATTAAAGTACTTTTCAGCATTTGTTCCCATTCTTATTCCTTTCTTTCTAATGTCATGCTTGTGTAGTTTGTGGAATACTACATGTTGCCAACAAGATCATATATGCCTAAAGACAAGTTATAAAATATATTCTGCAGTGATGAAGCTCTTGTTAGAGCTATTTGAATCAAGACTCACAATGTATGTTTGCTGGCATTTTCTAGTGCATGTACATTTGGAACTCTACAAATTTAAAGATTTGTACGCCTTGTTTGTGAGCACTTGTGTTAACCTTACAATATATTGTGTTTTAATGATTTGACGTTTTTTTCCCCCTGTGGCTTGCATCTAACTCATTATGTCTGCAGCTTGGATTGGCCAACATTCTAGATATGTACTTTGAAGATATGTATACTCTTCCAGATAATGAATTCTCATGTGGCATGGATTCAAATCCTACTAACATTTCTAAGAGTAAGGTACTTGTATGTATGCTTTAACTATGTTCCCTCCCTAATAAACTTCAATATGAAGAGTCAACACACCTTAACAAGGGAAAATGAATTTTAATTTGAGCGGGAGGAAAATAATTCAATTACATGAAAAATCTAATGTTCAAGTTGGGAATTATGCTTGGCACGTATCATGGTGAATGGAAATTTGAAGATGCTCTTTTCTCTTTTCATGTTGACTAATAATCTTTTTTCGGGGCCTTTTGATGGGTTTCATTTATTACAGAGAAGCTCTTCTGTGTTGAATATGTTGTCGCTCATCATTGCTACTGGAGTTTTTCTCGCTACCATCAGTGTTTTGGGCCAACTTTGTTTGCCTCATATCCAAAGGGGAACCAAGGCTTTCAGGGGGTACAGTTCAGTCAAATCGTCTGAAAGCCACTGCCCCCAAATTCGTTCTCCTGAGTCTACTGAGGTAAGCATGATTTTGGAAAATTAGGACTGCACACTATATTTTTTTTCTTTCTATTCCCTGTGGTAAAAAATAGGGATAGAAGGGATTTTGGAGATAAAATGTATTGTGCCCCTAGCAAATACCAAGTTTCAATTAACTTATAATTTCAAGTCTAATTCTTACTAAAACATAAAGGCATATTTAAGGAACTTCTATTGCCCTAATAGTTAAGAAGCACAATCCAAAAACAACTTTATCCCAACTAATATCGTATTAGGACTCCTTTCAAGGGCAAAGACCCCTAAACACACTCAAAAATAACAAAATTCAACCACTAGAAATAAAAAATTAAAAAAATGATATTATAGAAGTAAGCCTACTCATTTAGTATAATACCTTATTAATCCTCAAATATTACACACACACAAAAAAAAAAAAAATCCAAAATTCAACAACAAATACATTCTAAAATTTGGGCTTTACAGATCCTACATCACAACAGATAGGTTGACTTCTACCAATCAGAAAGGAAACCTTCATACAAGTTCTCAAAAGGAATTATATGCATTACATGGCTGTTTTGCTGTCAGCTTGGGCATACATAGGCATCGGTGGCAATCTCTATGGTATTGGTTATGAAATATGCGAATAATACTTTATGTTTCTAATTATTATATATGATGATTCTATATTACCCATCCCTTGTAAATATGTATGACTAAAGCTGTAAAATCCCATTACCTAATTGTGAAAGCATCAATTTCTTTTGGAACATTCATTGGCAGTCAGTTTGGTCCTTTATTTCGGTATTCTAATGCCTGGGTCTTTTTGGAAACAGTCAGAACATTTCTGCATTTCAGTTGTCAGAAAGATCAAAGATGCTTTGGGTTGGTCTGGGGATATAATGAGAGACATAAATATTGGTGCATGGATTGGGGAGCCTCCAATTTACTTGATGAGGGTGAGCGAAGCTGAAGACAGTTTAATGCGCTTTGCTTCACTAGAGAATGCAGAAATAAGATCATCTGCACAGGATATTGCTAGTTATCAGGTACCTTCCTTACGGAATTCTTTGGGGGGTTTTCCCCCTTACTCTCTGTATGATGCAATCCCCATTGGTGCAAATTTCCAAGATTTGATGTAGTATGGCCTACTCAAGCTCCAGGTCCAAGTTTATAAATTTAGGGTTGTATTTACTTAGATTTTTGAAATTTTTATTTTATTTGTCTATTAACTTGAACACTTTTTGGATCCTTTTATTAGAATAAATGAGTTTTGCTTAGGGTCCAAGTTATTTCTCTCTGCTTGTAGATCTTATATATTAAGCTTTTGGGAGACTTACTGAATGAATATATATATATATTAAGATTTTTCTTTGTGTTAGGGTCATTTTCCTCCCCACTAATTCTATCTCCTTCTTTGCTTATGTTATGTCGTTATGTTTTTGCCATAATGTTTACAGTCCATTAGTTGTGATTATTATCTATTCCTTTCGATGCATATTCATCGTGTACATGTTTCATGATGTTAATTGGCTTGCTTTGCTTTCTGGGTCAAACGAACAGGTAGTTTTGTCAACTGACGGTCGGTTGGTTGGGTTCCAACCCACAAACCGGGTTGCTGTTAATCGCTGGGCAGCCAATCCATTATCCAAGGAGCTGTATGGTGGAAGAAAGCTCTCCCCTGGTAAGCATATATATAGTTATAGGAAAATGTTACTATAAACGCATGAGCATAAATGGTCACACTGTGGTGCCCCATGTAAGGCTAAAGAAGAGGATTGTGACTGCTAGATCAAATACTCTATTCATATGTTATAAGCTGGTAAGATTCGGGTCTCATCCAATTCTGAATGAGGGTTCGTCCAAATGGTCAAAATTTACATCTCTTATTGTTGACTTTCTGTTGACAAAACTTTGTCAGTTTCAATGAAACCTTACCGGTTATTGGATTAGGTTCAAATTTTCCAGCTCATAGTATATGAGTAGAGTTTTTAATCTGTCTAAATAGCACTCCTCTTTCTCTATAATTGTGTGTGTATATACATGAGTTTAGTGGTTATGGGGTGCCAGAGCATGAGTTTGGTGCTGCCGCACCCAAAGATGATGGTCACTTAAGAAAACTTAGGAGTGTGTATATATTTTATTTCTGATATATATGCATGTGTACATATTTTATGACAGATGATTTCTGTGCGTTTCTGAGTTCATGATTTTTCATTTTTTGGGGGGGAATTTGTCTAGGTTTGATGGAACCTGGTCTCAAAATCGAGTGCCCAAAGGAGGTAATTGCAATAGAGCTGTTGATGTCGACAAATCCTGACGCACGTTTTGCATTGGCTCGGCCTCTTCATGTCCTCTCAGAGCTGTCCTCTGTGGAATCTTGAGCCCCAAAATCTCCTAAAGGAAATTGGTAGCCATTTCCCTGGGTCTTCCTTTATACTTCTTTCCCCATTTGATGTTTCTTAGATCAAAGGCGTTTTAAGTTTCATTTCATTTATTCAGATTTTATTGAGTAGATGACTGTAATATAGTAAATTTTTGTTGTATAATGCATTTTTTATTTCTTGGTAAATGAAATCATGAAGTGACATGGTGGGTTTTTATGTTGTTTGTTAGGGAAATTTTGATGGGATATTTGGTTCGTGAAATGAAATAAAATAAGAATGAAATAGTTAGTGAAGGCTAGGATACGTTTGAAGTAACTATTACTAAGGGTGAGCTATTCATAAGTCACAAAATGAACCAAGCAAAATGATGGGTATTTTACGTGAATAGACTCAAAATGAAATAGGTATTACTGTATCAAATGTTACACGAGCTTTAAAGTATTGCATAAATGTCAATCTTAGGTTTAGTTCATAGAATGGAATAAAGTAAGCTATAGAGTAGCTATTACAATTCCAAATATTACATGTGGAGAATAATATACCCATGAATTATAAATAAAAATAGCTAATAAATAAAAATATTTATTATTAATGGTCATGAATAAAATAGGTATTTACTACTTATTTTACTTAAACTTTGAGAAAAGTTATACCTAATTTGCTACTTATTCCACTCAAACTCTGAGAAAAGTTATTCCTCACGTACTTTTCACCAGTCGTATATTTCATAAAAAATTAATTCTACTCTTAGTCTATTCGGTTTCGCAAGTCACTATTCTACTCTCATTCTATTCGGTTCCGCAAACCACGTTATATTGAATCCAGCCAGAAGTTAATGTCATTACAATTTTCAGACTCCAAACGAAAAGCAAGAAATAAGCATCATTTCAGATACATTATAAGTCTACTTAATGCCCCATAAATCTTCCAATAATGAAATAAAATTATAAATAGAAAGCTAAAACTATTGATAAAGTATTACCGCTGCATTTGCGGCGGACAAACTGAGATTGTTGAACAGGGGAAAAAGAAAGAAAGAAGGGTACCAACATGGTCACAAGTCATCAAACATAAATTAAATTGTAACCATATCAGGAAACAGTAGATCCTGTAAAAAAATAAAAGAGAGGCCCCAATTGCATTCTGTTTAAGGGGCTTCTTCACACCAGGTCACTTGCGAGCTTCGGTCTTCTTGAGTGCCTTGGCTGAAAAAAAAAATTAAAACAACCAGTTCAGCTGAGGGGGAAAAAAAAAAAGAAAAAACGAACATTAACAGTACAAGGAAGCTAAGATTATGTTTGAATCCTTGAAATATAAGTAATAATGAGATGGTGACTAATGACCATTCCATTCATATACTCGATGCACCCAAGTACATGTTTTGGTCGTCGACCTCAACATAATTATCAGATGAAGGCATGAGAACATTCCTGTGAGTAAATCCCACATAACCCAACTAAAGGCCAGTTTAAGAGCACTTGCTTTTAAACTTTATCCATTGGAAAAAAGCTCTTTTTAACAAGAGTAAACATGTGTCAAATTCTCTCTGAAAACAGAGAAAAGCTCTAGCGTACCTGTGAAAAGCTTAGCTTATTTATAAAGCCATTTTACAGCTTTACAGAAAGGGAAAAACAGCTCATCTTAAGCTCATCCAAACTGCTCATGACCAGATCCCAAAAATCTTGTTTCAACATATGAACCAAGTAAGTCCATCGAAATTACTTTAGCCTTTCATTCACTTGTTGACATGTTAGCCAGGGATTTGGTAAAAATTATTCAATTTCCAAGTATCATTCCATTTCAAGTAATCAAACATGGTCTAAAATCAAAGGCTATCAGTGGATCGATCTAGTAGCATTACCAGCCTTTTCCTCTTCTCGCTTCTTCGCAGCTTCCTCTCTTTGCTGTCGTATAAGGGTCAAGCGTTCTGCAAGTGCAAGAAGGTAGTTAAAAACTAAACTTTTTATGCAGGTACAGCCCAACACATATATACAGGAGGAAGAACATATATCGATTAAATAGAATATATGGAAATGAAAAAGAGAAACTTGAAGAGATGAATTCCAGAGAAAGATAGCAGTTTGTAGGTGTAAGAAGTGTGCGAACACACCCTAGGAAGTAAGCACTTGTTTGGATGGAGGGAGGGAACGGAATGGACGGGGGAATGCTGATTCTCATTCCATTGTTTGGTTACATAAAAGATAATGAAAATGTTCATTCCCAATTCTCATTCCCACCATCCAAACACAACTTAAGGGATTAGATGACGAATTGGCCATTCCATTCTTATTCCCATTCCTTTGTCATTCCATTCTCACTATTCGAATGCAACCTTATTGCATTTTAATCGTGCGAATGACAAAAGAATTGTAATAGGACAGTTGCGTTTGAATGGTGGGGATGGAATGCAAACGAGAATGGAATGAGAAAGGAATATGAATAGGAATAGAAATGCCACTCTTATACAAGGGAGTGGCCGTTCGAAGATGTCTGATCATTCCATGCGATTTTATGTTACCAAACAATAGAATAGGAATCAACGTTCTCAGACCCATTCCAATTCCTACAGTTGTAACGGGTCTTTAGGGTCCTCAACCAGTCAAGCCAGACCTATCTGAGAGAAAGATCTGGAAAGGTAGAAAAGAAGTGGTGCATTGAGCAACCTTGGGGTAAGTATTAAGATCCTTCTGTGTTGACCTGACATTGGACAGGGAGACCTTAGTCTATCTATACTACCATGCACTACCATTTCAGCACAAGCATTGCTCATGGTCCATGAGAATATCTATTCCACTCATTTGGTCCATTCCTACATAATAGTGCATCTCGCCCCAAGCAAGAATGCCAATTCCATTCATGGCCCTTGAGAATAGTTATTTCTCACTATTCCAATCTGGGTCTGTGGAAATAACTATCCTTACATATTTTATTCCGATGGAATAGTTATTCCATTCGCACTCTTCCATTCCATGAACCAAAAGTGCCATAAACGTCTAACATCTAAACTTTCTTGCCCTTACACATGTAGTCCCATATTTTTCACTAAAAATGCTAATCTTTAAACTTTTGCCCCCATAATGTAAAAAGTTATCAAGAAATGCTGACTGAGCTCAGCTAAATGAGCAATTTCAATATAGGGGGTTTTTCTTTGCTTGATTTTCACGAATCCTATCAGCTGAATCTTCTTAACTTTGAGAAGAGAAGCACCTACTGACCCCGCTAAATATCCATATATGGAGGTTTTGATGCACAGAATAAGTAAAGATTCCAACTCTACCATCAATACCTGACCATTGTCTTTAATGTCTGTGATTTATATGTGACTGTTTTCAGAAGTAAAAATTTTATGCATCTAATCTTATCAACAAAGAGGTAGACATAACATATTACAAAGATGTGCATAAACTTCATTAAGATATACAAATATAAATCCACAGTGACAGGACAGAAAATCAGTGGCCAAGGAAAGAAGAATAATCGATGCATATGGAACTACGAAACAGATTTCAAAGCATGCTTGCCACCCATAGTGGCATCCAATCATCCCCAGTAACTTAATATCAAGAAATGATAATTGCTAAATGCACCAAAAGGCAGAAAGATGACAGTTATTATCCCAAAGCAATCATACTCTCACCTAGATCTTTCCTTGATTGGTCTGTTTTTCCTTGTTCTTGCAGCCTCATATATCTCTCATGAGCCTTTTGTTTCTCTATCTCTTCTCTGCAAACATATGAATTAAATATAGGAATATCAGGAATAAGACAGAAAATCGAAAGGCAAAACAATATTCAAAGTGCTATAGAACAAAATATACAGAAAAGCTGTGTAATCGAATACACATTTGCTCTGAAGGGTAACAAAAAAAAAAAATTGGGAAAGAATATACAAAACTAACTAGAGAATGGACCTATTGCACTTTGGTCATGCACCTTAAGTATATTGAGTCTTGATAAGATTAACCAATTGGCAATGAGGGGAGTGGCCCAAACTGATGTGGGATTCTCAACAGTCCCCCACATGTATAGACATAACATGGGCCTGCATGTGCTCAACCGAGATGGGCCACTCTTGGGCCAGATAAACCAGGCTTTGATACCTGTTAGGGTTCAAGCCCCAAAATAATAGGTCCCAAACTGATGTGTGATTCTCAACAAATTTGATGGGAAAAAATAAACAAAATTCAAATGGTTGTACCTGAACTGAACATTTTGTATGCTTCCCAGACATGAGAAAGCACACAAACACCATAAACAAGACTACCGACCAATCATTGAACATAGGACAGTTCAAATTAAAGAGCACAGCCAAACATATACATAAAGGGTATACAAAACATAATTTGAACTTCTTTATTCATTGTTGCCACTCATTTAATTCCCTCCTGTCATAACAAAAGGAAGACTTCCCTTATTTAATTTATTCTAAGTGTATAAAAATAAACCAGCTCATAAGAGACAGATGGTGTTTAGTGAATGAGCATAAAACTTTCTTCAGTATTTTCGTATGGACTGCTTTTACTCTGGAAAAAAGAGCAGGACAACATTCTATTGCAAGGCTTCTTCTTGTGGCCTACAAGTCACACTCATACTCCATGAAATTTCTTGATTTCCAATGGAAGTCTGATATATTATCATAAAAACCAAACCAACAAGAAATGCTACAGGTGCTATTTCATAGGCAAAGATAAACATCTAAGAATAAGAAAAACCAAAGAACAACGTAGCGAAGAATTTATAGACCTTTCACGCCTTGATAGCTCAGTTGTTTTGTCAAGCTGCAAGGAAAAGGTAATATAAGTATGCTTCCCTTGAAATTTAACTTAAAACTCAACAAAGGAAAATTTATGAACTCACATCAACATCTCTCGCTTTCAAGGTCTTTGGCTTCGCCAAGTTAGGATTCTCAATCTCAATGACACCCTGAGTGCCTTTTCGCCGCTGCTCACATTTAAAAGAAAATCTATTTCAAGCAAAATAAGTGACATTTGGAAACTAACTTAACTACAAACTACAGGTAGTAGTATGATGACAGCAACAACAAACTAAGCCTTCTCAGGAAGCAATGATTCACTACACTAACTTCGCTATCATCTTCAGATTCTTCACCAGATACTTCAACTTCATCCTCTACCTCTTCCACCTCGGCTTGTTCCTAACCAAGTCAAGGAGAATGATTTCTTATGGCACCACAAAAATTAAAATCAGTGATATGAATGACGTCTAAGGAAGAGAATTAAATGACGAAAACGTCATTGCAATAAATGACTAATCTGCAGTGCAAATCATTTTCAAACACAAAATAATTACCTGTCTGAAAGTGCGAGGACGAGAAGAGGTTCCAGCAACTGAAATAATTCAAAAGTAAACGAAAGGAACATAAAGTCAACCTATAGCTAGGGTTCAATGAAATATCAGACATCAAAACAAGAAAAATTGTAAAATCAACTAAAAGACTACAGAATCAAACGAAAAAGGCCAAACACCATCCAACTACTGAACAAATATAAACACGAAAATGGCGATATTTTATAAACAACTGCAACAAATCGAACTTGAAGAGGTGGTGTGTTCAATCTGAGATTTGGGCTCAAAAGGAAACCCAATCTAACCCACATGCCTGCCCTCCTTTCTCAAGTTTATTATCTTAGTTCATTCCTAGTTGATGAAATTTGCAACAACTCCAGTGATGCTATAATTTGCAACTAATTTAAACTTTTATTCAACAATTAACCCAAATATTACTTCAAAAACTCCCACTAAACTTTCCCGGTTCTCTTATTCTCCCTAACCCATATTTTTAAGATTGATTCTTCAGTACCAGACACATGCCATAACTCAATCACTCCAGATCTGACAATCAACAAGTCCAAAAAAATAAAAATCCTAATTCTCATCCTAATAGCCCATAAACCTCATAAATTCATATATTCACAACATTACAGACAATAAAGTTGGTGTGGCTGGAGAAAAAAAGAAAAAAAGAAGACGCGTACACATCTCTTCTGGGGTAGAGAACTGGCGGCGACCAGTGGGTTTGCCCTTGAATTTTCCCCTCCCCATTGTTGATGAACTCGAGGAGCAGATCTGCGAAGGAGCTTGCTTGCTTTTACTGGCTTCCGATCTTCGGCTCCTGCGCTCTCCCCTTCTATGGCTACGAAAGACAACAAAACCCTAGACTTTTTTTTTATTTTTTTATATTTTTTTGTCCCAGGGTTGAGCTTGGAGAATCCTCAGCCCAGTCCTAATTTCGGCCCAAAACTACGCCGTTTTTGATAATATAATCTTCGGAAAAGAAGTATTTCACCCCCCAATGGCTTGGGTCAACCAATTTATCTAAACTTCTTCTCAATTCTCGATATGATTTCAATAATGAATCTCGTCCGTCCAATGATAAGAGGCCTGCTTGAATAGCTGAGATCTACGGGTAGAATGAAGGTATACGTTGGTACGGACATAATAGAAGATAAGGTACCCATGTTAACACGTATTTTATCTCGAATTAACGATAATGACGGACCTTTGGCCGATTATTTTCTACAGGTCATTCAAACTACCATTTATTTGATTTTAGCAAAAATTAATTAGAAGTAAATACTGAGACTGATTAGGAATATGGATTACATAGCCTATGATTTTTTATTCAAACTAATTGCATTGTATTTATATTAATTAAAATAATATATTATCTGTTCAAATGAAATAATTAAATAATATAGAAAAGATAACCATTGAACTTTATTACTCGCACGATGTCATACTTAATTGATTCGTTTGCATTTATGACGCGAAATGCAACCACTATTTTATAATAGTCATATTTACATCTAAAAATCTTAATCATTTATTTAAGTTTTAAACTTATTAAATTTATCTGAGAAAGAACTTTCTAAAATCTTGCAACTTACAAAATGGTAATTTTAAAACTTGAATAAATAGTTGACCAACTTATGTTTAGTAACTTGACCTTTGGTAAAAGTTGCAAATCTAGCACAACCTTTATTATTGGCAAATTTTATTCCAACCTATTTAAAGGGGTGCAATTTTAGGTTTCAACATTTTTCTTCACAATTCTCCCATAAATTTTATCAAAAATAAAATGATTGAGTTTTTTTTTTAACAATAGGTCGAATTTGTAATGGAAAAAAAAATTCTAGCATATTATCCTCCTTTATGGGAAAAAAAATTTATAAAAGAAAAAAAATATGATCTTTCATATTAAAATTCATGACGAATATTTAAGAGACGAAATTTATTTTAATTGATGTGTGATTCCTCCTTGTGATAACTAAAGCATATAAAATTTATAGTTCAAATTTATAAAAAGTAAAAGGTTTCAAGAAGAACAATGTTTGGAGAAATGTTTGTAAAAATGAAATTGGCTAATTATAAATATTTTTTTAAGGTAAAAATTTGTAAAATAAAATTATTTGAAGAATTTTACTATGAATTTTAATGTAAGGTCTATGAAAGAATGTTTGTAAAAAAAAAAAAAAACTTTGTTATAAATATAGCCCAAATTTGAATAATATTTAGAAGTGGGCTAGAATTGTACTCCTTTAAAAGGATTGAAATATAGTCAACGAATAGTAAAGGTTGGGCTAAATTTGTAACTTTTATCAAAGGTCATACTATAAAATACAATTTGGCCTAAATAGTTAGATTTTTCGTATATACATGACGACCATTTAATGACATACTGCATAATGTGTTTCTCATTCTAAATACAAACAACCCTGATTATGTCCTCATGTGTGAATTAAACTTATCCGACGAAATTAATTTAATTTCCCATGCCCCATTGTAATAAAATCAAACTTTAAGAAAGGTGGGTTACATTACACAAGTAACAAACACTATTCCTTATAGATATTCATCTATCAAAAGTCAAAGAAAGAAAAAGATTTAGTAATCAAACAAACAAACAAACAAACAATATCCATCTATTTATTATTTACAGAGAAATTCATCTTCTAGTCGCTTATGACCTCCGTGGCGCAGCCCATTTTCAGTTTACTTCCTTTGGGCCAGAGAGCTATTCCTTAGCTTTGTTCGGATACAATATTTAAGTACAAAAATTAAAGGACAGTGCAAAGTTTCAGTTTCAGCTTTTTTTTCTTTGGTTTTGGAGGCTGAGAAGTAACTTTTATTGAAGCATCAAACACAGCCTTAACGTTCTGAAATTTCAATAAAAATTAGAGGAGGAAAGTTAGGGTAAGAATATTGTATAATAGTTAGTCTATTAATTAGATGAGGTAATTATTGATAATTATTTTAGGTAAATTCTATTGAAAGTCACTGAATTTTGATAGTTATCTCAAAATGATCATTGAACTTTGATTTGTTGCATTTTTCATACTAAATTTTCATAATGTCACAATTCTATCCTTGCTATTAAGTTTGTTCAAGGGAGAAATGGTTCCTCCCTATTTCATCTATCAATTTCTCTCCATGTTTTACAATCATAGTCATTTTAAAATGATTTCAAGCATATGGATTGAGATAGCATTCAAAATTATGTAGGATTATCGATTTAATGAGATTTAGAAATGTTGAACATATACAAAAAGAAGCACTGAAAATTCATTCTAGGTTACTTTTGATTTTTAAATTTTCAATGATCGTGATTAAATGTTCAATATTTTAAAATTTCAACAAAAATTGATAAGTCATTATGTTTTTGTATGTTATCTCAACTCGTACGGTTAAAATTACTTTAAAATGATTTGGAAAGCGAAAAGAGGAGAGAAATTGATATATGAAATGAAGAGGAACCGACTCACGTTTAAAGAAACTTAACAACAATAATGAGATTATGACATGATGAATGTTGAGTGACTATTTTGAAACAACCCTTAAAGTTTAGTGACTATCAACGAAATTTACCTAATTATTTTTCTTGGATGAAAGAGATAATTACTAAAATTACGCATACCTGCTGAGTTTTAGAACTACACTCTATATAGGTGACTGCACCTATCATCTTCCTCAGCTCCTCTCCCTGCCCACAAATAAACTTTTTAGAAATATTTCATTAATAGAATATGGGATTAATAGAATA
This sequence comes from Santalum album, assembly GCA_034195605.1. Classification (NCBI taxonomy): domain Eukaryota; kingdom Viridiplantae; phylum Streptophyta; class Magnoliopsida; order Santalales; family Santalaceae; genus Santalum; species Santalum album. Next base: position 1,018,044 of record CM067261.1, read on the forward strand.
TTCCCCCCCCCCCCCCCCCCCCCAACCCCTAGTCATTTTTTCATACGAATAAATTGTTTGGTGAACATTATATAAACACCCCCCTAGAATTTTCCATCAAATTCTGGCGTTCCCTAGATTTTCACTTGTACAATTTTATTCCCGAAATTTTAATATTGCGGTCAATATATCCCTTACTAACAGTTATTCACAATTTCAAATTAATTTTTACAAATATCCCCTCCCTCTGTCTCCCTCTTCTTTACTCTTACTCATATGTTTACTGAGGGGGAAAAACGAACGAAAGTTGTAAACAACAATGAGAAATTATTAATAAGAGGTACATTACATTGAGTATAATTTTAAAGTTTCGGGGGATAAAATACAATAATTGAAACCTTAGAGAGGAAAGTGAAATTTCTCTCAAACTTTAAGGGGAATATGTGTAATTTTCTGAGTTTTCAAAAGTGGTACTATTCTAATGTTATATTTATTGTATAACTTTGCATGATGATAGGGATCTTAAAGGAAACTTGCCTGGGCTGTTGTTATTGTTGTTGTTCCAGGTTGTTCAAGCAAGGATCGTTTGCCTTCTCTTAGATCTGCACACAATTATTCATAAATTTATACTCCAATAACTTTGTACAACATTATTGAAATTTTGAATTGTTGAAATTTATAAATCTTTGAAGTGTATTAAGTTATCGAGAGACAAGTAGAGGATAAGTATTAAAAGAGCAAGGATGAGAGCCTGATCCATCTGTGAGACACATATGGGACAGCAGAACCACATCATTCATGTCGCAAGCCAATCAAAACTGTCATTTTCATGAAAACAATGAAAAAACTAATTCGTGATTGCTTTGGGACATAAATAATGTGGTGAAACAATGTGTATTTGAGTAAAATAATAAACATTTATTGCTTGAAAGTCATCAAAACACATCAAACTCAAGAAGTTCCATGTTGATGTTACCGAGCTTGGTTCCCACTAGCACAATTGGTACTCTTGGGGCATAGTGTCTTAGCTCAGGAATCCACTATATTAGAAAAAACAATCCAGTCAATTAAATAAAATAAGAAAAATATTTATGATATTCTTATTAAAGAAAAGGTCAACAAGGTGGAAGAAAGAAAAAGACCTTTTTGGAGATATTCTCATAACTAGCCTTGCTGATGAGAGAAAATGCCAGTATAAACACATCTGCTCCTTTGTAACTCAGAGGCCTCAGCCTGCTATAATCTTCCTGCCCTGTAATCCCCCAAATCAAACTGTTACTGTTTTGATGAACCTGTTTTGTAATTGGACCGAGGATCGAAATTTACAAGCCAATAGTTTATGAGTGAGAGGTCTAATCCAACCATCATAATATATTTGTGTGGTCTCGTGTGAGCTCTCGCTATAAGCTTTGTTGATGTATTCATATGTGTGGATAGTCATATATATATATATATATATATATATATATAAGTCAATAACACCTTACTCAAGTGCTGTGACTGCCTAAACATCTAAGATTATAAAGAATTGTAATATCTATCTGATAAGAAGAACGTGAAAAAAATAAAAGTGAAAATTAATTTTCATTTGATTTGATAAAGTAAGATACCCCATTTTAATACTAGAAAATACCTACTAAATTTTCAATATCACAAGTTATATGAAAATTAACAGCTGTATTTAGTTTTTTCCTCTTTTTTTTTTCTTTCTTTTTCTCGTCGGGCAGGATCGAACTTGTTAAAAAAGGATTCAAAAATATTTAATTTTTAGAGGTGATAACACCTCGAAGTATATAAGTGTCCTTATGCTTGAACAGCGGGCTTACCTGCGGTGTCCCAAAGGCCCAGGTTCACAACACAACCATCTACCACCACATTTGCACTGAAGTTGTCGAAAACTGTCGGAACATAATCCTACACAAAGGAAAAAGGGAAGAAAAAAGAAATGAACAAAATTTTAGATCTCCTTGTTTATTCAGGGCGGTGAATTTAATCTATTGTATTTAGATTTTGCCTAGCGTAGCATTAAAAATGCTTCATTGTTCAATGTAAGAGACTTTTCTAATGAAACGAGGTCACGTTGGGTTGCTACAATGAGCAAATTCCTAGTGCACCGGACAATAAAATCTTCTATATGTTTATGGGTACCCCAATATTTGTACACGTAGTTTTAGATCTTTGTAGAAGATCCAAGTGCATTGATAAACAAGAGCATGAAAACCTAAACATACAAGCAACCTTGGAACCCCTTTTCAACATTAAAAGCCTTGAATCTGGAATTGTGGCGAAGCGAATAAAACGATCATATACCGTGGGAAAGACATTGCTAGTGTAGGAAATGAGCATGCATGTCTTCCCCACCGCACCATCGCCCACCGTTACGCACTTGATGAATCGAGCTGTGCTCATTCTTTTCTCTCTTTCTCCCTTCTTGAATACTGTGAGATTTGAGCTTTACTCCGTAGCTAAACCAGAGATTCTTGCGCCAACATCACATATAAAGAAGAAGATGGAAGATGGAAGATGGCAGAGGGAGGCCAGGGTTTAACAACCTATTTACAAACCTATCATTCTCCTTAGGAGTACGTAAGCTCATCTCCTTTACAATGATTGCTCTTTGTGGTATCTTTTCTTTAAGTGCAAGCTTAGAGAATAATACAGTAGAGTTTGGTATGGGCGTTTGTTGGTTGAAGTGTTTGACAAGGGAGGGAATCAATGCGGTAGAAAAAATGATGGAAAAGGAGGAATTTGCTTCATTGATCAGTGCATTATGATTGAATATGAGAGCTATAAATCAAGCAATAACTTTTTAAAAATTAAGATATGAAAAGGTATATGGAGAGCCTATAGGTATCGAGTGTCAGCATTACTAGTGGGTTGTGGTTAGCCGTGCTTGCTTAGTGTTAAATTTACATAATAAAGGAAACAAATATAATAGACGGTTGCAAAGTGAACTTAGGGCAATTGCCTACGTGCATGAGAGAGGTCGATGCTTCCATAATCTCAGTTCAAACATTGTAGTGAGTCGTGTGTATTTAGAGATTTAATAATAAACAACTATGATAGAGACTACCTTTATATCAAAGAATTGATAAGGATTGAAAATTCTAATCCAAAGATATTATGTATTATGTACGTCCTACATTGTAGGGGCTAACTTCTCATGTGTATATATTATTAAAATCTTATATGAGAGGGATTTATATCCCAGGAGAAATTTTCCATCTTTTCTCATTTTCATAATATTTAACTGATCTTTACATTTTTTTACATTTTTTCTTGTTAAACTAGACTCCTGCACCACCGGAATTATATGGTTCCGAAATAGTTAGGCTCTAATTGGAAGAGAACTGACTTGAACTCTCAAACCAGTCTCCAGGTAAATTGGTGGATATTATAAGGCTACGGATAGCAGGAATTGAACTCGACTCATTTCTTGATATGCTCAATGCCTTCACCACACAATCAATCCCACAGGGGCACACAATTTCCACATCTTATACTTTGTTCTTTTTTATTTTTCTCCTGAACTGTTTACTCTTATGTTAAAAGCTGAGGGGCGCTAGTTTTTAACCAAGGGAAGATAATGTCAAGCAACCCATGACTGTTTGCTTCCGTAGGCTTCTCACAGACACCGCCTAATCTCTCTGGGAATAAATTCTTTCTCTCCAAATTATGATAAAAGTGATGAGCAATTATATTAATAAATTGGATAAATTAGCAATCACAGAAACAGATTATAATTGAAGCAATTGCGTCCTGTGGATATTTATAGTTTTATTGATAATGATCTAGACAATAGTGTGAATTTTTTTTCTTAATAATAATAACGACAGTAACAACTGACCAAACGAGGAAGATAATACATGAAAGGCACAAAATAAAATAAAAATGCCAAAATACATAGGTGCAACGCCTTTTGTTGCCTCTAAACTAGTTCACTATCTTTTGAATTTACATTTAGATGTAGGATTTTTTCCCTAATTGTTAAAAAATGATGCAACAGACCTGTAGGATCCGGACCTTCGGAATTTGAAAAGTGATGAATTTGTGAAATTAAACAAGCCTAATCATTCATTACAAAAAAAAAAAAAAAGACAGGGAGAAAAGCTAAGGATGGAAAAAATGAAGGGCTAAATTTTTTCCATTTCATAAATTAATGACCTTTTCAAATTTAGGTGATTCATGTCCTTCAAAGTGTAGCATTTTGACAATTTCATCCCACTATAACAAATGAGCAGAAATTAGACAAAACCAGATTTAGATTTCACGTGATGCACAAATCATTTATCAATAATTATAAATTTAACATATATAATTAAAGTAATAAAATTTCCCTTGCATAATTTAATAAAAAAGAAGTTATAGTTTAAAATTGAAAGTACATCAACTCAATGGATAAGTATTAGAGGAAGATAATTTAGAGAAAGAATTTTGAGTGCCATAGAGGAGAATGCTAATAGAGCAAAATTTTATGTGAGCACGTACTAGTTGAGTTGGTTTTGAAAGTCCAACCACATGGATTGAAAGAGTAAAGAAAAAATAGGAGGATCCGGTAATTTTCATACAATTATTGCTTGTGTACACCTATCATTAGAATGAAAATGAAAATGGCTAAGATCTCTTTGATATTTCAACATTTAAAATAAAGGTCTTATACATCACATAACTTTATGGAATTTGGCAAATCCCCCTAGTTTTCCATGCTCTTTCAATCTGTATGGTTGAATTTTCTAGAAACTGGCTCTATTATTGTATGCATACATATATGCTCACATAAGATTTTTCTCATGTCATTCTCCCATCATTTGCCAAGGAATTTTGAATTCCAAAATATTCATTTTATTTTTATTATGAAAGAGACTAAAACGGCTAAGATCTCTTTGATATTTTAGCATTTAAAATAAAGGTCATATTCATCACTAAACTTTATGGAATTTGGCAAATCCTCCTATTTTAACATGATCCTTCTGTCTATATGATTGAAATTTTCCGAAACTGGCTCAAGTAATGTGTACATACATATGGTCACATAAAATTTTCTCATCTAATTCTCCCATCATTTGTCAAGGAATTTTGGGTTCCAAAATATTCATTTTAACTTTTATTCTTTATTCTTTATTTATTTTATTTTTATTATGAAAGAGGCTAAAAACCTAATAGGAAAAAATCAGGCTCCATCCTCACTCGCTGGGGAAGCGCAACCCAGACCATATCTCCACGTAGTAAAGGGGAGAGTCCACAAAGGAGGTGAAATAAAAGGAAACTCCTTTACTGGGCTGTTATAACGTTTCAAATTTCTTAGTATTTCGCGACTTTAATGAGAGTCCTATATATCATCAAATTATATGAAAATTCATAGATTCTAACATTTTTTTCCCATGAACTTCCAATCCTTATGGCTATATTTTTAGCTTGAGCCCTAATGAGATAAGTTTGTCTACTTGGAATTTAGGAGCCTAACAAATTTATTAGACTCCTTATTCATATATATATTTATATATAGAAAATGCTAGAAAGAGTTAAAGAGTCAATTATTCCTATAAGAGCCAACCATCGTAGGGCTCACATAATATCATGAAAACATATTTCAATCATTTGATTAGAAATTCAAAACATATTCTACAACCTATTAAAATTTGAGCCTAATTTGATGATAAGAATCCATCAGAATAGTCATTATTTCAAACTTAAATTGCTGACTAAATTGAAGTCTAACTTTGACCACTTAGATGGAGCCTCATTTATAATTTGATGATGTTCAAATTTTTTGAGCTAGTAGGATATGCATATGATATTTAATTTAATGGTTAAATTTTCAAGAGATGGCAGTTGCATTGGTGCAACAAAAGCAAGAGATGGAGCCAAGGAGAACAATCGACGAGAGATGGAAGAAATGCACAGGTTACTTACTTCACTTCCGCCTTCACAGTTGCCACAAGATTTGTGAATGCTCTGCTTCGTTCTATCTAAAAAATATTGCTACTATCTGTAATAACTTGAATTTTGAACTTGCTTGGTTGGATTGCGTATGATGATTGTTTTTTTATGGATTTTATGTGTCGGTTTTTTTTCCCTAGGATATTATGTGGGATGGAGTTTTAGTTGTTGGTAATGTATGTTTCTGTGTGAATTCGCATTTAAATTGGTCTCTGCTGTGAATATAGGTGTTTTTACTTTTAGAATTATTGTTTTATACAGGTTTTATTAACAATGAGGGGTGTTGTAAAATTAGGGGGTGGTATTTGAATATGAAAGTAAACTATAGCGATGGAATTTGGACCTTTAGCGACGAATGTCTTGTCGCTATGATTCTAACTATTAACTTACTCTTTTATAGCGATAGACAAATCCAGTATTAGCAATGGTGTTTCTGTCGCTAAAGCTTTTATAAGGTAGCGGATACATGTCACTATTATATAATAGCTACGAACTCGCACTCTCCATAAGGTATTGCAACGGATTTTTAGCAACAGACATATCTAGTATTAGCAATGATTCTACCATTGCTAAATCTCCTATTAGAAAATGGAGATTCCGTCACTATTATGTAATAGCAACGGATCGTAGGCACATTGCGATCCCTCTAGGTCCTATATGAATCCTGATCTAAAGATTTTAACCACATGAATTGAAAGAGTATGAAAAATATGAGTGTCATTAATTTTTATACAATTTGTATTAGTGTATGCCTTTCATTTTAACATTAAAAACTTAAACAAGATCAGATCGTTCAAATTTGCTTAAAATTTTAACTGTTTAAATAAAAAACATGCACAAATAGTAATTATAATGAGCCCTCATATTTTTCCATGATCTCTCAATCAATAGTGTTAGAATTTTCAGACTGAGATCCACATGGACCCTATAGGATGGTAATGTACCTAAATTAGGCATATTGCCGATGTGTATTTCTTTCCCCATAAAAGGGAGTCGATACTTCTATTATTTAATTTTTAACAAATGGTGTGATTATTATGATCATTGTTAATGACAAATGATTGTAACTCCTGCCTTGCAGTTTTTAAAAGTGCCTAATTTACTGTCTAATAAATTAACATATTTGAATTGAAAAGCAGCACGTGCATTGCACATGCAAAAGCCTCATATCCCTCCCATCTGCAGAACTTTTCTAACATGATCTGTTAGGGAAAAACATTTTTTTTTTTAATAAAAAAACACACACACAAATCAAAATCGTTTGGTTTCTGGAAAATTTTGGCAAAAATGAGAAAAGCACCTCATGAAACAAAACCATGGTATTGAAAATCATTTAGTTGGAGGAATGAAATTGAATAGATAGTCCATAAAATGAAATTAATGAGGAGAATTGGGATGCTAACCACCCTTTGGTACGCGAAATGAAATGGTATATGTATCCACATAAATAGAACATTTATTACACCTCTTAACCTTTCAATTTATATTTAATACACCCCTTCCATCTCCTATTCATTTCAATTTAGATTTATAGATTTTGAAATTAAAATCAATTGCAACTTAAATTGAAAGGTCGCTGAATCAAATTGAAGTTTTTGAGTTAGAGTCCTCCGTAAAATGATCCAGCCCAGTTGACTATTGTCACAAAAATCTAAACAAATTGAAGGGCCATGGGTGGAAGACTAGAAAGAAAGAAAACAAGCTATGAAGACCTTGATTTTTATTGCAGTCTTGCTTTCCAGCTACTTTGATTGGCTATGGGCTCCCCGCAAGTTAAGGTTGTTTTTTATACAACCTACTTTGTTTTCTCACCTAGAGTTCGCGAGTTTAGGCGATGCCCCACCCGACTTATTAAATTCGCTCATAAAATAATCTAATATTATTATTAACTCGACATAAAATAATTTTGTGGTACTTTAATCTACCCATGTTAGCACGTATTTCGTGGCTAACCATAACATGTCAAAACTTATCCAATTGTCGCCTCTAATTAGAACTTTTGTGTTTTCCTTTTTTCGTTTTGGAACTTATTCTTTTTCTTTTTATAAATACTGATTGATTTATTATAATGCTAAATGAATATTGTAAGCCTTCGCTTAGTAGGTGGCGGGTTCGCATCTTACTTTGATCAGTGGAGATCCTTCCTTAATGATATTAATCCAATGTAGTTGTAGGGTGATTAGCATTTGCGCTTTAACTAAAACACCAAAGATATTTTTTAAAAACATTTAAATAATTAGTCACTTCAATCAAATAAATTAAATATTAGTGCTCCATTGGACATTTTTACATTTTCAAACTGACCCTTTAGAAAACTGGCTCCTGAACTTTGTAGACAATCGAACCCTAGTGTGTCAAAATAGGGAGCCTCGCTTGGTTAATAGATTAACCCTTCGCATTCATAAACTGTCTGACACCTTAGTCAGTACTAGTCCCGGCTTGTTGAGCTCGTGGGATACAAACCAGCCCTAAAATAATATGACTTGACCCATTCGCAAACTTACCAATTCTAATTAGATTTTTATGTTTATGAAGATACTAAGTAATGAAACAAAAGTATAGTAACCCAACTGGCTCGTCAAATAATTTTGGGTCACATTGACCCATAATCTTTGTTTGGCTGACCTTCAACTTGTCCAGGCCATCCAATTAGTATCTCTACCGATGATCATTTCACCGTTGAAGGAAGCCGAAGTCACTGATTTTTTCGTGCCCCAAGGGGCATTCAATTTGCGCCGACTATGGCGCTAAACTTTGGAGTATCCCGCACGGTACAGTTAGTGCTCGACTGTGCTATTTTTCTATATAAACCGTGTACGTCCCATGCATTGAAGCATGCAAACACACAACTTATTTCTGAAAAAACAAATTTACAACCAATGGCTCTGCTAATCCCGCAAAGAAACTCCACCTTTTGTGTGCTCCTAGTGCTGGCGATGTTGGCTTCTCGAGCCGCGCCCTCCCGCACGCAGTTGTACGACGCCTCCATGCGCCAGAAACACGAAAGCTGGATGGCCCGGCACGGGCGTAACTACAAGGACGAGGCCGAGAAGGAGGAGCGCTTTAACACATTTAAATCCAACTCCGAGTTCATCGACAGCTTCAACCGTGCCGGGAACCGATCATACACGATGGGCGTCAATCAGTTTACTGACCTAACAGACGAAGAATTCCGCGCATCCTACACAGGGTATATTCCGATGTCCCACTTGAACGCATCCAAAGCAACGTCGTTCGGATACAAAGATGTGAGCGAGGTGCCAACCAGCGTGAACTGGAGACAAAAAGGAGCAGTTACTGGCGTAAAGGACCAACAACAATGCGGTAAGAACCTTCTTTTCCCTAGAAATTTTATTAGTTATAAGTTCTTGGCCATCCCATCCAACAACTATCAGTTTTCGAATGGAAACCTCGGAATTTAGCGCAGTTGGCTCAAACGCGTTAGCGTGCTCAATGTCATCGTATATAAATTGCCCTTGTGTTTGGCTAAAATAGGGCAACACGCACGAGAGAGCGTGTTGACAGTATAACCCTGCTTTTGGAACTCACAAGCCACATTATGATTAATCAATTAGATACTTAGGACTGCTCGAGCTGATGTCAATCGATTATGAGATGGAAGGCTCCCGTTCTAACATTGAACTTGGATGTGTATCCGGTTTCAGGATGCTGTTGGGCATTTTCAACTATAGCGGCCGTGGAAGGCGTAACTAAGCTCAAAACTGGTCATCTGATTTCCCTATCGGAACAACAACTCTTGGACTGCAGCACAAACGGGGGCAACCGAGGCTGTGGAGGCGGGTCGATGGACAATGCATTTAGCTATATCGTGCAAAACCATGGCATCAGTAGCGAAGAAAGCTACCCGTACGAGGGATTCCAAGGGACATGCAATCCTCAGAAGGAGGCTGCCTCAGCAGCCACAATCAGCAGTTTCCAGCAGGTGCCTCCCAACAGCGAGGAGGCGCTGATGGAAGCCGTAGCCAACCAACCAGTGTCGATTGCCATCGAGGGTAGTGGGATGTACTTCAAGAATTACGGAAGTGGGATATTCGACGGGGATTGCGGAACCAACCTTGACCATGCGGTTACCGTAATAGGGTACGGAGCGAGTGAGGAAGGGAAGTATTGGTTGATCAAGAACTCGTGGGGTGCGCAATGGGGTGAAGATGGTTACATGAAACTGAGGAGGGGCGTTGAGGACCCCCAAGGGCTTTGCGGCATGGCCATGCACGCATCCTATCCTGTTGTTTAATCTCTCTCTCTCTCCCTCTCTCTCTCTCTATATATATTCGATCGGGTTTATACATATTATGCATGAACTCATATATAACTTAAGAGAATAAAGTTACCAAGTGGCACTTGAATGTGTCCAGATGAGATACTAGTATACTACAAGATGATCCTTGTTATGAATGTACGGAATGGGCATGCATATTGTCCTTGATTGATATAATTTAACTGAGTGGTTATTATACGTTGGTTGCTATAGTAACAAGGTTAATGCACGACTTATATCCAACGTTTGAAGCAATTTGTTGTTTCCCATAATATTGCTCTTTAATCGTTATATAAAGAGTAAATTGCACTCTCAATCCGTATAATTTAGGTTTTGCATATAGCACTCTGCTAGTCTCAATTGTGGCACAAAACCCTATAGTTTGGATTATAACACTGGTGAGAACCAACTAACCCAAGGAACCTTTGAACTAAACACCAGATCCAAGATACTCGAGTTAGGTCACTTAATAGTCAGTTGATCCGAGCTTATATGCAAGAAAGAACCTTTCGTACTTAGCCCATTTAGGAAGGAGTGCCACTATATCCCCCACTCAAACGACATCCTCGTGGCATCAAAAGCCAATTTGGTTCACCTGGGAATTCTCCCTCTCAACCGACGCCAGTTCATGGTGAACCCCTAAATCAAAATCTGGGAGTAACGCTAAATAAAGGGAACGGAAAGGGAAGGAGGCGTGGCAAAGACGACTCGACCTACAGCAACAACAGAAGTGTTACTGAATGATATTTTGATTGCGAAAGAACGCCAAATTCAACAAATTTGTTCAAATAGCAATTGTAGAAGCTGTAAAGCCTCTGTTTCAGTGCAATACATAACACTTGGTGTCTTCGGATCCATCAAATCTCGTGAACAATCAACAATTCCATTTTGCATTGAAGCATCTGATTTTGAAGCCCAAAATTTCACACAAGAGCATTCATGCTTCATAAGCATAAAACAAGCTTAATGCTAGTTCAGATTTCTTACCGCATAGGAGACGAAATTAACTGCAAATCAAGCAGCAAGATGTGTATTGGTATGGCCTTTAACCGGGCAAACATCATTTCCTTCAAAACATTATAGGAAAAGGAAGGTATCTTACTTTCCAAAACTTCATTGTACTAAACCTTCTGCAGTATTTAGAAGGTAACTGGCAGCTAAATAAATACCCATTATGAAAGAATCTCCGCATCCATGCTTTCGCTTCGTTTAGTATATTGCATACCAACAGTAAAAGCATCCCTGCAATGTACAGGGACATAGTGCTCCCAAAGAGAGTACATGCTATCATCCGAGAGTGATTTTCCAACTTAAACTTCTCTTCCAAAGACACCCAATGAGTTTCAGAATCTTCAATAGCGTTGTTGAACCATACATGATAATCATTTTTAAAAGAACTACTGGGTTCCAAAAGTAGCCGCAAATGCTCATCGAGATGCTTGTGAACCTGCCATGAATAGTGGCGGTGTCGAGTGCCTTGTAAAACTATCTTTACAGCCTCGTAAACTGCTGGTTCCTCGTCTGTTATTATTGAAATGGGTGTTTTTCCACACATGTACTTCAACCTCTGACCAGACGACTACACAAGAGTGTCCTCAGTATTATCGGCAAGCAAAGCATAATCAACAAGTGTAGACTGCCTATGATGATTTACTCCAGTAAGGGGTGCAAATGGCATGGAAAATCTGCTTGTGTGGTAAGTAACATCTAATACCAACACGTCGCCGAACTCCAAATACAATGCAATAGAATTCCCGTCATCAGCCCAAAAGATGCTTGTGAGTGTTCTTTTCTCGTGTAACTGAACCTGAAATAAGGTTGAGAGTCAATGGCTCTCTTGTCTTGGAAATATATATATATATATATATATATATATATATATATACACATACATACATACATATATATATATGTATGTATGTATGTATGTATGTATATATGTATGTATGTATGTATGTATATATATATATGTATGTATGTATGTATTATGCATGTATCACCAAATAAAGAAATGACCTACAGATTGGTGTATGTTTGATTACTTTGATGATGAAGAGGAAGCGTCTCAAAAGTGGACTGTCATCAGTTGGTGTCGAGTTAAAACAATGCCCAAATTGACACACAAAGATCACCCCTACACCCTTAGATGTATTTATGGAGAACTAAGGAATAAAAAGAGAGAACTAGGTAGTGAGCGCAATCAAATGCATGTATTGTTTGATTTGGGAGTTTAGGTTCCCGTCATCCTAAAGGATGATGATTATTTACATACAATGACATAGGCATGAAACATCTTCGATCAAGATGTCGTCCTGAAGGTCAATGGAGTAGGTAACTCCATTGGCACAGAGGATCAAAGATCTAGATTTGGAAAGAGAAAGAAGAAGGAGATGGAAAGAAAGAAGAAAAAGCGGGGAAGAAGGAGCCTATTGGCTCGGATGGGGCTAAACACATAAAGTTTCCTACATATCTCAACTAGAGAATTGGACTTATGTAGTTCTGGAGGATGATGGAGTAGAGCTCACCTTTCCATTGATGGCATTGTTGGTGATGGTTTCATGGATGAAAGAATGTAGTAACCTTGGTTTTCTCTCTTACTCTTCCTCCCTTTTCCCCTCCGTTCTTCGTAGACGAAGTCCCTCCTTTGCAAAACCTCTAGTTTTGCTTATAATGGGAATGGAGGATGAGTGCATCCTCCCTTGGCCTAAATTTCAATCCTTTGAAAAGGAGGGAAAGGGAAAACTCTAAAAGGGTGTCACATGTCACTATGACTATGTGAGGCCAGATCCTTCTATTTAATGTGGAAAAGATGGGTAAAAAAATATCATGGGCCAAGGGCCAAACAAGGCATCCCAAAAAGTGAATTGAGTAATAGGCTCAGAAAAAAGTAGGCTGAGGGGCCAAACAAGAGGATATCTCGCTGAGGATTGGCACCCCCCCCCCCCCCCAAAGGGGACTAAAAGCGATGCCAACAATCACTCCCTCGCAGCCCGAAGCAATGACAGAGTCGATGGTTAAGGCTATGACCCCTCTATCGTTGTGACTTATTCATGTTGACAAGTTAATGGGGACCAGAGGTTTGAAATGGGTGGGGAGAACCCTATGGTTCATAAGAGGAGGAAAACCCAACAGTTCGACAAACGAAAAGAACTTTACAGTTTGAAATATAATGAGAAGAACCCTACGATTCGAAAGAGAATGACAACCTTACGGTTTGAAATAGAATGAGAAAATCCTTACTGTTCGAAATATGATGAGGAGAGCCTTATGGTTTGAGACAACATGAAAAGAACCCTATGGTTCAATGTAGGATGATGAGAACCCCACAATTCGAATAAAATGAGAACTCTACGATTCGAAACAAAAATATAAGAACCCTACAGTTTGAGTTAGATTAAAGAAATCCCCCTATGGTTTGAAACGGGATGAGGAGAACCCTATGGTTTGAATTTGGAGGAAGAGAACTTTACTGTCCACAACAAAAAGAGGAGGAGAAAGTTACAGTTCGAATAAGGCAAAATTGTGGCTGGGTTCAATAAGGAACATCCTACATATCCCTTAAAGAGGAATTAAGCCACCGTAGTTCGGATAAGGGTGTTATAGCCTATAAGTCACAAACTAGGGGTAATGTCCTTAAACATAAGAGGAAAGATGAGAAATTTCATCATTGCGTTTCGGTTTGGTTAAGGACATCCTATATATCTCTTCCAGGAGAATTAAGGCAACGTTGTTCTAGCAAGGTAGTTCAAGCTCGTTTCGGAGCTATAGGCAATTTTAGCTCATACTTAGGAGCATTATGCAGTTTAAGCTCATGCCTAGGAGCATTACGTAGTTTAAACTCATGCCTGGGAGTGTGGGACTATGTTTGATACTCGTTGAAGTATCCAATGTTGGGTGTGGTAGGTTAAGGAACCGCAGGCAGATAGAATATGTCCTTAGACATAGAAGATGTCCTTGGACGAGATGTCATAGGCCAAGGAACCGTAGTTGAATGCTATAGATTGAAGGACCGTAGGAGGATGAAATATGGAATAAATAAGTGTCATAGGTTAAGGGACCAAAGACTGGTGCCATAGGCCAAGGGATCGTAGGAGGATGAAAAGAGATGTCCTTGAACAAGATGTCATAGGCCAAGTGGCTATAGACCGACATTGCGGCCAAGGGACCTTAGGCGACTATCTTATGAGGCAGATGCGCAATAAGTACTAGTGCACATTAAATGCCAGGTGGCTGAGCTCATAGGCTACCTACTTACCCCATAGAGAATCAAGCTTACGTAGTTTTAACAAAGTAGTTTTATACTCATTTAGGAGCATTGACAGTTTAAGCTCATGCTTAGTAGTGTTGCACAGTTTATGCTCATGCCTGAGTATGGTATACCCTTTAAACCCGTGGTGAGAAGCGTTGTACAGTTTAAATTCGTTCCTAGAAAAATTGCATAGTTTAAGCTCATTATTAGGAGTAGTGTTATGGTGTTTACTTCTTGAAGTGGCTAACATTAGATGCTATGGGCCAGGGACCATAGGCGGATGGATATCATAAGTCGAGGGACCAACCATTGCCATGGATTAAGGGATTGTAGGCAGGTGCCATGAAAGGTTGATGTAAATAAAATACCCGCGGGGGGCACATAGAGTGTGAATACACATTAAGGGCGGGTGGCTAAGCCTATGAGCTACCTATGTATCCTACAGGGAATCAAACCTATTTAGTTTTGTGGGGTGCCATGGAAGGCGGAAGCCATGAACGGAGGAGGCACAATAAGTGTCGATGCCATGAGTCGAAGGACCATAGGTGGGTGCAAATGAAATGCAGGTGTGCATGCGGTGTAGATGGCTAAGCCCACAGGCTACCTACGTAGTCTATGCAGAATCAAGCCTACATAGTCCTTTGGAGTAGTTTAGGTTCATTTTGGAGCTGTCTTTAAATGGGATAGGGCCGTAGACAAATGAAGTATGTCCTTGGACGTAAGGCAAGTCCTTAGACAAAATCTTATATGAGAGGGATTTATATCCCAGGAGAAATTTTCCATCTTTTCTCATTTTCATAATATTTAACTGATCTTTACATTTTTTTTACCATTTTTCTTGTTAAACTAGGCTCCTGCACCACCGGAATTATATGGTTCCGAAATAGTTAGGCTCTAATTGGAAGAGAACTGACTTGAACTCTCAAACCAGTCTCCAGGTAAATTGGTGGATATTATAAGGCTACGGATAGTAGGAATTGAACTCGACTCATTTCTTGATATGCTCAATGCCTTCACCACACAATCAATCCCACAGGGGCACACAATTTCCACATCTTATACTTTGTTCTTTTTTATTTTTCTCCTGAACTGTTTACTCTTATGTTAAAAGCTGAGGGGCGCTAGTTTTTAACCAAGGGAAGATAATGTCAAGCAACCCATGACTGTTTGCTTCCGTAGGCTTCTCACAGACACTGCCTAATCTCTCTGGGAATAAATTCTTTCTCTCCAAATTATGATAAAAGTGATGAGCAATTATATTAATAAATTGGATAAATTAGCAATCTCAGAAACAGATTATAATTGAAGCAATTGCATCCTGTGGATATTTATAGTTTTGTTGATAATGATCTAGGCAATAGTGTGAATTTTTTTTCTTAATAATAATAACGACAGTAACAACTGACCAAACGAGGAAGATAATACATGAAAGGCACAAAATAAAATAAAAATGCCAAAATACATAGGTGCAACGCCTTTTGTTGCCTCTAAACTAGTTCACTATCTTTTGAATTTACATTTAGATGTAGGATTTTTTCCCTAATTGTTAAAAAATGATGCAACAGACCTGTAGGATCCGGACCTTCGGAATTTGAAAAGTGATGAATTTGTGAAATTAAACAAGCCTAATCATTCATTACAAAAAAAAAAAAAAAAAAGACAGGGAGAAAAGCTAACGATGGAAAAAATGAAGGGCTAAATTTTTTCCATTTCATAAATTAATGACCTTTTCAAATTTAGGTGATTCATGTCCTTCAAAGTGTAGCATTTTGACAATTTCATCCCACTATAACAAATGAGCAGAAATTAGACAAAACCAGATTTAGATTTCACGTAATGCACAAATCATTTATCAATAATTATAAATTTAACATATATAATTAAAGTAATAAAATTTCCCTTGCATAATTTAATAAAAAAGAAGTTATAGTTTAAAATTGAAAGTACATCAACCCAATGGATAAGTATTAGAGGAAGATAATTTAGAGAAAGAATTTTGAGTGCCATAGAGGAGAATGCTAATAGAGCAAAATTTTATGTGAGCACATACTAGTTGAGTTGGTTTTGAAAGTCCAACCACATGGATTGAAAGAGTAAAAAAAAAATAGGAGGATCCGGTAATTTTCATACAATTATTGCTTGTGTACACCTATCATTAGAATGAAAATGAAAATGGCTAGGATCTCTTTGATATTTCAACATTTAAAATAAAGGTCCTATACATCACATAACTTTATGGAATTTGGCAAATCCCCCTAGTTTTCCATGCTCTTTCAATCTGTATGGTTGAATTTTCTAGAAACTGGCTCAATTATTGTATGCATACATATATGCTCACATAAGATTTTTCTCATGTCATTCTCCCAACATTTGAATTCCAAAATATTCATTTTATTTTTATTATGAAAGAGACTAAAACGGCTAAGATCTCTTTGATATTTTAGCATTTAAAATAAAGGTCATATTCATCACTAAACTTTATGGAATTTGGCAAATCTTCCTATTTTAACATGATCCTTCTGTCTATATGATTGAAATTTTCCGAAACTGGCTCAAGTAATGTGTACATACATATGGTCACATAAAATTTTCTCATCTAATTCTCCCATCATTTGTCAAGGAATTTTGGGTTCCAAAATATTCATTTTATTTTTTATTCTTTATTTTATTTTATTTTATTTTTATTATGAAAGAGGCTAAAAACCTAATAGGAAAAAATCAGGCTCCATCCTCACTCGCTGGGGAAGCGCAACCCAGACCATATCTCCACGTAGCAAAGGGGAGAGTCCACAAAGGAGGTGAAATAAAAGGAAACTCCTTTGCTGGGCTGTTATAACGTTTCAAATTTCTTAGTATTTTGTGACTTTAATGAGAGTCCTATATATCATCAAATTATATAAAAATTCATAAATTCTAACATTTTTTTCCCATGAACTTCCAATCCATATGGCTATAATTTTAGATTGAGCCCTAATGAGATAAGTTTGTCTACTTGGAATTTAGGAGCCTAACAAATTTATTAGACTCCTTATTCATATATATATATATATATAGAAAATGCTAGAAAGAGTTAAAGAGTCAATTATTCCTATAAGAGCCAACCATTGTAGGGCTCACATAATATCATGAAAACATATTTCTATCATTTGATTAGAAATTCAAAACATATTCTACAACCTATTAAAATTTGAGCCTAATCTGATGATAAGAATCCATCAGAATAGTCATTATTTCAAACTTAAAATTGCTGACTAAATTGAAGTCTAACTTTGACCACTTAGATGGAGCCTCATTTATAATTTGATGATGTTCAAATTTTTTGAGCTAGTAGGATATGCATATGATATTTAATTTAATGGTTAAATTTTCAAGAGATGGCAGTTGCATTGGTGCAACAAAAGCAAGAGATGGAGCCAAGGAGAACAATCGACGAGAGATGGAAGAAATGCATAGGTTACTTACTTCACTTCCGCCTTCACAATTGCCACAAGATTTGTGAATGCTCTGCTTCCTTCTATCTAAAAAATATTGCTACTATCTGTAATAACTTGAATTTTGAACTTGCTAGGTTGAATTGCGTATGATGATTGTTTTTTTATGGATTTTATGTGTCGGTTTTTTTCCCTAGGATATTATGTGGGATGGAGTTTTAGTTGTTGGTAATGTATGTTTCTGTGTGAATTCGCATTTAAATTGGTCTATGCTGTGAATATAGGTGTTTTTACTTTTAGAATTATTGTTTTATACAGGTTTTATTAACAATGAGGGGTGTTGTAAAATTAGGGGGTGGTACTATAGCGATGGAATTTGGACCTTTAGCGACGAATGTCTTGTCGCTATGATTCTAACTATTAACTTACTCTTTTATAGCGATAGACAAATCCAGTATGAGCAATGGTGTTTCTGTCGCTAAAGCTTTTATAAGGTAGCGGATACCTGTCACTATCATATAATAGCTACGAACTCGCATTCTCCATAAGGTATTGCAACGAATTTTTAGCAACAGACATATCTAGTATTAGCAATGATTCTACCATTGCTAAATCTCCTATCAAAAAATGGAGATTCCGTCACTATTATGTAATAGCAATGGATCGTAGGCACATTGCCATCCCTCTAGGTCCTATATGAATCCTGATTTAAAGATTTTAACCACATGAATTGAAAGAGTATGAAAAATATGTGTCATTAATTTTTATACAATTTGTATTAGTGTATGCCTTTCATTTAACATTAAAAACTTAAACAAGATCAGATCGTTCAAATTTGCTTAAAATTTTAACTGTTTAAATAAAAAACATGCACTAATAATAATTATACAAAATTAATGAGCCCTCATATTTTTCCATGATCTCTCAATCAATAGTGTTAGAATTTTCAGACTGAGATCCACGTGGACCCTATAGGATGGTAATGTACCTAAATTAGGCATATTGCCGATGTGTATTTCTTTCCCCATAAAAGGGAGTCGATACTTCTATTATTTAATTTTTAACAAATGGTGTGATTATTATGATCATTGTTAATGACAAATGATTGTAACTCCTGCCTTGCAGTTTTTAAAAGTGCCTAATTTACTGTCTAATAAATTAACATATTTGAATGGAAAAGCAGCACGTGCATTGCACATGCAAAAGCCTCATTTCCCTCCCATCTGCAGAACTTTTCTAACATTTAATAAAAAAACACACACACAAATCAAAATCGTTTGGTTTCTGGAAAATTTTGGCAAAAATGAGAAAAGCACCGCATGAAACAAAACCATGGTATTGAAAATCATTTAGTTGGAGGAATGAAATTGAATAGATAGTCCATAAAATGGAATTAATGAGGAGAATTGGGATGCTAACCACCCTTTGGTACGCGAAATGAAATGTTATATGTATTTAATGAGGAGAATTAGGATGCTAACCACTCTTTGGTGCGCGAAATGAAATGGTATATGTATCGACAGAAATAGAACATTTATTACACCCCTTAACCTTTCAATTTATATTTAATACACCCCTTCCATCTCGTATTCATTTCAATTTAGATTTATAGATTTTGAAATTAAAATCAATTGCAACTTAAATTGAAAGGTCGCTGAATCAAATTGAAGTTTTTGAATTAGAGTCCTCCGTAAAATGACCCAGCCCAGTTGACTATTGTCACAAAAATCTAAACAAATTGAAGTGCCATGGGTGGAAGACTAGAAAGAAAGAAAACAAACTATGAAGACCTTGATTTTTATTGCCGTCTTGCTTTCCAGCTACTTTGATTGGCTATGGGCTCCCCGCAAGTTAAGGTTGTTTTTTATACAACCTACTTTGTTTTCTTACCTAGAGTTCGCGAGTTTAGGCGATGCTCCACCCGACTTATTAAATTCGCTCATAAAATAATCTAATATTATTATTAACTCGACATAAAATAATTTTGTGGTACTTTAATCTACCCATGTTAGCACGTATTTCGTGGCTAACCATAACATGTCAAAACTTATCCAATTGTCGCCTCTAATTAGAACTTTTGTGTTTTCCTTTTTTCGTTTTGGAACTTATTCTTTTTCTTTTTATAAATACTGATTGATTTATTATAATGCTAAATGAATATTGTAAGCCTTCGCTTAGTAGGTGGCGGGTTCGCATCTTACTTTGATCAGTGGAGATCCTTCCTTAATGATATTAATCCAATGTAGTTGTAGGGTGATTAGCATTTGCGCTTTAACTAAAACACCAAAGATATTTTTTAAAAACATTTAAATAATTAGTCACTTCAATCAAATAAATTAAATATTAGTGCTCCATTGGACATTTTTACATTTTCAAACTGACCCTTTAGAAAACTGGCTCCTGAACTTTGTAGACAATCGAACCCTAGTGTGTCAAAATAGGGAGCCTCGCTTGGTTAATAGATTAACCCTTCGCATTCATAAACTGTCTGACACCTTAGTCAGTACTAGTCCCGGCTTGTTGAGCTCGTGGGATACAAACCAGCCCTAAAATAATATGACTTGACCCATTCGCAAACTTACCAATTCTAATTAGATTTTTATGTTTATGAAGATACTAAGTAATGAAACAAAAGTATAGTAACCCAACTGGCTCGTCAAATAATTTTGGGTCACATTGACCCATAATCTTTGTTTGGCTGACCTTCAACTTGTCCAGGCCATCCAATTAGTATCTCTACCGATGATCATTTCACCGTTGAAGGAAGCCGAAGTCACTGATTTTTTCGTGCCCCAAGGGGCATTCAATTTGCGCCGACTATGGCGCTAAACTTTGGAGTATCCCGCACGGTACAGTTAGTGCTCGACTGTGCTATTTTTCTATATAAACCGTGTACGTCCCATGCATTGAAGCATGCAAACACACAACTTATTTCTGAAAAAACAAATTTACAACCAATGGCTCTGCTAATCCCGCAAAGAAACTCCACCTTTTGTGTGCTCCTAGTGCTGGCGATGTTGGCTTCTCGAGCCGCGCCCTCCCGCACGCAGTTGTACGACGCCTCCATGCGCCAGAAACACGAAAGCTGGATGGCCCGGCACGGGCGTAACTACAAGGACGAGGCCGAGAAGGAGGAGCGCTTTAACACATTTAAATCCAACTCCGAGTTCATCGACAGCTTCAACCGTGCCGGGAACCGATCATACACGATGGGCGTCAATCAGTTTACTGACCTAACAGACGAAGAATTCCGCGCATCCTACACAGGGTATATTCCGATGTCCCACTTGAACGCATCCAAAGCAACGTCGTTCGGATACAAAGATGTGAGCGAGGTGCCAACCAGCGTGAACTGGAGACAAAAAGGAGCAGTTACTGGCGTAAAGGACCAACAACAATGCGGTAAGAACCTTCTTTTCCCTAGAAATTTTATTAGTTATAAGTTCTTGCCCATCCCATCCAACAACTATCAGTTTTCGAATGGAACCTCGGAATTTAGCGCAGTTGGCTCAAACGCGTTAGCGTGCTCAATGTCATCGTATATAAATTGCCCTTGTGTTTGGCTAAAATAGGGCAACACGCACGAGAGAGCGTGTTGACAGTATAACCCTGCTTTTGGAACTCACAAGCCACATTATGATTAATCAATTAGATACTTAGGACTGCTCGAGCTGATGTCAATCGATTATGAGATGGAAGGCTCCCGTTCTAACATTGAACTTGGATGTGTATCCGGTTTCAGGATGCTGTTGGGCATTTTCAGCTATAGCGGCCGTGGAAGGCGTAACTAAGCTCAAAACTGGTCATCTGATTTCCCTATCGGAACAACAACTCTTGGACTGCAGCACAAACGGGGGCAACCGAGGCTGTGGAGGCGGGTCGATGGACAATGCATTTAGCTATATCGTGCAAAACCATGGCATCAGTAGCGAAGAAAGCTACCCGTACGAGGGATTCCAAGGGACATGCAATCCTCAGAAGGAGGCTGCCTCAGCAGCCACAATCAGCAGTTTCCAGCAGGTGCCTCCCAACAGCGAGGAGGCGCTGATGGAAGCCGTAGCCAACCAACCAGTGTCGATTGCCATCGAGGGTAGTGGGATGTACTTCAAGAATTACGGAAGTGGGATATTCGACGGGGATTGCGGAACCAACCTTGACCATGCGGTTACCGTAATAGGGTACGGAGCGAGTGAGGAAGGGAAGTATTGGTTGATCAAGAACTCGTGGGGTGCGCAATGGGGTGAAGATGGTTACATGAAACTGAGGAGGGGCGTTGAGGACCCCCAAGGGCTTTGCGGCATGGCCATGCACGCATCCTATCCTGTTGTTTAATCTCTCTCTCTCTCCCTCTCTCTCTCTCTATATATATTCGATCGGGTTTATACATATTATGCATGAACTCATATATAACTTAAGAGAATAAAGTTACCAAGTGGCACTTGAATGTGTCCAGATGAGATACTAGTATACTACAAGATGATCCTTGTTATGAATGTACGGAATGGGCATGCATATTGTCCTTGATTGATATAATTTAACTGAGTGGTTATTATACGTTGGTTGCTATAGTAACAAGGTTAATGCACGACTTATATCCAACGTTTGAAGCAATTTGTTGTTTCCCATAATATTGCTCTTTAATCGTTATATAAAGAGTAAATTGCACTCTCAATCCGTATAATTTAGGTTTTGCATATAGCACTCTGCTAGTCTCAATTGTGGCACAAAACCCTATAGTTTGGATTATAACACTGGTGAGAACCAACTAACCCAAGGAACCTTTGAACTAAACACCAGATCCAAGATACTCGAGTTAGGTCACTTAATAGTCAGTTGATCCGAGCTTATATGCAAGAAAGAACCTTTCGTACTTAGCCCATTTAGGAAGGAGTGCCACTATATCCCCCACTCAAACGACATCCTCGTGGCATCAAAAGCCAATTTGGTTCACCTGGGAATTCTCCCTCTCAACCGACGCCAGTTCATGGTGAACCCCTAAATCAAAATCTGGGAGTAACGCTAAATAAAGGGAACGGAAAGGGAAGGAGGCGTGGCAAAGACGACTCGACCTACAGCAACAACAGAAGTGTTACTGAATGATATTTTGATTGCGAAAGAACGCCAAATTCAACAAATTTGTTCAAATAGCAATTGTAGAAGCTGTAAAGCCTCTGTTTCAGTGCAATACATAACACTTGGTGTCTTCGGATCCATCAAATCTCGTGAACAATCAACAATTCCATTTTGCATTGAAGCATCTGATTTTGAAGCCCAAAATTTCACACAAGAGCATTCATGCTTCATAAGCATAAAACAAGCTTAATGCTAGTTCAGATTTCTTACCGCATAGGAGACGAAATTAACTGCAAATCAAGCAGCAAGATGTGTATTGGTATGGCCTTTAACCGGGCAAACATCATTTCCTTCAAAACATTATAGGAAAAGGAAGGTATCTTACTTTCCAAAACTTCATTGTACTAAACCTTCTGCAGTATTTAGAAGGTAACTGGCAGCTAAATAAATACCCATTATGAAAGAATCTCCGCATCCATGCTTTCGCTTCGTTTAGTATATTGCATACCAACAGTAAAAGCATCCCTGCAATGTACAGGGACATAGTGCTCCCAAAGAGAGTACATGCTATCATCCGAGAGTGATTTTCCAACTTAAACTTCTCTTCCAAAGACACCCAATGAGTTTCAGAATCTTCAATAGCGTTGTTGAACCATACATGATAATCATTTTTAAAAGAACTACTGGGTTCCAAAAGTAGCCGCAAATGCTCATCGAGATGCTTGTGAACCTGCCATGAATAGTGGCGGTGTCGAGTGCCTTGTAAAACTATCTTTACAGCCTCGTAAACTGCTGGTTCCTCGTCTGTTATTATTGAAATGGGTGTTTTTCCACACATGTACTTCAACCTCTGACCAGACGACTACACAAGAGTGTCCTCAGTATTATCGGCAAGCAAAGCATAATCAACAAGTGTAGACTGCCTATGATGATTTACTCCAGTAAGGGGTGCAAATGGCATGGAAAATCTGCTTGTGTGGTAAGTAACATCTAATACCAACACGTCGCCGAACTCCAAATACAATGCAATAGAATTCCCGTCATCAGCCCAAAAGATGCTTGTGAGTGTTCTTTTCTCGTGTAACTGAACCTGAAATAAGGTTGAGAGTCAATGGCTCTCTTGTCTTGGAAATATATATATATATATATATATATATATATATATATATATATATACACATACATACATACATATATATATATATGTATGTATGTATGTATGTATGTATATATGTATGTATGTATGTATGTATATATATATATGTATGTATGTATGTATTATGCATGTATCACCAAATAAAGAAATGACCTACAGATTGGTGTATGTTTGATTACTTTGATGATGAAGAGGAAGCGTCTCAAAAGTGGACTGTCATCAGTTGGTGTCGAGTTAAAACAATGCCCAAATTGACACACAAAGATCACCCCTACACCCTTAGATGTATTTATGGAGAACTAAGGAATAAAAAGAGAGAACTAGGTAGTGAGCGCAATCAAATGCATGTATTGTTTGATTTGGGAGTTTAGGTTCCCGTCATCCTAAAGGATGATGATTATTTACATACAATGACATAGGCATGAAACATCTTCGATCAAGATGTCGTCCTGAAGGTCAATGGAGTAGGTAACTCCATTGGCACAGAGGATCAAAGATCTAGATTTGGAAAGAGAAAGAAGAAGGAGATGGAAAGAAAGAAGAAAAAGCGGGGAAGAAGGAGCCTATTGGCTCGGATGGGGCTAAACACATAAAGTTTCCTACATATCTCAACTAGAGAATTGGACTTATGTAGTTCTGGAGGATGATGGAGTAGAGCTCACCTTTCCATTGATGGCATTGTTGGTGATGGTTTCATGGATGAAAGAATGTAGTAACCTTGGTTTTCTCTCTTACTCTTCCTCCCTTTTCCCCTCCGTTCTTCGTAGACGAAGTCCCTCCTTTGCAAAACCTCTAGTTTTGCTTATAATGGGAATGGAGGATGAGTGCATCCTCCCTTGGCCTAAATTTCAATCCTTTGAAAAGGAGGGAAAGGGAAAACTCTAAAAGGGTGTCACATGTCACTATGACTATGTGAGGCCAGATCCTTCTATTTAATGTGGAAAAGATGGGTAAAAAAATATCATGGGCCAAGGGCCAAACAAGGCATCCCAAAAAGTGAATTGAGTAATAGGCTCAGAAAAAAGTAGGCTGAGGGGCCAAACAAGAGGATATCTCGCTGAGGATTGGCACCCCCCCCCCCCCCAAAGGGGACTAAAAGCGATGCCAACAATCACTCCCTCGCAGCCCGAAGCAATGACAGAGTCGATGGTTAAGGCTATGACCCCTCTATCGTTGTGACTTATTCATGTTGACAAGTTAATGGGGACCAGAGGTTTGAAATGGGTGGGGAGAACCCTATGGTTCATAAGAGGAGGAAAACCCAACAGTTCGACAAACGAAAAGAACTTTACAGTTTGAAATATAATGAGAAGAACCCTACGATTCGAAAGAGAATGACAACCTTACGGTTTGAAATAGAATGAGAAAATCCTTACTGTTCGAAATATGATGAGGAGAGCCTTATGGTTTGAGACAACATGAAAAGAACCCTATGGTTCAATGTAGGATGATGAGAACCCCACAATTCGAATAAAATGAGAACTCTACGATTCGAAACAAAAATATAAGAACCCTACAGTTTGAGTTAGATTAAAGAAATCCCCCTATGGTTTGAAACGGGATGAGGAGAACCCTATGGTTTGAATTTGGAGGAAGAGAACTTTACTGTCCACAACAAAAAGAGGAGGAGAAAGTTACAGTTCGAATAAGGCAAAATTGTGGCTGGGTTCAATAAGGAACATCCTACATATCCCTTAAAGAGGAATTAAGCCACCGTAGTTCGGATAAGGGTGTTATAGCCTATAAGTCACAAACTAGGGGTAATGTCCTTAAACATAAGAGGAAAGATGAGAAATTTCATCATTGCGTTTCGGTTTGGTTAAGGACATCCTATATATCTCTTCCAGGAGAATTAAGGCAACGTTGTTCTAGCAAGGTAGTTCAAGCTCGTTTCGGAGCTATAGGCAATTTTAGCTCATACTTAGGAGCATTATGCAGTTTAAGCTCATGCCTAGGAGCATTGCGTAGTTTAAACTCATGCCTAGGAGTGTGGGACTATGTTTGATACTCGTTGAAGTATCCAATGTTGGGTGTGGTAGGTTAAGGAACCGCAGGCAGATAGAATATGTCCTTAGACATAGAAGATGTCCTTAGATGAGATGTCATAGGCCAAGGAACCGTAGTTGAATGCTATAGATTGAAGGACCGTAGGAGGATGAAATATGGAATAAATAAATGTCATAGGTTAAGGGACCAAAGACTGGTGCCATAGGCCAAGGGATCGTAGGAGGATGAAAAGAGATGTCCTTGAACAAGATGTCATAGGCCAAGTGGCTATAGACTGACATCGTGGGCCAAGGGACCTTAGGCGACTATCTTGTGAGGTAGATGCGCAATAAGTACTAGTGCACATTAAATGCCAGGTGGCTGAGCTCATAGGCTACCTACTTACCCCATAGAGAATCAAGCTTACGTAGTTTTAACAAAGTAGTTTTATACTCATTTAGGAGCATTGACAGTTTAAGCTCATGCTTAGTAGTGTTGCGTAGTTTATGCTCATGCCTGAGTATGGTATACCCTTTAAACCCGTGGTGAGAAGCGTTGTACAGTTTAAATTCGTTCCTAGGAACATTGCATAGTTTAAGCTCATTATTAGGAGTAGTGTTATGGTGTTTACTTCTTGAAGTGGCTAACATTAGATGCTATGGGCCAGGGACCATAGGCGGATGGATATCATAAGTCAAGGGACCAACCATTGCCATGGATTGAGGGATTGTAGGCAGGTGCCATGAAAGGTTGATGCAAATAAAATACCCGTGGGGGGCACATAGAGTGTGAATACACATTAAGGGCGGGTGGCTAAGCCTATGAGCTACCTATGTATCCTACAGGGAATCAAACCTATTTAGTTCTGTGGGGTGCCATGGAAGGCAGAAGCCATGAACAGAGGAGGCACAATAAGTGTCGATGCCATGGGTCGAAGGACCATAGGTGGGTGCAAATAAAATGCAGGTGTGCATGCGGTGTAGATGGCTAAGCCCATAGGCTACCTACGTAGTCTATGCAGAATCAAGCCTACATAGTCCTTTGGAGTAGTTTAGGTTCATTTTGGAGCTGTCTTTAGATGGGATAGGGCCGTAGACAAATGAAGTATGTCCTTGGACGTAAGGCAAGTCCTTAGACAAAATGTTGTAGGTAACAAGGCCGTAAAAGCGTGATATAAGCAACGGGGCCATAAACAAATGAAGTATGTCCTTGGACATAGGAGATATCTTTAAATGGAGTGCTATAGGCAATGGGGCCATAGACAAATGTCATAAGCAACGGGGTAGTAAACAGATGAAGTATGTCCTTGGACATAGCAAACGTCCTTAGAAGTAGTGTCATAGGTAACGGGGCCAATAGATGTCGTAGGTAATGAGGCCCTAGATAGATGAAGTAGGTCCTTGGACATAAGCGTCATCCTTAGACAGAGTTAGGATATAAGCAAAATTAAATAGGTTATAGGTCGTATTGGGTGAGTCCTTAGACATAAGTGATGTTACTTGGACAAAATTAGACCATAAGCCGAATGTTGAGAAGGCCATGGGTCAGAATGGATACGTCCTTAGACATGGAAAATTTCCTTTGGACTAAGTAAAGCCATAAGCCGTGGTTAGATAGGCTATAGGGTGCCATGAATGTGTTTTTAGACATAGGGAATGTCCTTTGAACGGGGCTAGGCATTAGAGGTAAGGAATCGAGTAGGCCATGAGCCATAATGGATATGTCCTTAGATGTGGGAGATGTCCTGGGATGAATCTAGGGGATTCCTTGGACTTAAGAGATATTTTTATACGAAGTTAGGCCATGAGCCGTAATTGGCCATGGGCCGTGGTGAATAGACTACAGGCCAAAACCAAGTAGGTTATAGGCCATAATGGATATGTCCACAGATAAAGTTTAAGGGAGCCCTTGGACACAGGAGATGTCCTTAGACGAAATTTGGCCATAGGCCATATTTGAATAGGCCATAGGTCAAATTGAATACGCCCTTAGACATAGGAGACATCCCTTGAATGGGGGTTTGATTATAGGCCAGTATCAAGTGGACAATGAGTCGAATGGTGTAGACAAGGGGTTCACATTCTTTAACGTCATCTCCAAATTGTGTGCTTTCTCACACAACTTGTGAAAGCCTCCAAGCAAGGCATGCGATATGAGGGCCATCGCGAATACGGATACAGATACGGATTCCATTTGGGCTCAATATAAGTGCTAGGATTTTTTGTTAAAGCATCCAGCTATTGTTTTACTCTTGCTAACTCGATGGCTTGGGATGCTATGTACTCATTGGGCACTTCCGAGCTAGAGGGTGGTTGTAAACTTTCAAAGGCAAATATTTAAGATACTTGTATGGTTAAAGCTGAAGTTGGAAAGAAAAGCAAGTGCAATTTATTGTTGGAGAAAGTCTCGAATTGGAAAAAAAAACATCTTTTATTTGCAAGTATTGTGCAGTTTATATATGGGATATTTTCAAAAAGAATATTACAGCTATAAAGTAATGTATCATAGTTGAGTACTTTGTGAATTTATTGGGAAAACAATGACGATCTTTTTAAGAGAACATTTTGGGCTGAAAGAGCTATTTTAACAAATCAAGGTCCAGAAAATCTTTTCATTTTTGATAGGTAATTTTGTGAGCCTTGCTTTTCAATTATATATATTATGTTAGGAGTAGTTTTTCTAAACAAATTTAAAGCTTATAATCTTTCTAAAAATTCCAATATCTCATCGAATTTTCAGATCAAAAAAAAATCAAGTGTTTTAATCTTGTAAATATTATTTTAATCTCTTTTCTTGGCAAGTAACTGTTGGAAGAAAAGTTGCATATAGCTTACCCAGCTTTTTGAGAAATACATGGTTTTCTGGCCTTACGTAAATTGAAAAACTTTCAGAAAAAATTCTTCCTTGCTAAGCTTAAGTTGTTCGTGAATTTCTTGAAGCAGATATGGCGTCGTTTGGTACTTTAAAGTCTCATTCCTATATTGGTGAGATGATTTAATTGCCGAGCCTCATTGTTTTTTTATCTAAACCAGAAATTGTCATTTAATCTTTGTGATCAAAATTTATGCTTCATAACTTGATATATAACTGACAATTGTACGTTAGTTTCCAAATGTATTGTGTTTCTAGTTTTATGTTTACAGGCTTTTACAACTTCTTGGCCTTAAAGATAAGGAGGGATCAACTTGCGAGTTGACTTGGTCATAAAGGCTTTCATGACCTCCTCGCCTTTGAGATAAGAGATAGGGTTAGCTTGCGAGCTAGGTTTTTGTGCTATCACTACTCAAAAGTGATCTATAGTGAATGATCTAATTGCATCGAATAGTTTCTTTTAGAAGAGAGAAATAGTCGGTGCTTGCCTAAACTCTATAAATTTGCCTTATTAGTTTCCTGTACTTGCAGTAGTTTGCAAAGTTGGTAAACTATATTGCAAAAAGTTGGTAAACTATATTGCAAACTTTTCTGAAGCTCATTGTCTAAATTCTTTATAGGATAAAAAGTTTTGTTTTTAAGTGTCTTTTGTGCAAATACACTTATTCACCCTCCCTAAACCCCCCTTTCCCCCTCCCCCCTCCGCCTATAGGTGTCTATCACCAAGTATTCTTTCGGCTGAGAATATAGTACCACAATAATGGTAGTTGAAACCTAGCAATTTAATTATTGATAAGATCATTAGTCATTCAATCTAACCACTGTCGGTTTCCAAATGGAAACCTCAGAATTTAGCATGTTTGATTTAGGGTGCTCAATGTCATCCAGTATAAACTGTTTATATGCTCGGTTCAAATAGCGTCGGACGAGGGAGAGAGTGTTGAAGATATGTTTTTGAACTTACAAGCCTTATGATCAGATCAATAAGATAACTCAGGACTGCTTGACCCTTTTCCGAATTGAGTTTGTATAAGTATGTAGTTGCAGGATCTTGTTGGGCATTTTCAGCAGTGGCTGCCGTGGAAGGCGTAACTATGCTCAAAACTGGTCAATTGATCTCCCTATCGGAACAACAACTCGTGGACTGCAGCACAAAACGGGGGGAACCAAAGCTGCAGAGGCGGATTGAAGGACGACACCTTCGACTATATTGCGCAAAACCATGTCATCAGCAGCGAGGAAAGCTACCCATACAAGGGATTCCAAGAGACATGCTATCCTCGGAAGGAGGCTGCCTCAGCGGCCACAACCAACGGTTTCCAACAGGTGCCTCCAAACAGCGAGAGACACTGATGTCAGTCGTATGGAACCAACCAGTGTCAATTACCATTGATGGTAGAGGGATGTCCTTCAAGCATTACAAAAGTGGTATATTCGACGGTTATCGCGGTACCACCAATGACCATGAGGTAACTGTAATAGGGTATGGAGCGAGCGAGGAAGTGATGTATTGGTTGATCAAGAACTCGTGGGGTGAGCAATGGGGTGAAGATGGTTACATGAGACTGACGAGGGGCGTTGACGACCCGCAAGGGCTCTGTGGCATGGCCATGCACGCATCCTATCCTACAGTTAAATCTATATATACTATGCATGAACTTATATATATTTGCCTTTGATTGGGTATGCATGAATTTATATATAATTTTAGAGAATAAAGCTACCAAGGTACACTAGAATGTGTCCACAAGAGATACCATTACTACAAGATAATCATGGTTATGAATGTACGAAATGCACATGCATATTATTTCTTATTGATAAAATTTACCGACACAATTATTATATATTGACAACTTGTAAGAAAGTTCATGTATCATTTATATTCAAAGTTTTGAAGCAATTTGTTATTTTCCAGAATATTAATCTTTAATGGTTATAGAAAAGGCAAATTGCACTTTCAATCCTTGTAGTTTAGGCCATGCTAGCCTTAGGCGCCCTGGTAGTTTCAATGGTGTGCAAATCAACTAAGCCAAGGAACCTTTGAACTGAACATCTGATCCATAGTGCTCAAGTTACTTCACTTAATAGTCGGTCAATCTGAACTTATATATAAGAAAGAATACTCATACTTAACCATTTAGGACGGAGTGCCATATATCCCCCTCATCATGTCAACAGCAAATTCGGTTCTACTACGAATTCTCCCCCTCAACTGCAGGATCACCGCATGCTCATGATGAATCAACCCTTGAATCCAAATCCGGGAGGAACACTAAATTGAGGGGACAGAAGGGGAAGAAGGGGCAGCCAAAGACTTCTTCCTACTGCACAACAAAAGTGTTTTGAATGTTTCTTGATTGCAGAAGAATGCATAATTTGACAAATTTGCTCAAATAGCAGTAGCCCAAGCTGTAAAGCCTCTGTTTCAGAATAATAGATAACACTAGGCATCTGCGGATCCATCAAAACCCTATTTCGCGTAGAAGCATATAACTTTGGCCTGCAGAAGAGGGTTTTTGATTTCCATCCGGGTAGTTCCATAACGAAATGACCGGTAAGAAATTAATAATGGAAACGCCCAAGCATTAAGGACTTCTAGGTATTTTCTTTCGACACAAGGAGAAGACTTGATCCCATTCCTACTTTCCTGATAAGTGTTCTTACAGATGATAGCAGTTCAGTTTTGAAAACTAAGACTATGGTGCCTTCGTGGCATAAGAAAAATCTATAATCATTCATGTGCTTCAGGAGGGTAACGTAATTGTTTCAATGTGCATAAAGAAATTGGGTTCCAAGCTGATGAAGAAGAGGAGCAGAGAAAGCAACTCAGCCGTGTGTTATAACAAAGTGCAATACAACGAGAGCTTTGTGAATATAGTGTCGTGTTCCTAAACTTATCCGTATATCACTAAATTAGCATTGCCATTGACGAGAAACCTCCCAAGATTCAGGCCTTGATCGACAGTAGGAGGAGTAAAACGACAACGATAACGCAGCGTAACCTCTCTTTCCTTGTTCAACGTGTTCTGTAAGAAACTCCCCCTGGTCCCAAGAGGCCAACCGAAATCTTCTCTTGCCAACAATCTAGACTCCAACAGAAAGTGCTTAGCAGCGGCGGATTTCTTGCACGTTGCAGTGGGGGTGGCGCCATTCATCAGAACTTTCGCTGCGGGATGAAGAAATGCCGCCGGCCGGAACTCGCCCTCCTTGGTCCTGCGGTGGTGCTAGACTCCGTTCGGCGCTGGGATGGTGACTCGGCATTGTCCCCGATCGGTCAAGGAAAGCACGGAATGGCAAACGGAGAAGAGGAAAGGGAAGTAATCCAGCGGAGAGCCACATGAATCACACAGGAAAAAGGAGAGCTGCGAGAGGAACTTCAATGGAGTATTTCAAGAAGAATGGAAAGACGAGGGGGGGACGATTAGGGGCGTCGTTTCGGATTGGTTAGTCGATTAGCGCCATCGATTCCCAGTTCGGCATGGGTTCCTATATATCTCTAGGTTTTCTTTGGAAGTGATTGCTTAATCGATTATGCTTCGTCATTTTGCAACTGCAACTGAATTCACTGATTTTAGAAGTTTATTACGCTTCATCATTATGAACGGAATCTGTTTGAAAGCCGGGATTCCCTCTCCAGCGATGGGCGTTGGCGGCGGCCTCTTGGGTGCATTCGACGGCAGAGCAAATCTTTCTCAGGTGATCGCCGCCGTGGATCGCAGCGCTGCAGCCGCCGCGACTGCAATCTCGATGGAGAATCCGCCGGCCGCGAAAGTCCCACCGCGGGTGGCGAAGTTGTTCTTTGGGTTCCTTCTGACGTCGCTATGGCCCCGGACAGAACGGAGCAGGCACAACAGGATGGCCGTTGACGACGCGGTTTTGGTGGATGACAGAGTGAGGGCCGAAGCGGTGGGTCCAAGCTCGGTTTCGGGTTGGGTCTGGGTTCTGGTTCGGTGGGCAAGAATGAGAATTGGACTTTGAAGATCCTCCACGTGAGGTCTTGATGGGCGCGGCGTGAGGGGGAAGGGGAATCAAGTTGTGATGCAGTGCACAACGGCGGCAAGGGAGAAGAAGAAGAGGAGGAGGAGGTGGAGGAGGTTTAGTTCGATAGGGATTCGTTCTCGAGGCTACCGTGAAAGGTGACGTTGAGGGAGGCTAGCTCTAGGCTCGAATGTCGTATTTGGGGAACTTGGCTTGTTCCGTACCCAACATCATGCAAAAGAGAACTTCTAGGCATAAATTATCTGTTAATCTGTTGCGTACTTGCATGAATTTCTAGGAATATATTGAAATTTTATTTTGTGAATTGATTGAGGTACTGCATACAAAAAGAAAATGCCCTCACTCACCTGTCACAAAACGAGGATTGTTCAGCCTTGTCGATTGAGGTGTTGCACGACCTCCAAAGCTATTCGTTAATCTTGAAATTATGACCTATGCAACAATGGGATCGCGTGACTCGTTCGGTGACAAGGTACATATGAGACCAGTATACAAATTATTGTGCATACGTTATTCTGTACTAAGTCTATTTCCAAATTTTTGTATGAGGTCAACAAAATTATTTGAAAAATCTTTGCATTACCAAGGTAGAGTTACTTGGGTCTTATTAAATTTTTTGCTTATAAGCAAAAGCAACACCAAAATACAACTTTAACTCAATCAACCATTACTTTCTTTCAGTTTTTTTTACTCTCTAATGCGTATACGAACATGTATGTACAAAGGGTAGAACATCATCATTACAAGGTATTTTCTTTAACACCCATCCATTTATCTCAAATTTTTTACACTGAGTTTAATCTTTCACTAACATATAATCTACCCTTTCCTGCAGGCATTTTGCTGAAATAGCAACGAGGAATCTAGATTCATGGGTGACGGGATGACAACTGATATGTAAACTTTATCATCTGCTATTTCAGTGCCTAACAGCATATTATTTATTCTCTCATCTAATTAGTTATTTTACTTTGACGGTATACTTTATGGTGATAATGATATTTCTCATTATCAGTACTTCACATCTTTAAAATGCCTAATTATATACATCTTTATTACTATAGACTGATCAAAAGGGACTAAGCACATGCAACGTGCGTACGATACAGCTAGTATATGTATAATGGCCAATTATATTTCAACCTTTATAAAGGCGTGCAATTTTAGTCTATCATTAAATATTCTTTGAATTTGGCCTAATTTATAACGGAAAATCTTTTTGATGAATAATATTTCATAGTAAAATTCTAGATTTCACATTCACATTCTTCAAATAATTTTCTTTCACAAATGTTTGCAGTGAAAGAATGTTTATGATAGGCCAATTTTTTTACAACCATTTCCTCCAACATTCTTCTTTATTACACCTTTTAATTCTTATGAATTTGGAGTATGAATTTTGTATGTTCTAGTTATTACAAGGAGAAATCATACATCAATTAAAATAAATTTTGTTACATACTATGTTCTTTTATAAATTTTTTTCCCATAAAGAAGGATAATAGGCTAGAACCTTTTTCCTTTCACAAATTTGAACTATTATTTTTTAAAAAAAAAGATTCTTCAAATATTTTTCTTTCACAAAATTTTTTAAGAGAATTGTGAAGAAAAATATTGTATGCTAAAATTGCATCCTTTTAAAAAGTTTAGGATGTAATCAGCTCAAAGTAAGATTTGGCTAGATTTAGAACTTTTATCCAAGATCAGGCTATAAAACATAATTTGGCCATATATATAAGAAAATCCCATTTGTATCATTTTGGGATCAGCTCTCTATTGCATCAAAAAATTCAATTTGATGCCTCAACCTTTCAATTTAGATTAACCACACCCCTTGACCTTCTATTTCTACTTATGACACCCCTGCCATTCCATACTAATTTAAATTTATAGCAACAATGCCTAAAAAGAGCATTGATTTGCCACTTATTTTAAACTCCCAAGCCTCAATTTTGGGATTTGGCTCTCTAAGGCTCACAATTTGAAAATTTTAATCCCCAATTCTTAATTTGAGAATTAAGGTTTTGATGAGATTTTAACACCTCTCAAGCGCATCTGAATTTGAAGAAATTAATTCCGAAATATCTTAATCAGCAAACTTTAAGATTAGACACCCTAGTCGAGGAGGAAAGTACCCTAAGCCGTGATTTATGCCCAGTTAGTGCTCGGGATAAGAAGAGGATGTCTTATGTTGAATGCAGTTGGAAGCCTAATGTATGCTATAATATGTATTAGACCCGAGTCTAGTGAGCAAGTTCCAAAGTAATCCTCGGGAGGAGCATTGAAAAGCGGTGAAGTGCGTTATGAGATAGTTATGAGGCACCACTGACTTTATGCTTTGCTTTCATGGAGGAGAGCTACTTCTCAGAGGATACAGAGATGCAGATTGGGGTGATGACCTAGATAAAAGAAAGTTCACCTCGGCCTATGTGTTCACATTAAAGGTGGGGCTATCTCTTGGTGTAGTAAGAAACTATCTTGTATTGCTCTATCTATTATGGAGGCTAAGCATATTGCCTCTTGCGTTGAAACCCATAAGGCCATGTGGTTAAGGAAATTCTTCAAGGGGTGCTAGACACTACTAGTTTAAGCGACTAGTCACACTGCATAACAAAAGTACAATGACTTTGTAGTTCATAAAGAATCACAAATACCACGGCAAAGCAAAGTTCATTCAAATTCGCTATCATTACATTAGATCACTTGGCGCGGAAGGCAAGAAGATTGTTTTGTAGCATATTTCTACCATTAACATGGCTGTTAATCCCTTGACAAAGCCAATCCTACAGGCTGTGTTTTAGTGACTAGTCACACTGCATAGCAAGCCATATTAGACCTTGAGGTCGTCGCTGGGTCAACAAAATTCTAGATAGGTCGCCTCAGATGAGCTAGCATGAGGTTATGTAAACTGACCGAGAGCTTCATCCAAGCCTTTTTGAGCCTTGTTATATAATCGGATGTGAGGTCTGAGCCAAACATCGGGGTACATCAAGGCAGCAAAGTCACAAGGATGGACAAGGATATATATATATATATATATATATATATATATATGGGAAAATATTAAAAACATCCCATCTGGTATGAATCATTTTATGATAGAGTCCATTTTGTGTCAAAAAAATTCGATTTGATCTCTCAACCTTTCAATTTGGATTCATTACACTCCTTACTTATTTGAATTTCTTGTGGTAATGCCCCCAAAGAGCAGCGATTTGCCGCTTGTTTTAACTCCTAAGCCTCGATTTTGGGATTTGGCTCTCTAAGACTCTCAATTTGAAAATTTTAACCTCCAATTCTTAATTTGAGAATTAAGGTTTTCATGGGATTTTAACACCTCTCAAGTGCGTTTGAATTTGAAGAAATTAATTCCCAAATATCTTAATCAGCAGACTTTGAGATTAAAATCAATTGCAAATTATGCTCTTTAAAGGTTGATCTTATGAATTTTAACATATGAGAAGTGCAATGATAATCACAAACCCAAATTCAAAGGCTG
The DNA here is from genome assembly GCA_034195605.1 of Santalum album. Taxonomy (NCBI): domain Eukaryota; kingdom Viridiplantae; phylum Streptophyta; class Magnoliopsida; order Santalales; family Santalaceae; genus Santalum; species Santalum album. The sequence goes on from CM067261.1 coordinate 1,054,509, forward strand.
AGAAGTCAATTTTTATTTTTTTGAATGGGGAGGATGTTTTAAATATTTTCCTTATACAAGACACTAACACTACGATTGGGACTTTAGGAAAGAAAACTAAAAGGAGTCATAATATCTGTACGGAGATCAGAGAAAAAAAAAAAGTTGGAATACATTTCCCTGCTCGCTCATTGAGAGTTTATAAGGGAAATTTATGGGAGACCCTTATTTTTGGACTGCGAATTAGAGGGACGAAGGACCGAGAAAAGTGGACCAAGGAAAGTTTGAGGTTTTTATCCTTACATTTCTTTCATACCTCTTCTTTTTTCTCCTCCATAGGACTTGCTACTAAGAGATTTTGTATTTCCTGCCTTCAAATTCTTGTTCCCCAATCTAAATTCTTTCAGCCAATCAAAGTATAGGCAATTATATATTACCATTTTACTAATGAAGTAAATACATTCTATTTTATTCATTTTAAAATAGATACTACAAGGAGGAGCGCGTGCGTTCCTCTTCTCATTGTCAACTTGCCTCCCTAATTATACAACTAGGGGATTTCTTTGACTTAGACTCGAGCCTCAATCATGAGTCGCTCCATGCTAAAGTAGCTCAAATCAAATTCAACACGGCGTAAAATCAATTAAACTCAAGCTCGTCTAAATTCGACTCGATTACAAATTCTTTAAAGTAAATATAAAATATGCTTAAATTTTTAATATATAATATAAAATTTATAGAATGATTTTATAAGTATCGTATTAAGTTTAATGATACTTAAAAACATGTAATAAGTATCTTAAAATTTGACTACTTTTATAAAATTTCATATACGATGAGTCTCAAATTTTCAAACTATTAAGGATATTGCGAAAATTCGTAATCCAACAATCAAAACTTCACTATATATGGTCATATGTGGATCCTGCATGAGCCACTTGCTCATATTTTATTATACATTCTTTTTTTTAAAAGCACTTTTTAAATCGTTCGTCCGAAAGGCACATTACTTTATCAGCGCGTTACCAAATCGTGCCCACCAAGTGACGCGGACTACCACAACGCCTCTTTCAAAATGGAAAAATTAAAAAATAAAATTTCTTGTGGTAGACACCGATGGGTACATTGGTATTTCATTTTTTTACTTTCTTTCTTATAGTTAGTGCGACACTCTTCTATTCTATTATAAAATCAAAAAATACTTTAATTTAATTAATTATATATTTTTCTTAAACTTTAATTAATATCTTTAAATATTATAATTATTTATCTACTGTTATGTTATCGCATAATTGTTACTATTCTTACTCAAACATTATAGTTATTATATAATAATTCTATTTTTTCCCTAAATATTTAGAATAATGACTTTTGATTGTAAAGAATTTAAAACTTCAATTTTAAAATATTTAATTAATTTATATACTTTTTTTATCCATATACTTTTTTAAATATTATATATTGATCGAAAACTCATGCAATGCGATTAATAAAAAATAATAACAATAATCAGGAGGCGCGGTTCTCCACCGCGTTGGTTGAATGTTTTCAGTTTGCATGCCAACCACAAAAGATAACACTTGCCATAAAATTTTTGGGCTGCGCACTCTGATTTTATTTTTTGGTTGTTTGAGGGTTTTTTTATAATAAAAATAGAATAAATATAGTGAAATAATCAAACATATGCATCCAATTATTTTAATTAAAAAGATATAAGTGAACATTTGTAATATAAAATAAATAAAATGACAGTAAAAATATTACCGTTCAGCACAAATTGTGATTTTCACAGTTGGAAGGTCATATAACCTTAACGTAATCGGACAGAATATCATTTGTTTGTTTGAAAATAATTAGTTTACTAGGCTTTCATTGTCATTTATATATTTTATATTTCAGATGTTCAACTTACGTCATTTTAATAAAAATTATTTTACGTATACGTTCAGTTATTTCACTCTATTTGCTCGGTTTTAGATTTGGAATGCCCAAAAATAAACGGGAGTTGGAGGAGGGGGTAACCAAAAATATATATATTCTTTCTTTCTTTTCCTTTTTTTTTTTTTCTCGGGTCGGCGGGGGGGGGGGGGGGGGGGGGGGGAAGAAAAATAAAACTGGTGCGGAGGAGCTCGTGAGCGGAAAAAAAAAAAAGAAAAAGAAAAAAAGTAAGTAGCTGCACCCAGCCAAAATTATATATTAATTTGTGGTACACACTTGCACTGCCACAAGAATTTTTATTTATTGATCTTATTTATTAGAAGGGAACTGAGGCATGTAGTAGTTATTTTTCTACCATTTAATATTTCAACTGTTTTATTTTTTCCTCTAATTCTCCCACTTTTCTTTTCACTTTTCACTTCTTTACCTTCAAACATTACTCATTCTTTTTTTCTTTTTTAATTTTAATTTTATTTTATTTTTTGTATTTAATCAACTATACCAAAAATCATAATAATAAAATAATTGCTGAGAACGCATAATGAATAATTTTTAAAAAAATTATTTTTTATTCTCTATTCTCAATTAGCTTTAAAATATTATTTATAAAAAAAAAATTGTGAAGAATAACCATATAAATTTTTTAAAATAACATGATTAAAGAAAACAAAGTATGATTTCACAATAGAATTCCTTCCATTATGATCTGTGTTTGTGTGAAAAGATTGTTTTCCATTGGATTCTCGTTGCATCCATCATTTGGGATGACTCAGCGATAAGGGGGACAGTCAAATGTGTGGGGACCACTTAATAAATGGGTCCCTGCGAGACAAATGAAAATTTGCATTCCATAACCGCGATGACATCACGTGGCCTCTTTCTTGTGGTCATGAAACTCCACGTCATTATGGCTCACCAACCCACTCTAACCTTTTAATCAATTAAAACAATTCTACGTTTATACTATTTACATAATCTTTACATCGAAAGTATTATGTAATAGAATATATATAATTTCTTTAAGTAATATTTTTATCAAATAATAATATAGAACTACATATATTTTGTCATGTGATCACTTTCAATGTGAAAGTTGTGTGAACAATGTACATATAATATTACTCAATCAATTAATGGTCATGTAAAAAAATTTTGTAATTTTTTATTATTGTTTGATTACAGCATTTCTCAAAAAAGATAGTTTAAATTTTATCAAATTGTATTTTTAATATGAATTGTGTGCGATGAATGTGTAAGTAAAATTTTCCATTTTCTAAACCCCAATGCACAAATGAAAAGTGAATGAAAGAAAAATGAGTATAATGAATTTTCAATACTTAACAACACGATTGATACCCTTTTTTGATACTATAAAATAAAAGTTTAAGCTCTAAAAATTAGCTAAATTTCTTTTGCTTTGATGATTAAGTTCTGCATTGTCAAATTATTTAAAAATTTATGGGTATACTTAATTTTTCATGTTCTCTCCATCCGCTTAGTTTGGCTTATGAAAAAAATTTCGAATGGTATAGTTTTAAATAGCCTATATACTAAAGTTAGGTGCTACCCATAGCCCCTTAAAAAAAAAAAAAAAAAGAAGGAAAAAAAGTGCAGTCCATAGTCTACTCCCGAGATATTGGGTTTAGTTACACAAAAACCTCTATGAGCCTCCTAATGGGTGAAAGGATTCTCCCTCCAATTCTAACAGAACGGGGAAGAAGTCATTGGTTCAAGTATATACCGAATCTCCAAATAAATCCATTAATAATATGTATGAAAATAAGGCATTTATTAGAAAATGTAAATATATATATACTTACAATCAGATTAAGGACATATAGAACAAGTCCAAACTGTTCAGTTCGACGTATCAGTACAGGAACTTCACCAAACTCTCCAGTTCGCTGTTAATTTTTGCTCAATTTTTTATTTAATGCATTTTTAAAAAAAATTAATCATACAGATGAAAAAACATACAAAAATATACAAGGGTGTAAGTTTTCACGAGATTTGAAATTATTTTATTCAACACATTTTTTAAAAAAACTAACCATATAGATGAAAATAACATGCAAAAGTATATAAGTCTATCGATTTTCATAAAATTTAAAAATACAGAACCTATTCATCAAAAGCATGAAAAAATTCAGGTTTAAAAACTATGTCTAATCTTTTCATGCTTAAGATGAATAGATTATCCACTTTTAAATCTCATAAAAATCGATAAACTTTCTTATTTTCGCATGTTATTTTACCTATATAGTTAATTTTTTAAAAAATACATTAAATAGAAAAATTGAGTAAACTGCATAATGAATTGGAGGGAATCCGGATCCATGATTAATATACTTCAATGAGCCTGAAACCCAATCAATTGAACTATTAGGATATTAACTGAGCCTTAAATTTGGTACATTTGTTTCGATTCAACTACCTAAAATTGCCTGCGCGAGTAATAAACTCTGCAGCACGAGTAATTGCTTGCTTATGGTGAGTCAAAGTGTAAGAAATGAGACATTGGCAATTCTTTTTCTTTTTTTTTTTTTTTTTCCCTTTTCTGGTTTATAATAGTTTAGAGACGTCACTTCTCCTCGTTTTCCTTCAAACTATTTCTGTGAGAGGACCAAATACTGAATTAAGCACGTGGCGACTTAATATTGACTATGACCTCTAAATGAAATACGTAAGCTTAACATTAATAAACTGTCAACGTCATATGTTAAAAGCTTGTGGAGTTTAGTTTAATCAGGAAGGGAAATTTGGTTGGACCAATGTGAGTTATGGGTCAACAAGGGTGGCTCAGCACAAGCCAAATGAATCACGGACTGGATTTTTTCCATTGGGGGACTGGTGAGCCACGAACTTAAAATGTCGGTGTTACTATTTTTCCCCGGGCGAGTTGGGTCACGAACTTATAATGCCATTACTACTATTATTTTATTTCGTATTATCATAAACGAAAAGCATATTGTCACACCCTCACTTTAACATACTAGCAGGTATATAAGAATACGCTCGTCGCTCATCATCCACTAGACGGCCTCCTATTATTAATACAAAAGAAAAATCATACACAGTATAGTTAATATCGTATTATAGAATTTATTACAACTTAAAGGATAGTTTAAAGTGAAAAAAAGTTAAAAGTTTAGCTACTGGCGACCCTTTTTCCTTTACTGTCACCACCACTTACGTAGAGCTCATTTTTAAAGAACTTACCTGGAAAAAGATTCAGACCAACAAGGCCAGGTGTGAATGAACACTTAGTAAGGGACAATCAATAAGGTATATGCTCAAAAAAGGTCAACACAACAAATTCAACATATTTCACCTCAAAGCAATAACTACTAAGAGACTCGCAAATCTCATGTCTATTCAAACCCAGACACGGAGTCCAACATTTGTGCTTACATCCTAGCACGGGGTTTCCTCAACGTATTGGAACCCGTTGACCAACCATTACAGCTCATACATGCATTAACCTAAGCACGAGGTCTCCCATTTTCGCTTTCGCGGTTGTTAATCTTAGCCAACAAGTTCATATATAATGTCCAACAAACAAAGTAGCAAGTGGGTCCAAACAAATATGTCCAATTACGTTCCAATCAACGTTGATGATTTCAAATAATTATAATGGCAATAATTGGATTAGTGAGTTCAAAATGTTACTCCAAATCACAGCCAAAGCAACAATTCGAGTTCAAATAATTTGTTTAATCACAATCCAAATAAACAAATCAGTACAAGTATGTCAAATAGTGCCCGAAACAACAAATATGACTCAATTATTTATAGGTTCAACAAAATTCAAGAAGAATCAAATTATTTCAACAAAAAGACTAAAATTCCTCGAAAAAGAACAAATCTTATATAAAAGAATAGATTTGTCCGTACAAAAAAAAACCAAATTATCCTTACCTGAATTGTTTGCAAAGTTGACATTAATCTTTCTTTTCCCCTTCCATTGGCTCCTCTTGCTTTTTTCCTTCTTTTCATTTTTTTTCCTCTCTGTTTTCTCCCCTTCCTCTCCGCAAACGCTCGGCTCCCTCTCCTTTCTCTTTGAAATTGCTTCTGTAAGTTTTGCTTTCTTTCGTTAGTTTATAAAACTAATGACGTTGTAATATAAAATAGTGTGTATATATATATATATATATATATATATATATCTCGTAGCTAGTTGCCATATTCTAATGGCGAATAACCAATTGCCGGCTCACAGACTTATCCAGTAAGTGTCCCACTCCTTATCCTTATATTATATAACATTATTATATTATAATAATATAACTTATATTATACTATTTAATAAAACCCATACGTTAGTATATCAATTATTTTTCATTAGTTACATACATAATCATGTGCTCACAAGTTGTACATTCTACTTATTCCACTTTTCATCGTACTTGTCATACTTAAATTATTATTAGGCTTTTGTCGACATCATTTTATCATTTCAATCATTCATTCAACACTATATCACGCCGATCTATTTGTTTTTAGTTCTATATTTACCATAACTCTAAATTAAAATTAAATGAAAATTTACAGATATTACATATTGGCTAGTCATTGTGAGGCCTTAATTCTCGATCAAAGGGGACATTAAAGACCTCTGCCCTTCCCTCGTCGTTTCAAACAAAGTTTTACCATAACATTCCTCTAATTTAGAACCGTTATAAAATTGATTCTATTATGGAATCATGATTGGTCTTTGTATTTTGCAAAAATTACAATTTCAAATGGAAAAAGAACATAAAGCTCTTAACCTAAAGCCACAATTTAAGGGATTCGCAGGGTTATGTGTGAAGCAACACAAGTTAGTAATGCTAACATATTAATATAGATCAAAATTATTTTATGAGTTGTTTGAATAGAATTTTCTACGATTGAGTTGACCGATCACTAACCTACAAAAAGTGGAAAGCTTAGTACGAAGATTCACAAAAATGAAGAGAAAATAAACTATTCCCTTGATGGAAATATTTGACCCAAAAGAAAAGTATGACTAGAGACACTTTTGAAGGCCCCTTAGTTCCTCTCACCTTCCTTTTTCCCCATATTCCAAATCCCCCTCTTTCCCCTATAATACTCCCAAACCCCATAAACAATTCCAACTCTCTCTCTCTCTCTCTCTCTCTCTCTCTCTCTCTCATCCAAACCCCCCCAAGAAAAGCTCAAAATAAGGGAGAGAAGAAAATATGGCTCGCCCTCCCCAGCAAAGGGAGTTCCCACTGAACGAGAACGATTCTCAGGACATGGTCATCTACCAAGTCCTCAACGAAGCCATGGCCCTCAATGTTGCACTCGATCCTCCGGAGATCCAATCCGCCGCCCGCGGCAGTGCCGCCAGTGCGTCGAGTGGGGGCGGCAGCATCGGCAAGAAGCACTATCGGGGCGTGCGGCGCCGCCCGTGGGGCAAGTTCGCGGCCGAGATCCGCGACTCCGCTCGAAACGGCACGCGCGTGTGGCTCGGGACGTTCGAGACCGCCGAGGAGGCGGCCCTTGCTTACGACCGAGCGGCGTTCCGGATGCGCGGCTCGAAGGCGCTGCTGAATTTCCCCGCCGAGATTGCAGCAGAGGCCGAATCGTCTTCTGGTGTGAGCTCGTAACGTTTAGAAGAATCGAAACACGACTGATCCAAAAATGTTAAGGGTACAGAGGTTTGTGCACGGTATGGATACGAAATACTCAAAAAAATTTGGCTTAAAGTATATGAGACCATCACGTTGTTACATACATTCTGTACATATTTTCTGTGCGCTTAGCCGATCCCAAATTACAATACCTGAGGAAGAAGAGGAAGAAGCTGCTTTTGTTTGTTAAAAAAAATTAATTAAATATTAAAAATGAGCTATGCATAATTGATTTCTAAACGAAATCAAGAATGAATCCGGCAAATGAAATAGTTGTTCATACTATTTTGAAGAAATTCCAATTATCGAATGGGGTCTGCTTGTATTTCCTTTCTTGTATATTTTTTTGAATAATTTTATATGCATAAATATTTATTAAATTGATGAGATGGGTGCTTTTAAATTTCAACTACGGGTGGAATATACTTGTGCTTGTGTGTATATATATATATATATATATATATATATATATATATATATACACACGCGTGAAGTATACTATGAGACTGAAATTGAATAAATTGAAATCTGATGACTCCCACTATAGTTCATAAGAAGTTTAATGCTATAATAAAAATAGATTTGGTCAGATATTCAACCCATTCGTTTCACCCCTAATGAATTTGGATTTTATTTATTTATTTTTATTTTTTTGGAGGGTGTTTTGGCACCCGTACTTGAACTTGTGTTATTGTTTCGTTGAAATATATATATTTTTATTGGGAATTGAAATTGAAAGACAAAAGCTAATTGACCCCTTTCACTGCTAAGCTCAATCATGCATTATATTTGGTTTGCATAATAAAATACAATTAAATATGAAATAGTAATTACTAGAAATGAAAACCAAATATAATGAATATTCTGAAAGGACGCGAAAATATATATAAATATATATATTCATTTTTATGGGGAGATACACATGTAGTCTATTTAGTAACTGCAAGAATTCATTGACCTCACTTAACTCAAAGATTTGTTGCATGTTTGGTGCCACCAAACTAGACAATTAGGGGTGAAAGGAATATGTACAATCTCGACCCACCTCAGTGGCCTGCACTTTATTATGACCTAATCTCCATCCCCCACCTTATTCAACTTTGCTATAAAAAAATAAGAAAGAGCTCCTAGATTAATACACATAATGCCTTTTTTCTTTCTCTTTTTCATCCACTACACGCCTGAGACATATTATATTGCTTGTGGTGCTCGACTTTGAAAGAGGCCAAAGGCAACTTGAAGTGCAAAACAGATTCATCATGAAAAGTGAGTGTGAAGGGAGAAAGAAGGTTCTATGGAAATTTCAAGTGCATTGATTTCCAAGGCACATTTTCATTTTGTCAATTAAGCCTTCAAATCAATCTCGTCTGTGATAGGAATGGCAACTAAGGCAGCTTGAAATCAATGGAATGCAACCAAAGGCATCTGGAAATTCAACCCCTGGGAAAAAAAATTAAAGGAGAATAAATATTCAGAATACGGACATGTAAGTCATATGACTCATTAATAACTGATAGACACCTTGAAGGGAGTGAGTATAGGTGTGTTTGCACAAAACACACTTAAAAACAAAACTTTTGCCTTATAAAGGATATAACCGGTAAGGTTCAGAAAAGTTTGCAAAATAGTTTACAGACTTTGCAGTCTACTGAAAGTGTAGAAAATTAAAGAGACAGATTTATAGAATTCACCCAACCATTAACTACTTTTCTCTTCAAATAGTAACTACCTGTTACTATTGGGTCATCCACCATAAATCACTGTAGAGTAGTGATAAACATAGTACAAAAGTGTAGCTTGCAATCTAACCCTCTTGTCTCCAAAGCCTAGAGGCCAAGAAAGCCTTTACAACCAATCCAACTAACAAGTTGATCCACTATTATCTTCAAGGCCAAGAAGTTGTGAAAGCATGTAAACACAAAACTGGAATTGTAAATGCATTGAAAACTAATATCCAAGTGTTAGTTATATATCAAGCTATGGGGCACATATTTGATCACAAAAATTAAATGACAATTGCTTATTCAGATCAAAGCAGTTAGGCTTAGCAAAAGAACATCTTACTAGCACAAGAATAAGACTTTTGGGTATCAATCAAAATCAGATGTCCTTGTGAAAATTCACGAATAAATTGACCTCAGTCAAAGGAGAATTTTGGCAAGAGATTTTCAATTTGTGCATGGCCAAAGAAAACCATGTGTATCTCAAATGGTTGGGCAAGATACATTTATCTTTCCTTCCAACGGTTACTTGCTAAGAAAAGATATTTAGAAAAATATTTTCAATAAAAAAAACCTTGATTTCTTGGACAATGAAAATCTGTGAAATATTGGAAATTTTAGAAAGATTGTGAGCATGAAATATGTTGGAAAAAACTGCTCCAAATATGATATACAATTGAAACACAAGGCTCCTAGATTTATCTATCAAAAATGGAAATATTCTCTTGCCCTTGATTTGCTCCAACGGTTCTTTTAGCTAAAATCTTCTCTTGAAAGGATCCTCATTATTTCCCCAGTAATTTCACGGAGTGGTCTTTCCAAAAATCAATCCCGTCAAGTGTGATACAGCTGTATCATCTTTTTGTAGAAATATTCTGCAAAATCAATCCCAAAGCAAATTCTTTCCCACAAACTAGCTAATAGTATGCAACAAAGTTTGACAGCATACAAACTATATATTAGTTCTGTTATGCAAGAGAGTTTGAAAGCATCAAAACGTATACATATATATTATCTATGGGCTAACAAGAACCTTAACAAATTTTTTTTTTGAATTCTTATGATTAAACTAGCATTTTGAGGTTGGGATTAAAATCTTGATGCTCATTAAGTATTGTATATATGGGTCTCTTTGAGCTCCAAAGGTTTCTCCAAGAGGAGATTAATTAAAGTCTTGTAACAAACAGTGGAAACAAATGGCAATCCAAATAAAACAAAGAACAAACCAAAATAGAGAACACAAGGTTTACGTAGTTCGATCAATGTGATGTACGTCCATGGGTGAGGGAGAGGAAATTCCACTATTACAAAGAGAGTTACAAGAGTTTAAGATCGATAGAATCGATTGACAAAACAAACACACTCAAAAGAACTCGCTTCTCTTTTTTGTATTCAGAAAAACTTAATCTCATAGAAAACACTCATAAAGGCAAAAAAAACTCCTTGGCGAAAAAACCTTAGTGGGCTCGTAAGAAAGGACTCAAAAATTTTCCTTGGGGGCTCACACCCCCAAATAAGCCCGAATTTGTTCACTTGCTGTGATTTGGGCCTTAAGTCCAAACCTTCGTGTCACAAACTAAATTCCATTTTTTCTCCAAATCCGATTGCACAAAATTTTTTAGGTCGGATGAGTTGAACCAAAATTCAAGACATGCTTAGCATAAAGATTGGTTGTATTGCAATCAACTTGTATAACTTAGCAAGAAAAAGAGAAAAGAGTAATGCTACATATGTTACAACTATAAAATTCTTACATGCCGACAAGTGAATGGAAGATGATGATGAATTAATTTAACTAAATATTAAGCTACAACTTGTTCATGCACAAGAGAGGTTAAATTAAAGGGAGATTATATGCTTATGTTCTCAATCCAGATTCAACTCTATCTCCATGATTGAACTAAAAAGTTTCTAAAATAGCCCATCCATTCAAAGTTTGGCGTCCTTAGAAAAACATTGATGCAATCAAAATTAAACTAAAGCTGATATACAAGCCATATAAATAGACACAAATCAAATCGGATACATCTGAAAGCTCATAAACTCAATGGAAGCATAAACTCCGCAAAAGAAAATTTAATGAATTTTCCTAAACTAAAACAAATTAGGTTCTCCGGTTGGACCTCTCTCAACACCATTTAATAATGGCGATGGAGGACGAAGGCCAATGGCGAGGCCAAAAGGCTGGATCTTTCCCAAGGGAGAGCAGAAGGCCTAATTTAGAAGAAGAGGGAACAACCAAAGTTCTCTTCTAAGAAGAAGACGACTAGCTATCACGAGACATATAGGTTCAAGAAAAAGGACTAAAATAAAACAAAAACCCTCGAGGAAGGGACAATCCTCCTAGAGACAGATTTAGTGAACAAGTCACTGGGTTTGTCTCTGGGAGTGCAAATTTGGAAGAGAAGTGAAGTGCCGGAACTATTTTCGAGGAAAGAACTAACATGGGACGGAGGATCGCCAAATCAATGAAATGAAATATACTATTTGAGTAAATTCTACCGAAGTGTGTGAAAACTGATATACACTTTTATGAAAACATGAATTAAACCCAACATGTGGATATTTTATATTGAACGACACGAAAAATATATGACAATATTAAAGCCGTACACATATTGATCGTCTAATCTTATATCATATGCTAAAATATTTTAGCCCACTTACTGCCAATGGATGGGATGATCTCTGAGATTCTATTAATTGAAATTATTAGCATATAATCTTTGTGCTACAAAATGGCGTCGTGTGTAGTCAAATGGTTGCGAGTGCTTGGAACATATCATAAAAGTGCTTGGAACATATATCATAAAAACTATTCTAAATCATATACATATTACTCATCTTGAAAAAAATAATTTCGTTTAAATCCCATAATTCAGGTGTAAGAGTGGACCTCGAACGACTCATCCATTACATATGTCGAACGACTCATCCATTACATATGTGAGGCCCACCCCTATACATAAGTAGTGAGATTTTGGTAAAATTATTTCTTCCGTCACGACTAGTATTTCCCGATACATATATCAATCATGCAATCATCCACAACATCCATTTGTGACTGTCATTCCCTCTGTGTCGCAGTCTCCGTACGGATATTGGGAAAAAAATTTTGTCCCAATCACCGCAGGTTAGTGGGTTCCGATTCTAATAAAATGGAAAGAAACATAAAAACATAATTTTTTTGAAAAGTTGCATGTAAAAAACATTAATGCAAATGTTCCACCATCACAAATGAAAAAAAAAAACATACATAACCATAAGTCAATGTCATTCCAAAGGAGCAATACTAATAATTTATCGATGTGACAAATTTGATATTAGAACTTATTATGGTAAAAAAAATTTGTTTTATATTGTCTCGACTAACGGGAATGGATATGGGGCAGGTAAATTGGGTGAAAACTTCCTTTTCCGCCCCAGCAAAATTAAATTTAGCATGAAAAAATTCCAATTTAATCTGGGTGGGTATTGTCGAATTTCAGGTAAAATGTCTATTTCTAAGCACGTGTGGTGCATGTATGGAGAAGCAGTTGAATTGAATCGAGAGAATTTAATTCTAAGCATGTGTTATTATTATTATTATTTTTTCTATAATAGGCTTATTTTCTTGATGTTGAAAAGGAAAATGCTTATATGGGATGGCGATTGGACGTCATTCTTTCACAAGCCAATAAATTATTGTCATTTACTGTCGGACCATGTGGAAACTGACCGCCCGCGTCTACAAGAAATATACACATATAATAAAATAAATTTGTGATCAATTTGTAGAGTGAACTAGGTGCGACTTGTTTGAGTCAAACACGTATAATTTTACGTTGGGTGTGATGGAGTGTTAGGTAGCAATAAAGTCATACAAATCTTAGTTGTAGCTATTGATGAAATCTATAAATTTCTATCCCAACACCCCACTAGCATGGGATGAGATGATCCTAAAAATTTTATTAATTCAAATTACTAAGCTTTAGTTTCATCCCGGGACCATTATTGCCAAGAATGACCTAATATGCAGTTAAATGTTGAAAAATACTTTAAACTTTTTATGCATAATTCATGAACCATGAAGCCATCCATATCATGTAGTTATTAGTGTAGGGTATGGGTGGTTCTGATTGCGAAGGAGTTATTTTTATATATTTGTTTCTGGCCTGAGACTGTCCACGTTGAAGTTAGGTAGAGACAGATCATTCCCATCCAAATTAGGACGTTTCATAAGAATGATACTGCCGTTATTGTCCTGCAGCATTATTTGAACCAGTAATGGCCCCCACTTGGATCATGGTTTCTTGATCATGATAAACTCTTCTTAAAAAATGGTTTCATGTTTGAATTCGAAGGGTGTGACTAGATTCGTGGCCAGTTGATTCTCATTAAAAGTGATAACTTGATGGTTTATGAGTAGACTAAACACAGGTCACGAATCAATATCAACCTATCAATAACATGTCAACAATACGTTGTGGGTATGGTTCACACTTGTGCAGTGTTTTTTTATAGTAATTCATAAATCAATCAGTATGTACGGTAAAATTCTATTTTAAACCTAAAAATCATATATAGACAATTTGAAAGGGATGTATTGGGTGGGCTACGGACGTGCTAACACGAGTTGCAAGGCAAGATAGCCAGATCAAAAATTTATTATGAGCCAGGTTGAGTCGAGTTATAAGTTTTGATCATTGAGAAGATAGGAATGTACTATCATAAATTATATGAAAATTAGCAATATCTCATTTTTTTCATGTTATTTCAATCCATATAGTTGGAGTTTCCAATTAATGTCTCATGCGGGCGCATGGCAAAATCCTTTCTTTACCTCTTCGCCTTTCTTTATTGCTTCCATATATATGGTGGAACTACGTTGACAACACGTAAAACTTAATTTTGTCACTTGTCATATTCTATACCAATATATTTTTTATACATATTATTAACTTCGAATCCTATTTAAATTCTCACTTTTCAATATTTCTCTCATTTTATTAGTTATCTACTGTCATTGGTAAGTAGTTTTTCAATGACGTATGACATCAAATCTAATAAAATTAATTATCGTTAGATGTGTTTTTCTGCTCTTCAATTCCAAAACAATATTGAAGATTTTTTAGATTCCTCAGTTTTTGTACCGAAATTTAAAACATTCATAAATTGACATGTATCACACTCTCAATTTTGTGAATATCTCTAGGTATGAACTTAATAACAAATACTAATATTTACACATCAATTTGAATTCATGAACTTTACTTTGACCTTTTACATATTATATTGTTAGTTTAAATTTAAATTAACTACACATTTTAAATTTATAACTATTAATTATAAAAGGATTCTTGCATCGCACGAGTTTCAGATCCAGTATATTAACTAATAACCCTACTGATTTAGATATAGATTTGCAAAAACATTAGAAAAAAGAAAATGAAAACGACTATGGGCATGTGCTCCACGGACCTCGATGAGAAAGTAGAATAAATATGAAAGAAAAGAAAAGAAAAAAGTGAATGTTACTGAACAGAATAAAAATAAAATAAAAAAATAAATAAAATGAAAGATATTAAATGGAAGTTGAAGAAAACGAACACAAAATCGATTATGGATCATTGTGTGGTGATGATGGGGAAATAATGAGGTGCGGTATAGATATTACAGTGGGGTTAAAAAAATTATAGAGGCATAGAGAAATTTAGGGCTCGTTTGGTTCGCAGAATATGTTTGACAATGTCACATTTCAGTATTAAGTATAACTTTAAAATGTGAGATTCCTAGAATATCATATTCTTGGAATCTCACATTCATGAAAAAAGGGAGCTTAACATTTTTGAGTTGAGAGTTAAGAATGTGATATTCCGAGTAGGCTAAAATATGCACATGTAATAAAATGTTAAAACTACCCTTATAGATGAGTAGATTGACAAAATTCTCATTTAAGTACATAGCTCATATAACTTAAAATAATAATAATAATAATAATAATAATAATAATAATATCAATAGCAAATAAATATATTATTCATACTAAGGAGTTAATAATACTATTTTAAGAAATTTGCTATAATATTATAGAAATTCTATTTTTAGTTAGTACATATTTGAACTAAATTATTCTTACTTTAAAATTGAGAAATAGGCAAAAATTTTATTTTAATTCTAACTTTAAACTAATTATTTTTTTTAATTATGTAAACAATTTGCTATATTTTATATTATGAATATTATATAATTTTTTATGAAAGGATATTAGTGAAAAACTTTAACATTTCTTAAATCTAATTATTTTTACCAAACGTAATGATGTCACATTTTGGAGAATTCGACTAAGTATACCAAAAGAAAGAATGTTACGTTCCAAGCATCACATTCATCACATTCCTGGGAATGTGATCCCTGATGAGAATGTAAGATTGCGTGAAGTAAACAGACCCTTAAGGTAGAAGATAGTTTTAACTTGATTTACCATATTTATTTCTTTTATCAATAGTTAACCTCTTCATGGGAAAAAAAAAATTTGAATGTAACTTTATTCTCCTTTCTTTGAGGGGACATTTTTGATTGAGTGGAGGATTTAAAGTAAAATGATTGAGAAAATCTCATGTTTAAATCTTGAATAAAACCAAATTATGCAATAGTTTAATCTCCATTCCTACTAACTCTACCGGCCATGACAATTCACTCAACTACCAAACCCTCCCTTTGTTTAAAATCAAGCCATCTCTTTTACATGGTGGTTTCCATACCCTCCTATTTTAATTCAAAAACAGTAACTCCCCAACACTGTAGGGCGCATGTGAGGTGTGAGAGTCTATCTTTGTTGGTGTGCATGTGTTCATATGGGGAACATAATAATTATTATCCCTATTAATAAAAGTTATAAGTTGGTTGGCCTTGTCTTGTACAGTTGGCGTCCGAAGCCTAAGGCCATCTTTCTCCAGCCAAGAAAATTAATATCTCACACAACCACCTTATCGGAAGCAAAATTAAATTGTAGACATCTTTTTTTTCACTTTATAAGGGCTTTTGCATCCATGCCATACCTCCTACAGAACAAATAAATAATGCTTATGGAATCTAACTCGTGGCATCACATTGTTCATATAGTAATTCAATTATGAAAATATGGAACTCATTGATGATGTTATTTATATAAAACTACCATAAATGACCCATATAAAATTGGGACGAAACCCTAAGGCCAAAACGTCACATGACTCTTTAAACTTTCGTTTAGTTACAAGTTTGGTTCCTAAACTTTATGACTGAATAATCTGTCCCATGAATTTTTCCCTACTTACTGATACTCATTACTATTACTCTAAAATTATTAATGTGACATCCCATGCGACATTGTATGCAGGAGAGAAATATTAAATCCTACATGGCTGCCATGTCTTCACCAACTAAAATTTTAACCTCTTTTATCACTCCCTTAGAGGCGAAGCTAGGGTGGTGCCAGGTGGAGCATCCACCCCATCTGGTTTTTTTTTATTTTTTTATATACTCTTAAAATTTAGAAAATTAAAAAGTTAAAATAGAATAAAATGAGAAAACCTAAGTTTTAACTTAAATTTTCTACTCATATTTCTTCTTTTTCAAGCACAACCTTATCCCTCCTTCTACAATCAACATGGGGGAATTCCAAATTTAAATTTAAAATTTTGTGGCAACAATCAATTACAGAACTTATCTTTTATGTCATGTCACTATTTCTAATTAGGCTCAGATACATCTAAAACAATGTTATTTTGATGAAAATATGCTATATATTTAAAATCATTTATCAAGATTATGCTATTTTAAGGGAGTAGTTGTACCTAAATAGTTGGGGACATCGCATATTATATTGGATTCTCTCGTTAGTTTTCCAAAGTTCTCACCTTTTTGGGTACAATAATATGGTGCTTCTGTTGTTCTCAAGATGCAATTTGGTTGCATTGATTATCAAATTTATTGTTAGTTTGGTTGTGCAATTTTTTTTATTTTTTTTTTGTAAAATTAGGTGATCCGGGTTTGTTTAAAATCGGGTTTGTGAAATTTGGTTCGAATTTTGTGCTTGGTTTTGTCAAGTAATAATCATGTATTTCCCACTAGTTATAGTCCCACCAGTTATAGGCCCATTATCTTCCAAATAAAATAAAATCTCAAGCTGGCATTGCAAATCTTCTCATTGGTCTTGGATTAAGGCCTCAAATTTCTATTTTTAACAATTTTTCTTGATCTCATTTTATTGTACTGAAAATTTTTTATTTCCATTTCCAATGACATTTTTCTACTGAACTTGTATTTTTATGTGAATTTGAGTCAAAATTTGACCAAAATTTTGTTTGCCCCACTTGAGGTTAGGCACTAGCTCCGCCACTGCTCTCTCTTCATGAGCAGTCCAAGAGGCTCAATCATATAACTCTTTAGATACGTATCCGTGGCACAGAGAGATTGAACTATTGAAATGCTCCTATGGAGATAGGAAAGATAAACTAAAGTTTTAACTAGGGATGATATGGCTACCATGTAGGATTTAATGAAAAATACCACTTTCCTATAAAGGATGCCATATGAAAAGCTATATCAACAATTTTAATGAAAGAGTAACAGTATTATGTATTGATAAGCAAAGTGAAGTTCATGGGAAAAATTGTTTTGTTTTGAGCTGAATGGCCAAATTGATAACTAAGGTTGTGTTTTATGAAGTGAAATGAAGCACCGAATTTTAAGTGTTGAAGAACGAGCATGTTCAGTATTAAGTAACTTCCCTGTTACCTGATTAAAATCATTAATAGACGTGCTGAAACTTTATACTGCTGAGCACATTAGGCATTCAGCATTAAGTGAAAAATAATCGACAAGGGTTAAGTCAAAGTTAAAGGGGCAATTTGTCCTACAGCTTGTTAGAGTTTATAATCCTAATCTTGGAAGTTATAAAACTCATTGTATTAATTCATTAAAAGCTTAAATCTTTTTAACAGGATGATCCCTGACTTAGTTAAATGGCGAGGCTGAAAATGGGACTAAGAGTACCCGTTTCATCTCATTGTTTAGTAATATATAAGGTATAGAATGTGACTTTTCATCTCACAGCTCAACAAAGTGAAACTCGAACTCCTTACTTCCATTTTAAGGGGATAAGTTGTTATCAACTAAGTTAATGCTTATCAGTCATATTGTCATTTATTAGTTTGATATATATTCTCATGAATTTATACCGCATAGGCTATTTGTGATTTTGATGTGAGATTTGCGTTAATAGAATTCTTTCGACCAAAAAATCTGATAACAACTATTGATATGATAACAAGTGATGTGGCGCCACAGCTCAATACACGTTCTTAGACTATGTTTGGAAAAAAAAACCCCCGAAATAAGTGTTTTAAAAATGCGATTTCCAAAGTAGATGTATGAAAAGAAGTTTTCCTAGAATAAGTTTAGTCATATAATTGGCAATTGCGTGACTAAAATGTTGAAGTTAGTCACACAATTAGCAATTGCATGACTAAAATTTGATAGTTAGTCATGCAATTGCCAATTGCGTGACTAACATCAAAATTTTAGTCGGAAAATTGCTAACTACGTAACCGAAACATAAAAGAATGGTCGCGCAATTGGCAATTGCGTGAACACTCTTATAAAGTGGGGTGGGGTTGAGGGGTCAATTGGAGGAGGGGAGGGATTGGTGGGTGTGGTATAGTTTGTACCAACCTTTTTTCAATGCATTTTTGAAAATTTTGAATCGTGTAGATGGAAACAGCATTATAAAATACACTTGCTCATCAATTTTCAAGTGATTTGGATTGTAAATCCTATTCATCCTCGGTATAGAAATTTCAGTTCTGTTTTTAAGGTTGAATTGTGCATGCGTTAGATGAAAATTTTGAGATTGACTGCGATCTTACAAATCACTTGAAAATTGATACGCATGTGTATTTTTGTTTGTTATTTCCATCTATACAGTTCAAATGTTTCTAAAATGCATTAAAAAAAATTTTGCAAACTACATCATAATTCCCCTCTCCATCAATCCACCTAATTCCCAGCAATGGCAACTGTGTTCCGTGGTGATTCTCCACGTAGGAACACACGTGAGATGCATTGTCAACAACTAGGAATCTCTTAATGTTCATTTCTGATTGAGTAGAAAATAGAAGTTCGAGTACCAAATAACTTACAATTGAAGTTAAAGGATCAAATTGAGAACAAAGTGAAAGTTCGAGGGACTTTTTGATGTTTATGTCACTACTTTATTAACCATAACCGTAAAGATAGTAATTATGACCCAACCAAAATTGATGATAGAGTATTAATTTATTCGCATGATAGGTCCATGCACATAAGTGGATTCTATCTAAGCGGCAGCAGATTATTACTTTCAAATGGAACTGCAATTAGTAAACCAAACAAAACCAATAGTAATCAGTTGAATTGAATCAGATGAATCAAAGACGGGTGTCGACTGCAACCAATATGGAAATGTTTCTCCTCCCAATTAATGCTTAATTGAATAGGACCAACCCAATCGTCTAACTCTTTTTGAGGTATATAAATGGGGGATCCCCATCATTTCATCTTCAGTGGCACATATTTGAAGCC
This sequence comes from Santalum album, assembly GCA_034195605.1. Taxonomy (NCBI): domain Eukaryota; kingdom Viridiplantae; phylum Streptophyta; class Magnoliopsida; order Santalales; family Santalaceae; genus Santalum; species Santalum album. Next base: position 1,074,367 of record CM067261.1, read on the forward strand.
ATAGCTTCCACTGCCACTGATGTTGCCTGCAGCCAATATGCTTAGGGCTTCCTCTAGGGATTTCCATTTCTGTCTCCTCCCTCACTATCTTCACTTCTTTCTCTCCCTATTGCTCCTTCCCTTCTCTAACGCTCAAGTTCCCACATTCCCTCTCAAGGCTCTAAACAACTCAGTTTCAGCCATTTTTGTGTTTGGGGATTCCACGGTTGACCCCGGAAACAATAATTATGTGACAACTGCTGTGAGGAGCAATTTCCCACCTTATGGGAGGGATTTTGTGGATCATGTGGCGACCGGAAGGTTCACTAATGGGAAGCTCGTTACTGATATCGTAGGTGAGTGCGTATTTATCGATCAAATGAAATTTAAAACAAACACTTTTGAGTAAGGTTGACTTCTGGTAATTATTTTTTTATGACTTATATATCGAAAACCTTTGATAATAGAAATAATGAACTTTGTACGAAAGTCAGCAACAGCTTTCCAAATAAGCTCAAGTACGGAGCTCATCGGCCAGTCTATTTCTCCTCCTATCAGAATAGCTATGTTTAATTTTTCAAAGGCTCATTTAGGCTTTGTCAAAGACATCCAGACTCAACTTGTTCAACATAGATTATTAAAAGGAGCTATTCCAACATAACCCTGCAAACTCGAGATGGCAGCACATGAATCAAAGTAACGAAGTAATTATCTAGACATCCATTTATATGGTCATGATCCTTCAAATTTTCGGGGTTCGGCTGGGATTCAATGCAGACTCATTGCATTAATCTTATTAAAATCACAGTATTCGTATTTCTTTTATTCTTTTACAAAAAAAGAAAAAGAAAAAAAGAAACAGTGTTCACTGGTCAAGGCAATCTTTTGTGGTGAACTGATTTTACTACAAAAAGGAGTAAGAGGCGAGGTTGTTTGGCAGGGTGATTGATCAATTCTTTCATAAGCCCCACTCTCTATTTAGCCTGCATGATTATGATTGAGGAGACAGGGTGGTGGGTATCGGCCCGGCGTATTAACTATGAATCATAAAAAGCCTAGTTTTCAGGTTTAGTCCTATTAAATATATACCACACAAAGGCTCAAAACGGTCCAAGTTTTATTTGGGTGGAAATTTAAAAGTAGCTCAGAAAAGGAATTAATAATCTATATTCAGAGTACAAGCTGAGTGTGAACACGAACTTTATACATGGTGATATTGAACATTGGATAACTTTATGTTGGAGAGAGTACAAACTAAGCATTAAATATCTATCCACCTATCTATCTATCTATCTATCTATATATATATATATATATATATATATATATTTATTTATTTATTTATTTATTTATTTCCCTTCTTCTGGTTGAGTTAGTTTAGTGTTTTGATGTATGCAGCTTCATACGTGGGAATCAAAGAAAGCATTCCTCCATATTTGGATCCCACGCTCACCCTTGAGGAGATGATGACCGGAGTCAGTTTTGCATCTGCAGGCTGTGGATATGATCCACTCACAAGTACCCTAAGTGTCTCTCTCTCTCTCTCTCCCAAAAACCCTACCTCAGCTTCAACGTCACTTAATTTTCGAGGTTGATCATTTGATTTAGAGAAAACTGTATCTAAATTCAGACTTGCTGCACAATTTAGGCCCCAATAACGTCTTCTGATAGAAATGATGCCCACCTCTTATTGCACATCCCATTCTTGAAAGAATAGGCACAATTTTTAAAGAAAGGACATCACTTTCGAGTTCAGACTTGCCCACCTCTTAATGTCTGGGCTTCGGATTAAATTCTTGAAAAGAATGAGAAATGGAATCATGAAGGGGATATACAACAGAAACATGGAATGCGAGTCCGGGTGCCTATTTAAAGAATGGGCTCACACTATATCTTTGGGTCCACTCCACAAGGATATTTTACGCATTGCTCTTAATTGAATTGCTAGACAGATTAACATCATGTTATATATTCTAAACAATGTTGCGCAAATTCGAAGATTGAATCTCACAAACTTGGTGGGGATTTCTCATGTTTCAGAGTGTAATTCAGATCTCAACGCAATTAGAGAACTTCAGAGAGTGTAAATCGAGGATAGAGCTCGCAGTCGGGAAGGAAAAGTTGGAAAACCTAATTAAGAATGCGGTATTCGTAGTCAGCGCCGGCACCAACGACTTCCTTGTAAACTACTTCGCGCTACCGATTCGATTCAAACAGTATACCGTGTTGGGTTACCAGCGGTTCCTGCTCCTCCAAGTTGAGCTCCTCATTCAGGTTCAGTTCCAACCTATATTTTCTTAAACCCTAGTGTGTTTTTCTTTTTCTCTGTTTAGGGTCAGTCTAACGGACCCCATTTTTTTTAGTTTTTCTACAAAAAAAAAAAAAAAAGAGAAAGAAAAAAAGAAAAAGAAAAAGAAGCATTCAATAAATCTCTTTAAAGTTGAAAATTACTTTTTGAAAAGTTAAGAAACATCTTTTTCCAGAAAAGCTATAAATTAAATGGTTTCTTTAAAAAGTGGTTTTTTCCCTTTTTTGCTTTTAGAAAAGTGAAAAGTAATTGTTCATCATGACCTCCAAACTAGTCCTTATGTAAGACAACAAATTGCATAAAGGAGGTTTTGTTTGGAGAGAGAGTGTTCGAATTTTTTTAAGATTTACTTTTCACCTTTTATTTTTTCTTAAATATTTTCATTGACACGTCATGGCATGTTATCTCGATGTCAACATTGTAGAACATAAAAAAAAAAAAATGTTGGGAATAAAAGCAAAATATGATGAACAATTCGATTTTTTTCCCGCTATTTAACCTTTACGATGCCTTTGGATTGGCTATTTATGAATATAAAAGATTTATCAAAAACTGAGACTTAAAAGTCCTGGATTTATAAATTATAGATTTACAAAGCTTACGATTTGGATAGGAGCCGTTGTAATGAAAATTTTTCAAAACCAGAATGACCAGGTTTGAAAGTTTAGGAACTAAACTAAAAATTTCACAAAGTCAGGGACCAAACAAAAACCTTTCGGAAGTTCAAGGATCAAATTGGAATTTTCTGGAACACTTTCTAGAACTTTGAGGAGCAAACTAAAAATTATTTAAGGTCTAAGGACCAAATTTTAATTTTAAAAAAAGCATCTAAGGAGCCAAAATGCAAATTATAGAAAAATGTCCATCGGTGGAATTTCAAAATAACACTTTTTTTAGAGGTTTGTTTTGTGTAAGGGATTTTAAAATATGTAAATCGTTAGAGTTTATGCAGTTGCTTTTAATCCATATCTATGCAGTTGCTTCTGGTCTGAATTTCATTTTTTTTTTTAACCTAAGTGCCTTTGTTATTGGTAAATATGCTATACCATTAATTTATGCCTTTTTTTTTTTTTTTGGGTTCCTCGATATAGAATTTAAGGGAGGAAGGGGCTCAAAGAATTGCCATTGTCGGGTTACCTCCGTTTGGGTGCTTGCCCATTGCCATAACCCTGAGATCAGCAACCCTACAGCGCAGGTGTATCGGACCCTACTGCACCGTCGCTAGAGATTACAATCGGATGCTCCAAGATGAAGTCAAGTCAATGCAAATGAATCCGGCCAATCGGGGCGCTCTGATCTTGTATTTGGACATCTACAGTCCTTTGATCAACATCATCCAGGACCCCATCAAGTTCGGTAAGTATATGAACGGATCTATTTACAAAGTTCAAAATAATGCAAAATTTTACTCCAATAACATATATTTACCTCAAGATCATAAGTTTTTAAGCTATCCTAAAACTGAAAAGTTTCAAAATATATTTCAAGGTCGATTGGGCATATAATTTTACTTCAATAAATGAAGTTTAGAAAATATTTTACGGCCTCGAAAGGTGTAAAACATTTTGCATAAAAGACACCACACATTTTTTATTCATCGAAAAATATTTTCCATTGATTAGTCTGCACAAATATTTCAAACACCAAAAGACGAACAAATGGAACATTATTTGGTGGGTATAAAAAGAGTAATGCTACTTTTATATTTTTTGCATAACTTTCATACTGAAAGTAGGCACGTGATAGAATATATGTAGTTCTATATTATTACCTAATCAAAATATCAGTTAAAAAGGATCACATATATTCTGTTTCGTCACTTTTTGATGTGAAAGTTATGCGAAGAATAGTATTACTCCTCAAAAAGCTTCCGTAAATCCTTTGGGCCGTGGCCTCAGGCCTCTACCCTCAAAAGCCTCAAAACCCGGCCCAGCCCAGTTCTGTGACGCGTGATCTGTCCAATGGCGTAGGTTTTGATGACGTCAGCAGAGGGTGTTGTGGGACCGGTTTGATCGAAGCGGCGTCGTTGTGCAATCCGGAAAAATACGCATGCCCGGATGCATCGAAGTACGTATTCTGGGACAGCGTACACCCGACTGAAAGGACGTATTCTCTACTCTTTGAAGCCTTCAGATCCACCGTTGACTCCATCATCAAATTTTAAAAATAATCTCGACGGTCCTGATTATACCATCCTCCTATTGAGATGGAACCTCAAATTCAGATGGCGGGATCCTCCTCTACGTGCACGCGTAACCACAGGTTTAATGCATGTACCGATACGTAGATACACTCTATTCATCCAATAACTCTAGACGCAATGGTAATTTTACGGAGTATTTACGAAAGTAGTAAGGTGGCATAAGCAGGCAGAACCTTTGGATACTTCAATTGATTGCTTTTGCACGTTTTGGCCGCCTCGGTACTTTTGCAAATGTTCTGTAAAGGCTGCTTCTCATTTATGATTCGCATAACGTTGAACGAAACTGCCCTTAATAATTTGTGATGCAAACTTAATGCCATGAAATGTTTGTATGTTACGGAGATCCATTTTCACTTATAAAGTATGAGTAGCGTAAGCGTAAGCAAGTGAATAAATTTTATTAAGGTTGGTTTTGTTTACACTTAACGAGTGCTGAATGAGAGTAAATGCTAAACGATTCAGTGATCAAGCCATTCAGTTCATTTGGTGACATCAACTCTAAATAGTGCTGATTTGCTCCGTACTCGGATTTAGCAGTTAAAAGACAAAATTATCCTTCACTCTTAATTGAAATTCCAACTCTACGCCACTCATTTTCTCTCGCTCTCTCAATCCATCCCCACCCTCCCCTCTATTCATCCCTCTTCTCCCTTGATCTCTCCGCTCTCTCTTTCAAACTTTGCCTCTCCTCCATCTGCAGGTTCAAATTGATTTGGGGCTTGTATGTGGGTTCAACTCGATTTGAGGTTTAATGGTTTATTTTAGGGGGTGTGAATTGATTTGGGCTTTATGGGGTTCAAATTAGATCTAGGTTTTCGATTTGGGAGTTGGGGTTCATAAAGGAATATGATCTCTCGTTTGGGATTCAAAATCAAGGTTTGAGATATAGATTTTTGTGTTTTGTGATTTTGTAGTTATAAGGTTCATGATGTTCTCTGTAAAATTAAAGAATTTAGGAATTAAGGTTTTGATTATGTTTTTAAATTAGGGATTTTGATTTGATTATGATTTGAATTGTGGGTTTTGATTTGTTTATGATCTGTGTGCTATTGGGATTCCAGTGGTTGTTTTCAAGCAAAATGGGGTTGGGATTCTTGTGTGCATAGAGATTTGGATGCCGGCAGCTTTATGAGATCAATTCTCCTCTCTTTCTCTATTCTTTGTTCTTTCGTGTCTTTGTTTTCATTTATGCTGGTGCATTTTCATTCTTCTTTTGTTTCAATTTTTATTTAAAAAAAAAATGCGGCATGCTTGTAATCTTTAATCAAATTCACCTTCAACACGTTTGGCAAAACTGAGCTACTGTGATTTAGGTTTCTTTTTTCTTTTCTTTTCTTTGTTTTTGTTTTTTTGTTTTTTTTTTTTGCATTTTTGCTTTGAAATTTTCTTTAAAATAATAAAAGACAAAAAATTTTATTATTGAATGTCATTGTAATTCAATCACTTATAAGGCTTTTTTAATTAATTGATAAATATGAATGTGTGACTTAACAAAAAACAAAAACAAAAACAGTGATAAGGGAAATGAGTGTTATTTAGGCTTCCATTCAGATATGTAATTAAACAGTCTTACTATTACATATTCAATATCTTTTATCACACCTCATAACTAATAAGTATTAATTCAGTACGCATTTAGAATCAAAGGCTAATCAGACTTATTTATCAAATGCAACCTAACACAAGAAACTCGTATTGATCTCACATAAAGTCACGATATGTGATGCTAACAAATGAGTAATTTTTTTTCACATATTTAAATTTACCCTATTTTAATCATCAATTGACTTACATCTAAGTAGTGAAACTCTAGCACCTATTTAATCGAAAGGAAATCAAAGATAAAGTTATAAACTTCTTTAACTATTCAAATGAAGCCCTAGTCATCATTGGTTGTGGATTAAATTTTACTAATAGGGATCATCTAATAGGTATGATATCGATATATTTCCTATAAAGTATAATTCAAGAGTTAAGGAAGCTTTAATCTCAAATAGTTTGTGTCGCTCCATTAGCATCAATTACTTATATCCACCAACATTAGCTTGGTCGTTGACAAACAATTGTCCATCAAATAGGGATTTAGGTTTATTGATTAAAATCAGGATTTCAGGTTCCCGCGATCCATTAATGGAACTTAAAAGGCTTAGGTAAGAGAGCTTCTTACGTGTCCCATAAGGGAGAATCAAGTTGACGAAGTTCTAAATGCATATGATGTAACACCCTCGCCTACACTAACAAGTGTAGAAGGGTGCACTCAACCATAATCAAAAACATAGTTTCCTATTATTAACAAAAAAGTGAAACCAAGTGTAGCACACCATATGTTGTATTACAAAATATATTACAACCTAAATGGATAGTTTAAAACAAGAAAAGCTAAAAACTTAATCATAAGAGACCCATTTCCCTTTATCGTATCCACAAACTATGTATGGCTCATCTTTAAAGGATTTACCTCCAATTAATAAGAGTGAGTGCCAATAATCACTCAATAAGAGATAATCAATACGGTGTACGTATAGGGAAAATTAGCTAAACAAATTCAATACGTTTTGGCTCAAACCAACAATCACTGAGAGACCTAAAAGGTCATAAACTATGTTTACATTCAAACCTAGACACAAGGTTCGGAAATTTGTACAATCACTTATGCATAGGGTCAACTTAACGTGTCGAGACCCGTCAACTAGCCATTAAGGCTCATGTGTGCGTTGGCCCAAGCATGGGGCTAACCATACCTGAATTTGTGATTGCTCATCTCTGTCAACGAGTTCAAATTATTATGTTATGCGTCCAACATTGCAAGTGGGTCCAAACAAACAATGTTAAATCATCGTTTATGGTTCCAAATAATTATAATAACAATAATAGGATTAATCGGCTTGAACGAAATTTCCACTCAAAATCAAATCAACAATTTAGGCTCAAATAGTTACAATAACGACAAATGGGATCAATGGATCAAAATAGACATGCCCAACAATGCTCAAAATAACAATTAGGACTCAAATATTAATAGATTCAATAAAATTTAATAGGAATAGAGATATTCCAATGAAAGGATGGAAATCCATTGCAAAAGAATATAATTCCTTTACGAAAGGATAAATTTCACTTACAGAAAAATTAGTTTTCTTACCTTGAATTAGCAAATCGAGCATCGACATGAGCTAAAATCCCCTTCCTTTACCTTTTTCCTTCTTCTTTTCCCCCTCTTTTCCTCTTTCTTTTTTAGCTCTTGGTTTCCTCTCCTTATCTCCATCTTGACTCTCCTACAGTGAGTTTATCTACAAACTTCCACAAAAACTTGATAGAGTAATATATATATACTTACACGCATACTTATCTAACATTCTAATCGACTCAAAAGATTTACTATATAAGTTTCCCATTCTTTTACATTATATAAGTATTCTTATAATATAATGATTCAATATAGTATATATTATACTGTATTAGTATAACTTATATTATATTATTTTAATAAATCACATAAGTATATATTGACTATTGTACAAACTAGTTTCACCCATCTTTTGTAGTTTCATCTCTATTTCTAGAGATTGTAGTTCTTAGATTAATTTTGGCTGTTGTGTAATAAAAGTAGCCAAATTTCCTACACTTTTATGGCCTAACACATCTACCACAACATTTGCTTTTCTTAGGTGGTGAAGAATTTTGTACAATCCTTGTGTTTGAGTAGTTTTAACCATCTCCTTTGCCTCATGTTTAAGTCTTTCTAAGTATAGATGTACTTTAAGCGCATGTGGTTGGTATAAATCAAACATGAAGCTACATACAAGTAGTGTCTCCTATAGCAAACACCGTTACTACCAATTCCAAGTTGTGTGTTCGATTATTTTGCTCATAATTCTTTAGTTGCCGATATGCATAAGAAATCGCCTTTCCTTGCTGCATCAAAACACAATCCAATCCTTTCTATGAGGCATCACTGTAAATTAAAAAGTCTTCATTGTTAATTAGCATAACCAAAACTGATGTTGAAATTAATATTTTTTTCTTTATTTCTTGGGAACTATTTGCAAATTTTTTTGACTAGACAAACCTTGCATTCTTTCTTATGAGCCGAGTTAGTGGATCAGCTAATCTTGTGAAATCTTGTATAAAATGTCAATACTAACTAGCCAAACTCAAAAATCTTCTCATTTCTAATAAATTCATTGGTTATTCCTATGTCACCGTAATTTCCACCTTACATAGGTCTACTAAGATACCCTTTTCGGATATGATACGCCCTAAGAATTGTACATCTTTTAGCCAGGAGTCACACTTGCTAAACTAGTTCGTTTTTAGTGTTTGTAACACCATCCACAAGCGTTGTGCATGCTCCTCCAAACGTTTTGAGTGGACTAGTATGCTGTCGATCAATAGAATCACCAACTTGTCAAGGTATTCCCAAAATATCTGATTCATCATGCCCATAAAGGCTTCAGGTGCATTCTTCAAACCAAAAGGGATAACTAAAAACTTGTAATGCCCATATTGAGTTCAGAATGTTGTTTTGGGTTCATCATCACCCTTGACCTTTAGTTGGTGGTAACCGAAACGAGGGTCAATCTTTGAGAAATGCTTTGCTTCTTGTAACTGATCATAAAGATTGTTCGCTCGAGGAAGTGGGTACTTATTCCTAATTGTCACTTTGTTTAGCTCCTGAAAGTCTATACACATTCGGAAGGTGCCATCCTTCTTTTTCACAAACAACACTAGAGCTTCTTATGGTGAAACACTATGTTATATACTTTTCTTTTCCAACTCCACTTGAAGCTGAGTTTTCAGCTCTTTTAACTTTAATGGAGCCATTTTGTAAAGAGCCTTGACAATTGGTGTCATTCCAGGTACTAATTCGATGCAGTATTCAACTTTTCTATCAGGTAATATCCCTAGCAAATCCTCAGGGAATACATCAACAAGTTTATTACATACTGGAAACTCACTCAGATTCGATGTTCTTTTCCAAGTATCCACCACATGGGCTGCATATCCAACACAATCCTTTTGAAGATTTCATCATGCCTTAAGCGTGTATATAAGGTATGGGGAATGGTTAATATGGTTACATTGAAAAGTAAAATCCGTGCATCCATAGAGGTTAAAGTGAAGAGTTTTTTGTCAACAATCTTGATGCGTGTGATGACTAGCAAGCCAGTCTATACCAAGCATAACACCAAATCCTAAGAGTTCGAGTAATATAAGGTCATCCATTAGATCATGGCCTCCCAAACCTGCTAGGCAACCTCTAGTGATATGCATAACATCCATCAGCTCCCCGTTTGGGAGTTTACTGATATCCATCCATTTATCCACAAAAGGATATAGTTAAATATACTCGCAAAGATATAAGACAAAAAAGAGAGTATCGTACCAAAATTGAATAAAACATATGCAGTATGACCATGAACGGGTAAAATTCTAATCACCACCTTGCATCCTTGACATTTTTATTGTATGCACGAGCCACTACATTACAAGGTTTACCACTTCAGTTTCGTTCTAGAGCTTCTTTTTTGGCACCACTATCCTTTGTCTAATGACCTAGCTTTCCACTTACATAGCAAGCTCCTAGGGTTTGTGGACAGTACTTTGCCAAATGATCACCCTGACCACAGTTGCAACATACATCGAGTACCTGTAAACAATTGTTACCTCTGTGTCTCCTTCCACATCAATTGCATATTAACGCATCTCAAATCTCCTATAATCCCAACCTTGCTCCTGAATTCTTTTATAAGGGAATTTGGGTTTCTTTTCTCACTGATCCTTTATTTCTTCATCTTGTTTCCTCTTCCTTTTTTCGTTACTTTACCACCAGTTATCACAATCTTTTTTCACAATGAAAGCTTTCTCCACTAACTCTATATCTCTCTAATTTTAACACAGACAATTAACTCCTGATTGAAGGTTTCAAACGTTCCTAAAATCTTTCTACTTTTCATGCTTTAGTATTGACTTGGTGAGAGGCAAAGATGGCCAATTCAAAGAACTTTACCGCATATTGAGCTGTTGCCATCCTTTCCTAGCTTAGATTCAAGAATTCAGTTTCCATTCAATACCTAATACTTTTTGGAAAGTATTGTTCCTCAAAGTGCCTCTTGAATTGTGCCCATATTATGAACTCTCTATCTTCCAATCCTTTAAGTTCTACAATACCTCTTACATCCCACCAATTTTGAGCTTTAGATTTCAGTATTATAGCGATATACGGTACTTTCATCCTCTCACTACATTCAACTATCTAAAATATCTTCCTAATTACGCACAACCAATTATCTGCTTCAATTAAGTCATAAACTCCTTGAACTTGGGAAGTTTCATCTCTATAAATTGCTTAGAAGTGTTGTTGCTCTTTACCCCCATATCTTTGTGGCTCTATATTACCTTCCATCCTCACTTCTGCATTCCCTTGGAGGAGTGTAACCAATTGCATTAAAGCTCCAGCTATCCCACTCATATCACCATTACCAATATTCTAGTCGTTATTAACAGTATTCTCAGGAAGCAGAGGTTCCACATTTTTCTAGTGGAACCTGTGCCGTAGGAGATTGATACTATTCCATACTAACAACACAAACAAGACCCACAATGTAAAATCACAACATAATCACAAGATATATGATTAAGGAACACATAGCTACATTTATTTCATAAGCTATTTATAAGTAGCTATTACACATGTTTTCCTACATACTCACACACAAAAGAGTCAAACATGTTCAAAGTTATGCATAGTGAATCCTCATCCAACATGTGTACACCAATAATAATTAGGGCTCAAGTATCAACAGATTTAGTAAAATTTTTGAGAAATGGAGATATTCTAACAAAAGGATTGAAATCCATTACGAAAGAATAGAATTCCCTTAAAGGAAAATAATTTTCTCTTACCTCAAATTAATTGATCATGTGTAGGCACGAGCTAAAATCCCTTTCCTTTACCTTTTTCCTTATTTTTCTTTTTTTCCCCTCCCTCTCTTTCCCTCTTTCTTTTTTAGTTCTAGGCTTCCTCTCCTTATCTCCCTTTCCACTCACCTACTGTGAGTTTACTTACAGACTTCTGCAAAAATATGATACTATAATATATATATATATATGTACATGCACTTATCTGACATTCTAACTAACTCAAAAGACTTACTAGGTAAAATTTTGACCTTCTTACATTATATTAGTAAACCATATAAGTACATATTAATTGTTTATATATCAGTTATGTGTATATGTATATATACACTCACTCATTGTTCGTCCCCTCATCCCACTTTCAACACATTTTTTCATCCCTAAGTTATTTTGATTGCATCATCTTTTACTCTAACCCTTCATTCAACATAAACGCCACACCTATCTATGCAATTTCAATCTTAAATTTACCTTAACTCCCAAGTAAAATTAGATGAGAATTTAGGGGTATTACATATGAAATACGGGTGGCTAAACCTACAGGCCTCCTGCGTATCCCAATGAGGAATCAAGCTTATATAGTTTTGAGGTGAAGTCTTTTGACCATGGGTCATAGATGAGGTTTGATGTCATAGGTCATGGGATTGTAGATGAGATTTGGATTCCTTTTAAGTCAAGGGACTGGTTGCAGATATGAATTCTATTAAGGGAATTGGATCATATTAGATTTCATTTAGTGGAATTGGAATGTCATGAGTAGGGGACCATGAACAACATTTGGATTACGTTAAGGAATGAGATGATATTGGATTCCATTAAATGAAATCCAAAGGTTATAAGTTGGGGACGCAGATGTTGTTTTGGATTCCATAAGAGGAATTCGATGATATTGGATTCCGTTAAGTGGAATCAGAATGTCATAGGTTGGGGGACCATAGACTGTATTTTGGATTCCGTTAAGTGGAATAAGATGATTTTTTGATTCTATTAAAGGAATTGAATGTCTTAGGTTAAAGGACCGTAGACAGCATTTTTGGATTTCATTGAATGAAATAAGATAATTTTTTATTCCATTAAGGGGATTGGATGTTGTAGGTCAAGGGACCGTAAACAATATTTGAATTTCATTAAATAGAATTGGAGGAGATCGTGGGCCATAATTGTAGTGGAGAAGGCCATGGACCATAAAACGTTTCGCCAAGAGGGCTTCATTAAAGGCTTCACCAAGTAGAGTCTTTACGGAAGAAAGCTTCATGGGCTGCCTTCATGGTATAAAACATCATGAGCTACCTTCACAGGCTGAGGTCCAATGCTTCATGAATAGAGGTTTACGGGCTGCCTTTGTGGAATAATGCATCATGGGCAACGTTTCATGGAGTTGAGGTTTGCTAACTAGGGCCTGATGCTTTTGCAAAGCTTTGTTGGCTGCCTATGCGGAGTGGAGCATCCTGGGTAGCACTTTTCGAAGAAGCGCAAACTGCAGAAAGGACCATTAGCAGAAACATGAAAAAAGGCATGTCAAAAATACAAGTCGGATCAAAAACACGATTGCTAAAGAAGCCGCCATCACTTTTATTTTGTTTTACTATTATTAGTTCGTTTTATGTTCCATATTTATCCCCGACGGGCAATGAACTACGTCACTGTAGTGCATTTCCAAAGGGTTAAGAAATTGTCTTGAATCCTCACCAAAATGCAAGGGTATCGTAGTGGCTCACTTAGCCATTGGGGAATCCGAGAGGCCTAAAAATGAACATTAGAAATAGTCGGAACAAGGGAGCAGGCACTAGTTTGCTAGTACAATGGGTATTTAATGCCGAATTTTGGGAATCACAAAAAATTCAGAATTTGGAAACCAGGATAGCAATAGGGGGAGCGTAGTACACCAAAATAGAATTGAATCACATTGTAAATTAGTACGTAACTGTTGGTGTGGTTGGAACAGTTGAGGATGGAAGTCACCAACAATGAGAAATTTCATTTGTCGGTGGCTTTGGTGGGGAAATACTTGCTAGTGCACATGAAAGTGGAAATCTATGACTATTGGAGAGTGAATATTGATGTAGTCATCACTTTGGGAATGAATATTGCCTTCCTTGAGTATCTCTTTGGATTGATAGACTCCTTAAACAGGAAATCGATTGATTTGTCCCTTCTTGTTTGATCGATTTCCCTTTTATTCATTAATCCCTTAATTGTTGGAGCTTCATGGCTATTTATAGCCACCACCTTTTGGAGAGGGAGAAAAAAATTGACGTTGGAATGAAGCAATGTGGAGAAAGTGGAAGCTTGGGGAAGAAAGTTGGAGACAATAAGAAGGTAGAGAAAGTAGGTTATGAATTTCTCCCCCTCAAAAATGGTAATTGTTTACATAGCAAAAGGAAACAAAATGCTCGAGCTAATCCTATTATTTCACCTAGCATGAGTGAACTAAAAACAAGAAAGGGGGCCATGCTCTATCTTAAGAACGGCTAAATGCATTTAAATGTATTCTGAGTATATTTAAATGATGGGAAAAAAATGGTTTAAAGTTTCTTTTAGGGGAATATGTTTAATAAAAGTAAATTTCTTTTAAGGGAATATATAAATGATTAAAGCCCTTTTAAGGGAATGAAATAAATAATTAAATTCCTTTTAAGGGAGTAATTTAAATGTGAAATTCCTTTTAAGGGACTAAACCAATGATTTCTAATTCCTTTTTAAGGGAATAATAATAATGATAATCATTTTAAAGGATTAAATTAAACAAATTATTAAAAAAATCCTTTTAAGGGAATAAGGAAATAATTGTCCCTTTAAGGAATAAAATGGTAAATTCATTTCATTGAATGAGTAAAATGGTAATCCTTTTAAGGGATTGAATTAAGCAAAATCGAAAACTCCTTTTAAGATATTTCAACAAATAACAAATTACTTGTTATTGATAGGAAAAAGGAAGTAATATGTGCGAAATTAAGTATTGCACCATACAAAAAATTTGCAGAAGTGCGTCAAAGATACATGTATAGATTATCAATAATTAACATTTCCTAGTTTAATTCACAAGAAAAACATGTGTAAATAATCAAGAAGTAAACAATTTAATTATGAGGAGAAGCGTTTAGAAAACACATATTTTTGAAAATGACTAGTTAATGTTTCCTCGTTTAATCCTAGAAAATCGTCCAATAATAATTAATAATTTTATTTTAATGGTTAGAAAACTTGTGCTGAAAGTATGTCTATATAAAATAAATAATTTAATGTTTTCACATTAATTTTCAGAAAAGTGGGTTGAAAAATCAATAATTATTATTTTTTATTTTAATTTCATAAAAGTGTATTTTTTAATTTTAATTTCCTGAAAAGCGTTAATAGAAAAATAATGATTATTTTCTCTATTTTATTTTTTAAAAAATATTTTGATTGAAAATTAATAATTAGTGTTTTGAGAGAGCTCACTTCAAGAGAAAAGAAAATATGAGTATGAATTTTGGTAAATTTAAAATGACCATAATTTTATACGAAATAATTTTCATAATGTTACCTTTTTTTGTGCCGGAGTCGTGTTCCTTTTTTTTTTTTTTTTTTTTTTTTTTTTTTTTCTAGTTTAAAATTAAGGGAAAATGGGCAAAATAAGTACTTACGCCGCAAGTAGTTCTTTTTGTTTTTGTTTTTTTGTTTTTTTTTATTGGCAAAAGGTTGCATTTCAAATTTATGAAATTACTATTTTGGAGAGGACAATTGCCCTGGGTGCGCCGAGCCCTAAGATATAGGTGCCTCGGTGGCTGCAATTTTCTTCAACGCAGCTCTCCCCCACTCACTCTCAATTTCATTCGTCTTACCAGATTATTAAACCCTCGCAGCATCAGAACTCTCCTTTAACTTCTGTGCGCGTTTCGAAGTATAAACTGCTTGGGTTTAAACCAGTTTTTGCCATTGTTGGATTCTACTCAGCAGCCTCAAGCCCAATGGCCGAAGATGCGAAGGACATCGAGAAGCTCTACGAGTTCGGGGAGCGCCTCAATGAGGCCAAGGACAAGTCCCAGGTCTGTAATCCCCCAGTTCTGTAAAGACGTTCTCAATTTTTATGGATCTAGCTCGAGTCGTGTGAAGGTTGTGTTTCTGTTTTTTAGGGTTTTAGCTCGGATTATGGGTCGTGTTTTGTTATTTTAAGGGTTTACTTCTGATTGTGTTAAGGGTGTGTTTCCATTTTAGGGTTTTAACTCGGTTTATGCAAAGGGCATGTTCTACTTCTAGGGTTTTAGCTCGGATTATGCAAAGGGCGTGTTTCTGTTTTTGGGTTTTTATTCAGATTATGTAAAGGCTGTGTTTTTGTTTTAGGGTTTTAGCTCGGATTGTGTAATGGGTGTGTTTCTACTTTAGAGCTTTAGTTTGGATTATGTAAAGGGTTTGCCTTCTGTTTTAGAGTTTCATCTTGGATTATGTAAAAGGGTGTGTTTCTGTTTTAGGGTTTGAGTTCTGATTAAGTAAAGGGCGTGGTTCCGTTTTAGGCTTTTAGCTAGAATTGTGTAAAGGTCATGCGTTTCTGTTTTTAAACGGCATCTCTTTATTGGGGTTTTAGGTTGGATTTTGTAAAGGGTATTTCTGCTTTTAGGGTTTTAGGTCGGATTATGCGGAGTGTGTTTCTGTTTTAAGGTTTTGGCTTGGACAGTAAAGTGGTGTATTTCTATTTTAGGGTTTTAGCTCGGGTTATGTAAAAAGTTTGCCTAGAGTTTTGGGGCTTTAACTATACTTGGAGTTTGTGCTGTAACTGGTTCTTGATTTGATGCAGAATGCGAAGGACTATGAAGGGATTATCAATGTGGCAAAGAACAGCATTAAGACCAAGCAATTAGCGGCCCAACTTATTCCCAGGTTTTTCAAGTTCTTCCCTGATCTTTCGGCAAAGGCTGTCGATGCACTCATTGATTTGTGCGAAGAAGAAGAGCTTGGGGTTAGTATATATAATGTGTACTGTTTGCATATTGCCTTGACATGCATTTGGGATGGCATTCAGTTGATCTTTATCTTGATTATTTTTGATTGGTGATCTTTATCTTTATTATTATTGTTGTTATGATTATTATTGACGCATAACAGAAAGCTTGTGGATACTTGTATTCATGAGTTGCCCTTGCATCCTCAATGATTCTTCTGAAGCCACAGAAGAGAAATCTGAAAACCATTTGAAAATAGAGAAAGATCTCGGTCTCATATGTTATTCATTATTTTTGTCCTGTTGCATGTTATTTATAGGCCTTATGAAACCTTATTTACAGATTTTTTTTGTGTAGATGATGATGATGATTTGGAGGATGTTGGGAAATATTATATCCCCTTCTAAATTATTGATTTTGTTTCTCCAAACATCATGATATGAAGCGCATATATTTTTTTCTATTTATTGTGTTTATGTGATAATTTTTGGTGACCTGAGTTTTAAATTTATCTTTGAGTTAAGTACTTATATTATTTAATAATTAGCGCCTCATGCTGCTGAGGCCATTGCCTGGAACGATGCCTAGCCCCTCAGGTGATTGGCGCCCTAAGAGTATCTAGTGCGCAACACTGGGTTTGGCAAATTCAAAATAAGAGATGGATGTTGGATTGCATTGTTTTTGCAAACCTTTCAAGTAAGAAGATTGTCTATGGCAAGTGGTACCTTCTCCTTCTTGGTTTCCCTTTGGGTTGTGGTTTGGCTTGAGCCCAAGTAGTTGATTGAGGGGTTTATGATGGGGTCATGATTGACTATCTACTGTAGTGGAATGTTCATTACATTTGTGTACATTTGGTTCTCTTTTTTTGGCTCCTGACACACTTCTGTTTATTGCTTTTGCCTAAATCTTATGAATAAGGCCCCCGTTTATCTTTGTATTAGTCTGAATGATTGACCCAAGTTGGTGGAAATGATTACTCTTTTTCACTGCTTGACTATCTCATCTGATGTGACTAAGTTTCTTGCTTGCTGTCAACTTTCCCTGGCCTTTGGACCACCAGCTAAAT
Organism: Santalum album; assembly: GCA_034195605.1. Taxonomy (NCBI): domain Eukaryota; kingdom Viridiplantae; phylum Streptophyta; class Magnoliopsida; order Santalales; family Santalaceae; genus Santalum; species Santalum album. The sequence goes on from CM067261.1 coordinate 1,091,763, forward strand.
ATATTTTCTACTCACTCCAGAGTTGAATCTTTGTTGCTATGGTTATAGGTTCGTGTACAAGCAATTCGTGGGCTTCCTCTTTTTTGCAAGGATACACCAGAATATGTCTCCAAAATCGTAGATATTCTTGCACAACTCCTTACAGCGGGTAATTAAGCTTTTGAGATTGTTCTGTTTAGAATATATTATCAAATTTGCTGCTGATTTCATTTTGAATTTCACTACTTGTAGAAGAAAATGTTGAGCGTGATGCTGTGCAGAAAGCACTCATGTCACTCTTGAGGCAGGATGTAAAAGGTAATTTACATTATAATCAGTTGTAACTTTGACTTTAAATTGTCCATGTAATTTTTTTTCTTTAGAGAAAGATAGACAAGAATTCATTAATTATGATCTGACTGCATTTCAGCTATAGTTACATGAAATTATTATTTCTATATTTTCCTAAATTGCATGATTGTTGCCCAGATTCCCCAGTATGTTCTTTTATGAAATCTCTTCTGTGCTATCGTAACACTGCTACATTTGATGGCTTTGTTTATGCAGCTTCTTTGACAGCCCTATTCAAGCATATCAGCACCAATGAACCAAGCCCGGATGAATATACTCGTGAGAGGGTTCTGGGATTTATTAAAGATAAGGTTAGAAGACTGAGCGTATGATGCTTATAGCAGTCACAATTTAATATCTCTTTATTATAGCTAAGGACTAAATAATTGTATCTGCAGGTTTTTCCTTTGCATGTTGAGCTCTTGAAACCTCAGGAGCAAATGGAAAGGCATATAACTGATTTAATAAAATTGGTATGCTGTTTTTATTGTTGTAACTTTGCATCTAAAAGTGGACAATTTTTGCTCGCATTTTGCGTGTTTAATAATTTTTGTTTATACTGTCTAGAGATTGTTTCAGTTGTTTAATGCATGTCAAATTTTATTTTGTTTCTTTAGAGTTTAGAAGATGTTACAGGAGCAGAGTTTAAAATGTTTATGAATTTTCTGAAAAGTTTGAGCATGTTTGGAGAGAAAGCTCCCCCAGAGCGAGTGCAAGAACTTATTGAAATTATTGAAGGACAAGCTGATCTTGATGCACAATTCAATGTGAGTTTTTCAAAGTAATTTTCAGTCTTTCATTTATTGTCCCAATCTGAGGGAACTGTAAGAGCCATCATTGGATTCCTTCAAGAGATGTGATAGTTTTATCGCCATTGTCATGACATGATTGTACATTTCCGCATGGACTTAGAGTTCTGTTCATATAATTCTTATGCTTGTGCGAGATTACTACTTTTGCCTAATTTGTTTTAATTTCTCTGACACAATTTGTGTGGCCTTTGACATGCAGGTTTCTGATGTGGACCACATTGACAGACTCATATCGTGCTTGTATATGGCTCTTCCTTTTTTCATGGTAGAGTCAGAATTTATTATTATTATTTTTTTTTTTGGTAAATTAAATGAGCCAGAATTTAATTTATTTTATTGGCAGATAGTCAGAATTTAATTTTGACCTCTCTTGATATAATCTGTGTATTTCTTTTCTTTTCTTTTTTTCTCGTTTGATGGAAATTTTGGTTTATGAGACAGAGAGGTGCATCAAATAGCAAGTTCGTCAACTATTTGAACAAGCATATTTTACCTGTTTTTGAAAAGGTAATACATTATTTTTTATGTCCTGTCAATATATAGCATGTAATATATTGCCTATCCCTTTCATCTTGCTTTTTTCCTATCCTTGGTTCATAGCCACTGTTCAGTAAAATATTTACAGTTTGCTTTTGGTATTCAGTCCTAGATTCATGACATTGTTGATCATTCTGTTTGTTGTGTATTGCAAACAGCTAAATTTTGTTCTGAAGTTCTCACTATTGTCATCTTAGTTACGTAAACAGTGTCACCAACTATAATATCTGGAAGTATTGTAATGCTATCTAGTTATGCTCTTGTTATTAAGGAGTATACTGCATGTATTTGTGTGTGCATGTATGATTATGTAACTTTTTCATTCTTTGAGTTATTAATTACATTTTTCTAAAAATGTTTGAATTAGTTGTATGATATGGAGAGAGAAAATTTTGGATTTGTATATTCATGACTCGAAAGATTTCTGACCGTTATATTAGTTATTGTTGGTCCTTTCTCTGTTTGGGAGTTCTGGGAAAATTTACCACTTTGACAAGCATAGAGGACCAATGTTCTTAATGAAGTGAGGGTGGCTGTGTCCTTCAAAACTTGTGATGATTCTTAGTGAAGTTGTAGTGAATATGACAAGGTGAAAATATGTAATATTGTAAGATGATTCGGAAACCTGAGATGCCTAATGAAGTGTTGCTTTTAAGTTATTGTGAGTTAATAGCGAAGAACGTGAAGAAATTGGAGATTTAGACTTTGAACCATTGAAGCTTTTTCATTTTTATCATTCTTGTTGGCTATATTGATTTCTGGGAAAAATATATTTGTAGGTTAGGATATCTTGGGAAATTGAAGTTCCTTTTTTGCCAGCTGTTGGAATGAGCTTCCTGTATTACTATCCTCATGCAGACTTTCAAGTAACTGTAGTTCCAAGCTTGTCACTCATTTTTTATTTTTTTATTTGCTGTCAGCTTCCTGAGGAACGCAAACTAGACATGCTAAAAAGCCTCGCAGAATGTTCGCCTTACACTTCACCAAAGGATTCACGCCTGATTCTTCATTCTATTACTCAGCTTTTGAAGGTATACATTTTTTGTGAATCAAACATAGAAAGAGCCAAAGGCATTTGCAGGAGTCTTTTGGTTCTGATTTATTATTGTATGTTTATTTTTCCAGCAGTTTGCTTATTGTCTGATGCTACCCACTGCTTTTTGTTAAATTGTTATTTCTTCCCAGAAATACATGCCGCGAAGAAAAACTGGAGAAGAGACAAACTTCACATATGTCGAGTGCCTTTTATATACATTTCACCATTTAGCTAACAAGGTTGACCCCGCTCTTGTATCCACCTTTGTCAATTTTGCTAGTATCTGTGATTTTGTTGCTAATTTGCTCTTCATTGTTCTGCAGGCACCTAATGCTACAAATAGCTTATGTGGTTACAAGATTGTCACAGGTCAACCGTCTGATAGGCTTGGGGAGGACTTCTCAGAGCATTATAAAGAGTTTACTGAGAGGTAATTTAAAATAACGGCCATTTCTTACCTTTTTATACTTAATATTTTTTATCCCATGAGTTTGTTGCATTCTGATTGATATTTGTATCCTGTTACCTTTATGTAATGTCTTATATAAAATTGCCTGCAACGAGTCCTTTTGTACAGTCTGGAAGTTTATATGATTCGAAACGTCACCACAGTTGTCAAGGTGCTGGCTGGGCAACGCCTAGGTGCCCACAAGGTGCTTGAAGTGCTACAGTAGACATAAAATGCAGCCACATAATATTTCTACATACCTATAACTAAAAAGGGAATGCGTGCACCAAAAACAACCATTAACACCCAAAACTAATAGTGCTTCGTGAAAGTACATTACAGCATCCAAAAAACAACCATTAAATCCAAAAACAGCCATTGATACTAATGTTCTCCAAATGGATGTTGGTCAAAAAGTCAAAATAGCAAACACACAACAATACTACATGGTAGTAGTATGGATGAATATAACTATAAAATGGATTTTATTTTGGGTCAGAATGTGTCTTTTGGGCTAGGAGAACTGTTTTTGGAAAAAAAAAAAAAAATTCTAAAGCTTTTTGTGTCCCAACCAAGGTGCTATTAACCTAGGGGCTATTGCACCTCTTGGAAGCCACGGTGCCACTTTGACATATGCTTCACTGTAATTTACTATTATACAGGACCCCTAAAATTTCAGTTTCTTGCTTTTTTTCCCAATCTTGAGAACTTCCAGTGCGTGATACTTAAGCTGGTCAGCACCCCTCACAGTCTCTCACTTTTGTCGTTTTCCATTAACTTATTTATTTACTTATTTTGGGATAACACAAATTTTATGAACTAATTCAGCATGTTTTTACCTTTTGGACATGAAACTGGCTGCATAGATTTTGAACTACCTTCTTTGTTGGGTTGGTTTACATCAAGCATATGGTTGATCTTGAAGGGTTCTTGATCAGCCATAGCTGAATTAAAGTCAACATTCCACTTTTAAGTGAATGACTTTGGGGGACGTTGTCCAGAGCAAGAATTTCCATCAACATTCCATGTGGTACCGGGTTCAATCCCTGTGGCTACTTGGTGCCTTTAAAATATTAGACCCGTTCATAAGCATAACACAGCCTGCATGTATAGTTGATCTTTGCTTCGCCTTTCTCATGTTTTTCCCGAAACTTTGCCGCGGATTAGTTGGAGAGATAGCGGAGTTGTCCAGATGAAGCTAACTTAAAGCATATTTTTAATTCAAAAAGTGCCCTCAAGTTCTCTCTCATCCTCTCTTGCACGATACTCTCCATATCTCTGTGAATCTGGAAGGTTCATGGATGATAGGTAGGTAGAGTGAAAGTGAAGTGTAGGTAGCAAGATAGTAAGGTTGCATTTGGATGGTAGGAGTGGAATGACAAGGAATGGGAATAGGAATGAGGGAACAGCCATTCCACCACCTTTTATGTTGCCTGGAATGGGATTCTAATGGTGGCAGTGGTGGCCATTGGTGATGGTGCTGCAGGAGCGAGGGTGCTGAGGCAGAGAAGGGGTGTCTGTTCATGCAGGCATGCATGCATGGGGGGAAGGGCTGGGAGAGTTTCTTGAAGTGAGGGTTTCTTCATGGGCCTCTTGAATCTATTGTTCTTTCCTGGGCGTAGGTGAGAAGCAAGAGAGTTGGGAATTTCGGTTTCATTTGATTGGGGTGAGAATGGGAGTGATTTAACAGAGGTATTTTTATGACTTCAATTAAAAACAACATTGTTTCTTTCTCTGTTAGTCCTGTGGAGGTTGGTGTAACATCAATGTGGATACACTACATGTCATGGAACTTAAACTCCAGGGGTATTTTTCTTACGCCTGACCTGCTGTACTTCTAGAATGTACTTGCCAAAAACAATGGTTGGGAAAAGGGAAATCGAACAGGATTTTGATTTGATCTCTGGAACGCCACATAGCATTCCATAATGGAAATGATCCCCAACATTGATTGATTGTTCAGCAACAGCAATTGCTTGTGTACAAGCAATTTATGGTTACCTAGCTTTATGCCCTTGCCTAAGGTGATTTCTAAGTAATTTACTCTGAGGTTCATCTTCAACTGTCTTATATAGATGACATTATTATGCACAATTCAGGTTGAGTAATGTTGAGGAACTAGCTAGGGGTACGATGAAGAAATTGACTCAGGGAATGGCCGATCACAACAAAGCACTGGCAGCTGCTAAAACTGATGAAGCAAAAGATAACATTGTATGTAATTCTTGCATTTTAAGGCATTATTATTATTAAGCTACTCCTATGAACTCTCACACAAATTCTTTGTTTTTAAAATTTTAATTGTCAGAAAACTCAAAAGCAGAATGCTACAACTGGGCTGCGAACTTGCAATAATATTCTGGCACTGGCGCAGGTGAAGGATATGAAATGTTTTATTATTTATTATTATTAGTTAATACAAGTCTATGCAATTGAACCGACCACATCTTTTATTTTCAAATCAGCCGTTGCATTCAAAATCACCTTCATTCATTGGGGACAAGAGAGTCAATCTATCTTGGAAAGAGGCAGCGAAACCGCCCCTGCCTTCAGCTACTGCTGCAGCTGGGTATGAAGAAAGCTATTTAATTTTGACCTTTATTTTATTTTATTGTTATTCTACACGCACTCAGCTTGAAACTATAAGGACCTTTTTTTTTTTTCCACTGCTGATAATATAGAAGGTTATGAATTGGTCATTCCTTTGGAAAGGGCGATTCCATTCCTTGGTCCTTTTATTCTCATTTTGATTCCATTCAAATGCAACTGAAGGCTATATTTGGTAGGTTGGAATGAAACGTAATGGAATGAAATGAACTTTAAAGGGTGAAAATCAATTCTCATTTTTTGGACATCCCTACTGTTATGCTCATTCCTGTGGGAGGAGTGGATTGATATGGGCTTCCTGCATTTCTATCCTAGTGGAAGTCCTATCCTTCTGTCCTTCATGCAGCAGTTGGCTGTTTCTAGCCAGCCTGCCTTCCTATCTGGAGCAAGAATGGGAATGTGATAATGAGAATGAGAATGAAACTTGAATGAGAAGAGAATGGAGTGCTCATTCTCTCACATGAAGGAACATCCATTGCAAGAGCATGGTCATTCCATTCCCTTTTTATGTTTTCAGACAGTGGAATGGGAATATATATATATATATATATATATATCTCCCCATTCTCATGCTCATCGCTAAATGTCCCCAGGTCATGATCCTAGACTTCCATAGTTGCTAGAAAGAGCAACAGTTTACTTTGTTCATGAAACGGGGTTATGAAGTAAGGTTGCATTTGAAAGGTGGGAATGGAAATGATTATGGAATGATAAAAGAATGGCAATAGGAATGATCATTATAAGGTAATGACTATTTCATTATCCTTTTATGTGACTAAATAATTCAATGGGAATTAGCATCCTTATTACCATTCACATTCTCATTCCCACCATCCAAGCAAGTCATGAGACTCTTAAAAAGGAGTACTTGGCTTTACTCGATAAGCCTAATGTCTAGTGAAAACTTTTGTCAGGGTTTATACCATAGGTGTCAAGGCATCGCTAGCAACTAGGCACCCTCTAATTCCTTGTCGCCTTGTCGCCAAGGCGACTGACCCAAGGCGTCCAGGCGCCCTTGGAATGTGTAGGGCCACCTTGACGCCTTGACAACTATAGTTTATACAGTAGATTTTTATGCGTAAATTTGTGTGTTCTCACATGCTGCGTTTATCTTTGATGTGCAATATCATTTTATGTAATGTTACCATTTTCACTTTTTCTGATTTGACAGAGGAAAGCGACCCAATCCTCCTAATGGTTCGGGAAGCACCACGTCAAAGAAGAGCCGTGGTGGTGCTGGTGCTGGTGCTGGTGCCGCACGAAACCAACTCGTTAATCGGGCATTTGAAGGCTTATCTGGGAGAGGTGGCACGGCACGTGGCAAGGGCCGCGGGTGGGGTGGACGTGCAAGTGGAAGAGGAAGAGGAAGGGGCTACTGGTAACTGTAATAAGATTCACGCTAACATGACCACTGGGTCGCGGTAGGGTCAATTATGTAATTCGGAAGTCGCTGATTGGATTGACTTGGTATTTACTATAACAAAATTTTGATTCATACAGAGGATTGTGTTGAACTTTAGTTGCTTGTGGACTCCTTGAATCAACTTCCGTAGTTTCTCGATATATCGATGGATTGTTTTGGTTCGTAAGGTGGAATAGTGGGAATGGAATAGTTATTTTCATCGATTTTTGCAAATACAGAAACTGCTCCACAAACTCGTAGTATCAGCACAATTCTCTTATCTCGTAAACAAAAGCTTTATTCAACAGCTTCAACCAAAAACCAAGAAAAATACGAGAGAACTTATACAGTGCTAACACTCTTAATTGGGTATAAGTACTACTCAAACGATGCTGTATTTATATGCAATTAAGAACAATGCTACTGCATAAAGTGAAAGTCCAAAAACGACTACATCCCGCCAAACTCTTCCCTACAAAACCTCTCCATCTCCATCTTAAAGCCCTCCGCCGCCGTCTCCTTCACCCACACCAACACCCTAAACCCTTCTTTCTCCCTCTTTCTTGAATGCGGCGAAAAGAAACATGGCTCAACACTCCCAATGAGCCTCCTCGAGACTGGCACCACCGCCACGGGCGGGCCCCACCCAAAATCCACGGCTGAGTGGCCCAAATGCCGCCAATCTGTAAATGCGCTAACCGCGTCTCCGGCCGTGATCCCCTTGCCGCAATTCAGGGCCTGGAAGTCGATGAAGGAGCGCACGTACTCATCGGTGGCGTTGACCTTGGTTTGGTTGATGAGGCGTGCGGTCTCCCAAAGGGGTTGGGTCACGAGGCAGTGGGCGGTCAGGTCGACGTACATTGGGACACAGGCGTTTCCCCAGTAGCCCTTGGGGAGGGACGGATTCAACAGATTCCTTATGTTGATCGGATAGGCAAATTTCACCTTCTTGTGGTCTGGGAGACCAGAATATTTCACCCTGAAACTCACCAAGAACAATGCTTCATTTTTTTGGAATTGACCACCAATTGTTTGAGATATTAGCACACTTGATTTTTTTTATTTTATAATTTCTTATAAATCTATGTCAAATTAAATTAATTTAAATTTTAGATGAAAAACCAGGGGAAAAAAAAAAAAAGAAGAAATTATTACCTGGCTCGCCAAATGAAAGCACCCAAAGCTTCAAAGGTGGTAAACTTCATCCCTGAATGCTCCAAAAGCACACCCTTGAACCGGTTCAAACACTCCTCACCCACCTCGAAACACTCCCTACGAACCGGACCGGTACTCTTCTGTCCGTACGGTTCAAGCCCTTCATCCAACTCAAAGACCTCGTGGAGCCCCGGCGCCCCAACCCGGGGCGGATCCCTCGGACCCAACAGCTCCGCCCGATCCCAGACTGGGCTCACGGATATTCGGGTCGCCCCGCGAGCAAGCTCAGCCACGGCGGTGAAGAATTGGGTCGCGCCGAGCCCATCACACAACGAGTGATGGACCGAAGCGCCCAGGCAGAACCCGCCGCACGCGAACACCGTGAGTTGCAACGCAAGTGGGCTAACCAAATCCGGATCCGGATCCGGGTACCTAGATCCGACACTACTAGAACTTTTCTTGTTAACCCAGATATTTTTTTTGGACATCAACCCGATCGCGGGAGCCAGCATGCGCATGTACTCCGCGCCCGGGTGTTCCAAGTAGTCGACACTCCCGAGCGTACAATTAGCTGTGGCGAGGACTAGCGGCACGCCATCGCTGCCGTCAGCGGAGCAAAATAATTCGAGGCGGCGGTCATTGCCGCAAGGGCGGAGGGTGCCGGTGAAGGGATAATAGTAGACAAGGGCCTCCGAGAGGGCGGCGGAGATGACGGCAAACGGGTCGCCGGTGCGGCCGGCGGCGGCGTAGGCGCGGAGGTAGCTGAAGGTGAGGTGGAGGTTGGGGTCGGTGTCGAGGTGGGAGAGAGGGAGGATGTGATCATTGTGGAATGGGGGACTAGAAGGGGAGATGAAGGTGGTTTCTGAGATTTGAAGTTCCATACTGCCGATGGCGGATTGTGATGATTTGGGAGACTCATTTATGGTGTGGTGGTGCCATTTAGCTCCTTGGAATGGAAAGTGAGAGTTGGGTGCAAGAGCATTGAAGTTGGTGGGGCGACGTGGAGCATGCTGCAACCTCAAACCCCTCAAACTCCCCCGGCCCCACCTACCCCCACCCCCACGCCCCCCCCCCCCCCGCCCCAAAAAAAAAAAAAATCACACAACAAAAAATAAATTAAAAAAAAAAGAGAGAAAAAAGAGAGAAAAATGAAGAGGAAGAAAATAATAAAACAGAGAAACGTTACCCATTTGATGAAAATATACGTATTGCGACGGGCGTGTGCTCTAAAATTATGTGGTTCTTATTTAGAATATTATCTTAAATCAAAAAAATACGTCATAACTGTTTAATTAGTAAGATTTTGGAGTCACCTCACTTATTACTAACTGGTTGTAGGATAGACATTTATGAACTTTGAGGGTTTTAATAAATGATTTTAAAAGGACAATATACTTTATATCAAATCAATATTGTTTTGGTATGTGCTTGTATTTAATTTGGTAGTGTTACGGCATAGTAGAAGCCCTTTAAAAAATGAGTAATATTACTTGTACATCCTTTACACAACCTTAACACAGAAAGTTGTCACGTAAAAGGTTCTACATTATTATTTGACAAAAATACCATTCAAAAAGAAGCACACATATTCTGTCACGTCACCCTTTCGATATAAAGGTTGCATAAAGGATGTATATGTAGTATTGCTCTTAAAAAATAGATGGGATATCTACAATTGTCTGAGTGTTAACAAACATGCTCTATTTTGTGCTTATTACAACGCTTAGTATATATTATCAAAATCAAACAGTGCTAACATGAGCAATTGAACAAGAATTTCATATACAACATTAGGACTCAAAATGAGGATTCTCAATATTGGATTAAAAAGCATAAATAATATCCTACTGTCTAATAAAATTTGATCCTTGTCAGAGTGAGAATTAGTCAAAATTGGACCGTCTTGGATTAGTTGTGTGGTTGCTGCGGTGGCCCTGCCTTTTGGTGTTTCTCTTTGTATGTTCCCCACTTGTGTGAACCTATGGTGGTGTGTGGTAGGGCTGTTTCTTATCTTTTAATCTTGAATTGTTGATTCTTTGGGCTTTTGAATTGTATTTGTTTCCTGTTGGCTTCGGCCTTGCGCTCGGTTTAGGCTAATAAAGTTTCTATTTACCCAAAAAGGGAAAAAAATGAAAAAAAAAAAGAAAGACTTTTATTTGACCAAGAAAAAAGTCAATGATAAAAGTCACAAACTTAAAGAGTACTAATGAAGTATTACCCCTAACTGGATGAGGCTAAACCTTTACAAGTCACACGGATGTACATATAAGCTCATTTGTATCCTTACGTAAGTCTTGCATGTGTTTACTGATATTTTAACAAAGTTTACTCACTTGTTCATTTTTTGCATTCTTCATCAAAACCTATGCATTAATATATGGGCTTAACTTTGCTGCAGCGATTGCACTTTATTTAGAAGTTAAAAAAGAAAAAATTTCTAAAATAACATCATTTTGTATCTTTTCTTTTTTTAAGCATCGTAAGACAGTGACTGCATCTAACTTATGTGCAGCTGTTGCATATTAATTTCTCCCTTAATATATATATTAGTTGCCTAGAAAGAAAAAAGAAGGGAAGAAAGAGAGATATATCAGTGACTGAAATTTTGAAAATATTAGTAGAATACAGGGAAAGGAATATAGAGTTGGGAGTTAAGATTAGTTAATGTAATTTTAAAATTTCTATTGATGTAGACTTTCTCATGTTTCCCAGACACCCTTTATAAGTTAAATTGACTAGGTCTTGACATGGGCTTTGGCGTTAATTGGTTCAGGCTTCTCTATGCTTCACTTAGGTTTGTGTTTACCCCTTAACCCATCAACTAATCTAAGGCAAGGTTGACATGTACACTATCTTGAGCCGCCGGCAACCTGTTCAATTATCACTACTAGTTGGAATTTTATTTTTGAAATTGTAGTTTTTGCTAAAAATGGATTAGTTTATGAGAATGTTAAATCAAATGAAAGTAATATTAGCAGAGTAAACTCGTGACTCATCAATCCATTCATATAATGACTTGCTCCAACCTTCCCATGAAATAATCTTGGCTTGAATTGATTCAACCGTGTTGATCTATGATTCTTGTTTGGCTCGCCTGTAACTTATCCTACCCGTCCATTTTTATTGTAGCCTAGAAACCATCATGTAAATTGGATTGACATCCTCCAACTACGCTTTGTAGCATTCTGACTTATTGAACTTTGATCTAAGTGTGCCGAATCATAGTATTGGGGAAAAAAAAAACTAAATAACTTTAAGTGCTGAATGAGTATCAGGATACATGATATAAGTATCAAAAAATTTCCCCAGCTGCACTGCAAAATCCCGGAAGTTATGTAGACGGGCATTTTGGTATGTACACCTGAACTGAAACAAATAAAATCATAAGATAAAATAATAAAAACAAAAATTGCCCAAAAGGCGCCGTTGTTCACTGAAATCATAATGGATTATTATTTATCAAAGGTTGAACTACAGATCACTCCTTTTAACTGCATGCACATGACCATCACAGCCAAACATTCTACTTCACATGCATTTATTCATAATACATATATAAACTATTTTTCTTTTCTTTTCTTTTTCTTGAGAAGAAAATATGAAATCGGCCTTAAATTACCTGATTTTAGACCTAAAACAACATCCTTTTTGATTAAAAGTTTAAAAATTGGTTTATAATTGCATCCATTTTGTAAAGGCAATGTCATTTTGGGGTCTAGACTCATGCAATTACGTTATCCCGAACTTAAATTCTCCACTCTTTTTTAGGGTGCAAAAATAACCATTCACCTAAATCGGCCATTTGCTCTTCCTCCCTACGAAAGAGTCGTTATTTCTCATCAATGGTGCTTTGGATCAGGGCCTGATGGACTCAGTCTTGAAGGCTCTTCATGTTCACCATCCACCATCACTCTCTTCTTCTCCTCCTTCAAATCTTCTTCCTGTTTTGCTGCTGCTACTACCAATGATTTCCGTAAACCCGCAGCGTTCCTCCTCTCGATGAACCGCTCATTCAAGAGGATTCGGGACTCGGCCGTGACTGCAATCGCAATGAAAACCAAGAGAACAACAATGGCTAACAACCTTAATCTCAAAGCACCCATCCCCTATTTTGCTCTTTTCTTTTGTTTGGTATTGTATAAGTTGGCAACTGGGCTGCGGTATGAGTCTATCGATTCATCTATAAGGCTATGTATAGGAGCATTTATAGATGGATTTCTCCCCTTTATGGGACGTGTAAATTTTAGTGGAGGGATTGTGATCCAATTGAGAGGATTCTTATGTGACTTTCTACGTGGAATTGGTGGCCGTGGTTTTCTTATGACCCGTGATTGGGGGTATTTTATGAATTTGCCGACTAAAAGCTTGACACATGGGAGTTTAAAAAGGTATTATTTAGGGTTCTTCAAGAAAAAGTACAGGTTAACACTCAAATTACAGAATAAAAAACATAAATCACAACAGCACGTGATGTAATTTTGTTGAAAACCATTGATATTTTAATAATAAAGCATTAATTCGAGCTTACCTTTGTGAATTGCTTGGCTCTTTCTCTAATCGGTGAAATTAGAGTTCTCATAAACATATCAGGTATGAATTTTTCCACTGATATATTCGAAACTCAAGCATTTACTGACATACATTAGGTCAGCTAATAGAGACCCTCCCACCTAATAGTAGAAGTTAGGGATTCAAGTTTTCATAATATTGACTACCGGTGCATTTTCCCATTCTCTTTCCCAAGCTATTAGCCTCTCCTTTATATATAAAAAAAAGAAAAAAGAAACTTAAATATTTAAAATGGAAAATTGTTAATCGATGGGCTTAGACTACTAGTTAGAAAAACCTTATGTTTATTCACTTGCTATTTAAATTACAGTCTCATCTCTCGGGTTGTAACGCAGTGATCATCACAAACCCCTTTTTAAAGGTATGGTCTTGGGTTCGAATTTTGGCAACGACCATATATATTTTACGGTGGTTTAATCCACGTTTCTCCTTTCCCTACTAACAATAACAAACTAATAACCCTAATAATGCTTGTCGCATTGTAAACAAATAATAATATATTATTGATTTACATCAGCATCATTTACCACAGTTTTTAATTAATCCTTCACCAAATTCATTGCATTTTAGACACTAAACTTTAAAATAATGCTCAATATACCCCCTCGTTAATAATTTCTAATTAATTTGTTTCCTGTCTTGATAGACCTACATAAGAGAGAATATAATAGGGAGATGAGCAGGAGAGTGGCAAGAGAGATGAGAAAATGAATCGAAGTTGTAAAATTAAATGAAAAAATATCTATAATTTATGATAAGGAGGTACATTGAGTACAACTTTAAAATTTAGGGAATAAAAAGTGAAACTATGTATGCACATTGTAATCTCGTTGAAACTTCATGAAAAATTTATGTAATTTTTTCAAATAATTTTAAAGAGTAAAATATTAATATTTTGAAGAGCGGGAGTACATCTCTTCATCTACACCATGGTATCAAATATAAACTCATAGAGAAAGAATATAGCACGTGGTGCAATGTGTGATAATGCTCCCCCGAAGCTTCTAGAGTAATAAATCTGGACAATCCACCTGGTTTTTAATTCATTATTATTATTTTTTTAATCCTACCACCCAACCTAAAATCCCTCCCGTCCTCCCCTCGAATTTTTTTAAAGTGCAGTTTATCCAATTTTTTTTATTTAATTTATTTTTTAAAAAAATTAACAATATAGATGGAAATAACATAAAAAGATATACAAGTCTATTAATTTTCATGAGATTTGAATTTGCATAATTTATTCAACTTAAACATGAAAAATTATGTATAATTTTTAAACCTAAATTTTTCCATGCTTCTGCTAAATAGGTTTTACATTTTTAAATCTCTTAAAAATTGACAGACTTATGTATTTTTTATGTTATTTTCATCGATATGATTAAATTTTTTTCAAAAAATATATAAAATAAAAAAAATTAGACAAACTGCAGAATGAAATAGAGGGGGGTCTCACCCCCCCCCCCCCCCCCAAAAAAAAAAAAAAAAAACTAAAAAATAATTCACTAGTATTTATGTTTAGGGCCCTTGATTAGGTTAGAGTTGCACTTTTCATTCGTTCACTTTATTTTGTCTCACAAAAGTTGTGAAAGGACCTCTGCATGCGTCCTCACATACGTATAAGAGGACACACCAAGTGATTCGATGCACGAGAAAAGGCCACGAAAACTACGAAGGAAGATTATAGCGGCTCTATACGCTTTTAGCTTCTTATACTCCACGGCATTTCATGAGCTCCATTATTTCTTTTTGGGGGGTTTTTTTGGTTGGGGGGGGGGGTGTGGAGGGAGGTTATTTAAGCCTTTTTACATGGTGGGTTTCCTTTTGCAAACCTATTCCTAGAACTCAAAAGTCTTTCTTTTTGATTTACACCCAAGATTCATCTCATTTCAAGCCTAGGGGTTGTTAAGCCCTTGGCTCACTAGCTCTTTTTGGGACCAAGGCCCATTTGTTGTAGAACTAGGTTAATTAAGCACTTTGGGCTTCATCAATTGTAACTGCGATTGTACATGCTAAGCATTTGGATACTTGCAAACCTCTTTTAAAGACTACGTCAATTTGAAGTTTTAAACTCCATCCCTTTCTTGGGATTATTATCTTCTCTCCAACTTCTTGAGTTGGCTGAAAAAGTCATGGACTTGGTGAAGTTTAAGCTACCGCAATGTGTATGTGCATGTGGCAACATACCAAGTATGGTAGGGCATTCAAATCCCTAAACTTGTTATCCTGCGGCCTAGGGCTACCATTTCTTGGGGGATCTTTGATCCCCATTTTCTCAGTGGACAAGAGTCCACTAGGGGTTCATGAACCACCCCCTCTAAGAAAGAATCTCTTTTCGCGGCTCCCCTGTGAAAGGGATCATTGGTCCTTAGGGGTGTTCATTTGGAAAATTCAAAAATTTCTCAATCGAATTTCTATTTCCTGACCTTTTCTCGAATTTTATTTTTTATTCCAATTCCTGACTAAATAAAACATTTACCCAAAAGATCCCAATCGGCAAATCGAGAAATTCAATTTCCGATTGAATTTTCCTCCTAAGTTGCATTTTCATAATATTTAGGAAAAAAATGAAAGGGGAGAATGTAAAATCCAAGAAAAAATGTAAAATTCTTATGCAATTTTTGAGAATTCGGAAAATTCGGGTATTTAGAATTTCTAAAAAAATTTCCTAACCAATTTCCCGATCTCCAAATTTTCCTAAAATTATTGCGCATCTCTAATTGAATTTTCTGAATTTCCTAACCGTCAGGAAATTTTTTAGAAAATTAGAAATTTTCTAAATTCTGCATACCCTTACCCTAAATGACATAATCTCACATAATTTAGGTTACCCCCTAAATATGACACAATATCTAAAATAAGACTTGTCCCCATTGTACACACAGCAATTTTCATTCTAAAAACATAACCAAAAGGAAAAGACAATAATAAAGATTTGAGGTAATATCTTAACACTTTGCTCTAATGACATCTCCTAGTGTACAAGTATATTAAAATAAATAAATAAATATTAAAGGTTTTGTTAGGATTTGGAGAGAAAACAACAAAAATAAGAAACAAAACAACTGCAAACATAAAGAATTTAGTAACCTAATTCAGTTCCCAAAAGAACCTATGTTTGGAAGCGAGAGCTGCAGCCAAACCTTTCTATTCAACTAAACAAAAGTAATAGATAGGTTTACAAAACCTTTCTCTGAAACCCTAAGCAAAATGACTATACATAGAAACAAGGGGAAAACTTAATTGAGACTATATATGGGCAGCCCCAAACTGCTATGGATAGCAAGATTCCCGAGAACCCAAACAAGTCCCCTTTGGATCGAACCACTAGAATTTAAGACATATTCAATAGGTTCTAAACGTGTCATGCATGTGTGTATCTACTGATCGAGAGAAAAACTAAATAAAGGTGAGAAAACTGCACAGCAGTTGACCAATATAGTGCGTGAAAGGGGAGAATCATCAATAGTCAAAGGGAGTAAAAGTGGAGGTTAACCCTTATTCAAACAGCGAATTTCAAAATCACAAAATAATCGCTTGTCTAGCTCCATTATGTGAATGACATGATCGACCAGATTTCCTTGCCTGTATATATTTTCTTTGTTAATTTATCATATTTTGTAAAACTCGGTTCCTTAATTGGACCAATTGGCCACTTAGGACATTGGATAATCTCCATTACAAGCTTAGATTGGACTTTTAATTCTAACTTCTCTTTATTCAACCCCAATAGTCAAAAGACACAATAGTTACAAGAAGGAATGAATAAAACACATGATACTCATTTTTCTGAATTCCATTACCTCCGTTTCTTTTTAATTTTCTTTTCCCAAAGTTTACATTCAGCTAAGAGAAAATAAAATATGTACCCTTGTGCATGCGTCCGGACCCAAAACAATCATTATTTTGTCAAAAATTATAAGCGCACGGTAAATTTTTTTAGCAAAATAATATCATTTTAAGGATGAATGCATGCACCTAGGTGCATGCCCCTTTTCTCTTTAGATAATAGGGTCATATTTGCGAATTGAACCGTTATATTTATGTTCAAGCAACCCCTACTTTTATTAGATTTATCATCAGCTATCAGTTATATTTCAGGACTATCTCAATTCTCATCCATTCGTAGACGTAAAGAATATTTCTATTGCGGTAGTTCATTGTAAGTAGGCATATAACTCATTGAAATCTTTGAGCTGAAAGAAACAAAATATAAACGTAAGCAATTGTCGAATCATGTAAAATTTCATATGTATTTCTTCTTAGTATATATATGTTTTTGGTTATTTAAATTTTATTAGTTACCAAAAGAAAAAAAACAAGTAAAGCACCGCTCAAAATAGATCAGGCCGAAAACTATAGCAAGTCAAAACTTGCAATATACAACAATACAAAGGGTACAACCCTTCTACCACTAACGTGTCATAAAAGTGCAGGGGAGGCGAGAACATGAAGAATAACAACCCTTCTTATTATATTTGTCTCTTTTATTATTTAAGTTTTATAACTTTATGGGTTACATTAAAGATGAGTAATCAATGGAATGGAACACACAAATCAGGGCGCTGGGGTCTCTTACTTTTGTTATCTGTATTATTTTATTCCTGTTGGTCGAATGTAATGCATCCAAGAAAACCTATTTGGATCCAAAATGGTGGGCTCCACTTTTCCTATAGTCATCAATAAGGTTGATTGGGACAAAGAGGGAAGCATTTTTAATATAAGGAATCATTTCAAAGGATTTTCTCTTGTGCAGTCCGAATCTTACGGCTACAGTGTAATTGGTGTTACTAATAAGAAATTGGGTGCAGTTAACTCCATTATTTTCAAGGGGCACAGACTGTACGTACCTTAAAAGTGCCAAATCAACTTAGGGAATAAATAAATAGAGTCAAATCTCTCCTTTTTGAACTTCACAACTGTTCAGGGAATATACATAGGGCTAGCTAGTGCATGAATGTGGATTATTTGATTTCATGAAAAAATAGACATGAGATTCCTCATCCAAGCATGACAAGCGTGAATCATGATCCTTTGCAGGAATTGCTCGGAGACATGATAGCTTTTGTCTCAACTTTCATGGGTAGTCGACCAAAGTTTTTGATTTTGAAATGAAATAAATGGAAAAGAAATAAGAATTTGATTTTGAAATGGATATAGTTTAATTATCAAAGACAAGAACATGCTCCTCTTTCTGTTCAAATGGTACTTGTACCCTGATTTTCTGACAAATAACTTTGTGTTGCTAATAAGATTTTTTATACCGTAAAATTTCTTATGCATTCATAATATTCTTCTTCTTCTTCTTATTTTTATTCATAAGACAAGAGTCATAAACATCGTGAAATTAGATAAAAATGAATGGGTTCATGAATAATCGTATTTTATTTCGGTTTGTATGCTTAAAATTTACGAGAGGAGAGCTGTTCCCTCAGATACATGAAAATATTTACCTTGATTTCCGTCTTCAGCCCTTTGTGACTAACAATTGAAATGTAGCTAGTTACTATAGAATAAAATCTCAATGTTTTTTGTTTTATAATTAGGAGTATGAACCCGAAAAAGTACACTGCATCATACCCTGCATTAGTGCCTTATTCTAGCACACTTTGTCAATAAAGATGGTGGAAAGAACTGATCATCTCAGTTCGAACCAAAAAAAGATTAGGACTTGATCGGACTACAAGAATTTTGACGATCACAGTTCAAGTCAAAACAATTTGTTTAGAGGACTAGTGCTAACCAAGACCAATATGGTCTGGGATTGTCTTCGTTTTGGTCCATGGTGCGGTAAAAGACGAAACCAAATATTATAAATCCCTCCCCCCCACCCCCCCCCCCCCCCCCCCCCCCCCCCCCACCAACACACACACACAAAAAGAAAAAAAAAACCAAAAAACGGGTTCCTCATTCATAAGATTTATGGTCTTGCATTTATTTTGGACTCAACATATAATTCTAACAAATGTCTAGTTCACCAAAAGACTTTTTTTAACTTAAATTGATTTTGAAATAGATTTTAACATGCTTAAAACATTAATTTTTAAGACATTAAAGTATTCAGTTTTTATTATTCAATTACAACATTAATAGAGTGTTTAATTTTTATAATTCAATTAAAACTTTAATAAAGTGTTTAGATTTTATTATTCAATTCTAACACCAATAAAGGGTTGATCAATCATTTCATTTTTTTTTATTATAAATTTCAAAATTCCACTATAAGCAAAATAGTCAAAATCATTTATCTAACCATTCTTGTGATTTGATCAGAATTCTGCTCGGACCGGATCATTACCCATCTCTATTTATTGTTAAGCATGTAAATTTCCGCTTATGATTTTTAATAAAGTAGTTTATATTAGTTGAGTTAATAGTTGGCGTTAATAGTTGGCGTTAGTACAGAAAATGATAAAATCGAAATTCAATATTCACAAGATCTGATCACTGTCAAGATTCGAACACGTGAATCAGTGACTCAGCATATTCCCACAGCACTTACAGACATTATTTATAGACAATAAAGTTTTTTAAGGATTTTTTATTTTGTAATGATTAGTCTAGCAATATAATTGTACTAGTAATAAAGAATTCTACGCGGTAATACTCATGAACCATCCATTGGACGCGGCAACGAGCCGCCCCCGCCAATAGCGGTTTCTAATTGCCTCATCAGCACGGAGCTTTTGTTTGTTTTTTTTTTTTTTAGTTTTTTTTTTTCCCAATCCATCCGATGGTCTACAGGTAAGAATAAATTCTCCCAAGATCTTCATTAGTGGATTGCATTTTTAGGAGTCATCAATGTTGGCTTGCTCTTTGTGATGTGATCGCTAATATTAAATGTCTTTTTCAATAGTTATGTACTCGCGGCCTTATATTATTTGAGTGTACTATGTGATTCACCATTACATGCAATGAGTAAGCTCCACTCAGTATATTAGTATTTCTCAACATTATTTCTACTCTTGCTTACTATAATTAGGAAAAGTGATTTTACGTATTCTCTTTAGTCTTTTCCTCTCACACCAAATATAAAGATACACGTTAGAGGTTAACGTATGATTATGAGACTCAATTGAGTATGTTCTACACTATGATTGAGTCAATCATCTAGGCAAAAATGTTCAAGTTCTTGATCAGGGTATAGCTAAATATTGCATTTGTGTTATTTACATTACGTATGCCCCCAATTTAACTCAATTGTAAGGATCCGGATCTATTATATCTCTATAATTAAATCAACATAAAAAACCAAATTCCTCTTTTCATGCTCGAAGTATGTATTTTTTCTTCCTTCCTTTTGTATTTTACTCTCCTTTTTGTATCCACCTTCATGTATAAATTTTATTTCTTTTATTCTTTCCTTCCAATTTACTTGTGCTCTAAAAAAATCTAAGCTCAAGAGGAAAGAAAAAAATCAGGGAGGAAAATGTAAGACAAGCTGGATGAAAATATAAGAAGAAACCAAGAAAACTAGAAAAAAGAAAAAAGAAAAGAAGAGAATCATCTTAGTTTTCAATTGTTGTGGCACTTGAAGCTAAAGGGATGACAAGTAACAATTTTAAAAAATGTAAAAAGAGAAGGTATGGTCTGTGATGGAGTCCAGATTAATAAGGGAGAAAGGAAATAGAATAGAAAAATCATGAAATTGAAGCCTTAATACCGAAAAGGAGGAAAAAAATAAGAAAGAAAGAAAAAAAATTCACAAACTTAGAGCATGAAATGACAGAGTTGGAGTTTTTTTTTCTTTCACTGATTTAATTATGTGAATCATTCTCATCCAAAATTAAAAATAGAGGACTGAGTATGACACCCTGTGCCCGGCGCGTTTTGCGAATATTGTTTGCTTTGGGGAACTCTTGCAAGGAGGAAAAAACGTCTGGACTAAGTCATAAGGCATTACACTCTCCCTTCCTTTCAGACAAGGACGTCCCTATCACTACTCCCACTATTGGAAATAGGCTTTGGATCTAATACCAACTGTGACACCCCATACCTAATGCACCTTGCAGATATTGTCTACTTTGGGGAGTCTTTACTTCTCATGGCTTTAAAACACATCCACAAGGGAGAACGAACTATGGGAGTCTTCAACCAACTCAACCCTACTCCCTTTTCCAATGTGGGATAGTGAGAATGCCCCCCATGCACCTATCCCCATTGGACTGAGTCATAGGGCATCACACTAAGGTACAGCCATTGTACTCGACCAAAGTTTCTGATTTTGAAATGAAATAAATGGGAAAGAAATAAGAATTTGATTTTGAAATGGAAATAGTTTATTTATCAAAGACAGAGACAGGGACATGCTCCTCTTCTTATTCAAATTATATTTGTAACCCCGGTTCTCTAACAACTAACTTGGCCATACATATCAAAAAGGCCCTAGATAGTTTAGTTACCTATTAATTTTCATACCGTAAAATGTCTTACGCATTCATAATATTCTTCTTATTATTGTTATTTTTATTCATGAGATGAGAGTCATAAATATCTTGAAATTAAATAAAAGTGAATAGGTTCATGACTAATCGCATGTTATTTTGGTTCATACAATTTACGAGAGGAGAGCTGTTCATCGGATACATGAGAATATTTCTCTTGATTTCCATCTTCAGTCCTTGGCGGCTAACAATTGAAGTGTAGCTAGTTACTATAGAATAAAATCTCAATGTTTTTTATTTTACAATTAGGAGTATGAACCTGAAAAAGTTCACTACATTAGTGCTTTATCCTAGCACACTTTGTCGATAAACATAGTGAAAAGGACTGACCATCTCAGTTCAGATCGGAAAAAGATTAGGGCTTGATTTGATTGCAGGAATTTTAACTGTCCCAGTTCAAGTCAAAACAATTTGTTCAGACGACTATTGCTAACCAAGACCAATATGGTCCGGTATCGTCTTTGTTTTGGTCCATGGTCCAGTCCAAGATGAAACCAAATATTAAAAAGCGCGCCCCCCACCCCCCCCCCCCCCCCCCCCCCCCTCCTCTTTCCCAAAAAAAAAACCGGTTCCTCATTCATATGATTTATGGGCTTGCATTTATTTTGGACTCAACATATAATTTTAACAAATATCTAGTTCACTATGAGACTTTTTAACTTAAATTGATTTTGAAATAGATTTTAACATGCTTAAAACATTAATTTTTAAGACATTAAAGTATTCAGTTTTTATTATTCAATTACAACATTAATAGAGTGTTTAATTTTTATAATTCAATTAAAACTTTAATAAAGTGTTTAGATTTTATTATTCAATTCTAACACCAATAAAGGGTTGATCAATCATTTCATTTTTTTTATTTTAAATTTCAAAATTCCACTAGAAGCAAAATAGTCAAAATCATTTATCTGACCATTCTTGTGATTTGATCAGAATTATGCTCGGACCGGATCATTACCCATCTCTATTTGTTGTTAAGCATGTAAATGTCCACTCACGATTTTTAATAAAGTGGTTTATATTAGTTGAGTTAATAGTTGGTGTTAGTACAGAAAATGATAAAATCGAAATTCAATCTTCACAAAATCTGATCACTGTCAAGATTCGAACACGTGAATCAGTGACTCAGCATATTCCCACAGCACTTACAGACATTATTTATAGACAATAAAGTTTTTTAAGGATTTTTTATTTTGTAATGATTAGTCTAGCAATATAATTGTACTAGTAATAAAGAATTCTACGCGGTAATACTCATGAACCATCCATTGGACGCGGCAACGAGCCGCCCCCGCCAATAGCGGTTTCTAATTGCCTCTTCAGCACGGAGCTTTTGTTTGTTTTTTTTTTTTTTAGTTTTTTTTTTTCCCAATCCATCCGATGGTCTACAGGTAAGAATAAATTCTCCCAAGATCTTCATTAGTGGATTGCATTTTTAGGAGTCATCAATGTTGGCTTGCTCTTTGTGATGTGATCGCTAATATTAAATGTCTTTTTCAATAGTTTTGTACTCGCGGCCTTATATTATTTGAGTGTACTATGTGATTCACCATTACATGCAATGAGTAAGCTCCACCCACGTTAGTATCAATATTTTGGTATTTTTCAATATTATTTCTACTCTTCCTTATTATAATTAGGAAAAGTGATTTTAAGTATTCTCTTTACCCTTTTCCTCCCGCACCAAATTTAAAGGTACACGTTACAGGTTGACGTGTGATTGTGAGACTCAATTGGGTGTGTTCTGCACTTTGATTGAGTCTACCATCTAGGTAGAAATGTTCAAGTTCCTGATCAGGTTATAGCTAAATATTGCATTTGTGTTATTTGCATTACATATGCCCCCAATTTAACTCAATTGTAAGGATCCGAATCTATTATATCTCTATAATTAAATCAACATAAAAAACCAAATCCCTCTTTTCATGCTTGAAGTATGTGGTTTTTTCTTCCAGCCTTATATATTTTACTCTCCTCTTTGTATCCACCTTCATGTATGAATTTTATTTCTTTTATTCTTTCCTTCCAATTTACTTGTGCTCTAAAAAAAATCTAAGCTCGAAGGGAAGGAAAAAAAATCAGGGAGGAAAACGTAGGACAAGCTGGATGAAGATATAAGAAGAAACCAAGAAAAGTAAAAGAAAAAAGAAAATAAGAGAATCATCTTAGTTTTCAATTGTTGTGGCACATGAACCTAAAGGAATGACAACCAAAAAATTTTTTAAAAAATAAGGTATGGTGTGTGATGGAGTTCAGACTAATAATGGTGAAAGGAAATAGAAAAGAAAAATCATGAAATTGAAGCCTCAATACCGTAAAGGACGAAAAAAAGTAAGAAAGAAAGAAAAAAAATTCACAAACTTAGAGCATGAAATGAGGGAGTTTGAGTTTTTTTTTCTTTCACTGATTTAACTATGTGAATCATTCTCATCCAAAATTAAAAATAGAGGGTAGAGTATGACACCCTATGGCTTTAAAAAGGCAGGGATCTTCAACCAGAACCCTCCTCCCTTTTCCAATGTGGGATAGTAAGAGTACATCCCACTGGACTGAGTCATAGGGCATCATACTCTCCCCTCCTTTCAGGCAAGGATGTCCCTGTCGCTACTCCCACCATTCGAATTCGGCATTGGATCTAATACCAACTGTGACACCCCATACCTGATGCACCTTGCAAATATTGTCGGCTTTGGGAAGCCTTTACTCCTCATGGCTTTAAAACGAATC
The DNA here is from genome assembly GCA_034195605.1 of Santalum album. Lineage (NCBI taxonomy): Eukaryota > Viridiplantae > Streptophyta > Magnoliopsida > Santalales > Santalaceae > Santalum > Santalum album. Next base: position 1,115,830 of record CM067261.1, read on the forward strand.
CACAAGGGAAAACGAACCACGGGGGTCTTTAACCAACGCAACCCTACTCTATTTTCCGATGTGGGATAGTGAGAATGCCCCCCATGCACCTATCCCCATTGGATTGAGTCAGAGGGCATCACACTGAGTGAGGTACGGCCATGGGTACCCGACCAAAGTTTCTAATTTTGAAATGAAACAATTGGTAAAGAAATAAGAATTTGATTTTGAAATGAAAATAGTTTAATTATCAGAGACAGAGATAGGGACGTGGTCCTCTTCTTGTTCAAATAGCATTTGTAACCCCGGTTCTCTAACAAATAACTTGACTATACATATCAAAAAGGCCCTAAATAATTTACTTACCTATGAATTTTCATAGGTAAAATGTCTTACGCATTCATAATATTCTTCTTATTATTGTTATTTTTATTCATACGATGAGAGTCATAAATATCTTGAAATTAAATAAAATTGAATAGGTTCATGAATAATCACATGTTATTTTAGTTTGTACAATTTCCTGGAGGAGAGCTGTTCACTCGGATACATGAGAATATTTCTCTTGATTTCCATCTTCCGTCCTTGGCGGCTAACAATTGAAGTGTAGCTAGTCACTGAGAATAAAACCTCAATGTTTTTTATTTTACAATTAGGAGTATGGAAAAAGTTCACTGCATCAAACCCTACATTAGTGCCTTATTCTAGCCCACTTTGTCAATAAAAATGGTGAAAAGGACTGATCATCTCAATTCGGAGCCAAGAAAGATTAGGACATGATTTGACTGCAAAAATTTTGACGGTCCCAATTCAAGTCAAAAGAATTTGTTCAGAGGACTAGTGCTAACCAAGACCAATATAGTCTGGGATTGTCTTCGTTTTGGTCCATGGTCCGGTAGAAGACGAAACCAAATATTATAAATCCCAAACAAACACCCCCCCCCCCCCCCCCCCCCCTCCACCCCCAAAAAAAAAAAAAAAGAAAACCGATCCCTCATTCATATGATTTATGGTCTTGCATTTATTTTGGACTCAATATATAATTCTAACAAGTGTCTAGTTCACTAGAAGACTTTTTAACTTAAATTGATTTTGAAATAGATTTTAACATGCTTAAAACATTAATTTTAAGACATTAAAGTATTCAGTTTTTATTATTCAATTACAATATTAATAAAGTGTTTAATTTTTGTAATTCAATTAAAACTTTAATAAAGTGTTTAGATTTTATTATTCAATTCCAACACTGATCAATCATTTCATTTTTTTATTTTAAATTTCAAAATTCTACTGTAAGCAAAATAGCTAAAATCATTTATCTAACCGTCCTTGTAATTTGATTAGAATTATGCTCGAACCGAATCATTCCATATCTCTATTTGCTGCTAAGCATGCAAATGTCCACTCACAATTTTTAATAAAATGATTTGTACAAATTAAATTAATAGTTGGCGTTAGTATAAAAAATAACAAAATCAAAATTCAATCTTCACGAAATCTTATCACCGTCAAAATTTGAACACGTAAATCTGTGACTCGCCATATTCTCACAGCACTTACACAGACATTAATAATAGACAATAAAGTTCTTTAAGGATTTTTTGTTTTCTAATGATTAGTCTAGCAATATTATTGTACTAGTAATAGAGAATTCTACGCGGTCACACTCATGAACCATCCATTAGACGCGGCAACGAGCTGCCCCCGCCAATAGCGGTTTCTAATTGCCTCATCAGCACGGAGCTTTTGTTTGTTTTTTTTTTTTTTAGTTTTTTTTTCCAGTCCATCCGATGGTCTACTGGTACGAATAAATTCTCCCAAGATCTTCATTAATGGATTGCATTTTTCGGAGTCATCAATGTTGGCTTGCTATTTGTGATGTGACCGCTAATATTAAATGTCTTTTTCACTAATTTTGTACTCGCGGCCTTATGTTATTTGAGTGTACTATGTCATCCACCATTACACGTAATGTGTAAGCTCCACTCACATGGGAGCATCAGTATTTTACTATTTCTCAACATTATTTCTACTCTTCCCTACTATAATTAGGGAAAGTGATTTTAAGTATTCTCTTTACCTTTTTTCACTCGCACCAAATCTAAAGATACACGTTACAGGTTAATGTGTGATTGTGAGACTCAATTGGGTGTGTTCTCGTGTATCAGGTTAATGTGTGATTGTGAGACTCAATTGTGAGACTCAATTGGGTGTGTTCTCGTGTATCAGGTTAATGTGTGATTGTGAGACTCAATTGGGTGTGTTCTACACTTTGATTGAGTCTATCATCTAAGCTAAAATGTTCAAGTTCCTGATCAGGTTATAGCTAAATATTGCATTTGTGTTATTTACATTACATATGCCCCCAATTTAACTCAATTGTAAGGATCCGAATCTTCTACGATGATTATATCTGCATAATTATTGCAATTTGGTCCTTGATTTAATCTTGATTGAGTATGTCACACAAAAACTTAGAGCATGAAAAAAACCAACTCCCTTTTTTCATGCTCTAAGTTTGTGATTTTCTCTTCTTTCCTTTTATATTTTACTCTTCTCTTTTGCATCCTCCCCCATGTATGAATTTTATTTCTTTTATTCTTTTCTTCTTAATTTGCTTATGCTCTGAAAAAATCTAAGCTTAAAAAAAGAAGGAAAAAAATCAGGAGGGAAAATGTAAGACAAACTTGGTGAAGATATTAAGAAGAAACCAAGAAAAGTAAAAAGAAGTAGAAGATGAAGAAGAGAACAATCTTAGTTGTAAATTGTTTTGGCATATGAAGCTAAAGGGATGACAAACAAAAATTAAAAAAAATAAATACGAAAGACAAGGTATGGTACTTGATGAGAAGCAGATTAAGAAGGAAGAAAGAAAATAGAAAAAAAATCATGAAATAGGAGAAGGAGGAATAAAATAAAAAAGAAAGAAAATGAAATGTACAAACTCAGAGCCCAAAAGGAGAGAATTCGAGTCTTTTTCTTGCTTTCTTCCACTGATTTAATTATGTGAGTCATTCCCAACCAAAACTAAAAATAGAGGATTAAGTTGCAATAATTATATAGATACAATCATTATAAAGGATTTGGGTTCCAATTGTAGCGGCCTATCCAAGGGCATTTATCTTTAAACACGTGATAATAGGGAGATTGTCATGTTAATGTTCAAAAATAAAACGGTAACTTAAAGAATGAGAATTTTTCTCATTTCTTTACATTTTTATTTTTATTTTAATAATGATGTGGCAATTCATACGTTGGCACATATATATCATGAGGATGATGGTGTTTGAAAGACCACTGGTGATGATGGTGTTAGATGATCAATAATTATTAGAATAATGCTACTCATTCCGAAAAAGTAATCTCACATGAATCTCACCATTCACATGTAGGGTGGGTCTCACACATGTGATAAAAGGGCCTTGTGAGATTGTATATGTAAATAGTGGAATTTAGGTGAAATTATTTTTGCTCGGAATGAATAACATTACTCTAATTATTATAACTGCATCGTAATAAGAGGGTGACACGTCTCACTCCCTTTGTTTTTGCCTCCCAATTGCCTCTTTTCTGTTCCCAATTAAAAGGTTGAAAGTTTAAATGATAGAATGATAAAAAAAAATGTGAAAGTTTTCATCCAAAATCAATCGATGATAATTACGAGGCTTGTGAGTTTCAAATGTAGAATTATATTTTCAAATATGCTTGTCGTACATTTCATTGATTTTGGTAAAAGCGTGGGCTTCTTTTTTGTGATTGGAATTTCATCTCGTTGCGTCAAAATAGATAAATAAACCATTTTGATTAGTGCGAAATAATAAGTTTAATAATCCCGTCCACGTGGAACTCTCTTATAAACTATGAGGGACCGTGGAAATATTGCGAGTTTAGGCACAGGCGCCCCAAGTAAACTTATTTTGGTAAAAATTTATTGCTTTTACAAAATTATCTTATCAAAATCGCATCGTTTCGGGACATATTGGTGCTTAATTAAGGCATGTTTGACTACCATGTCAAATCGAGTTTGAAACTAAGATTTCCAAACGTTAGTTTTGACTCCAAAATTAAGTTTTGCAAAACTTAGTTTTGTACAAAATGCGTATTTCGTTGTCGAAACCAAAACTTAGCGTTGGCTCTCAAAACATAGTTTTGTGTGTTTAGTTGCAATGTTACAAAACTAAGTTTAGGGACAAAGAAACTAAATAAATAAATAGATTTTGCATTAAGATACTACTTTATGTTAAATTTTAGTTAAGCTAAATCAAGAAAAATACCAACTATATTTTCATAGCTAAACATAATACATACGTAACTTGCATCATTCATACAAATTAATTCCTTCTCTCACTGAAAAGAAAAAAAAAAAACTTAAACCTTTTGGTCTTCACAATATTTTTGTCAAAATTGTAATCCCCTAGCGGCCCACATGATAGAAAAAACATGAATATTTTCCAGATTCATGTGAAAAGATTTGGTTCTCATTAATTTTTATTTTTGATACGTCTATTTTAAAAAATTTCAGGAATTATTAACAATTTTAATTGTACAAACAAATTGAAAGAATATATAAGAATATGAAGATGAGCCTCGACTTTACCAGATTTGCCATCATCCTATTGCATAGTTAACACTGAAAAATTAATAAATTAAGACCTTTAAAAAATGTACTTAGATTTAACTAAATAAATGAATATTTTCAAAATTCCTAAAACTCATAAAAATTGTGTATGCTATTTACATTCATAAAATTATGCTTATTAAGAATTTTCTCGCCTTTTTTTAAAAAAATAGGTGCATTGACGAGGCAACAGAGGCAACCAAAAAAAAGGAGAGAAAACCAAAAGGAAAAAAAAATAAAAGAGTAAAAAGGAAAAAGAATGAAAGAAAAATAAAATATAAAAATAATAAATAATAATAATAATGGAGTCAAATGGTATAGTAGGATAAGGGTAAGTTAGGTATTTCATAAGCTAGGAGTGGGTAGTTTGGTAACTTCAACTTGGCAAAAACTTAGTTTTGAGTCGATCAAAATCATGATTTTACAAATGCACCTCTCCCAAGCATTTACAAAACTTAGTTTTGGGATACAAAACTTAGTTTTGGGATTCAAAACTTATATTCACAAAGTTGAGTTTGTGCCTACCAAATATATGATATTAATAAATTTAAACAAAACTTGATTTTAACCCCCAAAACTTTGTTTTAGGAGGCCGTCAAACATGGGATACGAATAAAATATTGTAAAAAAGATGTGAAAGATCAATCCAACTGCAAACCGCCCGCCCACTATGAGCAAGGGGAAAAAAAACAGATGGGATGGGAGCAATTTTAGTGTAATCATAAACTCGCAAATTCGGGGTGTGGTGGGGGTGCTTATCTGTCCGTACGATTCTATGTGACGATGACTGCGCACTTGTGGTGTTTACGCCTTTTTGTGGGTCCAAAGAAGCCATTGAGAGAGAGGGAAAAAAAATGAAAAAAAGAAAAGGTTGGATCATGGAGGACGGAGAGGTCAAAGGTTCCCTGACCAGTTAGTGCTCTCTCCTGATCCTAATCCCATTCCATTAATGAATAGACAACCCTAATCCCATTCGATTAATAAGCATCTCTTTTAGAAACAATGGCTAGTGTGATGTGACTGGGATTGTCTACATAGTTGCTGAATTGGATTTATTGGATTGACACAATCAGTTGACACTTGAATTTATCCGATTGACATAAGGCGTTGGAGGGGGCACTTATTTGCCGGCCACCCCCACCCCTCTTGAGCTAGACCCCATCAACGGATCCAGCCTAGACACGAACTCAATTCGGACCTATTAAGTCGACACTCATAAAAGATTTTAATTTGTAATGTGATTCAGTCTCGATTATGGGCGAAATTCAAAGGGGGTAGGACCCATTGATATGCCTAATTGAGCAATCCTCTCTTTTCATGCCTACCTTGAAAGGCTCTGGCTTTTCATGCCTCAAACGATTGTTGTTTTTCATGCCTACCTTGAATGATCCTCACTTTTCATGCTCGTTGTTGATTACAGTGCATTTTTCTCAAAATGTTACAATAATCAAATAATATTATAAAATAGCTACCTAAAATTTTTTGAATTCTATTTTTCATTATTTGTTTGGTAAATACACGAGTGCACAATAGATAACTAGAACTTCTAACCTTTTTGAAGCTCATGCAACTATAGGGAGAGAATACTGAATAGTTTCACGAGAACATGTGAAGCAATCAATTATAAGAAAAGAGAAAAAAGGAAGAGTGCGTCCAGTAGAGAGAAATTCTTACTAATATTATTTTTAGGATTTTGCTCAAGAATTGCACATATAGGAACAATGGAAAAAACAACATATTTATACCCATAAATTAGGACAACCCTTTTCAACTACAATTGGCAAACTCTTCCCAACTATAATAAGAAAACCTCATGCCCAAACATTATGTGGGCCTGGCTTTGAGCCGAGGGCATCACCCCTGTACCCCCACTTGCTCACCAATGAATAGGACCTTCACTCACTGATCAAGCAACGAGACCCCCAAAACCACTTCCGTAGCGCACATGTGTCGAAATAGGAACCAACCTCAACAAATACGTGATTGGACCATAACTCTATTATAACTTTTGCTAGTTATAAAAAAGTGAAGGAATGAAAAATGGTTAGTAGCATTTTAATCAAGTGCTAAACATAAATACTAATGGCCCACTTGATTTTAGAGGTTGGACATTTTAAAAAGTGTGTGTGTATATATATATATATATATATAATGAAAGGGAAGAGTTTTGGTGATCATCACGTGTGACTTATTTTTGTCACATATTATATTTTTATACCAATCTAATTTTGACAAGAATGATTCACTGAAGATGCTTAGACTTCTATTTACTTTTGATGCTTATATCCTATGCATTTCAAAATAAAACTCTTCTTTCTCCTAAATTATATACATATATATATATATATATATATATATATATGTCGTTAAATGGTTCGCAGCATTTAATTTAGAAGTGAAAACCGCGTGTATTGTGCAGATTCGGTGCGCGGACAGGTTTTGCGGAAAGCACCCCTTGCCCCACGCGTCAGATTCCATCTTGATGAGTTTATATTTGCCAAAATCTCTTCAAAATATTTATGATTTGCTTTATGCCTATAATCATTTATTAAAAAAAAAAAAAAAAAAAAACTTACATCACCTTTGTATCCTGAAATGGCCATTTTACTAGAAATCGGATAATGTCATAAATCAACTGTTTTGATTTTTTCCATCTCTTTTTCGAAAAAATATTTTTTAAAAATAGTATTACATGCATCAGAGCCTTGATGAAAATGAATTTGTGAAGTATTAATTAAAAATTCTGCTGAATGATGCTGACATAAATCAACAATATCCATAGTACGAGCACAAGGATTTTCTAATTGGTGCTCTAAGGGCACCGATCAAGGATTTTCCTTTTTAGAAATACTTGAGTTTTCAATCAGTTAGTGGAACAATTATAATGATTTTGTACATTAAAAGTATAAATATTTTTATTTATGAAGAAATAAGTGCCAAAATTAGCCGACGCATAAAAATGAAAACCTTTTTTTTTTCTTCCTTTTTTGGGTTGGAAAAAATAAGGACCTTTTTTATTCCCAAGTGTCTACTTTTTGCCGGCGTATAAAAAGAATCATACGAGGATTATTAAACACATAATTTATCTTCAATCTACAATGGAGCTCGTAAAATATTCACTAAAAATAAAGGCACTAAAATGATCTCCACCTAAATTGATAATTTAAACTTCTCAGGTATAAAACCTTTTTCTATTTGTCAGGTGTGGCCTTTTTTCTTTTTTTTTAATTTCATTTTGCTTCTTGTGATAACGGAGTGGCATACTCATAATTTGAGCAGTTATGTCCTATTAAGACAATCTTCATTAGTCACTTGAGCCGTAGAAATTATAGGGGTGGCCCTAAGAACCAAATTCCCTTCTGGATTAGAGTTAGGCCTCTCAATTTGCCACTAGCCTAATTGTCGAGACACATTTGTATGGTAGGAATGTGAATGGAAGTGAGGGTACCGAGTCTCATTTTATTATTTGGCAACAACATGGAACTATCATCTTTTTTTTTTTTTTTTTTTTTTTGCAATAAACATTTCCTAATACAAGGGAATGACTACTAAATTACAACTTTCATTCATATTTCATTCCCATCATCCAAGCATAGCCCTAGTGTTTAAGATGGGGGGTTTCTTGTTAGTCGGCAAAAAAAAAAAAAAAAAAAAAAAAAACACTAAGACCATGACCGCCTATTTTACGTAAGAAGGACACATACAAGCATTCTCCAAATTGGATAACACTATCCCTCCGCTAAATTGTACACATCCCATATAAAGGGGGTAAAGTCCACCCTCTATACTCTCCTATAAATAGCCCTACATGAATCATGGGACTTGCACATCTCTACCTCCAACTTATCCAATACCAGAGAAAAAAAAGAAAAGAGCAAAACGAGAGATGGATAGCTTGAGACTTAGGTTCTATGCCATTGTTGCACTCTTGCTCTTTGCCATGGCAGCCACGGTCGAGTCCCAAATCATCGTCAATGACGGCTTCATCATGAAGAGGATCGCAGAGTCCCAAGTCGTCGTGAATGAGCAGTTCATTGAGAGGAGGAATGCGGCGGATTTACGACAAGCGTTGGTAGAAGCAGCAGCAAAACAAGAAGACGATTTGAAGAAGAAGAAGGAGGAGAAAGGAGTGGTGGTGGCGGCGGAGGATGATGCAGAAGGAGAGCCAGAAAGAGTGACTCCGTCAGGCCCTGACCAAAAGCACCATCAATGAGAAAGAACTACCCTTTCATATGGTGGAAGAGCTAATGGCCGATAATTCTACACATGCAAGTTAAAATAAATTATAGGCATCCTCATATTTTCTAAATTTACTAAAATGGCATCATTTTAGATCCTACATCAGATAATCTGAGTTTGAACTCATATCATTCCTCCAAGGAAAAAGGAAAAGAGAGTCAGAGAGAGAGATTATATGTGTACTATGAAAAAATGCATGTGAAGTCGACTATTTAGCTGTAATGGGCGTCCGGTTAAAAAAGGATTGATCTGTAGTTCAACCTTTTACATTAATAATAAATGCATTATGATTCCAATGAACAATGCGATCACTTTGTCTTTTTTTTTTTTTTTTCTTTTTTTTATGGATGACAGTCCTATGATTTTATTTGCGTGAGTTAGGGTGTGTATGTATGTAGAACATGTAAAAATGAGCACATAGTACGTACAGCTTGTTTCGAAAATTTCACCCGTACTAATTAAAAGGTGAGGATTTACATGTTTTCATAAAGTTTGGAAATGAATTAGACCTTTTAATCTTAAATGTGTGTATATGTTTGTGTAAGTGCTCACGCTATCACTAAATAAACCTACAATAACTTCGCTGTTTTAATAAATCCAACCTCCACATTTTACCCAAAAAAGAATCCTACCCTACGCATGAACACAGGAAACTAAGGTTTAAATTTGAATTTATCGAATTCGAATGCATGATCGAACAGTCCACACATATATTGATCTCAATGAATATTGATGATGGAAATCTTTTTGGCCTCACGTGTTGAAATTGTAGCTCTAATATTAATATATATTGTGTATATACTAGTCAAAGATACGATTCATCATTGTCATCAAAGTCCAACAGACCAAATAGGAAGACAAATTGTGTTTTATCCACCCAACTTTTTATTCAACCTTATGCGTGAGAATAGGAGAATCAAATTAAGTGATTTAGTCCATTCTTAGACCTATCAAGTATCTGGCACAGGCAGATTGAACTATTCAGTTAAGCCTCCTTATATCCTTATAATTTGATTATCCTATCTTATGTGTGAGTCCAAATAAATGAACCCAGGCAGAGAAAGATATATCAAACTCATGTGAAAAGAGAGAGAGTATGCTTGTTGTCCTCAAAAACAAAAATTCATTCACGTTTTCTCCTCGTTTGCGAGGAAAATCGTGAGTTAGGCGCAAACGCGTCTATTGTTTGATTTGCGGGATTAAGGTTCACATTATCCGAAAGGATGACATTTTTTTTTTTTTACATTCACTGCCGTAGGCAAGGAACACTTTCAATTAAGATGTCCTATTAGAGGTCAATAGAGTAGCTGATTCTATTGACAAGGATGGATCATAGATCCAGAACTGGAAAAGAAGAAGATGATGACGGAAAGAAAGAAAAAGAAAGAGGAAAGAAAGAACCCTTTTCGCTCAAAAAGGGCTAGACCCATGGGGCTTCCTACATATCTACATATGAGAATCAGATTCATACAATTCTGGGGGAAGATGCAATAGTGCTCACCTTGCCATTGATGAGGTTGGTAGTGGTAGATTGGTGGAGGAAAAAGTGGAGTTACATTGGTTTTTTCTCTTATTCTTCCTCTATTTTTTCACTGTTCTTCTTAGAAGAAATCCCCCCTTGTCTATAGTTTTGCTTATAAAAGGGAGGGGATTATGCGGCCCATCCTTTCTGGCCTTAGGCTCATGATCTCCTCTTTGAAAATGAGGGAATAGAAAAGCCCAAAAAGGGTAAGAACCTATTGGCCGTGGACCCAAAAGGCATCCCATGAAAAGATTGAGTCATAGAGTTAGAAAAATTGGGTCAAGGACCCAAACAATAGGATATCCCCTAAGGGATTGAGGTATAGGCTCAAAATTTGGGCAACTTTCCATTGAACTAGTCTACGAGAGCACAAAGTTATATGTTCTCAACTAAAAAGTCGATTCCCCCACCTTCCCCTGAAGGGACGAAAAGCAACGCCAACAATTCCCCCTTGTGCCTCGAAGCAACTACAGAATCGATGGTTCGAGTTACGATCCCCCATCATCGCAACTTGTTGATGCTAACAGGTTAATGGGGACCAGTGAGAGATAGTGGGTTCGAAGTAGATGTGTTAAACCCTATGGTTTGAATGGGATGAAGAAAACCTTGCGTGTCGAAACGAAATGAAGAGAACCCTACGATTTAGAATAAAATGAGGAGAAGCCCCTATGATTTGAATCAAGAGAAGGAAAACCTTATGGGTCAGATCATCTTGAGGAGAACCCTACGGTTCAAAATAGAACGAGGAGAATCCTACAGTTCCAAAGACGATGAAAAGAACCCTACAGGTCAAATCAGACGATGCAGAACCCTATGGGTTGAGTCAAGTTGAGGAGACCGCTACGGTTCCAAACAAGACAAGAATAACCCTACAGTTCAAATTAGGAGGAAGAAAACCCTACGATTCAAAACAAAAGGAGTAGGAGAACCCTACAACTGGAATCAGGCAAAATTACTGCTAAGTTCAACGAAGAATGTCCTATGTATCTCTTGAAAGGAAATCAAACCACCGTAGTTCAAATGGGGGCATCATAGAACATAAGTCGTAGACTCAGGGCAATGTTATTAGATAGAGGTGATGTCCTTGGATGGGAAGGAATATCGAGGCGACTACGTTTTATTGTGGCTAGGTTCAGTAAAGAACTTCCTACATGTCCCACTAAATCAAGCCAATGTAGTTCTGGTAGTTTAAGCTCACCGTGGAGGAGTGGGCAGTTTCAACTCATACTTAAAAGCATTATGTAGTTTAAGTTCATGCCTGGGAGCATTGTACAATTTAAACTCATATATGGAAGTAGCGAAGCTATGTTTGGTACTCCTTAAAGTATTTAGTACTAGGTGCCATGGGTCAGGAGACCGTAGGCAAATGAAATATGAAATATGGAATTGTAAGTGATCAAGGGACCATAGGCTAATGAAGTATGTCATTAGACATAAAAGATGTCCTTAGACAAGAAGTCACAGGCCAAGGGATTGTAGATCGATGCCATGGGTCAAAGGACCGTAAGTGGATATTTTGTGGGGCAAACAATAAGTGCAGCTACAAATTAAGTGTGGGGTGCCTAAACCCGCAAGCTACCTATGTATCCCAAAAGGAATCAAGCCTACGTAGTTCTGACAAAGTAGTTTAGGTCCATTTTAGAGCACATGGCAGTTTAAGCTCATTCTTACGAGGGTTAAGCAATTTAGACTCATACCTAGGCGTGGTATGCCTTTTAAGCTTGTGCCTAGGAGTCCTATATAGTTCAAACTCTAGTTTAAGAGAATTGTGTAGTTTAAGGTTATGCTTAGGAATATTATGTAGTTTAGACTCATGCCCAGGAGTAGCGGGATGGTGTTTGGTACTTTTTAAAGCAGCCAAAATCAGATGTTATGGGTCAAGGACTTTAGGTAGATGGATGTCATAGGTTAAGGGATCAAGGACTAATGCCATAGGTCGAGAGATCGTAAGCGGGTGCCATGAAAGGCGGATGCACAACGGGTGCGAATGTCATGGGTCAAGGGACAATAGAGCGATGCCGTAGGCCAAAAGACTACAAACTGGTGCTATAAATTACAGATACATAAGGGATGCAGATGTCATAGGTCAAGTGACCACAAATCGATACCAGGAAACAAGACACTACTAGCTGGTGTATATGGAATATGGGGCAGGACACACCGAATGCAAATGTACCTAGAATGTGGATAACTGAGCTCGTATGTGTTAGTCCCAATACGAGCACTGAGAGGGGGGGTGAATCAGTGCTCCTTCAAATTCTTTCCTTTTTGCGCTCTTCAATCTGATTCGATGGTTATTGCAAGAGTAACACAAGCAAACCAACCAAGCAATCGCAAACACAAGATATACGTGGTTCAGCTACACAATGCGTGCAACCTACGTCCACGGCTGATTCGGGTTCACTACCCTCACCAACGAATTCACTATAACTGTATTGGCTCTTCACTAGAGCGATACAACGGTCTCACTGACCAATTACTAAGTCGTCTCCCCTTCACTAGGTTTGACGAACTTATCACAAGTCTCACTGACTAATCACTAAGTTGTCTCCCCTTCACTAGGTTTGACAAACTTATTACAAGAGTCTCACCGACCCGAACATAAACAAGATTACGGAATAAAATTCACGTAAGAGTGATGAACAGCCTACCACTCTTTGATGACCAGCAAGCACCTTGTTGTAGCTTCAAGAACTCAACGAACTCGAAGAAACTCAAGCACAAGCACCAAACGTAGCCACCGCACGGAACAGCCCCTCGAACACCGATTACTTCACGTGTGGATGTTCAACGTCACCTCGTGGCCACAACACAAAACACTATCATCAAAGTCGATATACAAGGAAGGGCTACAAAAAAAGAAAAGAAGACCAAATTCAAAGTCGATATACAAGGTGTACCAATGATATGCACACTCATTTAGGCTTGCCAACAATGACAACACCTCATTATTCCAATGGGAACAACAACGGGGCTACAGATGGGTATCGTAGACAATGAAGCGCAGCCCTAATCGTGATTCCTATAAAGAGGGGTTCTGTGGTCGATTCTCACCGAGGCCCTCCTTGGTCCACACGTGTGAGCAGTCATTTACATGGTGGTCGATGCAAATGGCCTGGCCACCTTCTCATCTTTTAGGCATGCCAGAACCCGGGGCTAGTTGTAAGTGGGCACTGAGTAACCCATGCTATATGTGGCCATTCTCGCCCTTAGGTAGAAGTGCTTCCCTATTATTACCACTAGTGGGACCTAAGCATCAGCCAATGTAGGCTTTTTGCCTCACTGTATGCTCTTCATTAAATGTCTCACGAGGTCGCTAGCCACAAGCTTGGTGTTCGAACTAGCTAGGCTCACATGTCGCGTAGTAGTCTTTAAGATTTTCATCATGATAACACAAGGAAAGAGTGTGAATCAGTTGTAGGGGACCGTTTGATCAGACTAGATATTAAACGTGCTGAATTAAATATGAACACTGGTTCGAATCAGGAAAATCTTAATTGAGTGGACCATAAACCCAAAATGAACATAAAGTTCGAATGGGGTTAAACGATGGATTCAAATTAGAAAGGCGCCATAAAGATAAGAGGTCAACCCTAGGTTCAAATTAAGAGAACCCCACAAAGGTAAGAGGTGAACCATGGGTTCAAATACGATGCAATCTCTAATTCGAATAGGTGATTCAAAAATTATGCCATGTTGCGCTGATGCCGATGCTTCTAACGGAAACATTAAAATGCCAATGATGTGATTATCGAATGTTTCTTTACGGTCACTTCTGTAGTTTTACAAGAGACTTTCGATTGGGCTGGAGGATGTGGTTTGGAAAATCAAGGAGGATATGCAAGAAATGAAGTGAGAGATGGTTGTGAGTGTTTTTAGTCCCTTTTTGAGTGTCTTTTTGTTTGCTTTGCTCCTTCCCCCTTTAATTCCTTTATTTAGAAAAATAAAAAGGTTATACAGGTTCCTAGTTTTAGTGAGGATTTTTTTCATCCCGAGTAGAAATTGAAGTAGCTAAGTTGAATTGTGCCCCAAATTGGAGTTGAAGTTTAGTTTATTTTTTGAAAACTAATGTTATTTGATTATTTGGTTGCCACTGTCATGGTGCTTCAATTAGCTTTAATTCATTGTTTCATTAGAAACATGTTACTGTGAATAGGTTGTTTCTCGTTTTCCTGCCAAAGAAGAGGCTGTGTATTTTGTACCTTGTTATTGATTTAATTCTGAAAACATGGGCGGAGTTCGAAATTTTGATTCGTTTGTGGTCCCAAGTTATATGGAATTTATTTTTCTTATTTTTATCAAACGTCCCCTAAGCCGACCCCTGTCCCTAACATTAAGTAGAGAGGAGAATGGGGTAATGAATCATCGTAGCAAGCTTGGTGAGAACATGCGGATCTTCATTTTCCTTCACTTTCATTCTTGTTGTTAATTACAGGGGAAATGGAGTATACAATGGCAATATGACTAATTTAGGCATATTGTCACTCTAATGAGGTCCATATGGATAACAATCTAAAAATTTAAATTATATGGATTCAAAGAACATATAATAATATGAAGGCTCAATGATCTTTATACGATTTGTGTTGAGTTAATTTTTTAAATTTAAATGGTGAAAATTCAAATCAGATCAAATCGTTTAAATTTACTCTTATCACCGTTTGAATTGTATTCTTTCCTTGATTATACTTTTTCCTTTGATCTTCTTGGTTTGGATTTGACAAGCCAAGGTGGGGGGTTTGGTAGCTTGGAGTTGGGGAAGAAAAAGAAGAAGAATTGTCGGTTTATGTAAGGAAAAAGCCAATTTCAGAGTTTAAAGAGCGAGTAATGCTACCAATCCTAAAAAACAAGAAAAAGCTATCCCACTCACATGTAGGGGTGGGCTCCACACGATCCATTCATCACAAGTGTGGAATCCATCCTTATATGTGAGTGGTGAGATTTGAATGAGATTGCTTTTTTGGGATGAGTGGCATTATCCTTAAAGAGCTTATTGAAGTCAGAAATATAAAGGTAAGGGGAAAAAAAAGAGCCAAATTATAAAGGGATGGAAAAGAGCTCGTTTATCACTACACATGGTGGCATTTCAGAGTTTATTAATGCCTTGATAAAAGTTCAAAAGAGAAGGATTGAATTGAAACCAACTCCAAAATTAGGGGTAATTCCACCCTTACAATATGACACATTTGTGCTAGAAGAAAAAAAATACATTCTTTCTGATTATAAAGTCAAAGATACGAGAAACAGTGGCATAATTTTAGAAACCCATGACAAATGCTTACTTTAAATTATGTCTTATAGACCATGCAATCAATATAATCTAGAACGATTCACAAAAATGTGTAACGTTGGACTCGTCCTTCTAAAGGTGCACAAAAATCGAGATATCATGAATTTTCTAAAAAAAATTTTGGTGATCAATGAAAATAATTCTAGGGTGTCTTTCCTTATGAATATCAAGAAATTTTCAAATATTACGATTGCATTTACAAATATCAAGGGTATTTTAAAGAGTCAAAAACAAAATTAAAAATATTTAAGGATCAAACTGAAATTTTCTAGTCACATATTTTCTCAAAATTTATGGGCCAAAGTAAATATATATATATATATATATATATATAGTTTGAGGACCAAAGTGTAACTTATAAAAAGAATCGAGGGACCAAAATGCAAATTTTAGAAAAAGGCTCATTTGGAGGAATTTCAAAATAATACATATTTAGAGATTATTTGTGCAGGTAATTTAAGAGGGTGTAAATACCCTCCAAATCCCCTGTGAATTTCTATTTGTGATATATTTTGTTGACTTTCTATCTTCGCAGATTGAATTTCTGCCTTCTCAAAGTGGCTTCGGGCCTTTGCGGATTGGCTTTATGCTCTCGCGGATCTGCTTTGTGCCTTTGCGTATTAATGTTCTACCTTCGCAAATTGACATTCTACGTTAGCAGAGTGGCTTCATGCTTTTTTGGAGCGTCTTTGTGCCTTTCTGGATTGGTTTTGTTCCTTCATGGATTAACTTTCAACCTTTGCGAAGTGGCTTCATGTCTTTTTGGAGTGGCATTGTTAATAAAAGTTCAAAAGAGAAGGATTGAATTGAAACCAACTCCAAAATCAGGGGTAATTCCACCCTAAAAATATGACACATTTATGTTGGAAGGAAAATAAATCTTCTTTTCAATTAGATAGCCAAAGATACCGGAAACAATGATATAATTTTAGAAACTCATGACAATTACTTGCCTTAAATTATATCTTATAGACAATGCAATTAATGTAATTTAGAACCTTTCACTCAAATGTGTAACATTGGACTCGTCCCTCTAAGGGTGCACAGAAGTTGAGACATCATGAATTTTCTAAAAAAAAATTTCGGTGGCCAATGAAAATAATTCTAGGGTGTATTTGTTTATGAATATCAAAAATTTTTCAAATATCACGATTGCATTTACAAATATCAAGGGTATTTTAAAATGTCAAAGACCAAATTAAAAATGTTCAAAGGTTTAAGGATCAAACTGAAATTTTCTAGTGACATAATTTCTGAAATTTTATGGGCCAAAGTAGAAATATATACAATTTGAGGACCAAAGTGTAATTTATAAAAAGAATCGAGGGACCAAAATGCAAATTTTAGAAAAAGGCTCATTTGGAGGAATTTCAAAATAATACATATTTAGAGATTATTTGTGTAGGTAATTCAAGAGGGTATAATTACCCCTCCAAATCCCTTGGGAATTTCTATTTGTGTTATATATTGCTGACTTTCTGCCTTTGCGGATTAACTTTCTACCTTCTCAAAGTGGCTTCAGGCCTTCGCAGATGGATTGGCTTTGTGCTTTCGCAGATCTGTTTTGTGCCTTTGCGCATTAATGTTCTACCTTCACAAACTGACATTCTACGTTAGCGGAGTGGCTTCATGCTTTTCTGGAGTGTCTTTATACCTTTCTGGATTGGTTTAATGCCTTCATGGATTAACTTTCGGCCTTCGTGAAGTGGTTTCATGTCTTTTTGGAGTGGCATTGTTAATAAAAGTTCAAAAAAGAAGGATTGAATTGAAACCAACTCCAAAATCAGGGTAATTCCACCCTAAAAATATGATACATTTATGTTGGAAGAAAAAAAAATCTTCTTTTCAATTAGAAAGCCAAAGATACTCTCAATCGTTGCATAATTTTAGAAACTCATGACGATTACTTGCCTTAAATTATGTCTTATAGATAATGCAATCAATGTAATCTTGAACCATTCACTCCAATGAGTAATGTTGGACTTGTCCCTCTAAAGGTGCGCAGAAATCGAGATATCATGAATTTTCTTTAAAAAAATTCTGGTGGTCAATGAAAATAATTCTAGGGTGTCTTTGTTTATGAATATCAAGAATTTTTTCAAATATTATGATTGCATTTACAAATATCAAGGGTATTTTAAAAAAATCAAAAACCAAATTAAAAATGTTCAAAGGTTTAAGGATCAAACTGAAATTTTCTAGTGACATGTTTTCTAAAATTTTGTGGGCTGAAGTAAAAATATATATAGTTTGAGGATCAAAGTGTAATTTTTAAAAAATCTCAGGATCAAAATGCAAATTTCAGAGAAATGCAAATTTGGAGGAATTTCAAAATAATATATTTTTAGATATTATTTGTGGAGGTAATTTAAGAGGGTATAAACATCGCTCCAAACCCCTTGGGATTTTTTTTTTGTGATATAAATTATTGACTTTTTCTGCCTTCCCGGATTGACTTTCCACCTTCTCGAAGTGGCTTCATGCCTTCACGGATTGGTTTTGTGCCTTCACGGATTTGTTTTATGCCTTTGCGCATTAACTTTCTACCTTCATGAATTGACATTCTACCTTCATGGAGTGGCTTCATGCCTTCGTAGGGTGGCTTTGCTCCTTCGCGGATTGGTTTTGTGCCTTCACAAATTAACTTTTTGCCTTCGTAGATTAACTTTCTGCCTTCATAAAAACTAATTTTGTGCCTTCGTGGAGACATGTTCCCTTTACGGCAAGATCAGTCCCTTCGTGGGGCCATTTTGACGATTCATTTGAATTTTTTGATAACATTTTACAATGAAAAATGCATCGGTGTTTAATTGCAGCTCAAAGACTTTGCGGATTTGCTCAAATCGAGAGATGAGAAGAAAACCATATCCCACCAAGCATGCTTGGAATTTGTTAACAAACTAATGTCTTGCAAACGGGGTTTGGGTTTTTGATGAAAATCAAGATTTGCGGTTCCCACGATCCAGAAATGGATGGCAGTTAATTACATTAGGTCATTAAAGCAAGTGAAGACCTCTGATTTGAGCAAATTTGATTATGATCCTCTAAGCACGAAATGCTAGAATAAACGTCGAGGGATAAACCTGAGAAAGGTGCACCGAAACGCGTAAGGAATCAAAAAACCCTCGGATGGTGGTCGTTTTGCTAAGCACGATGTGTTGCAAGCCTTCGAGTTCACAAACCCGAGAAGCACGTCGAAACACATGAGGAGTCAGAAACCTTTGGGTGGTGGCCATTCCTCTAAGCACAAAGTGCTAGCAAGTTCATGGATCTGAAATCCTAAAAATTCCCTGAAATGCCTGAGGAGTCAAAAAGCCCTCGAGTAGTGGCCGTTGTGCTAAGTACAAAGTGCTGTAAGACCTTGTGTCAACAAACCTAAAAATCGCACCCGAATGCTTGAGCCAAAAACCCCTTTGGTGGTGGCCATTTAGCTAAGTGAAGTATCGTAAGACTATGGGTCCGAGAACCCAAAAATGCGTCGAAACGTGTGAGGAGTCAGAAACCCTCAGATGGTGGCCATTTCGTTAAGCACAAAGTGCCGTAAGCCCTTGAGTCCACAAACTTGACAAGCACGCTGAAACGCATGAGGAGTCGGAAACCCCTCGAGTGGTGGCTTTTATGCTAAGTACTGGGGATACATAATAAAAACATATCAACATATACCCAAATCAATGAATTTAAAGGAACGTATTTCAAATATCATTTCCTACAAGAGTACCATATCCAAACGCACTCTTAAGAAAATTTGAAGATCGGGTATTTGATTGAGAAATTCTTTTTTAGCAATTCAAAATACCCAGAGTTTTTGAAATTTTTGAAATTACATTAGTATTTTAAGTATTTTCATGGGTTTCCTATTCTCCCCTCTCATTTTTTTCCTAAGTATTGTGAAACTGCAATTTAGAAGAAAATTTTAGTCATAAAATTTTGGATAAAAGTTTTGTTCTATCAGGAGTTGCAATAAAAAAAATAAATTTAGAAAAATATCGACAATTAGTTCGAAAAATTCTTGAATTTTTTGAATGAACACTGCTACAACTAAAGGTGGGAATGCTATTTCATTAAAATCAGGTCGAAGAATAAATGAATAACTTTAACTATAATTATGGGCTTTACCGTAAGTACCAAGAATCAGATAACCCCTATCTAATGATATTTATCAGTATTCCATGACATTTGGTGACATATCTAGTAAGGCATACCATTAACAACTTGGAGCTTTAAGGCCTGTTTCGTTAAATTATCATGTCTGTAATCTTCAGACTTTATCAAATTTGCATACCATAAAATATGTTTTCCTGTAACAATTTGATCTCATTTTATCTCAAAAATTAACCTTTTAACGAACGATATAACTCAATTAAAAGTTTTAAAAAAGTCGAATACCTCACAAAATTAAGCGATGTAAAATTGAACGCATTTTTAGTAACCTCAATTTGCGAGAGAAAATGAGAGATTGAAAAATAATTTTACGTATCCGAAAAGGCAGGATGGAGTGTAGACAAGCTACACAGCTTTTAAAAAATTTCTCGTCTTTTTCTTTTTCATGCTCGTTTAATTCCTATAATTAAAATTTATATATTTTATATTTATATATATATATAAATGTTGCTTAATTCAATCTGACGACAAACAAGACCTAGGACCCTCAGTCAAACGTATGGGCCAAGCCTGCTGTGAGATGGGCTCCAAAGGACGAATTGCCTGTCAAAAAGTTGCCATGGCTGGCCCGGTGGTACTGACGGACGCTGAACCGTGGCATGAATCATGAGCCAAAATCACAAGAAGGCTCCAGTCCTCCAATCAACCATATTTTAGCAAATGAAAATAAGCAATTTGATGTATTTGTGTTACATTGACCTTTTGTTTCGTTGCTATAACTTTCTTTGCTTCTAACAAAATTGTTTGTTGTGCAACGATCCAAAACCATTAGGCACGGGAAAAATATGTGCAAATCCATGACTGAATTTGTTGGCCCAGTATTTGAGTATAGTGTGGGACGGACCCAACATTTTTTTATAAAAATAATATAATGGAGCCGGATGTGAGCCATAAGTTCGATAGAGGCACAACACTGAGTACACCAAGGACTGTTTTTGGTCCGAACCAGAGCCAAATGTGAGCCATAACATTAAGTACCATCTTAGAAACGGTTCAAATCCTAACCCATTTAATATTACTTGGAATGGGCTTGAGCCACCTAAGTTCGATTCACAAGAACCACCTAAATAATTGATTTCTTCGGTAATTATTCAAAGATGCACGAGTGTGTGATTCGCGTAATAGAAAGAACAAACATGATGAACTCGTGCCAATCCAAGCTGAAACAAAAGAGTTCACGGGCATTATGCAGAGACAGCTCGTTGTGACTCAAATGGAATCACTAAAACGATACCGTTCCTATTCACCTCTTTATTTCACTCAAAGGGCTCACAGACTTCACAGGTGTCCTTGATAAGGACATGTTGTCCTATTTATCGGTTGCCTTTGTTTACCTGGCAGAAGTTTGAACGTATCCAATAAAAAGTGCTGCCAAACAAGGTGCCTCTCGACAACAGATAGAGAAAAACTTATGTGGTCCCCTCCTCTGTAGTGATGATCAATCACATCTTATATGCTGATTTGCAGGCTTGATGGACCACCTTAATTAGATTCTCTTTTTTCCACCGATTCCCTCCCTTTGATTGCATCTTCCAATTATTTTTTAAGTTGTCACTGGTTAAAAACTACTTTTTCTCCATATATCTAAGTCTTCTTGCTCTTTTCTTTCCCTTAATTTTTCCGCATTTTAATGACAGCAACTTTCAGCCGTCATGCAATAGTATCATCTGGGATTGGTTCCTATTTTGACACGTGTGTACCACAGATTTTCGTATGGTCATTGAAAGGATAATATTTATAATGCTCTAATTTATAGGTATATATAAATTAGTTTTCCCTTTGTTCACATATGAGGCGATTTTGAGTAAAACCCTAATAATAATATTGGTGAAGATTTCTCTATGCTGAACGTAGTCCTACATTGGGATAAACCAAAATAAATCCATCTCTTACTTTTTCTCTTTTCTTTTGATTAATTGCTTGAAAGGTTTTTATGATACCGTTCAATCAATGATGATGACGACGGTCTTAATCGAAAGGAGAAAGGAGATGATTTATAGCAGGAAGGAAATTCTTGGAAAAGAAGAGAGGAGGGGATGAGAAATAAAAAAAAAATTAAAAGATGAAAGGAAAAGGAAGGGGTAGATGGAGGGACATCAAAAGATAGAGCAATTTAAAAATAAAAAATAAAAAATAAAAAGTGAGATGAGTGAAGAAGGGGAACATGGAGAAGAAAGAGAATCAAGTTAAACAGGGCCCACAATTAGTGAAAATGACATATGCGGTGAGTTGTGGTTGGTCGTTACCACGAATGGCGTGTTGCTGACTGACCACACAAGTTTTTCTCTAACCAATCAACCATAAAAATGAAAAAAGTTCATCAAAGAAATCTTCTATAAGAAATAGATTTTAGAATGAGTACCGAGGCTCTGACTTTGGATTCCAAAATGATTTTGTTTTGACAAAAAAACTAAAAACATATCAAAATGACTTTTCAGAATGTACATTTGAAAGATAGTTTGAATCCCAACTCGAATTCTCTTTAATTCCTATACTAAACGCTGAGGAGTGATGGAATTCTGAATTTCAATTATAGTGAAGTTTCAATTAATGGGAAATTTCATCTCCATAATAGGTTGCTAATTTCAGTTGTTGGATTGAACCACTAAATTTAAGCAAGAATTTTACTCAGAACACCTAGGCATGAAAAAGCAACCTGGATTGTAATTCAATGGCCACAACTAGCTCCAGTGAAAGGGAAGTCTCGTGTTTGAATTTTGGATTTAACCGATACTAACACTACTATTCTTTTGCAATTGCAAAGTGATAACATGTGAACTCTTGAAGCCCTGTAAACATACAAAGTCATATGTTTGTCTGGTTAGCCATGCTTGTGAAGTTGATTCTATATGCTGGAATGTCACTTCTTCCATGATCATGGTTGGCAATCACTTGAGGGTTCCATCTTTGGGTCATTTCTTTCTTTCTAGTCTGAGATAGTGCCATTACTTGCTAGGCAATCAAGATGTGTACCTAGTAAGTCATGAGTTGATTAGCCATGTATGGGTCGCGGAAACTGCAAGAAAACAAGACACACCAATAATTTAGTGGGCGCATATAGAGCTAGCTTTCAATTAACTTCAAGCTCAAGGACCACACCAACACATTAAGACTCATTTTATTAGATATTCATCACCGGCATCCAATGTGTCCTGTCCTATTGCATTCTCCCCAATTTTGCTTTCTTTATACGCATTATCACACTGTTCTTAATTTCGTACAGTGACACATCAAATATTGTCATTCTCTAAAATAATTTTTTAAGAGCAATTAACTTTTTACCAAAACGATATTATTTTAAGGTGACACTGTATGCGCTGAGAGGCACCTGTATAAATCACAAAATAAACTTACAAGGATTGACAGTACCACGCCATTCAAGTTGCAAGCCAAGAATTAAGCATCAATTTCATCCCACTAGTTTTTATGGGAATATGTGAAAATGACTCCACACTTCCATGAAAACATATTAAAGTTAATATATGATTGGCTTGCCCCATGAATGATGTAATCCAATCATTTTGTGCCATTTTATTTTTTAAAAACTAAAAGCTCTTCTATTTTTCCCGGCATAACTCGATCATTTTTTGGTAAATTCTCATTCCCTTATCCAAAAAAATAAAGAACTTCTAAAATTACACAAAATGAACGTAGGGCATGTTGGAGTTATTTATCTTAAATTCTTAATAAATAAAGAATTTGTAATGGTTATAACGGTTTTCCGTTACAAACTTTTTAATTTGTTTTAATTATATAATTCATTATCATTATGTCAGTCTTCCATTACAAAAGTTTTAAATTTATTTTAATTATAGAATTCATTGTCATTATATCGGCTTTTCATTACTTTTCATTTATTAGAGGAGATTTTCCTACGCCTATAAAAGCCGAGGGTTGTGAGAAGGAAATTACAACTCACATTTCCTCTCTTCTTCTCTTAGCTTGCTCTCTCAAAGAGAAGCTTTCTCGATGTTCTTGAGTTTTTTTGGACATGGTGTGCGTGTGTATTGAGTTCGGTTCAATTCTTTGTCTAGTAATCAAATAATCGTTCAAACTTTCAACCTTTCTATCCTGGGGCGACACGTCGGAAACAGTGTTACTCTAATTTACCCGCAGTAGGCTCGAATCGTCTAAAGAGAGCGACCTGGTCCGCATCTAGGCTATCTGATTACTTTATCAGTTTTTTGTTTTATCTTTTAATTACAGAATATGTACAAGGAGTGATCATTCGCCAATTTCGTCAAATTGAAAAATTGTTCGCGGCAATCGTTTCTAATTCCATCGAAAATTTGAAGGCCAACCCCAAACAAGACAATTTTCTAGTGCTCGTCCCCATATAACACATGAACATTTAAAATTGATTATTTCTTTGCATGTGTGTCCTTATATGCATGGATAGAAGCCCTAGAAATTTTTTGACCAGCATAGTGCAATTTTTAAAATCGGGGCGGTGAATTAATAATGAGCTTCCAACGGTCACTTCATTTAAACGAGGGAAAGCCAGGATCTGCAACCAGTCTTGTTTAAATTTCTCACAGACAAAGGAAATGAAAACTCTCTCACTCCTCTGTTTGACAATCGCACTACGGTCATGATTAGTTGACTAAGGTCTTTTGATGGCTTCTATTGCTGCTTTTATCAATCGAGAGATAGAGAATAATATTAATTACTGCAAAAAAGGGAGCAATAGAAAATACTTATCTTTCCCTTTCTCCATGCTGAAGGTCTGTAAATGGGGAAAAAAATCCTCGAATAATATAGGAAAAAAATTCCCAAGTTTGGTATACGAGTTGCCTTTTTTCGAAATAAGTTTTAATCATGCAATTACTAATTGTATGACTAATTTTCGAGAGTTCGTTATAACTTTCAAATGTTAGTTACGCAATTATGAATGTTAGTCATGCGTTTGACAATCACATGATTAACTTTCAATTCCACCACCTGCATTCCTCGTAAATTGTCACCATTTCGCCATCCGTTCCATCACCGCAGCTCCACTCTCCGCGATGCTCAGCAAATTCGCAATCTCAACTCTCATTCAACTTCTAGAGAAAAAAATTCATTTCATACAAACTCTTATTCCAATTTTCATAGTGTCCTCATGCCTCATTCTCATCATATTCTACTGGGATGGCCGCAAAAGGACGAAAGCGGTGGTGGCACAGTGTAGAAGGGAGGGAAGAGAATTAGGTGGACGAAATATGAGGTGGGGATAGGGAAGAGTCAACAAGAGAAAGGAGAAGAGGTTCAGGGTTTTCGAGAGAAAAAATATAATAAAATAATAATCATGTAATAAAAATAATAAAATATTAATTACGTAAAATAAAAATATAATCATACAATTACGAGTTACATGGCTAAAAAAAATAGATCACGTAACTTGCCGTATTTCAGGAAAATGTGTTCCGTACATTTCAGAATTTTTTTAATATATTAGTTGTGGATTATTTTCTTGTTAACGGTCACTTTTAGCCACGTTCAGTCTCTCTCTCTCCCACACACACTCAATCTCCCTCTCACATCCATACCGCCCCAACTACAATATATACTTGACAAGGCCTTCGACCATTCCACATGCATTTCGTGCTTATCAAGTTTTTATATATATATATATATATATATACGTGCTTATCAAGTTTTTATATATATATATATATATATATATATATATATATGTATATGTATGTATGTAGATACATATGTATGTATGTATGTAGATACATATATATATATATATATATATATATATGGATGTCAGAAAATAAACACGATCACTAACTTATATATTGTTATTATTTTTATTTTTTTTTATTAAGTCATATATTTAAATTTATTTATTAATTAACATTCAGATATTTTTAATATTAAAATCTTAAAATTAAAGAATTTAATCAAATTTGAAAAAATAAAAATTTTAAAGTCTCTAATCCTTTCATTAATCTTTTTTCTTTTAACTCTCTCTCTCTCGTGCAATTAGAAGCAAAAAAAAAAAAATGACAAAAAGTGAAAGCAAGGAAGAGAATCAAACTTGGTTTGAAGGGGTGAAAGTAAAGTAATTTTGCAATCAAAAACATTTAAACTTTTATTTATAAAAATATTTTCCATCATTTAAGCTCTAAAATGTACTGCATTCAGCATCCAACACTATATTTAGCATCAATTTAAGTATTGATTCAGTCAAATGTCATTTAGAGCTATTCAAAAGTGTTACCAAACTCTCTGAATGAGCCTACCTCTAACTGAATCAATACTCAGAGCCATTTGGTACCAATTCAGTATAAACAAACGTTACTTTAGACTTGAAGGACTCATCAAGGGACAAAGCATCATGTACATAATTAATTATACCCTAATTAAAAAGTCAAATTCTATTAAGTGGATTAAGAAGAATGATTTAAAATTATGTAAAGTGAACGTGGCTAATGTATAATGTATAGAGCCATTTAATTCACGAAATCTAATATTCTCCTCGTAGTGTTGCGTTAAAAAGTCATCCAATGTCAAACTCATAGTCTCCTTAAAGGTGTTCGCTACAAAGGCCCCTCGTGAGAGCATGTTCCGACAGTGAAATGAAACTATGAACACAATATTCAAAAACCAAGGAGGGGAGGACAAAAGTTAAAGCTCCACTTTTTCCTCATTACTCGATGGGTCAACTTCAATTAAATGTCTCACATATTTATATTAATCAATTATAATCTCCTATATAAAAAATAAAAATAAAAATAATTAGGTGGAACCAATATATTATATTGAAGATCAACTTCAATTAAATATTTACCTAGCGGAAAAAAAAAACAAAACAAAAAAGAGGAAAAAGTTCAATTAGATATTTCATATATTTATAGTAATTAATTATAATCTTTTATATAAAATAATAACAAAAAGGTCGGCACTTGCGAAACCAATATATTGTGTAGAAAATTATGACTGTTGGATTGAAGGATGCAAAATTTTCCTAAATATTAACCGAAACAACTATTTTGCTTCGTTTTAAAATTTTTAATTTCTATAGTTTGAAAATTTGTGAAATCATGATTCTTGATTTGAAATCTATGGTTAAAACATGTGCCACATGTTATATAAATCTTCTTAACATGTGATAAATAATTCTTACAAATCTAAGAGTGAGATAGATTAAAAAAAAACTTTTTAAAAATATTCTCCCTTGGAGATAATCGGGGAAAAAAACAAATCTTTAAACATGTGTACACGAGGGATTGATGCTAGGGACAAGGATGGGGGAGAGAGAGTTGACTGAGGGTAAAATAGTCATTTCATGAAGGTGTTAAATTTTTGGGCCAAATTTTTTAAAAGGATTTTTTTTCCATTCCTGTACTTCCTTTTCTCCAAATTTAATATGTTTGAGTCATTTTTAGGATTCCTCCCATAGATTTCAGTTGAAAAAAAAACATATATAAAAATTATAACTACAATTTTAAATGAGCAACATTTTTAATTCATTATGTTAAATTATATTAATTATGGGGAAGAAGTATAATGTTGGGAGGTATCCAATAATTTAGCGAGAAGAAGGAACCAACAAAATTTGGGAAAGAAGAGGGAGATTTAATCTCATGCTTTAAAAATGTTGGGATATAATCATTTAGTAGTAAAAGTTATGCTAAATTTGTAAGTTCGATCAAACATCAAGCTAAAAAATATAATTTGGCCTAAATTTTGTAAGTCCATCAAAACTAAAAGGGAATTTATATGGTGATTTTTGAATCATGGTGTTATATGAATCTCGTTCAAACCAAAGAGCGATTAAATGCAGCTTATCCAATAATAAAGGTTAAAGTTGAAACTCAGCTTTGAATTAAATAATACAATTTAAGGATTATAAATTTCAAGGACCCATTTGATGGTAGGGATATAAATGGAAATAATGATGTTGATTCTAATTTCACTATTTGGTTAGATAAAAAGTAACAGAATGATCATTCAACTCATTTATCATCTTATTATGTTTCATTTTCACCGATCAAATGCAACCAGTATATTTCTCATCCAAATTGCCATAAAAACAAGTATTACAATAGTCGCTAACTTCAATCAAAGCCGAACAATCATACGAATATAAAGAATTTCATAGTAAAATTACAAAAGACCGATGTATCACAAATTCATGAAAACGCACGTTATTGTTTACTAAAATACTTTTTACTAAATTTATGCCATATAAGGCCTATATGATTTTATTATGAAATTTATTGTGCTCATAGAATTATTTCTCGAAGTCTCCTACTTTTATTATATGATTTTATTGTAAAATTCATTGTGTTGGTGAAATTCATCCTCAAAGTCTGCTACTTTTATTACTTCAAAACAGTGAAATTATGCGACAAAAATTGCAAGAAATTGTGGAGATTATTTATTACAAAAACCGACCGTTAGACACAACCGTTGTAGGCCCCCACACTTCCCTCTCACACTTTCAAAATCCCCATTGGTCTGCGCTTTTTACCGTCCTCTTTAACCCAATCGCACCGGAACTGTTCCCCGACCACGCGCTCCTCCTGTCACGAGAAACTAGCCGCAGCGCGTGAAAGGGCGGGCCCACACCCAGACAACTGCGTGCGAAAATGAGAGCGGCGCAGGTTTTTGTCTGTTTTTCACTGGCGAGGAAGCGCGTGAAATGAAACACCACCCCTTCTTCATGCTATCTGCATGTGAGCATTTATGGTACCTAGTGTTGTTCGGTGAGTTCAAATTTTGTTTCTGTCTGTTCGGTCAGTAAATGCCTGAGGTGAAAATTGTTTACATCATTTATGCTTGCAATTATTACGACAATTTTAGGGCTTCCGTTGTGCCTAAATTAATGCAGCATCCATAAAATAATAATAAAAAAAAAAAATAATATTATTTTGAGTTTTATATTTTTAAAAAATATTATATACAATTGTTATATATTAATTTTTCTTATAATTTTAGAAAAAATTCACTAAATAGGGATATTTAAGACATTAAAGTTCATTTTTATTGTCTTATAATATTTTAAGATGCACAAACGTTAATTTTTACAAGAATAATGCAAGACTCATAAAAAAAAAAATAATTTTTTAGTCAAATATCATCACTCACATGTGAAATGAGCTCCACCCTCACATGTCGCGGGCTCATGCTCACCCTCACATTTGAATGGTGAGATTTGATCGACAATCTATTTTTCGAGAAGCTTAACATTTTTCGTTTTATTATTTCAATGAAAGTATTGAGAGAAGCAATTGTTATGATTTTTTTTAATCATATGGAATTTCCTTGCAGCTCAACCTAATGAGAAGGGAATTAAAATACAAATTTTCCCAATTTTACAAACTAGTGAAAAGCAAGAAAAATATTATTTTATAATTGTCTTGTGACTTAAATAGTGAGGCGTCCGTGTCCCATTTTTCATTCCATTTAAGGCTTTTTAACATTTAAATTTAAACATGTATAATAAATTTCTAAACTTTAAAGTAATTTAATGATATAAGATTAATATATGTTAATAAAAGATTCCCGTCTAATACACTTAAGTTCAGAAAAATTACTTAGAAGGCTTCTTTTGTGAAAATATTTTAATCTGATATCATTCAATTACTTAGAAATCTTTAGAGGTTTATAAAACGGGTTTAATGAAATTGATCACAGCGTTAAAAAAATAATATCCAATAGATTATTAGAAATTATCAAAATTAATGAAAGATGCTTCTCGACGGATTAATCTTATCAATTCTAATGGTGATAAATGAATAGGTTTTATTAATATTTGATATTCTCATTAAATTATTTAGAAGTTTAAAATTTTATGAAATTCATTTAAGTTGATTCATTAACAGAGATGTTTTCCACTCAACGCATTAAAAATTGCTAAAAATGATCTCCAAACACATTAAAATCCTTAAAAATGCTTAGCAAATATAGAAATTTCTTTAAAAAAACAGATTCAGAGATATAATCGGGTTACACAAAAATTTAGGGATTAATTAATAAACTAAGATTAGTGAGAAATAATATCTAATAATTAATTCAACTTTAGTTCAAACTGAGGACTGAAGCAAGGAAGAGATAAAGACACAGTCCTCCATGGGAGTTCGTGTCCATCTCTCTCCCTCTCTCTAAAACCCTATTTTTCTCTGTCTGAAATCCTCAGTCTCTGTTTCTCTCTCTAAAACTGGTGGGGAGCACAAATAGCGAGCAGAACCAAGAGAAACAAGGGGAGAGAGAGGGAGGCAACAATGGTAGCCGGGAAGGTGAAGAAGGTGGCATTGGGGTTCCAGAAGTCACCGGCGACTCCTCGGCAAGCGGAGGCGCCGCCGGAGAAGCCACAATCGCCGTCGCCGAGCTCCGGGAAGGTTTCGAAGGGGGCGGTGTTCTCCCGCGCCTTCGGCGTGTACCTCCCCCGCTCCTCCTCGGCGCAGGTCCAGCCGCGGCCGCCGCCTGACGTCGCCGGACTCCTCCGCCTCGTGGAGGAGCTCCGCGAGAGGGAGTCGCGCCTCAAGACGGAGATTCTCGAGCATAAGCTCCTCAAGGAGTCCGCCGCCATCGTCCCCCTCCTCGAGACCCAGATCTCCGAGAAAGATGCCGAAATCGAAGCGCTCTCCAAGGGAATCGTGTCATTGGAAGCCGAGAACGGGAGGCTCAGAGCGGAACTAGAAGCGGCGAGCATGGAAGAGGAGCGAAGAGTGTACGAGAAAGCGAGGATCGAATCGCTAGAAGGCGATAATCAGAGACTCAGGGGCGAGTTAGACGCAACAATGGCGAGAATGGAAGACGAGCGAAGACAGAGTGAGAAGGCGCTGAAGGCAATGGAATCGGAGGTCGCCGAGTTGAAGAAATCGGCCGCACAACGCGACACGAAGGCTTCATCAGAAGAGAGCGACGAGTTTCTGTTGTCTTCTCAGAGGTTCCATCACCTAATAGACGCATCGGTTAAGTCGAACCTGATCAAGAACTTGAAAAAGAGCATCAAGAACAAGGTCGCCTCGGAGTGTACGGACACCACCGCGTCTTCGCACCAGCAGCAGAATCGAAAGATTGAAGACGGAGATGCCAGAAGCGACGAACCCGAACCGGAGAGGCCTACGCACTCTCGTTGTAATTCCGAAGAAATCACAGAATCCGCCGATTCCTTGATCGCATCCGTCAGATCTCGAGTCCCTAGGGTTCCGAAACCTCCCCCTAAACCCTCATCATCTCCCCCTTCCCCTTCCTCTTCAATCGAAGGTTCCATGGAGCAACCGATTCCTCCTCCGCCACCGCGGGTGAGACTGGTTCCGGCTCCTCCGCCGCCACCGCCGAGGACCGCGGCGCCGCCTCCGCCGCCGCCGCTGCCGCGGGCAAAGGGAGCGAGGCCGGTTCCGGCGAAGGTGAGGAGGGTTCCGGAGGTGGTGGAGTTCTACCACTCTCTGATGCGGAGAGATTCCTCCCGGCGGGAATCCTCCGCCGGAACCCCCGACGCGCAGCCGTCTGCGGCGAACGCCCGTGACATGATTGGGGAGATCGAGAATCGCTCCGCCTACTTGCTCGCCGTAAGTTACCGTTCGAAGCTTTTTGATTTTTCTTCCTCGCATTTACGAATCTGCCACTGGGATCACCTCATGTGCTCCCTGGCATTTCAGGTCAAATTGAAAACCCCAGCTACCCCTTGCTTTTTTTGATTATTAGATTTCTTTTTGTTTGCTTTCAGGATAAAATAAGGTTTAAATTTCAAGGTGGGCTTTTGCAGAAGGGTTCATAAGTTTTTGAATAATTTAGAGGGTGCTCTTGATGTTACACGTTGGTCACTACTAGTGATTTCTTGGCTACAGGTCAAGTGGTCCAGTAAAAGCATAAATGCATGAGATGTTTACTGAAGTGTTTGCAAAAATAGCTGAGGTGGAATAATACGTAGAAGCACAATAATTGAAATTCCAAAAAATTCTCATTCATTGATGCACATTTTGCAGATCAAGACAGATGTTGAAACACAAGGGGATTTCATCAGATTTTTGATCAGGGAAGTGGAAAATGCTGCATTCACAAATATTGAAGATGTGGTGCCCTTTGTCAAGTGGCTGGATGATGAGCTCTCTTACTTGGTAACCATTTTCAGAAAAATCCCGATACGAGCGATCGAGCATAGTGTTTTTAATGGATCCTGACCACTGGATTAACAATTGCACTCATACGCTACTAGTTGGTAAAATTTGAGTCCCGAAAGATTATGGATGAGGTTTCATCCAAACAGTCAAAATTTACAACTATATTGTTCACTTTCCAAACTGCAGTCTAACTTTAACTTTATAGATGAGTGAGTGAGGCTCAGTTTTTTCAATGAAATAGGATTTGCGTAAATTTTTTTAATCAAATGTTCAAAACTTGCTCATATGAGCAAAATTTGCTCACTTGGTGGCACTGCCCACAAATTTTTTTTTTCCCAATAAAATTTACCCATTACCAGTATGGCAGTATTCTTCTGTTTTCAAATTCTCCATATGTATGTCGCGGGGTTTACATTGTTTGTCCCCTGTTATTTAGGTGGATGAAAGGGCAGTGCTAAAACACTTCAGTTGGCCGGAGCAGAAGGCTGATGCATTGAGGGAAGCTGCATTTGGGTATTGCGATCTGAAAAAGCTTGAAACCGAGGCATCTTCTTTTTGTGATGATGTGCGACAACCTTGTGGCTCAGCCCTTAAGAAGATGCAAGCTTTGTTCGAAAAGTAAGTTGATTCTTCATCACCACTTCTTCTAGGATTTCAATTTTGTTGAATATTATTGAATGAAACAAACATCTTGGGTCTTAATTTAGCTGGTTTTGTTGTTAATAATATATAGATTGGAGCATGGGGTTTACAGTCTCTCCAGAATGAGGGAATCGGCTACGAACCGGTACAAAATATTTAAAATTCCTACAGATTGGATGCTTGAATCTGGATTTGCATGTCAGGTAACATTAATTCTTTTCACCATTTTCTGTCCTCCTGCGAGCTTGTGATAGCTTAACTCACATATTCATAATTTGGGACAACAATTTTGCTGGCAAGTAGTAAAATAAAATTAAAAAAAAAGAAGAAGAAGAAAAGAGATTGAATTATTTTTAAGAGCTCACCAAATTGCAGAGTGTTTGAACATATAAATAAATAAATGCAATGAGGAAGTGACTCAAATCACCAGTTTATTAAAAGGTAGTTTTCTGATTCGATAGTATACTTCAGGTGGTCCAAACTCAGTCTAGGTATGTTGGAGGGAGTAGTAAAAGAAACTATTTGACACAATCTACTATGTAATATTTTATGAAGGGAAGGGTGCAAGCTTGCAAGATGACAAAAGGTGAAAACGTGATGCTTCATTTTCTTTGCCCATGTGAATTCCCAGATTTTAAAATGTTCTTGAATGTCTTTATCTCTCCCTTCACTTGGGTGCAGTATCAGATTCTCAATGTTGACTGTTACACAATTCTCTCTTTTCAATTAAATAATTCTTTGTGGTCTGAACACCTGATTAGTTCTACTTTAGCTAAATCACGGAGACGAAGGGAGGCAATTGTTCTTATTATTGAACTTGTGGATACTCAACCTGATTATGCTATTTGTTTGGATTGAGAGAGCTAAAAAGGATTAGTAGTAAGTACACTTTTTTGGCAGATAAAACTGGCGTCTGTGAAGTTAGCAATGAAATACATGAGAAGAGTGTCAGCAGAGCTCGAAACCGGGGGTGGTGGCCCTGAAGAAGAAGAGTTGATTGTTCAAGGCGTACGGTTCGCATTTCGTGTTCATCAGGTAACATATAACTTCTTCAGTGTTTTAACGTTAAAAAAATACTTACATGGGAAGGTAGCACCACGTCATTTGCGCCACGGCCCATAGCCCTTCCATCTGTTATATTGATTTGGGGCCGCTCCTAATTGCTTTATATTGGGTCCATAACAACTAAGTGAATAGATTTTGTATACATAAGTTTAGAGACATAGGATTTACAGAGTCGATCCCAATGACCCATGTAATGGACATCAAAGAAAGTGATACTTGTGGGTTCAACACACTCTTCCTGTGATCGTGACTGGTGGGTGTAAACTCATATACCTGGGTATATGCAAAGCTTTCTTCCGGAAAAAGTCTCATTTTTATGAAAATCGATGAATCGGCATTTCTCGATTGGAATGCAGTGCAAAAGATATGAGTTATTCTCGTTTTATTGCACTGATTTTGCAAAATGCTTCTGCCTGATCGAAACATTTTTTTTGTGTCGATTCGTTTCCAGTTTGCAGGGGGTTTCGATGCGGAAACAATGAGGGCATTCCAGGAGCTGAGAGACAAAGCCAAGTCTTGCCATTTACAGTACCAAAACCAGCAGCACCAGAAATTTGTGTGCAGACAAATGACTTTGTGATGTGTAGCGAACTTACCTTCAAAATTGCCACAATCTCTTTTTGTTGCTCTCGTTGTAAAGAAAGAACATCATGGGTTTTGTGGGGTACAATGGCTGCAACCCATGCTACAATTTTTTAATTCTC
The DNA here is from genome assembly GCA_034195605.1 of Santalum album. Lineage (NCBI taxonomy): Eukaryota > Viridiplantae > Streptophyta > Magnoliopsida > Santalales > Santalaceae > Santalum > Santalum album. The sequence continues at coordinate 1,150,115 of CM067261.1, forward strand.
ATTTATATATCTATTTGTTGTGAATCATTCTAGTATTAATTCCTTTTGCGACTAAAAGATAAATTGAATCATTAATTTACCAAAAAAAAGGATAAATCGAATCATTTCCTGTAATTCCAAAATTTTGGATTTATTTTCTGAAAATTCGGCTGAATCATTACAAATCCAACTTAAATTTCGATTTCCATTTTGGGTAATGGGGTCAAATTCATTCGGCTCATTTGGGGCGTGGAATTTAGTTAGAATCTTTTTGGGAATATCGGATCTTAGTTTTTGGTATGGTTATGGAATGTGAGATTACTGTAATGTCACATTCTTGAAAAATGGAGGCTTAATATTCCTGAACTGAGAGTTGAAAATGTAAGATTTCGAGGGGAATATACACATGAAGTAGTATGCTGAAACTACCACTGACAATGAACAAATTGACAAAATTATCATTTTAATACATAGCTCATATAACTTAAATTAATAATAATAATAATAATAATAATAATAATAATAATAATAACGATAGTAATAACAATATTAGTAGTAGATAGATATATTATTGATAATATAGAGCTGATAATACTATTTTTAGAAATTTATTATCATATTATATAAACTTTATTTTTAGTTAGTAAATATTTGAATTAACTTCTTCATCGTTTAAAATTAAAAAATAGGTAAAACTTTTATTTAAAGTATCAAACATAATAATGTTGCATTCCAAGAAATTCGATTAAGTATATCAAACAAAAGAATGTCACGCTCTGAGTGTTACATTTTCAGGCATCATATTCCAAAAAATGTAATGTCGGGCAGGTTTGTGAGATTTCGCAAACTAAAAGGACCCTAAAAGGTGTCCTAACTGAATTTGGGTCAAAGCCATTTCAAATGCATAATCAAATACTATGAATTGCCCGATGTCTAACCAAATCAAGTTTTCTTGTATATTCACAGCACATTCGTTTGAAGAGGGAGAGCGAGGGAACATCAAGTCGAATTTAATTTTCAACCACGATTAAACTTGCATAACTTTTAAACAAGTAGAAAACAAAAATAAAACATCTCCTAAAACTAGCACATTGAAAAGATTGAACTAATATTCATTAGAGCTCGTATTGTGCAATTGTATAAAGGTAAATAAGTCGTGTGTACAAATTATGTAAGAAGTTAGCCCATTAGTAACTAAAATACTTGCGGAAAGTTCTGTTTTCAGTTGCATTTCAAGGCATGTTTTGTAAATTTCAACGGTATGTGTTCAAAGAAAATTGTTGAGAAATATTATTACAACGCAAGTGCGATGGTGCGGTTGAAGTGCAGGACCGCGAAGGCGGGCACTTGGCATGCAGTGTGGAGGTGGTAATGAACTCGTCCGACAAGTACCGACTCGACATGGAATGGAACCACGAGGGGGAGTTGTGTGAGGTGGTGCTCGTGAAGAGCAGCCGCTACGACTGCAACCAATTCACTGATGTTGGTTTTGAGGAACATAGTGCGAGAATTATTGAGGATATTTTATATCTTAATATATGTGTTTTAATGTATACTACATAGATATGAATCGGGTTGAACAGACCATACAAGGTAGAACTAGTTAACCTAAAAATCTAAGATATATTCTTAATATACTAACTAGAGGCAATGGTGTATGTATTACTAACTTGATATGTAGGATATAATGTTTTAAGTAATTGCTTAAACCCTAATAAGAATCATCCTCACCAACAATGGCGGCATGGCCTTGACGGTGCGCCTCATGAACTCCCTCGGATTCTTCAACAAGGGACCCTCCGGACTTTGCAAAGGTCTTGAATGAACTTGGCACCCTCCCTAGAGAACAATCCTTATTTAACTTCTACTCCGTGCATGGTCATTGAAAGTATCACTTATAAAGAGTATGAGCACCTAACACTCACTCTGTATGAGTGACTTCATAAATGATTCGTATTTTCTTCCCCTTCCTCTTCAAATTAAGGGGAAACATAAGACAACAGGAATAGATTCGATTAAGCCTTTTGCTAGCTTGTAAATTTTAAATCTCGAACGATTATAAATGAGGATCCTTAGAGTAGTCAAATCTTGGAAACAGTTTTAGTTGACGTAACAAATTTTGACTATTTTGAGCCAAATTTAAAAGAAAATTTCTTAAATTTCATTTTTAAAATTTTATATTTAGAATGGGGAAATTCGGATGAGAACAAAACCCGTTGAAAGTGGATTGCTCATCAAGTTGCCATACATCTCTCTCTATCTTTTCTCAATGCATGGCCTTTTCCCTTTTCCTCTTCATCCATCTTTCACCCCTCTGACAGTCGGAGAGGGTGGGGAAAATGAGCTTTTAATTTCGTTGGGCCAAATGGCTTTATTATCTCTATCTAAAGGTACGGGTGCACCGTACATGAGACTTTTTTATTCAAATTTATCGACAACTAGTTGGGTAACTATAAAAAAAATTTATGAACTAAGACGTGCAAGTTCAAACACGAAGGACTAGATTGAAAGTATGTTATGCTTTTGTCTTTCTTCGGGTTCCTCTTATGGGTATTGAGCCCGGTTGACCATTGGGTCCTCGTGCACCAGCAACCTTGTACGGAAATTGCTCATTCTCCAGACCCGCTTTGACCGGCAGATCGCTAAAAAAGTCAAACTTTTGACAAGCTAGAGCCTCACCAACCACTTAAAGGGGGAAGAAAGATTTTTGTAGTGAAATCACCCCAATTCTCATATTTTATCCAATATTGTAAGAAACGCACTTGTTTGTTTTGTGTACTATAATTCGATTACGTGAAAGTATCATGAAATAACGATTAACTAAACGTATAAGTGAAGATAGGTCCTATAATTCTTTTTAGTAGGGTTCGTGTCCTAGATATCATAGCACATATAATTATTAATAGACTATAGTAACTTCTTGTTGTTGACATGGGGATGGGGAACAACAGATTGAAGTTCTTCTTATAAATGCATAGCTAGAAAACTTAAATAGGCAGCGGCACCACGCCCAACAAACACTTTTTAAAGAAGCACGACATTCATTTATATATATAGTCGTAAAGTAATGGTCAAGAATATTTTACATGGTAGTATGTTTATTCTAATATATATTCACGAAGAATTTAATAAACAAGATACTACTATACTTGGCGACATAATTTGTCGAGTGCATACATACTTATTAATATAAGAAGTGGTAACAAAACAAAGCAACCATTTGTAACGGGGCATCTGTTCATCAACTCATATGCTACACACACGTTTTTCAGTCTGGCATGAACAGCTGCACCGACCACGAGAGATCCACCAATCCACGTACCGTGTACGAATGATGACGTTGTGTAACAAAGTCCACATGATTAAGAAAAACATCTGTTGAGCTACTCTTCTGCAAACCATAAACATAAAAGCAACAAAATAAAGTCACTTGACTGGTAGTTGGTGCATACACCATAATCATTTATATCAGATAAATAAAAGATTAATGATCTAAAAAAAAATAAACGTGCCAGCATAAAGTGAGAGCAACTATCATCTCCTATACTATTTAATCTTTCGAAACCACTTTTCCTTTTTACTTTGCAGGTAAACCGGTAAAACAGGTTTTTTTTTTTTTCCTTTCATAAAAATGAAGTTTAACTGAAAAAAGAGAGAGGCTCAAATAATATGTTTTAAAAATGATTTTCCTATCTGTGGTGTACGGATAAAAAAATTTCGGGTGTAAGTTTTTTTCCAGTCATCCACAATTGCCATTTATGTGACTATATAATATCATTTCTAGTCACGTAATTACCCCCAAGGCCCCCAGGCACCCTTCTCTCTCTAATTAAAAGACAAATTCATTTTTCAATAAAATGGTTTTGTTTTAAAGTGCATTTGCACGAATAGAAAAGCCCATTTAAAAAAATAAAGGAAAAACTCATTTCAAATCCGTGAATATGCTAAAAAAAAATTAAAACCATTGAAAATATAATGTTTCAATTGAAAAATCATCAATTGGTTTTATTTTTTTTAACGTGTTCATGGATTTGAAATGGACTTTCCCTTTGTTCATTTTTTTTAAATAGGTGTTTCTATTTATGTAAATGCACTTTAAAACACCAATGTCTGTTGATCCAAGTAGTTGGGAGTTTGGTTCCCCTTGAACAAGGCCTTGAGTTTGAGTCTTGTGAATGAAAAAAAATAAGTACTAGAAGAGCTTTCCCCCTTTATGGGTCCTCCTGACTCAAACCATATTTAGAGGGGATTGTTTGGCCTTTAGATACCGGTGGGTAGACCTGAAAAAATACATTTTAAAACAAAATCATTTTATTAAAAAAAATTTATCTTTTAATTAGAGAGAGAAGGGAAGGTGCTACCTAGTTGAAGGCCTTGAGTGTAGGGCCCAAGTCATTTTATTAAAAACTTAATGTCTTTTAATTAGGAGGAAATTACACTTAACCTCCCTATGGTTTCACCTCATTACAGGGAACCCCTGTGGTTTGAAAATTAGCACGTAACCCCCCTGTGATTTCAATGGACTTGCAAAAGTTAACTTTTCCGTCAAATCTAACGGTTTATTTTTCCAAAAAAAGAAAAATTAGTGTTTAATAGAAAAAATAGACTTTAATTTCCCAAATTACCAAAAATTAACTCTTTACCTCAATGGCAATAGCTCTCTAAGAACTAGTTGTTTTTATAATTCTTAGGCCATAAAAATGATGTATTTATTGTACAAAAAGAGAGAGACATTTGCATGTGAATCTACCTAGATGCTTATAATATTCGTATACATGTTTCTAATCATCATGATTAGTTGGGATTATGAATATATAACCTCTATAGAATATATTTTTTTCAAGATACAAAAGTATAAAAGTGTCAATTTATTTGGGTACTGCTACAATAGGGGTTAAGAAATTAGTTTATGAATAATTTTGAAAATTAAAGTCTTTTTTAAACACTGAAAAATTTGAGAAAGAGCAAACCGTTAAATTTGACGGAAAAGTTAACTTTTGCAAGTTCATTGAAACCACATGGGGTTATGTGCTAATTTTCAAACCACAGATGCAATGAGGTGAAACTATAGAGAGTTTAAGTACAATTTTCCCTTTAGTTAGAGAGAGAAAGAGGGGTGTTGTGTGGGTGGGGACCTTGGAGGTGGGGTCCAAGTTATTTTATTAAAAAATGAATTTCCCTCTCAATTAGAGAGGGAAAGAGGGGGAGTGGGTGCAGCGTGGGTGGGGGTGTCAGGTTGAGGCTCGACTTTTGGTCATATAATTGGTAATTACCTAACCAAAAATTTACACCTGAAATTTTTCTATCTATACACCTTAGTTGGAAAAATCATTTTCAAAGCATATTATTTGAACATTTTTTTCTACACTTTTTTCCATATAATGATTTGCTACATTAATTACATTCAACTCTAACCTAAAACCCCACTGATAGTTATTTACATCATTATATTATATTATATGTTTGCCAAAGTACTCTCAGTGAAAGGGTGAAAAAAGTCATTCCTTACACTACTAGTAATAGTGTAAATATTTCTTACCCTATCTTTTTACTTAAACGGGTAGGATGAGAAGGATAAACGATTTTATCTTATCCATTATCACTCCTACTAATAGTTTATGCACGTGACTTCATTATATACATTATAAACATGCTGGACGAGTAATTCTTGGTGGTCTGTTAAATTAGATGAATATTGCTTAAGAGTGGAAACCTGATTAATCAAAATGAGGAGTGTTATCATGATCTCATAGGCTATTAAGTCTTTTCCCTTTCTTTTTTTTTTTTTGTTTGTTTTTGGCGGGAGCTACATTTCTTTTCATTCCCTACAATGCCTACCACCAAACGCTAAAAAAAGAAAAAGATAAAAAGTAAGCATAATCAGTTGACCGGTAGCTTAGGGTATGTGGCCAGTCCCAGCTACATTATATATGTTCCCCATTTCTCTCCTAAGGAACACTACCACTAGTAGCCCGATACAGAACAAATGGGTTGCCACAAAGCACAGCTATCCCTCCTCCTCTTAGCCTTCACTTCACTGACATGCCTCTCCTCAACCCTCCCCGGCGAGTTCTCCATCGTCAGCCCCACCGATTTTACGTCCGAAGACCGAGCCGCCGACCTCTTCGAGCAATGGAAAGCGAAGCACAAGAAGGTGTACAAGCATGCCGAGGAGGCCGAGAGAGGGTTCCAGAATTTCCGGAATAATCTGGGATTTGTGGTGGAGAAGAATTCGGAGAAGGGGTCTGAGGGGCATGAGGTGGGATTGAACAAGTTTGCTGATTTGAGCAACGAGGAGTTCAGGAGAGTTTATCTGTCTAAGGTACGGAGGTCTCCCCACAAGAAGTGGAAGATTCAAAGGAGTGGGGAGAAGCAGGGGAAGGTGAAGTCTTGCACAGCTCCTTCCTCTTTGGACTGGAGGAAGTATGGAGTGGTGACTGGTGTTAAGGACCAAGGCAGCTGCGGTAAGTAACCTTTTAATTTCCTTTTTTTTCTTCTTTTCTTTGCTAATTGGAATCACACGTAACACGTACCGAAATTATATGGTAATTTATTAGAATATAAGGTCCCACCACAGGAAATATGAGTTTCGATAATAATTATTTTGATCTGTTCGCGCCATCATCTGTGTATTAAAAAAAAAAAAAAAGAAGAAGTAAGCGTCAAATCTTCAAAATGAGTAACATAACCAACAGAACATGGGTCGTCTTATCTCCTTTAGTAAACCTTCTTCACAGGAAGCTGTTGGGCTTTCTCCTCCACCGGAGCCATAGAGGGAATCAACGCCATAACAACCGGAGAGCTCATCAGCCTTTCAGAACAAGAGCTCGTCGACTGCGACCCCACCAACGACGGTTGCGATGGAGGCGTAATGGACTATGCTTTCGAGTGGGTCATTGGCAATGGCGGGATCGATTCTGAAGCTGACTATCCGTACTTGGGTGTGGATAGTACTTGCAACATCACCAAGGTTCTTTTCTATTCCCCAACTTCTATATTTGAGAACCTAGAGTTCTGTTTTCATGGATGGGTCTCCTCTATAGAATTGTAAAAGATTTCTAGGAATTCTTAAAAGAATTCGATGAGGAGCAATTTTCTTAAGCACGAGATATGCATACCAAATTACAAGTTTCAATTGTACACCGGGGTGAGTCTCCTCCTTGTTTTTTTTATCGGTAAACGCACATACTTATCAGACATTTTCGTCCGAAAACCTCCGAAAAAATTTACAAACTTTGATAATGTCTAGAACTTACATTTAGAAGTTATAAAAACTCAGACCCTTAATTAACCCTGTATCTGAACTATGTCTACGTGTCTGATTGAATTAAATAAAAGTGTTTGGACCCTCGACGCGATATTTGAATTGTATCTTGTCTTATTAGATTATATTGTTTTGATCTTCTAGGAAAAAACCAAGGCTGTAGAGATCGATGGCTATGAAGATGTGGATGAAACTGAAGATGCCCTATTGTGCGCGGTTGTTAATCAACCGACCAGTGTGGGGATAGATGGCTCTGCATTAGACTTTCAATTGTACACCGGGGTGAGTCTCCTCCTTGAGTTTTTTTTATCGGTAAATGCACATACTTATCGGACATTTTCGTCCAAAAACATCCGAACTTTATCATGGCATCATCGGAGCGGTGAATTGCCTATTCTGATGACCATTAACATTATCCAACACCAATACTTATAAAATGGTACCTACTTGGTTTACAAGACTAAGCATATTTTACGTTGACAGTTTTAACAACCGAAGAGATCAAAGTTCTTATGCTTTGAACGGAAAAAATGTGAATTTAATCAGGGAATCTACGATGGAAGTTGCTCGGGCGATCCCAACGACATCGATCATGCAGTTCTAGTCATCGGATATGGCTCCGAAGGTGGCAAAGATTATTGGATATTGAAGAACTCGTGGGGAACATCGTGGGGAATGGGAGGGTATGTGTACATGAGAAGGAACACTAGTGCTCCATATGGAGTGTGTGCTATCAATGCCATGGCTTCTTACCCTACTAAAGAGGCCTCCACGGGTCCGCCACCACCACCATCAATTCCGTCACCTCCGCCACCACCCCCATCCGCCTCCCAGCCCTTTGCCGAGCGACTGCGGTGATTTCTCGTACTGCCCGGGAAAGGAGACCTGTTGTTGTCTCGTCAATCTTCTCGAAATATGTGTTGTTTACGGTTGCTGCGAATATGAGAATGCGGTTTGTTGCAAGGGGACCGAGTATTGCTGCCCCCATGATTATCCCATATGCGATGTCAAAGAAGGGCTCTGCTACAAGGTACGATCTCTTGTTGGAAACTTTGGAGGTATGGTGTAAATAGCAGAATAGAATATAATAGATCGAGAATGAAATAGTTATTCCGCGTAGATAAAATATGCAAGAATAACTGCTAGAATTCTTATGGTCTAATTTTAAGTAAAAGTCCGAAATGGATGCGATGCGTCTCACAAACGATAAATTTACAAGGTGCAGATTTCAGGAGCATGCAGGACAAAAATAATGAGACTATTTGATTTTCAATCTATACATATGAAATTTATAGATTTGAAAAACATATGGCATCATGTCTAGATTAAATTCTACCATAAGAATTCTAGCAGAGCTGCACTTGAATAGTAACAGCTACTTCGAGCTACAATTATGAATCGAACGAGTTGCTTTTTATTCATTATCTGGAAAATTATGAGTGAAATCACTAAAATGGTTCTCATGTCTTGTGTAATAGAGCTCCGGGGAAGAGTTGGGAGTGGCTGCAAAGAAGAGGAAGATGGCTAAGCACAAGATGCCATGGGCAGCTAAAGAGGAAGAAACAGAGAACTCATACTCTCCTCTCCAATGGAGGATGAATCGGTTCGCCGGAATTCGCTGAGATGGCGAATCGGCGTATCGTCCGTCTGAAGGGTGAAGTTTTACGATTGCGTCCTCTTTGTTTTGCATTTTTTTAGTATGTATGAATTTCGAGAACACAAAGGATGAGGGAGGGAGGGGAGCGATTTCTTCTTGATGATGCATTTGAGACTATTTTATCAATGGTTTCCGTTTTATATGAGTTCCTTTGGTTGGATTCATTTGTTTGGTTTGATCTTGAAGTGGAACAAATGAAAAACTTGCATGAACCACCTCTTATGGTTGTTCTTGTAGAAATTGGGAGAAAATGTAATATAAAATAAAAATAAAAGGAAACAAGCGATTTCTGTAGTTAAGCAAATGCATGCATCAATAGAAGAAGACTATACCTCATTATGTTTTAGTTTAGAGATTACAAAGATGTATGTGCCTATTTACAGGTACAAAGAGCAATGATCTCTTTAATAGTTGGTAAATATTTGAGATAATCCTTATCTTTAAGATATTATCAATATTTGATCATATATGATAATGCCTCCCAGCACCAACATGGTCAACTAAGTATATAAAACAACCATTATATACTCAAGAGGCTCAATAGTAACAAGATCAAACCCCATGGAAAGGTAGATATAATTTACCCTTTCCAAAAATGGGTTACAGCTGTTGATGAACTTAGCTCAACTAGTCTTTTGAGGCTTTCCTCTTTAAAGAGGTCCCAAGTTTGATTCTTTCTTTGAAAGTTTCAGGTAACGTCTATAGCCTTAAGTGAGTCTCATAAGATGACTTAACATGTTATACACATATAGGGCTCGATTTACTCAAAAATTATTGCTATGTCCTCTGAGAATTGATAAATAAAATAATTAAATTCTAAAAATGTTTTATCGACAAACTTCAACCATTGTGTGTGGTTGGAATGAGAGGCATAAATGAGAGGTTGAAGAAGTAATTCCTCTCCCTCCAACGAATCTTGTTTGAGTCAACCCAATGGTCACTCTTCCACTCAACTCTTCCACATGTCATTTGATTCTCAAAATAATCAATTTAAACCCACCCACCCATTCTCCCTTCAAGAAGACCCAAACTCTCGGCCCTATATATACACAATTCCCTCTCTAAGAAAGACCCAAAATAATTTTACTATCTTTACACAAGTTGGGTCACACTTCTTTTAACTATTCCCTCCTCCCTTGAGATCAAATTTCCCAAACCAAGTCTCCCCCCTAGAAGGAAAAAGAGGGAAAAAAAAAAATAAGAATAAAGGAGGAAGGTTCTTCAATTCTCTTCTCAACCTGCCCTAGGGCATGGTCTGAAGAAGAAATGAAACTCGGAAATTAATAAATTTTTCCCTGTAATTTATCAATCTGCAGGTATTAGAATCAAAAATGGAGAAGAAAGGGCCGATCCTGATGCAAAAGTATGAGCTAGGGAAGCTCCTCGGACAAGGAACCTTTGCGAAGGTCTACCATGGTCGAAATCTCATCTCTGGCGAGAGTGTTGCGATCAAGGTCGGTGCTAGATCTATTTGTCTTGTGCTGAGAATACCGTTTCAGATCGAAATATTAAAGTCTAGCAATCGTCATTGTCACCTATAACCAACTGATCCTACGATGGAAAAAGTGAAAAATTCGACGCATGTTGAAATTTTATCTAGATTATATGTACTTTATAGAATTCTAAACAATTTAGGGAAAAAATTTCACAAATTCAAATATTATTATTTTTTCCTTCCTATACTGCTACATTTTGGTTTCGTTTACTCGTACATTGTATTTAGGCTCTAATGCACCCATTAATCAAAGATCACTGATTAATTAAGGTGATCGACAAGGAGAAGGTGCTTCGCGGCGGCCTGATCGATCAGATAAAGCGCGAGATCGCCGTAATGCGCCTCGTACGGCACCCGAACATCATCCATCTCCACGAGGTGATGGCAAGCAAGTCGAAGATCTACTTCGCGATGGAGTACGTAAAAGGGGGCGAGCTGTTCGCTCGCGTCGCGAAGGGGAAGCTGAAGGAGCACTCCGCGCGGAAGTACTTCCAGCAACTCATCAGCGCCGTCGACTTTTGTCACAGTCGCGGCGTCTACCACCGCGACCTGAAACCGGAGAACCTGCTGCTCGACGAGCGCGGCAACTTAAAGGTGTCCGACTTCGGGCTCAGTGCACTGAGCGAGTCCAGGAGGACCGACGGGATGTTGCACACGACGTGCGGGACCCCCGCCTATGTGGCCCCCGAGGTGATCAACAAGAAGGGCTACGATGGGGCGAAGGCCGACGTATGGTCGTGCGGCGTCATCTTGTTCGTTCTCTTGGCCGGGTTTCTCCCGTTTCATGACCCGAATCTCATGGAGCTCTATCGGAAGATCTGCAAGGGGGAATTCAGGTGCCCTCAGTGGTTCCACCCGGCGGCGCGGAAGCTCATGTCACGGATCCTCGACCCGAACCCGGGGTCCCGAATCACCATCGTCAAACTCATGGAGAATTACTGGTTCAAAAAGGACTTCGTTCGCAGAAGCATCGAAATGGACACGGCCCCGCTGCAGCGAGAAGATTCGTTGCCCATCACAGACATCGACGGATCGGAGATCCCAGCGGCGGCAGCCAATGTGAAACCCTCGTGTTTTAATGCATTCGATCTCATATCGCTCTCGCAGGGATTCGATCTTTCCGGTCTATTTGAGGATGATGCTGATCATCGACCGGAGAGCCGGATTCACGACGACAATGCCAGCGACGGCTATCGTGACGAAGTTCGAGGAGATCGCCGAGACAGAACGGTTCAAGGTACGCCCAACCCGACCCAAACCCGGCTAGAACTAGTCAGATTACCGAATAACAGACCCAGACCTGATTACTGCCTTTAAACGGGTCCAAGTCTGGTTTTAACAGTACATACCCAAACCCGGAATCAGATTTAATACATAAATACGTACATATTTTTATGCATTTTATTTTGTAACATCTATTTAGAACTGTGGGATCATTCTGGTCCTATGTAATCGCTCTTAAATTTCAAGGTCAAGAAGAAGGACGGGACGGTGAGCTTGCAAGGGAGTAAGGAGGGTAGGAAGGGACAGCTCGGGATCAAGGCGGAGATTTTCGAGGTTACGCCATCGTTTCACGTGGTGGAGATGATGAAGACGGCGGGGGACACACTGGAGTATCGGAATTTCTGTAATCAGGAGTTGAAGCCTTCGCTCAAGGATATCGTGTGGACCTGGCAAGGACGGGATGAGAAGGAACAAGAGCGGCCATCACCACCTTGAAGTTTCGACTTATGTGAATCTGGATGCATTTTCAGTTAGAGGTTAGAGATTCGAGTCTCATTGTATATATTCAAGAAAATCTTATTATCGTCTCACAAAAGTATGAACATAGTAGGATGAATCTAGCTGGTAATTTCTGCCAGCAAGGGCAAAACAAAGAATATTCAAGCGTTCATCCATGGGTCCATTCAATATCCGTTACTCACATAAATTTATATACACCCGGCATTTTACGCAAGCGAACGAGGTTTAGACTGCTCGTCCGTTCTATAATTTTTTCTAGAACATCTTCTAAGTGCTACTGAAAAACTAAAAGGAAAAACCTAGCTCATCTATGAAGCCAAGATCTTCTATGTTTCACATCAGAAATGAGCTATAAACTTAAATTGAAACTACTTCATCAAAGGTGTGAAATATATAATTCAAGAACACCCCTTTTCTGGCCAATCACAACACCAGCGATTCGGAAGCACGAACTCGGATAGCATGAAGCACAATGCACTTACAGGACGATCAAAAAGGCGACAGTACTTTGATTCTGAACTAGTCTTTTCAACCAAACCATAAACAAAATGCTTACTCATTCATAGCAAAAGGCAGGTACAATGGTTAAGAGTGCATATGTTCTCAGCCGAATGGGGCTACTTCATTTTCACATCACATTCTATCTTCTCTTCTCCGAGGAGCGCATGTGATGATTTCATCGACCCTAAGAATCATCTCGGCAGCCTCAGTTGCAGAGAGCAAAACCGCCTGCTTCACTTTGAATGCTTCAAAAATCCCCAGCTCTGCCATGTCTCCAACCTGCCAAGAATGCCACAACCGACAAGAGTCAGTTGACCAAAAGCCTAACCAAACATCCAACAACAACTTATGAATTTCTAGAAGAATTTATATGGCAGGCTTGGTTTCATGGAGATGTCTGTTCCATTTGTCTGTATTCCTAAGAAGAAGTTCAGTTCGCTGTAAAACTCCCAGTCAATCAAGAATACATATTTCACTCACGACCCTCGAAAATAAGTAATTCCTTGATTTTTCCATAAAATGACCCATGGGAAAAGCTATGCTTTATCCATCTTACAGATAACCCAAGTGTCAAGCTACTTCTTACAATATCCTGTTCCACTGCGTGCCATTAAAAAAATCATTACAGCCACCAGCTTAAAAAAATCATTGCAGCCACCAGCCCTTTTTTTAACAAAAGTATACACTTACATTATGAGGCAAAAAATAAATAAATAAAATAAAAAAATACCACAAGGTAAAAGAATATCCCTGGTGCATTAAAGGCCTCCCTGCTTTGCAGAGAGTAAAGGGAGGGTCGCTTATCCTACGCAACCTCCAGCTTGAACTAACAAGATTCATTTCATGAAGGAAACCCTACCAACCAGTTCAACCAAAGCCTAACCTCATGGGTGAATTTTCTTTCTTCCTTTTTTTCTTTTTTTCTTTTGTTGGAAGTTGAAAACTAGTACTTACATATCCAGAGATGACATCAATCCCTGCGTTACTTCCTCCCTTCTGATGCTCTGCGCGCAGCTGTGCAATCAATTCAGCACTGTCCAAGCCTGCATTGTCAGAAATAGTCGCCGGAATAGATTGGAGCGCCCGTGAAAAAGCTTCAATAGCATGGGACTTTTTCCCTGGAGTCCTCCGTGCCAACTCATCCACATCCTTGGCCATTACCATCTCAGGCCACCCACCCCCAAGCAACACCCTACTATCATTCACAGTCTGGGACAACACACAGAGGGCATCATGTAAAGACCTTTCAGCCTCGTCAAGCACATGAAAACTGCCATACAACAAAATCATACATCAAAATTGTAACATCAGAATCAAACTCAATGAAGAGATTGTCTTAATTCAACGATTCAATATCAGAAAACAAATACTAGGGAGGCGGCACAATTAAGTGCACACAACATCTTTGTTTATTCATAGTGTACCTAAGACATGAGCCCTTATGGCTCTTTTGGATGGAAGGAATGGCAATGGAATACTTCCCTTCCGTTGGTTGGCAACATGAAAGGTAATCACTCATTCCCTTATAATGCCCCTTCCCTCATATTAGAAACTAACCATTTCATTTCTATTCCCATCCCTTTGTCATCCAAATATTATGAGATTCAGTTATAAACAGCAAACTGCAGTGCACAAGACTCCCATGACCTTCGAGCACAAAGGATCAAACATTACAGTTGCACCAACGCTCACCCTCATATTGTGATATTCTCTTAAGCTCGCAGCAAGGAAGAGAGGTGGGAGTATAAAGTGCACAAGCCAATAATAACAATAATAATCGAATAGTTAAAATTTAAACATAGCCCATAAAATCTTCAAAGGGCACAATTCCATGCAGCCTTATGTCTTTCTCCATATGCATGCACCAAAATATGCTATAGCCAAAATACACATGCTCCCCCCTCCCCCCAGCTCCGCAGAGAGGTAACCGTTGATCCTTCGTCTTGTGGAGTCGAGCGATAAGCTACTAGTATTTGAGCAGTTAGCAATAAATAACAAACTAACCATCTCAATCATATTATGTGGTTCTTTTATAATATTCATAACCAAAATAAAAAGATTACATATACCATAATAATACATTAAATTAATTAGAAAAATAAAAATATCAACAGAAAGAACATCGACCAAGCTTTAGGTTACCAATAACCAATTACATTGTTGTCATGGCGCCAATATGGTTGGTGTCGACTAATGACCGCCTGGACGCCAAGGCACCCCCAAGGCGGTCCAAGGCGCCCCTTGATGAAATCCATGATTTTACCTACCTATACCATACTTTATATATGTCCTTAGATTTACTAAAATGATGTGCCAAACAATTATTGCCATATTTAGTTTTCTCTTCCTTTTTTTTTTCTTTTGTTTTTTTTTCCCCTTCCTCCTCTTCTTGTTTTTCTTCTACAGCAAGGCGTCCAAGGCGTTGCCAAGGCATAGCCCAGGGGCAGCCTAGGTAAGCAAGGCACTCGCCTTGGTGCTCGTGGACCAATGCACTGCTCGCCATGATCCATGGGGAGTGCCTGGACGCCTTGGCGTCGCCTCTTGAAAACTATGCCCAATTATATTTGAAACATTAGATTGGTCAGCTGATGGTTTTATAAATTAATGTATTATAAATACAGAAGTAAATAAACATCAAATAGGCTATCAAAAATCACATGTGTGTGCACTATCCTTACCACAAGTAATAAAAATGAAAAACAACTGCAAGCTTATGGGAGAAAGGGAACATATAGAATTCTAAGCTGTTAATGTACCTTGCACCTCTCAACACGATGGTACATGCCTGACCCATTTCAACACCAGAGAAGTGAATCAACTTGTCCTCACCAATCATGATTTCCTCAATGAGCTTGCAATGTCCAAGCTTAACAGACTCTGGATTGTCGAAGGTTGATGCGATTTCACCCCCAGTTACTAGAGCCAGTCGCTCAATGCCCTCAAAATCAGCATGCTCAATTGCTAGTATTCCAGCGTCAGCAAAGAGCTCCTCTGGGAAATTGTAAATCAACTGTCTGTTGACAAAGCAGTTAATCCCATGGGCTATAATTTTCTGCACCTTTTCTCTCATCTTTTCCTTTTCAGCGGTTTCAATATCTGCAACCTTAGACATTGAATCTACCCGAACGCAGTGCTCCATAAATCTTCACTTTATCTGTGTCCATTGCAGTGTTTGCCACCAAAATATTAGCATTCTCAATGCGTTTCGGCTGACCAACTCCTATCTTCTTATCAAGAATGAATCTGCAAGAAAAAGGAAGGCAAAAGATCAATTTAAAAGGAAATGTCTTGACATAAATGTCAATAACATACATAAAACGTATACCACCGTAAGGAGGTCATCATAGTTACTGCATTTAACTTTCAAAATACCTAAAGTAAGCTATTCACGCATTTAAGATTTCACTGGTTTATTAACAGAGATACATGCAGGAAAACAGGAGATGGAACATGTAGTGTGAACTGTAATAAAGAAAAAGAAGCCTTCAATAACATTGCTCAAGTTCATAAGCCCACCCTTCATCTAGAAATGAATCCTTCAGTGATCCTCCAGGCTTCTTAATAATTTGGATGGACTCAAGATTAGTGCTTCCCTGCAGTTGCCGAGGACAAGATGAGAAAAACAGATTATTAAGAGCAATTTTTGATAGACGTAGGAAACTTCAACCAAAGAGAATTCAAATCATGCATTCAGAACGGAAAAATATAATATGAATAAATGATTTCTTACAAAAGTAGTGCGCATGCACAAATAGAAATGCATTTTTATTAGCAGCCCATAAAAGATAGTGAGATCCTATTTGATGCAACTCGGCACAACTTAGAGATGAACTACATTTACTAAAATTATGGGCAACCCCAAGCCCCATATAACCGCAGCAACTGTTGAGCAAGAATATAGCTTTTGTTATAATCTCACAACCACTTCAAAACCAATCGACTGTCTTTTGAAATAAATCTTGTTGAGCCCAGTCATGGCACACTATTATTATTAAAAAAAAGGAAGTCAAAATATACAACAATGAAGCGAACAAAGTGCACAAACACCAAGGGTTGATATAATATTAAAAAGATAATGTTGATCTTGCCAAGCAAGAGAGTCTGAGCATGCTCGCAGGGTTTCCTACCTCGAAATCAGCCCTCATCACATCTCAATGGTACATCTATCAAGTCGCCATAGAGATAATAAACTTTCAGGAGAACTATTACCAATTATTGTCATAAAAGATTCACATATTGTCCAAGATTCTATCTGCATCCAGCATAATAAACTGCCAGTGGTATTTAATCTAATAAGTCTAGAGTCCTATGCCTAAATACTTGATCTGCCCACAAGCTCCTCTGTCTAAATTATATGGTCAACACTGGCCTTTTCCTGGGAGAGTTTGATGAGAAGAAATGGCTATATAGAACTTTCTTCTGCATTGGACTTCTTTTCAGTGTGACAAGAAATGAAATTAACACTCATTGAAGACATCATTTCAATAGGAAGAGACATGAGATAACTAATCCAAAGAAGGGGGACCGAGGATGTGTCAAGACCCCACTGTTTTCAAGCACAAATTGAACTTTACAGCAATTGCTTTTTGATTGTAAACATACACACCCAGCCTAGCATCTACAAGGATTTGAACCATTGACCTTATCGGGTATCAAGAATTGAACACACTTCACCAACTTTACAACAATTGAATATAATAACACGTCTTAATTCTGAATGACGGATCTTGCCATGAAGCAACCCTTAATTCTCAATGGGTACTCACCTCTAACCTTTCAAATAATTTATAATATGATAAATACATTGAGTACAATATAGCTGAATCAAAGCAATGAAAATTAGGAAATGTTTTTCTTCAGTTCATTGAAACTGAACAAATCAGAGAGAGAATTTTTGACCAGAAAAATGTCATCAAATCCACTAAATGTGTCACTACCACTCACCTTTAGCCTCATAACAGCATCTACAGCAAGTTTGGCGAAGTGTTCCTTATCCTGGGACAGGATTTTGGAACTTAAAGTAGTCATTGCAATCTTCATCAAATCAGACTTGAATTTTTCTGCATTCAACAGTAAAACATCAAACAAATAATAAAGCAAGGACAAAGTGCATAAAACATGAGCAAGATCAAGCTCATTAGACTTTCTACCTAGTATGGTAATGCGCTACACAGTAATAGTCCTTAAATACTAGAATGAATAGACCAGTCTGCAAATAGTTTCTGAAGAAAAACATACTTAAGCGGGAAAAATTGTTGATGGTAGCTAAATCATAAGGTTGACGAGATAGGAAAACATAATATTTTGGAAAATGACAGTAACCATTAAAAAAATGTAAGTCAAAAAACCAATCTGTGAACCAAGTTAACAGAATATAATAACAAAAATAAGACTGAACTCAAACCTTCATCCGCTTTATTATCCACAACCCTCTGCAATAATGCATCACGAGCACACTCAGCTGCCATCCGATAACCTGAACAATAAAAAATACATCATAACTGAAGTAAACATGAAACAAGGGGGAAAAAAATTCCCCAGGCGAGCATGCAGAGTGAAAGTGGAGAATCAGATATGACAAAACTTATGGAACATGCTGAGGTCCAATTTTTTAAGAAAACAGTGCATATGAAAACTAAGTAATCCAACTCTTATCATCATCTCTTCAAGGGTTAATAAAATTCCTGTACTATTTTCCCATGGAAAAATCCAAGGATTTTTTTTACTATAAAATGGTATTCTTTGTTTTAGATATTAGATTACATATGCTTAGTATGGTAATTATCTTTCTAATTTTCATTTCTAAGTTTGTTACTTAAACTTAAGATTCGATTTGGTTGGGTTAAAGAATGTTAAACAATGATATAAAGAATGAAAGGAAAACTATAAGAATAAGCGTACAACAAACCTAATATTATGGTCATTGGATGGATCTTCAGAGCTACCAACTTTTCTGCCTCCCTTAACAACTCCCCAGCTAGAACAACAACTGAAGTTGTACCATCACCAACTTCATCATCTTGAACTTTTGAAATATCTTACACTTACATTAAGGATGATGGTGAAGTGAATATAGAATATAATTTCCATTAACATTACCATGAGTATGAATAAATAAACCAAAACTCTAGCCACAGTCGGCATACAAAAATGTAAAAGGTAACATTTAATTAAGAACATCTTCCAAAGATATCCATGAACCAAAAATCTTCCAAAACAAGAAGGATACCAACAAGAACTTTAGCAGCCGGGTTGTCTATATGTAAAGACTTTAAGATTGTAGCACCATCATTTGTGACGGTCACACTGCGCCCTCTACCAGTTGATTGTAAAATTTTGTCCTGCAAAATAATTCAGAATTGACAATGCAAGAGCAAATAATAAGAAATACACGTAAAGAAAGCACACTTCCATGCGTTTATAGCAGACTGGGTGATAAAGAAGCTTACCATTCCCTTTGGTCCTAAGGTAGTCTTGACCAGGTCAGCAATTGCCATAGCCCCAATAAAGGATGCCTTAAAAAAAAGATGGGCATGGTTATTTGCCAAGGAACAGCACATTAACAAGAAAGGTCAAGGAATACCACAGTTCTAAGAATCAATTCCAAATGTATCTAAGACTATAAACAAATTAGAGTTTTAATATATACGGATTTTAATGCTGCCTGCTCAAATTTCTAAAATCTGGTTTTAATTGGTATTGGATCACTTGAAAACATTTTCCCAATTTAAATCCACCCCCCCCCCCCCCAAAAAAAAAAAAAACAAAAAAACAAAATGGCAGCAGAAGACTCACTTTGATAAGTAGTCCCTGTGCCAGTCTCATGATATATTAGATAGAGAATAGTAAGGGGAGTAAAAATAGGTTAAAACAATGCGAACTCTAACATTGTTAAACTTGGGCGGACTAAGGTAATTCCCGCAACCAGGTCTCAGATTCTTCAACTTTCAAACATTTACCAAAATTTTGGATTTTCGCTCCATAAAATGCTCCAAAACGGCATCCAAAGAACTAATGAATATTTCTAGACAGATGTACATATGCATTATCGAACAAAACCTACCATTCTGGCACGCTCTCCCTTTTCTTCAGTGGCTTCATCTTTCAGAAGTTTCTCCACCTACAACAGGTGCGCAGTTAACCCACCATAAAAGAACAAAAGACTTATCCACACTAATTCCATTATCAAGGGCTAAACTTACCGCCATGAGGAAGATCTAGGATAAAGCGAGATTGCGCCTGCAGATACCAAACAAATCTTTGGCTAATTAATCCATCAGAGAAGGGATCTCAAAACAGTAATAAGTGCAACCAAACTTGAAAGATCAAAACACGCAAACCATAGCAACAAATTGGAGCATATTAAGCTTTCAAAACACAAAAACTTTAAGATGGTGTGTTTGAATATCATTTCTTCGTGGGTACAGATTGGAAGAGAAGAGTAAAAGATCCGAACCTGAAAGACGAATCGAGTCAAGCAACAGCCTGGTTCAGTACAGCGGATTACGATACAGAGATTTCAGTGTTCGCCTAGAAGAGTGTGAGAGCGAGCGAGCGAGCAATCCCACCGAAGGAGCGGCTCTGTACTATCAGTATGGTTTAGGCGGCAGAATGTTAGGGTTTTATGTCTTCTCTGAACTCTTTGGAACTCTCAGGCTTGTTCGGTATGCTTGGGCTCCTCATCAAAGGCCCATAAAGAATGGGCCTTTGACTTTTTTGTTTCGTTCTTGCTTTTGGGTTGGGTTGGGGAGGGGGGGGGGGGGGGGGGGGGGCGGGCCGGGTTTGGGGTACACATCTATATATCTATATATCTATATATATACATATCTACATATCTATATATTTATACATATATATATATATATATATGTATATATACTTATATACTATTATAAAGGTAAATAACCTTTTAGTTCTATCAACAAAATTAATTTAAACTTTAAAACTTAAAATTTTTTACAATTATGGAAGTTATTTTCTTAACCACCCACTCCCAACTTTTCTTCCTACTCCTTTCACTTTTATCTTTTTTTTTAGTACATACTCATTCTTTTTTATTTATAATTTTATATTTAATCTTTTATATTTTAATAAAAAAGTCTTTGAGCACATGCATTGCACGTATAATACGACTAGTTATTGATAACGTGCTTTTATTTATGTTTAGAAAAAAGTGAATAAATTGAGTCTCAACCCAGTTTTGTTATATAATCCTTATGTTTAAGATATTTAAGATATAAGAAACTAATTACTCGCGGAAACAGATTGAAACTCGCAGACCCATTGAGTAAGTGGTAAATTATTCCATGTTTTACTGACAGGTTGTGTCTTCTCTAATCGGGCTCATCTACAATTTGCCGATGAATAGTCTCCATGTGTATACAAAAATATCTTGATTATTTATTCATGCTTTACGCTTACCAAATTTGTTTGGAATAAAATTCCTCAAAACAGTGTGATTTGCAAAGTGATAACTATAAAATATAAATAAATAATTAGAATATTTTCATGTACATATAATGATCATTCATCGGCAAACCATAAAGTACTTTTCCCACCCTAATCCCAATCAGCGGCTTCTCACGCTTTTTCCCCCGTTACGCATAAATATGCGGGTACCAGCTATTATTGCATGTCTATTTGACCCAAACTTACGAGTGTCTGAACATTATACTGACGAATAATATTGCTTTGAACATCGACTATCATATTATCCTTCACACGATTTAATCATTCTTTAGCCTATTATTTAGTACTTAGGATTATTTCACATTAGCATAGTAATTTTGTGTATAATTCGTGAATCCAAATTTTTGCGTACAGAAACAGACCCAAGCATCCGATTGATAAAGATTAGGTAAGATTCATGTTTTTTTAAGGCGACTGAACAATTTCGGTACAAAATGAATAGAACCGTACAATTGCTAGTATTTTTCCATACAAAGTTTACTGACCATGCATGTTAGTTGGTATACATAAGTTGCTTCACCTACTTTGCTTAAAATCTAATCATGCATTTGGCTCTCTTGAGCAGCAAAGCATGAGCTGAGCTCAAGCAAAGCTCAAGGTTACGAAAGATGTACTCGAGCCAAGAATGAACCTACAGTGTATAAGTCAAGTTAGGGTTATTCGCAACCCTAGATTTAAACTTCAATTGCCACAATGGTCGACTCCAATTTGGAGCCCCCTTCAAGCTCCAAACCGAATTGACAAGACAATACCAATGATCGATTTTGGTCCCCTTTTTTTGGGGGGGTTACAGAGGAGCCTAATAACGTAAGATAATGGGAGTCAAAATGTTCCACTGATCAACATTATGAAGACTGGAGCTCCTCACGTCTACTATGAGGAGACAAGTCGCTACTACCGAAGCTAATGCTTGGCAATATTCATACCTTTCATTCATGTACTGATAGTTCAACATTTTCAGAATTTAATTAGAAACTTGATAGGGATGAATAGAGCTATTCTTTACCCTAATCCAGCTAACAATCTTATACCCCCAACTCAACCTAGGAGGTCTTTCGTCCAGTGCTCGAAGGGGTAGTTAGCAAACTCCATCAGTTGAGAAACCTAGGTCGGCCGATAGGATAACTTTGGATGCTGAACATTTTCCCAAAAAGTCACTGCTAATATTATCAGGAGACAATCTTGCTGACAAAACAAAATTTGGATTCCTTTCCGAGAAATGGGGATCGACAGTTGATTTTTACGCAGTCGTACTCTTACGAAATGGTATAAACCTTTACCACTTTAGTAGTATCACACACAAGAAGGTTTTCAGAACTGCAAGGAGTTGTACAGAGCCAATTGACCTGCCATAGAAAGAGATTGGAGATGAGAACTCAATATAGAGAGAGAAGATATGAAACAATTGACATCCTTATGGACTCGGTTTGGATGGTAGGAATGGGAATAAGAACACTATTTCCTGTCCCATTGTTTGGTAACATAAAACATAATGAAATGGTTCTTCCTTTGTAGTGGTTATTCTCTCAATCTGAGGGAATGATTATTCCATTTAATTAGTTCCATTACGTTGTCATTGCCATTGCCATTCTATTCCTACCATCCAAGCACAGCCTAAAGAATAATGTATCACAAAACTCACCTTTTTACTTAATCTAATGTCTTTACGAAGAAAGTTCCCACCACTGCCGCTTTCGCCAGTATTAAGATATCCAAACATATCCCAGACCTTCACAAATTTATCGTTCCCACCTGAAATGATGAACTTCCCTTTCTCTCCAAACAATGAAAATGCCCTGTAAAATTCACAGTTTTGCTTTTCTCAAAGGGATTTAACTCCATTCTACAAGTCAGCAGTAACAAAGACGACGACGACAACAACAATAACAAACGAAAAAGAAAAATTCCATTCTACCAAATGCAAATAAATTACTTACACACAAGAAACGGCAGCAGTATGGCCTCCTAAAGAGTAATCCAAATGCAACCTCGTTCTTCCGTTTTCACCTGCAGTATCAGTATCTACGATTGACGCATTGACTTTTGATCTTGATTGAGATCCTTTGTTGGGTTTCTTGGAACTTCTTGACTTGGTGGCGGCAAGTTCTAGCTCAATATGATTCACATCAACAACGCCGTCACCCCTAGCCACCACACATACCTTGTCCGTTCTCTCCAACATGTCAACATCAGGAACAGCTATTGCATGAATAAAAGCCGGATTAAGGCACTGTCCGGCATTACTGCTACGCTCCATGTCAGGCATGGCTGCAAAGAGAGAGATGGCAAGACTTCTCTATTAGTCAAGGGTTGTGTAACCAATTTGGAGCTACCTAGAATCCCAGGTGAGCATAAAATAGGGGTTTGCTTACTGGGAAAGGCGTGAACAATTTACAGAAGGTTCCTCTCCTCTATCAGCCAAGAAAACTATGAATCTTTATTTATTTTTTTTTTTAACTTACTAAAAAGATGGTCAGTGTCAACTGAGAAAATCAATAGGGTAAATTCAAGGTGCATCGTCTTACAGCCGAAGTTATCGTAGTATTGTGATATGGTGATATCAAGCACAAATTTTTTTTAATTTTTTAATTTTATTTTATTCACCAAAAAAAAAAAACACAAATTTGTAGACAGGGATGATCCTTTCTTATTAATTTCAGGAAGCAACAACGAATGATTGAACTTGAAAAAGTAGAATGTATTCCAACAACAAGACAGCTAGAACTCATTATGAATTTGTGTTGGCAGTTCTGGCCAAAAATTTCAAGAATTTTTGTAGAACACAAACAAATGATGTAACTCAGAGTTACGAGAATAAGACCCATTCAAGATTGAACAGAACTGCTTAGGTTACAACCCAAAACCATTGGCAGTTTTGGGTCCAACAGGGTAATTGAAGCACCACAATACTGAACCGATGTGGAACTCTCAACAAACACAACCAGAACTTGAGCATTTCAAATAATTTTCAGAAGCAAGTCTTTACAAAAAGGAGAAAAAATAAACATGTACCAGGCCTAACTTCTAGTTGGTTGTCAGATGAAGCTCCAATTATGTTTCTTATTAGTTCCAATTCAACCATTTCAAGCTTGTAAGTTCCAGAAGCTCATCAGAGAGATGGCAACATATCTCATTTGGTTTGTTTATCTCAGAAATGTGGAGAACACAGAAAGAGAGCTTGGTGAAGAAAGGAAAAATGATATATACACATACCAAAATCCATAACTTTGTATGGACGCCCTTTAGAGAAGTCCCACATCACAAGCTTTGAATCAAGACCACCAGTAATAACTGCTAAATCAAACCGCATATGCAAATCTAGTCAATGAAATCATAGTTCTGGATTATGTACAATTGGTGGAGTAAATTGGAGTGAGGATGGCACGTCAAACAAGGATAATGGAAAAAAAAATAATAAAAACTTACCTTCCCAAGGTCTCCAAGGAAGAAACTGCACACTACTACAAATCTAGGATATTATAGTCAAGGTAGGAATGCTATTCAAAGCAAAGGAAGAAAGGCATGCATGAGGGACGAACATCTGCAATTGAAAATGCTACTATGGCCCAGATAATCACCAGTTAAAAGGTATCAAAAACACAAGAAACATATGAAAATTCTCAATTGCTAAACATTTGGAGAGGGAGAGAATGTCAAAGATGGTGTAAGAAAAATCAGAATGAAATCTAAAATGAGGATATTAAATATGCAATGGTCAACAAGAAATGGAAAGTTTGAGAATTAGTGAAAAAGGATACACTCGTATGACCAGCTCTTAATGTTTTATAAAGGCAATGTTGATGAATATCAATGATCTGTAGTAGACACCAGTGTCAGAAAGTCTAGAAGCAGCAGCATTATCCATGCAACATTTTTATCTTTGAAACAAACATATGTAAATGCAATGTAAATGATAAATTATTATTAATATTGGTTGGAGAGACTAGGAGGGAGAGGGAGGAAGAAACACGCAAATAATATTCAAATGTACCTGAATTAAAGCCTTAGGAACATGAAAGATCATAGAAAACGCGAAATACCTTCACATCTCCACAATCATCTGCGCTAGCAAGAAAAGATGACTTTGAGTTGCATACAATCTGCATAGATGGAAATGACATTACATTCATAGTGTTAATGTTAATTTTAATTTTATAGGTAAATATGCAGAAACCCGAAAGCTAGACCCACATCACACAACCTCCCTTAAAAAATATACATATAAAAACCCTGGACACAACTAGGACGACTTGATGGACCATGTAACTCACTAGAGAATAAATTCTGAAATATGACAAGTAGACTAATGAATTAGCTAATAAAATATAAATTTATTGAAGCATTAATAAAAAAACCCTATTGAAAAAGCAAAAGAGAGAACGTAAGACAAAAATATATTAAACGAAACAAAGCAACCAAATGAATAATTATACCATGAGGTTTGCGATTCTAGACCTTAGCGATCAGGCAACCCATTTATAATTTGAGACAATTTTAAAAGATGTACAAATTTTAGGTATAAAGCTTGTTGTGTTTCCAATAATAAATGCCCAGTCAGTATCTACTTTAAGTTCAGGTACCTATTAAAGTCATATAAGTATTAGAACATTTATATAATTTAGCATTTTATCTTAAGTTATGGAATCAGAGGGAAAACACAGATAAAATGAACTCATGGGCTATATATTAGAATTGATACCAAAGTGACATTTCCAATTTTGTCTCAAAAAATTGTGACTAAAAACTAGTTATAGATATAAATTTTGGCCAAGAAAAGTGAAATTGCTGTTGAGCCACGTCAAACATTCATCTTTATTTTTTATATTTTTGATTGGCAAATACCCATGCCCCAACTTAGTAGCTACAAGGATTTGTACCCTAAACTTTGCCCAGAATCAAGGCTTTATAACACAAGCTGGTCTACTAGATCAAGCAGCTAGTGGTCATCATCGTTATTTTTAACAAACAAGTAAAAGTGAAGCCATGCAGACAGGCACATTATCTGACCTAGACCATAATAAAATCAATAAAATACATAAAAATAGTTTAAAATTAAATAAAAATGTTTACAATAGTACCTGGTTTATCTCCTCTTTATTATAGTTGTAACTCTCCAATGGCTTCCACGAAGTAAGCTTCATTATACAAAATATAATGTATTATTAACAAAGAGTACGACATAATATAGTTTTTTTTTATAAAAAGTATTCCCCGGGGGGGGGGGGGGGCACTATGAAATTAATAGATGTTCCAAATGGTAAAATAAACAATAGAACATTAAATAGATAACATACTCCATCAAGCATTATGGCAAGGGGAAATTATCTGAGAACCACAGATTCATGGTTCTTAAAGAATTGGGGAGGTCACTACAGACTAATTTCTTGAAATGAACCCTTAGACCAACTCATGCTCCCCGGCCTTGTCAGACTCTTATCATTTCCAGTAGGCCAGTTTACTCATTATTTTTGACTCCCATCTGCCCTGCCACTTCAACATCTTAATTTTGAATAACCCAAACCTCTAAACAAGCATAATCACTGCAGACTTCAAGCAACATAAGATTGCATAGATTCCATTATAGCAAAACAGTATAGTAGATATAATTTTTTTTTACAGCTCCACCCTATTCCACCTTATAAATTAATACAACCATCCCCATATCATACTATGGAAGTATAGTGGGAAGAGGCGGTGAATCATGTGGCACTTTTGGATCTAAAATTATCAAAGAAAAGTTTGTGATCATAACTTTAGAGAGTTTGGTGCCTCAACTCCTTCCAAAGAAACCAAAAATGGCAGACTCAGTGCACAATTCCGGCTTAACGAGGCAGGAGAATCGAGATTGGTTTGCTTTCTCTTGCACTAGCCTGACTCCATCCTTTTTTTTCCCCCCTATTTTGAGCTGGGTTGGGGCTAGTTTATATTTTCTGCTAACTACTAGGACTTCCAGCAGTAATCCCTTAATCAGGTCTCATAGCCACTCGTCACTCCACAGCCTGATCCATGCACACTTTAAATCTCACTTCTGTGGAAAAGCTCAAGCTGCATTTCCTGGTAAGCCAAGAAATACCCTGGTTTTCCAATAGACCAGGTTGAGATAATTTTAATTTTTCTGTCATCATCAAAAATCAATTGCCATCATAAAAATAATTGTGAAGCAATCATGCCAAAGAAACAACGCCTCTATGTGATCCTGTACTTATTCTCACTATTTTTCCTGTAGATTCAGAAGTTATCAACTTGAAGAATTTGGTGCAAACAATTTCCTGGAATCAAGTTAGTAACCCTTCAGCCACTGCAACTAGTTTATTTCCCTCAATCAATGTCTAATTCGTTCATACTGAGGGGCGAAACGATTCTGAGAAAACAGAAGGTTTGTTGAAATAATATGTCATTGCAGAAGAGAGAGCTAATCTAAAACAATTAATGAAAAATCATCAACAGAATGAAAAAAACAAGACTAAATGAAAGAATTGGAAACCCAGGAAAAATTGCTTAAGGATGAGATTGGGAACAACAATCCTTACCACATGCACATCAAAGCATTTGACTTCTGTTCCTGATGAAGCATAAATCATATCTTCATTCCCTGGGGTCCATATTATAATCAATTAGGAGAAATAAATCATCAATCTTACACCATTCGTCAAGATTGTAATGGTCTTGGTAAACCTCAATTCAGCAAGCCTGCAAGCCTGAATTACACCTACTGTCTACCCAAGTATTTTTTTTCCATTCAAACATTTAGTGAAGCATCATCAGGTTATTCCAACTACTTAGATTCTTCCTGCCATATGCTTTCTCCTCACAACTAAAGTTATCTAATCTGGCAACGTTGCAAGTGGTCCAGCCACTCTTTATGATTCTCCACCATCTTATCCCCAATTTGAGAAGCTTTGGTTTTAATTCATTGAAAAGTTCTTATGGCATACCAATAAAAGAAATTCACCCTTTTTTTTTTGGAAACTAGAGTGTCCCTCACCCTAACCCGCAGGATTATAAGACAAGGGCAACGAGACTCGAATCTGGGCATGACTCACCCCAAACCAAGCACTTACCACTCAAACAACCCCTTGGGGTCAAAAATCACCCAACTTTAATTTGAATAAACTAAGAAACAGGTGCCAATAATGGCATCTCTTCCATTCGTAAGTGCAGCGCCATGAAAAAGGTTGCAAGTTCAAAACCTATAGGCAAAGATGCAGAAATAGGCAATGGTGGATTTCACCGGTTGCCTAGTCTATTGGTACCAAAATCCTCATGCATGTTAAATCCGTATTGTTGGGTAAGGTCAAAGGGTTTGAAACCTTGTGATATTATAGATATTATCCAATATTTTGAAATATCTATAATATTTCAAAGATCCTAATCATATTATCAATATGTCAAAATATTGGATAAAGAGATATGACAAGGGTCTTCGAGATATTATCGATATTTCAAAATATTGTATAAGATCTCTAATAGTGGCTAGGTAGGGAATGTGCATATTACCTATCAAAAGAAATGAGAGCCTAAGAAAGATGTGCTGTAAGTACAATGATGAAAGCCTCACCTGTCTTGAAACACAATGATGAAACAGAATCCTGGAAAGCATCCATTGTGAATAGCACATCTTTGCACCGTATATCATACCAGCAAATGCAACCATCCTATTTGCAACACATAACAGCTCAGTTGAAAGATTGACTCCAAAAACAATAATTTCTTCCAAATTCGGATACCCAGAAGACAATAACTTCACCTTTTCCGAGCAGAATGTAGCTATTTCATAGGAATATAATATGTAAGGAAAGATATCATTGTGAGTAATGAGTGAACTGCAAAGGAATAACTATTGCTGCGGGTGATGAAGGAAATATTTAAGGAATAGTTCATTCCCAATGGCCGTGAGTGGAATATAGGTAATATCCATTAGCAATCTATTCCCCCCCATGATCCATAAAAATAGTGATTCCACACATATACGTCTATGAAATAAATACATATTCCATTCCCAATCTATTCGATTCAGTGAATCAAACATGATTTAAACAAACAAATTTTCATCTCCGAGTTATCATAACAATTATGGAAAAGAAATACGAAGGGGAAAGTGAATTATAGTGAGGGAAAGGTACCTCGCCGGAACTGGCCACGAGACCAGGGCGGTGGCGGGAGGCGATGCAGCAAGTGGCGGTGGACTTGTGACCTTTCAATCGCCTCGGTTCCGCCATTGCTGCTTCCTCTGACCTCTCCGCAGAGTTTTCTCAGTTTTGTGTGCTATGGGCGCGTTTTCGTCCACCGCCCGCGTTACCCATCCTGCGTCGAGTTGAGACGCGCAGTGGGCATTTCGATTAGGGAAGAAAAAACGGACGAAATGTCTCATCTTTCCCAAGAAAAAAAGAAAAAAGAAAAGAAAAGAAAGTTAATTTGACTAAGTCAAAGATTCGCGCCCCTAAAAAGGAAAAAAAAAAAAAAAATTCACATTCATGACTAGCTCATTTAATTGAGAATACTTTTATTTACTAACTTCATTTTTTTTTTCAAAATTAAATGTTTTAATATTCACAATATACACATTTTTTTAATTATTTTGCATAAAGCTACTTATAATATATCAAGTAACCGAACTAATTTTTTATGTGCCTTTTTTGGTCCTTTAATAGTAAATAATTAATCTTGGCCATTCTATGTTAAACAATTTAACTTCTATAATCACTTTAAAATTTTAAAATAGGCTTGGCCCAACATTAAACACTCGAGATTATTGTGTGGACCAGGCATAAGATACTTATTTTTTTGTTAGGTGATTAGGCATTAGCATTGCCTTTATTTGGACTAGAAAGGAAACTTTAGTATGGTGGATGAAGCTGCCTTCAATTGCTATTTCAAGGGTCAGTCCAATGGTAAAGTAGAGACATCCCATTAGAACTCAATTTGTAGGGCCATTTATATTTGATTTATTTGATTCATGACTAGAGGTAGGAATCATGACTTGTGACTTGCCCAACTCGCTTATATAATGACCCTACACGCTCATAATTTTAACCCGCTCAATGAATTCAATTGTCATTTTTAATTAAGTTTTTTCTTTTTAATGTTTTTTGGATTTAAAATTGTAGTTAGTGTTAAATATTGATTAGTTTATGAAAATATCGAAAGAAATATAAGTTGTACAAATAATGTAAACTCCTGACTCATCAACCCACTCGACTCGCTCATATGAACCCGATCAACTTATAATCTTGGCTCGTTCTTGACCCATGACTTGTGTTGATCCACCTACAACCCGCCCAATAGCCCATTGGCCGCCTATATTTATGACCAACTGGAATCTAATATATATATAATAATAGATGGGTAAAGTTAGGTTGATATATGATTCAATTTTGCCAAGTCTCATATTTTTACACCAATTAGAATATCGACATGTGTTACTTTTATGTATCTACTAAAAGCTCCTTTAACTTCTACACTCCTATCTAACCTTTTCATTTTTAATGTTTTTGTTTTTTTGATAATTTTATTTATTATACTCTATAAATTAAGATTGTTCTTCCCTAGATTTTGTGTAAGAGAGGTTATCACTTTAATTATTTATATTAAACTTATAGCATTGGCGGAAGGGACACTTAATATAAAGTTAAAGTGATAAAATATCTGGTCCAAAATTTAAAGAACACAAGAGCCCTAATATAAAGTGTATAGATAAGCCTTATAATAAGAAGATAATCATGATAGGATGCAAATTTAAGGATTAAATGAGTCATAACCTAGAGTGTATAGATAAGCCTTACAATGAGATAAGCATTGGAAATCAAGAGTTTAAGTATGAAATAAACATCACACTGAGTCAAAATTCTACTAGCATATCAATATGACACGCTACAAAATTGAGTCGTACATGTTGTAATTTTGAAATTAAAATTTGAGATCAATCAAAAAGAATTAAGGCTTTATTAAATAGTGATAGATATCATCTATTACTATTTAATCATATCCGTGCATTGCACAAGTTAAGAAGCTAGTTATATACATCTACATGCACATATACATATATGTGTGTGTGTGTGTGCTACTGCAATGGGGGTCCATGGGTTGACACATCAGCTTTTTAAAGTTCAACAAAGCGACAATTGACAAGCATTAACTCAGTTGATGGTGATCTGTCTCCTTATTGTGGAGGTCAGGTGTTCGAGCCTTCACTAAGTTGAATTGTAAAGCATTTCCCATTCCCCTCTCCCTAGGCTTTGGCCTCCTTCTGTAATCAAGAAAAAAAAAAGTTTCATATCTTGATCTAATTATATACGGTTGGATTTGTTTTCCAACACTCTGCGATTTAAGACTCACATTGAATATTTTTAGATATCATTTAGACTCTCAATTTTTTCTCCAAAATTTAAAGCATGCATACAATTAATTGCATGTGCCACACCCCCATTGTTGAGAATAATTTTATTCATAAACATACTAACAAATTATTTACAAATCAATTTGAATACATGAACTTTATTTAAACTGTTTCTCTTCAATGCTTAATTTTCTTCTAACATTTCTCTTCAATGCTTAATTTTCGTCTAACACTTATTTATGGGGGGTTATGTACTATAAATCTTAAACTAGAATTTTTCTTTCTATTATGTACACAAAATCTTATCACTTTAATTATATATATTAAATTTACAATGATTAATGATTAAATGATTTGCGCATAGCATGAGATTCTGGTCAAGTTCTTCCCAGTTGACCCTTAAACCCATGTAACCTTACTCAATTTCTTACTCTTTTGACACAAGGAAAATAAAAATGTAGCAATAAAATATCCTTGAACATGATAATCACGTTCTCATCCTCCAAAAATTATTACATATCACAAACAAAACACTAGATAGAGAAAAAGAAAAAGAAAATCAAACAAAAATAAATATATCACATTTTAAACTGCCCCAATGTACGCGTCTCACCGCATACATTGTATTGGACAGTTCAAATTACACACGACTCCCACTGAAACTGTGACCTATACCAAAGCTCATGTATAAAAAATCTTAATCTTTTTGTGACAGAACAACAAAAACCAAAACCAGCTAGCGATGAAGGCACCACCATAGCCGAGGGAAGCTATGGAAGCATAAGGAATACAAAACTTTAGAAGATAAACTATAGATATTTGGAGAAAGAAACGGATGATGATGGGCTTATTAATGGTTGGCATAGGGGCTAAGGGTGCGGAGGCATTCTTTGAGTATGAGGACGGCGCTAATTACCCCCCTTGCCCGGGGCGGAAGGTGGCGGTTTGGCGCCCTTTGGAAGGGCATTCAGCACCAAACTGTCTTTCAGAGAAGGAACCTTCTTCACCATCTCCTTATTTTTCATGCTCATCCATGGGTTTCTGGCGTCCAAGGTGCACACCAATGAAGCAAATATGAGCATCACAATGATCGTAGCAGTGCCAAGGCGTTGAGCCATTTTTGAATGTGTAATAACAAGCTTATGAAAATGTAAGAAGGGAAATGATTTTTGGGATTTTGGGGTGTGGTGGGTGGAGGAAGGCCTTGAGTTGTATATTTATAGGGATAGAGAGGCCTTGAAAGAGTTGCCTTTTTTGTTGTTTTCAGTTGTGAACGGCGTCATGAGAATTTGTCAAACAATCAATTACAAGAAAAAATATTAAAAAGGAAGAGATAGATTTATCTTGGTTTATCCCAGTGTAGGACTACGTCTAGTAGAGAGAAATTCTCATAATATTATTATTAGAGTTTCGTTCAAGAATCGCTTATATAGGAATAAAAGAGAAAACAACATATTTATACCCATAAATTAGGGAAACCATTTTTAACTACAATGGAAAAATCCTTTCCAACTACAATTAAAAAACCTTTTCCAACTATAATACGAAAACCTCACGGCCAACACTTTGTGGGCTTAGCTTTGGGCAGCGGCGTTGCCCCTGCTTCCCAAGTAGTAGGACCCTTGCCCATTAACCAGATAGTAAAACCCCTAAAACTATTTTCATTGCAAATATGTGTCAAAATAAAAACCAGCCTCGACAAGTTGGTTTTATGGTGGATGGCGGCAGCCTTGAATTCAATGCTGTTCTTTTTTTCTTTTTTTTTTTGTTTTCTTTTGTTTTTGTACGAGGGAGAACAATGGTGGAGAAAAAGGTGTGGGAATAAAGTTTGTTTAGTGCAAAAGTCAAAGTCATGAAGTCAGTTTGAAAACAGAAAAGGAAATAGATGAGAACGCGGCTGTTTTTCCGTTTTCCCCTTGAAATTTTTGTTGCGCTTCTTTTGGTAAATACACGCACACCAAACTTAATAGTTACAGAAAAGAAAAAAAATAAGAAAAAGTTGAGCTTTTGACCTTATTCAACATTAAACCTTTATTATAAATGTCAGTATCCCTAGACTAAGCCAAGATTTAAACTCAACAACTCTTCTTTAAAAAGAGTTTATCATGATATTATCGAACTATTAATTTAAGTAGTTACTTATGTCGGAATGTCATTTGTGCGATTTGTGACAGTGGATAGCTTAATGGAAATAAAATAAATTTTGTGGGCTCTGCCGCCGGGGCCACCTTTGTTCGGTCACTTCACATGCCGTCAAAATAAAGTGCGGCACCATGGAACTCATACCAAGCACCAAGCACCGAGCACCAAGATTCAGTTTTCTTTTCTTTTTCTGCTCACGAGTGATGGTATAGTCTTATACAAGCAAACTAACGTAGGTATTCATGCTGTATATTCGTAACGTATCGCAGAAGTATCTGAGTATCGATGCCGTGTTTTGATATGTATAGAAAGACCAAAAGTGTCCTTAAGTTCAAAATTTAAAGTACTATGAGAAACTTAAAAGTACGAAGGTATTCATGATGTATTCATGTCGTATTAAATGACATGTCAATAGTACAAGAAACTTAGAATGTAATAAGCACGAGATACGGCGAGATTAAAGGGCCGCGCCTCCAAATTCAAAAGTTAAAATTTTTATTTCTCAAGTGGAACATTCGTTGAGCCTCTTTTAATTGCATCAACCATTAGCAACCCAGAAGAAGTAGATTTCCGTAGCTAATAATATAGTTTCTCATAATTTTGAATGATGGTTGCCCACAATATTCAGAGCTGAAGCTGAGCCAAGCGCTGAATATCAATGGGATGAGCATCGGAGGCTTTCTGCGCAGAGTACGATCTCCTTCCGACGATCAAGTTCGCGGCCTCCGTGGGATGAAAAGCGTCCCAAAACAGATACTCCTTCCGGTTCGGGCACGGTCTCTGCCCCGGAAGACATGTAATCTGACCATTGTTCCGTCCCACTCCGCAGCAACCAGCGTTCGTCACCCTAAAGCCTGCAAAAACCAATGCATTTCCCTTCAATACTCTCTCTCTCAACACCCAACTTTTTACCACTTCTCAAGTATAGTTCTAATGAGGACAATGTCAAACTATGGAAGGCCTTCAATTGGTTCAAGTGACTAATAGAGCCGACTTGGACCAAAGATAGTTACTCGATTTATGAATAGTCATAAAATCTAATGATGAGGATGGATGACTCATTGCGTGTCTATGATGAAAATACAAATAATGCTATATATGACCGGTTGATTTACCGTATGATGCAGAGCTTGTGATCAAGTCTTGGAAAATCCCGTAGGCATCAACGTAGATGAATCTGGAGTCAGTTAGGTCCCGATTGAGGGTGTCAACCAGAGATCTGACTCGGTCGTTGAAAAGCCTGTTGGCACTGTTGATCCTTTCCACGCACGTTCGACCGTCTCGGCTCTGTGAGAGCGCGTTCGGGCTGCAACCGATTTGGCCCACTCCTATCACCGCAATCTTCCTCGCTCCATCATTGTGCAAACTCTGATCAAATTTGAAGGGGAGGGGTTAAGAATACATAGAAGCCCATCATGTTAGGCTTATCGTTCTCTCCTCATTCCTAATTAGGACGAACACCAAAAATACATCTTTACATTTGGGACAGACAACTCTTTTGACTAGCTCTCGTAATATGTCATTTTGATTTGTGCTCTTATTTCATTCTCATTCTGTTCAATTTTGTGAATTAAATGCACGGTAAGTTAAGAATATTTACCCTTAATTGTTGTGAATATTGTTGGACGAGGAGGTCGGCGAACTGCTCGGGACTGTACTGGCGGCTGGAGGAGTAGAAGAGGGGCATGAAGTAGTTGTTGAGGTAGTCATTGCTTCCCATTCCCACTGTGTATATGCACTGCCGGAGGTAGTTGGCCGCTGCCGCCTCGCTCCCCAGCAGCTGCACCACTTGCGCCACCGTGCTCTGATAGTTCCTCACCTGCCCGCTCATACTCACTCTCCCGCCCTAAACCAACCCCACCACAAAGAAATGAAAATTTAAAAAATAAATCAGCTGAAAACAATCAATTTTGTTTATTTTTATTATCTGTCTATGCTGAGAACCAATTGACTAAAAGCATACGTTCAGTGATCCGTGCATCGCAGGAAAAGCACTCCAAACAAAACTTTTCCCTGGCTTTAGTTAGTATCAACGATACAAGTCGGATTCTAAACGTAGAAATATCACAACATGTTTAGCTGAGATTACTCGCACAGTTCTTCATATAATAATCTGGCGCATAATAAGAGGGAAAAATTCGGGAAATACCAATTGGCGACCGGTCTCGTCTAGAATGCCGGCGGCTGCGGAGGCGTAGTTGACTCCTCCGAGTATGTTTCGGCCTCTTGCGGTGGCGTACGGCGGAATATAATTGTTGAAACCTAGGAGCTCAGCTGGGCGCACACAACATTTTCCATTTAGACGAACTTCACATTTAATTTCTCGACTCTCCTTGTTATTAACATTATTAATTATTTCTCCCTAGGGGAGAGAGCAACCAAAGGAAGATAGCAACGAGTCCCACATTCATATTTTGTAACCGTTGT
The DNA here is from genome assembly GCA_034195605.1 of Santalum album. NCBI lineage: Eukaryota > Viridiplantae > Streptophyta > Magnoliopsida > Santalales > Santalaceae > Santalum > Santalum album. The sequence continues at coordinate 1,186,128 of CM067261.1, forward strand.
GCACTAATTTCTTTATCCCTTTACCGACTGCTCACAAATTATTGTGTCATACATTCATTCAAAGTGCAAGCTGTCAATATAAGTTTAATTATGCTAGTTTTGTTATTTACAAACACGTAATATTGGAAATAAAATCTAAAGCATACGGAGCACGTAGTTGGAAATTAATGCATGACTGAAGCTAGGAGTAGCGTAACGTCACATCATACAGATAAAAATAAAGGATAAAGTCTATGAATGTTCACGTGAAAATATGATGGGGGTGTCATAAAGTATACGTAGCCGGGAATAATTTTTTTTGATAGAGTATTTGTGAAGATATCATCTAATAATAATAATAATAATAAGTTAAATGTATAATTAATGATGGATCAAATAATTATTATTAGTGGGACACATACAAATGGTCCATCCATTATCCCTATCACACATGACTAATTGTTAACGACGATGTGGTTTCTCACTAGTAGATTGTTTAGACCTCGAAATTTAGGAGAAAGGTTTAAAATAAGTTGTTTCAAGTATTAGCTACGGTCATAGGACCAAATGTAGTTGCATGTTTAGCTGCCATTCAAAATTAAGTTTGGAGGGCGACAATGTTTGGCTGGCACACACTGGGATTTGCAATACCATAACCATGTGAGTTTTCCAAAACGGGACCATTTTTGTTTACCCACCTTGTGTGTTTTTTTTTTTTTAGCCATCATGAAAACAAAATTTTACAAAACCCAATTTTTTAGCACAAACTAAATTTTACCAAACTTGTGTTTTGAAGATAGCTAAATACACTGAACGTCTGAGCTTAACTACTTACAAAAAGGAAAAAAAAAAAAAAAAAACTACATAATAATGAAGTAATGAAGGATCCCTAGGCGCCATGTTATTAAGGAGTTGGGAAGGGAGAGAGAGTAGGTATACCAATGACATCCACAGTAGTCTTTCCATTGGAGAATCTGCCGGTTGCAGCGCCACCTTGGAAATCGATCCCATAAGGGAAATAATTGGCCTTTGCCAAAGAATTAATTGCATTATTATTCCCATTATCCACCAATGAATCCCCAAAAATGAAATAACAGGGCACTTGTGGGGCTGCTCTCACCACTCCTCCCCCAAACCACACCAAACCCACCACCACCACCACCGTCGCCAAGACCCCACACAACTTCCCCATTCTAATTCAAAAGCAGAACCCACCCAAGATTCAATAAAGGAAAAGAGAGGGAGAGTGAAAGAAAGAGAGAATAGTTTGGAGCTTACTTGAGAAGAAAGGAGGAGGTGGAGTGAGTGTTAAGTGTGTGTGATGAACTTGTATATATAGATAAGGGAGAAGGGTGTAAAGTGGGATGGATATGAGGGTGGCAAAAAAGTCCACTTTGGGACATAAATGAGGATATATATATTTGTGTGTATAAACAAAATAAACTCCACCCGAAATAAGAGATTAAGCTTGTAGAGTCTCGGATCAATCACCCTCAATGGATATAACTACTCCATCAGAGATTGGAGCAAATTTTGCCTATAGGAGTTAAAATGTTTGCGTGTGTGTGGTGAATTTATATATAATGAGACTGCCAATATGAGAACGTGTGCAAATTTTGCCTATAGGAGTTAACTAATGTAAATCCTACTTACTGCTACAAAGAAAAAATTATGAGCATTGTATTACAAATTGTAAACACGTGAAATTTAAGTCCCATTCTATGATATTATGTGATTCCTATGTAACCCCCTTAATTTTCTCCAAATATAATGTTTATTTAAGTATTTTGAGAATTTATTAATTATTTGCTCCCCTAATTTTCTCCCAACTGATTCTTCCCTATATATACATCTTGCACCCACTCTTTATACTAAAAATGGCCACATGGTAAAATTTATAAAGTCTTGCATTGTTATTTGATCAAAATATCCCTCAAAAAAGACTAGACAAATTTTACCATGCCATCCTTTGGTTGTGAAGAGTGTGTGAAGGGTATACAAGATAATTTTCCTTCCTCCAAACTAAATATTAATTTACATAATTAACATTTTCTACTAATTAAAAACATGATCATAAAGCCTATTAATAAAGCCTCAAACATGTTTGGACCTTTTTTCTTCCTTGAAAAATTAACGTCATTTGGAAAGGCAATCGAGGTCTCTTGCATTCAGAGTGGAAAATGTACTATGCAGTTTACCAATGGATAGTCATCATATGTGCACGAAATATCATAAAACAGTGCAGTTTGAGAAATTTTTAGTATAAAACTTGAACAATATGGTTAGAATATTTTTATGTACATATGGTGAATATTCATTGGCAAATTAAGTAGTACATTTCGCACCCTAAATTCAGATGAGCTCGATTATTGAAAAACTTATCCACTGATCATACTTTTGGATTAAATATGTTCTAACCGAATACATCTTGGACTTTCCAAATATCACTTAATGTTTACTTAGCGCAAATGGGCTTAAAGTGGGATGGACATGGGGGTTGCCAAAAAAGTCCACCATGGGACTTAAATGAGGCCCCTTTCAAAGGGATCTTTTTGGCTTTTACGGTTGAGATGGTTTGGTTGAATGCATTAAATTTCACGCGGGCAGCCATGAAGATCAGACCGAGATGTCGGAGGACGACCGCCGACGTGCATCGCTCTCCTTCACATGCGCCCCTCTCATTTTTGTATGCTTCGGCGGTGACACGTATGAGTGTTGCATTGATTAACCAGAACTAGCCAACTCATGCAAGCATCGACCTCAAGACCTAATCTTAGAGGTGATCGTCGTCCCCTATTTAATTGGATGCATTGTTCATGTGCTCAATTAGAATTGGTTTGCTTGTATAAAATACAAGCTTTACTTAATTATATCTTCATTTTATCCTTATGGTGGGAGTGAGCTTAAGAAGACTAGTATTATTATTATTTTATTTTATTTTTCCAATGGGCGTCCATAACTTGCCAAATTGGCATGGGCTTTGGGTATTTTTGAGATGAGCCCATATAGAATGAGAAAAACTTATCTCATACAGTACCATAATTTAATGTAGGATACTGTCTAATAATAATTAATTAAATATATAACTAATGGTGGGTTTTATAACTATTTGAGTGAGAATCACACAAATAGTTCTATCTGTCACGTATGTATTAGCACAGATTACTAATAATCATTATTCCATAATTTAATGAGGTAGTGGTAGTAGGAAAGTTTTTCTTATAACACTGCTAGTAAAAAAGAAAAAAAAAGCTTATAACTTGAGAAAAAGAAAATAAAAAATTATTTTACAAATTTAATATAATAAAAACTCAAATTCGTAATGAGAACGAAACCGGTCATTTTCAGGCAAGCGCATGCTTGCCAGCTTTTCTTCACTTCTTTTCCTTTTTTGAAAGTATGTGAGTTGAACGATTCTGCATGGGGAACGCGTCATTCTCGGCTGCCAATTGGGAGGGCTTTGACTTTGAGGGCAATGTGGACAACTGTATACTTTTTATTATCAATTTTCATTTTTTTTTCATTTTTTTTTTTCAAGTTTGTGGGCATCTTTTAAGTTCATACTGAAAATGGCACACAATCCTGCTAGGATCCTGGCTGTAGCTTGTGACTACAGCTTCATCTCTCAATCATCTATGTACTGCGATTGTACTGTCTAATAAATGTTATACAATCCCATATTCAAAGTTATTTGTTGAATGTATGGGGGCTGTGTTTTATGATTTTATATCTTCAATACAGTAGCCTATGTTCATTTGTTTTTTTTCTTTTTTTTTTCTCATGGAAGGCTACTTTCAATGGTTAAATTTGTAAATGAAAGCCTTGATTCGAGAAGATTAGCCCCTAAATAGTACAGTCAACATAGATTCCAGGCTTTTAAACAAGAGTTGAAATCGAAAATATCTGAATGAGCCTCGTATGAGTCCAAAAGCTTATAGTTTTGGGTCTTGGATCCATTCAAATATATTGGATGCTAGATAATACCATCAGCTTTTGATCTCAGGCTCCCAACTCGCACATAGAATCAATGTGTTTGTGAAGCTTTTATAAATGGTTAATTTGGTCCTAGAATTTAGGCATCATCATGCTCAAACGAAAAAGATCCATGAATATGCACGTAGTGCCGGTTTATAGAGTAGATTTAAAATTTGATGCCTTCCTCCGATCAAGCTTAGAAATCAAAAATTTTCTAAATATGCATTATTATTTTTTCCGGGATGTTCAAGCAGGGGAAGAAAAAAAAAACCCATCTAAGTACACTTTATTTTAAACAAATTCCAATAAAAGGAAAAAGCAAATCAAATTCAGGTCTTTTTTTTCCCTAAAAATATTAGTAGGAAAAAAGAAGTAGAAGCCAGACAATAAAAATTTCATACATATAGCAAAAATGATTAGGTTTCATACAAATGCAAATTCCAAAGCTTTTGCAGTCTAAATCCCTACTTGCATTGCATAATATTAGCTTCTAGTTCAAATTTGATGGTTCTATTAATTTAGGGATTAAAGTGGTCACTTTTGAAAACTCTATGAGTCCAATTATTCTTTCTTAGTCTACTTACTGGTATCCGAATGCCAAACAATCTCGATTAAATCTGATTCAAGTCGAGAGGACTCACAAGAGGGGTAGGGCAAAGCTCTTCTAACACCTCAAGAAATTAATTTCTCTACACAGAGTGCAAGTCCAAATATACGGCAGCTCTTTACTGTAGATAACCTAAGCTAAATAACACAATCCTAACAAATCAATTAGGTTAGAGGCATGTGCGTGATGGAAGAAACGAAAAGGAAAGTTTAACTAATAACAACAAATAAATAAAAAAATGTTGGGGGCAATTGAATTCCTCTACCTAAAAATGGTACCCGACCACTTACAGTGAGTGATCGTAAGCATACTTGGTGGAGAGATTCGATTCCCTTAGCTTACTGAAAAAAAAAAAAATGGTTCATTATCGAAAAGTGTAAAACTACTTTGAATCAAGGATAGATTCTCTATTTATAAATATTGCCCTATCGCCCTATCATTATTAAAAAAAAAAAAGATTCCTATAGACCACACAATTTAGCACTGCTGCTGTGCTTAGTTTACGAAACAAAATCTAGAGGTACAAAGTAGCCTGGTAAATTAAATATATTAACCACCAAAATCGACGAGCCAACATGAGCAACAACAAAGAAGAAAGAACAACAGTGCGTCATATAGCATAAAGAAGCTCAATCCTCTCCTCCTCACACCACAAAGTGCAAGGAAGAAAAAAAGGGTTAAGAGCTTAACAAGCAAGATCATACAAGCAAAGGCATGAAAACGTCGGGCTAGTTGTAGCAGTACATTTGAATTAGTCTTCGAGAAGCTTCCCAGGCTGCAGGCCTTATCCCTCACTACTCGCACCAAATGATTCTGCATAACTCGAATGTTCATAGAATTCCCCCGAAAGATAATGTCATTCCTTTCCTTCCAAACAACATAACAGTGAATGGCGTCATGAGAATCTATCATCAGTCACAAGAAAAAAAGAAAAAAGGAAGAGACACAAATTTGTCCTGATTCATCCCAGTATAGGACTACATTTAGTAGGGAGAAATCATTACCAATATTATTATTAGGATTTCGTTCAAGAATCGCTCATATGGGAACAAGAGACAAAATAACATAATTATACCCATAAATTAAGGCAAAATCCATTTTGACTACAATTTGAAAACCTTTTTCTATTAAAATTGGAAAACCCTTTCCAACTACAATTGAAGAATTATTTTGAAATATAATATGAAAACCCTAGGCTCAACACTCCGTGAGCCTAGCATCGTGCACAGGGCGCTGCTTAGCACCCTCACCCGCTCACCGGAGTGCGGGACCCTAGAAACCATCTTTATAGCGCGCATCTGTCGAAATAGGAGCCAACCTCAATAAACTGAGGGCAACAAAAGAAATACAAACGAGTAGATTTTGGAGTTGGAAACCCCGAAAGTCTTCCAACCAGGCGAACAATTTGTCCTATCGCCTGTTGTGCCAATCAAGGTTGCAGAGTCTGGCCCAAAAGGACGCCAGTGTATCGGTAACCATACAGTCAAAGAAGAAGTGCTGCCGTGAGTCTGGACATTGCCCCCAATAATCACAGACTCCATCAGGTATATGAGATATATCCAGGAGCCTATCCTGAGTGGATAGTCTATTCCGAGCGAGAAGCCAAAGGAGAAAAAAGTGCCTGGGAATTATACCTTTGGCCCAGATCAACTTGGTCCAAGGCTTCACCAAGGCACGAGTTCTAATGGGTTCACAAGGACTAGCCACGGAGGAGGAGTTGGTTGAATGTCCCTGATAAGATGGGAATATAAGCATTCCAACTGCTAAGATCCGCGGCCACGTCCGCCTGGAGTCAGTGAGTACCTTAGCTAAATTAGTTGTACGTGATGTGGCCGACATGTACATCTCTCGATTACTGAACCTGTTACATAAGGGAGGGACCATAAGGAAACCAAGAGTCAAACCAAAACTCGACATCTATACCATTTTCAACCTTCAAGGATAGGTGAGGATGCAGTAATGGGCCGAGTTAAAGAAGTCTTTTCCAAGTTCAAGAAGTAATGTAAGGGGCCTTTGTCTCCCGGCAGCTCTTTGTCTTTGAGAAGGTCGAGTGAACCCAAGCACACCATAGGGACTCTTTATTTGTGAAGCGAAACCATATATGTTAACCATGGAGGCTTTGTTGCATTCACTAACACGCATGAGACCAAGTCCTCCTTTGGGAAGGCAAGTATCCCTCCAGGAGACTTTAACCCCTCCCCCTTCAAACCCAAGACCTTCCCCAAAAGAAATTCCCAAGAATCTGTTCAATATTTGAAGTCACAGTTTTTGGAAGAATAAACAGGCTAGTCCAGTAGGTGTGTATTGTAGACTGCACCGACTTAACCAGTTGGAGCTTATTCGCAAACAAGAGGAACCGATGCGAGCTCTAGCAATGATGCTTTTAATAAGGCGACAACAAAAAGATGCCTTGAGCCGTTGGGAGACAATTGGAACCCCCAAGTAGTCCACAGGAAGAGTGCCCTCAGCAAAGCCAATCACTTGCAGAAGTTGAAGTTTCCTTTGAGTGTCCACATCTGAGAAGCAGACAAAAAATTTTGGAGTTTTGGACCATAAAACCTGACCAATTCGAGAACAGAGAGATACCCTCCTTCGCCAGTGTCAAGGTATCTTGATTTGCCTCAGCAAACAACAAGACATCATCGGCAAAGAAAAAGTGCGTGAGACCAGCATTTATATAGGGGCAGCGATGCTTGAAACCTGGCCTACATGTCATAGAAACAAGGATTCTATAGACACCACCATAATATGGGTAAATAAGTAAGGGGACATTGGGTCACCTTGATGTAACCCCCTTCCACACCCAAAGAAACCAGTAAGTTCTAAATTAAGATTCACCAAGAATTTGGCTGTCTCAATACAGACTGCAATCCATCCAATGAAAATCATAGGAAACGCAAAACTATGCAGCACCAGATAAAGAAAATCCCAGTTCAAAGTGTCGCAGGCCTTAAGTCGACCTTAAGTGCACATTTTGGTAGAAAGGGATTAAGACGGAAACCACTAAATAGCTCCTGAGCTATAAGAATGTTATAACTAATGCGCCTGCCTTTCACAAAGGCAGTATGAGCCGGATTGATTAAGCTTGGCAACAGAGGGGCCATTCGGTAAGCAATCAATTTAGTTATGCACTTGTAAATTGTATTGCAGCAGACAATTGGTCTATAATCAGACCAAGTGTTGGGGTTCTCTGCTTTAGGAATAAGAGAGATAATGGTTGAATTAATCTCACGGAGCATTTTACCAGTTTGGAAGAATTCCTGAATCGCTAACTTATCTCCGCCCCAAGGATGTCCCAACGTTTCACCAAGAATTCAACATTAAAGCCATCATCAGAGCCAGGGGCCTTGCCTTTAGCCAAGGAAAACGTTACCCCTTTAATTTCCTCAGCTGTAACAGGCTTTACGAGATCATCCGCTTGGTTGCCCATAAGGGTCGAGCTAATGTAGGGTCCAGTGTCCTCCAAGGCACATTGAGCTTTCTACATTTCAACAATCTGGCCACTCATGGGGTCAGCAAACAAGTTAGTCTGCAACTGATCCAGGCAAAGGCGATCAATATTTGTCTGATTGGAAATTTGATTGTATATCCTTCAGGGGGTGCGTTAGCACTTTCAGCTTTGAGTAAACTTTAAACATTGGGTATCCCTGGACCAGGGTTCCCCAAGCTTTGTTTACGATGCCAAGGAACTTCGGATGAGACATCCAGAAGTTGATAAGCTTAAAGGGAGGGTATGGAATATCTATTCCATACAAATATAACAATGGCCCACGAGCAGCTGGAGTAATAATATTTTTAAAGGACAATGAGAAAACTAAGCAAGTACTACATATTTCATTTTGGTCATTGATAATAGTTATTCATTGTATGTGTCGCTCATGGTTCGTAGGATCATATATTTCACTCCTTATTAGTTGAGGATATTATTTCTTGCATGTATGCTTCAATCAAATAATTTTTTTCTATCCGAGAAAATAACCCTTATACCAACATTCACTCTAGGTCCATCACAAGAAAACCTTGTAATAATGACTCACAATAATCCATCGCTATTAATGACTTATAGTGACGGAGTGGCTAAAATTATAAATCATATTAGTGACAAATTATCCGTCATGAATAAAGATATGTCCATCGCATTTTTGTATCTTTTAGCGATGGAATATAAGTCCGTCGCTTATAATAATGGCATTAGGGACAGTCAGTTCTGTTGCTATTATTGATAGATAATAGCGATGGAAATGACCATTGCTATAACGTAATAGAGATGAACTTTTAGTCATGGGTTGGAATTTTTTTTCCCTGCACTTGTGACAGGATCTAATGACATCAGGGACGGCCAATTCTATTGCTAAAAATACTATTAGTGAGTATTTTTAGTGACGTGACTATTTATGATGGACTTGTAGTGATGGATGGCCACCACCAAAAGGTTTTTGCGACAGATTGGACATTTTTAATGAAGGAAAATTCCATCACTATTGCGAGGTATCCCATATCATTGCCTAGTAGCAAGGGAGACATTTTCACCACTACGTTGCCGGAGTTAGTAAAATAGGGCTATGACACGAGAATCAAACGAGAACAATGCTGTTTGCGGGAGAAAAGAAAACACACCACATGCTACATTTTCAAAAAATTTATTAGTACGCCCTTTTCCATACTAGTACAATGCTAATATCTTCTCAGTTTTGTGGGCCACAGGACCCATTTTGCACGTAGAGAACCATGGACATACTATACGCATTTGAAAGAATCAAACCGATGTGCTTACAAGAGAGAAGGTTTTTCTAGCCTTTATTCAAGGGGCACATGTTAAGAATCTAATTAGGTAAGTTTTTATCATTTTAATATATTAAAACTCACAAAAGTTGTTGATTCAATGCATTGAAAATGTAAGCATACCAAAAAAGGCATTGGGCACATGTTAGAGAAAACCCTAAAAGATACACCTAGAGAAAGGGGGAGTGGAAAGGGATTCAAAGTGGACTTCACCGTTGGCGATAGGAAACAACCGATGGGTTGGTTGGGTTGGTTTTGAACCCTTTTCCTTCCAATTTTGAGGTGGTTTGAAAAATTTTTCTACCTAATTTACGGCATGTCAAGTGAGGAGGGTGGGGCGGGTCAAAAGATGAAACGCTATATAAATCCTACTACAACTAAATTAAAATGTTTTCTTTTCTTTCCATGCATATGATAAAATTATAGTAGATGGGAATATTTATTGGGAATATTTATTCAGCTCAAAAATTTTATTGCTTATGTATGTATGAGACTAATCGGGCTTCTCTATACTTAGAGGGAGAAAAGAACTCTACAGTTCACTGATGGATAATTATCATGTGTACATGGAAGTATTTTGCTCCATTTTATTCAAGCTTTATACAAAATTTATTTAAAATAAAATTTCCCAAAATAATGCAATCTACAAAATAATAAGTATAAAATTTGAATAAATGATCAGAATATTTCCATATACATATAACGACCATTCATAGATGAATTAAGAGTACATTTCTCATCCTAAAGCAGAGGAGTCTGATTGGTATAAGAGACCCCAAAATATAAACAATATAAAAACTCTTGTCATAAATATCAAGAATAAATGCTCATAATTAAAAGTATGAAGAATGAATAAAGGAAATGTAAGAGATGCACTAAGAATTTCACATCGATCCACCTCACTTCATGCGATTTATCAATTTGGCGGGTGAGTTTATTTTTTTCGTTTTGCACATCCTTATAATCAATGCCAATAGTTGGACTTACGATTTATCGTATTTTTAAGTCGACTTGTATTCATTATCTTTTGGATAGAGAATGCGTATAGTGTGTTAAGACCAATATCGAAGTTGGGGTGATAATTATGATTTGGCCCAAACGAGGGGCCTTCAGAAACAGTCAAGAATTGAGACGTATTATCCGATTTTCCGCACCCTTAGGATAAGTATTGTATGCTGTTAATGGCCTTCCCATCGAATGAGTATGGTCGGAGAGAGGGTCTCGAAAAGGCACTGTATTCGTTGTTGTTGTCTCCAAAAGGCTTACGCATCTTACCGACAAAGAAATGCCGCCCATGGGGGCAGCATCATTTTGTCCTCCTCCTGGGACCGCCCGAGGTAAGAGGAGAAGAGGGATAGTGATAAGAGTGTGTGAGAAAAAGTGAGACAGAGACCTCGGATAGGCTTTTGTAATTTCCTTCTTAAATGCAGGTACTTGGCAGTGGTCGGTAGATTCAGTCGAATTAGGAGTGTGCATTTATGAGTTCAGATTGGCTATTTTCTACATATTCAGTCTGCAGTGATGCAGCTGGAATTGCTGGTACCCCTCTTTCACCTTCTTCTTCTTCATCACTGTTTCCTTCATGTTTTATTACAACTTATGTAGATTCTAGGACCCATTTGTGCATTTGCCCTGTAAAGTGATTCACCGTATCTACCAAGAAAAAAATGATAGATAGCAAAGCACGAGTGAAAATTTCACTTTCTCTCTATATATTATTCCTTTTCCTCTGAAAAGAATTGGTTATCGGCTATTTTATCTCAAAATCGTTCATTTCTGCATAAAAATAAAAATTGAAACTGATGGGTTAGCCATTTAAGTTGAAGAATTAATCCTCCCCTTTAGTACAATTGGAGCTGTAGTCAAGAATCAAGTTCCACATACAGATGACTACTGATGTCCTGATGTTAATGTATATAAATTGTTTCTGAGTTTCTATACCCAAGCTCCGGCAATAGGCCTTTGGTCCAATGACATCTTCCCATTTATAAGTGCAGGGTTTAGAAGGTTTCTAGTTGAAAACTGGTTAGGTGCGTGCGTATTTACCCACAAAAAAAATAATATCCAATGTGGGTTTAGGATCAATGAATGATTCTATAGTATGTTGTTTGGTTTATTTCAGAGGAAAAAAGTGAAGTTGATGCTCTTATTGGAGATACTAGTTTGTTACTGCCATTTATCATCTGGCCTGTTTTCTACTTGAAACAACAGCTTAATTTGATTTTGGGGCCTTGTTCTTGGTATGGTAGCCTGGTACCTGTTTAGGCTACAATTGTTATGGATAGTGGTTTAAGATGTAATTGTTGAGAATATTGTCCAAAATCGAGAAACTGCAGCCTAGCAATTTAATTAGTAAGATCTTGGGGCCATGCTACTCAGTGTTAGTTGACGGAAACTCCAGACTTTATAATGGTATATCAAAGCAAGAAACTGAGACTCATTTAGCTTAAATGTTGCCATGCATACTCCAAGTCAACGAATCTGAGTTGTCCATGTGTTTGGTTCAAGTGATCTCACATGTTGGCGGAGAGGACTTGCTGCTAATATTGTCCCACATTGGGAAAATAAAACCCAGCAATTTAATTAATAAAATCTTGGGACCAGCCTACCCAACGGCACCAACACCAATTTTTTTTGGATGGAGACCCTAGACATTATCACTAATTTCGTGCCAACAATTTATTTGTCCATGATTGTACATCCATTTTTCTAACTTGATCTGATAAAAATTGATTTAGTTACATCCACACCACCTCCTTAACCCCCCTTAAAATGACAATTAATAAAGATATTGAAGATAGAACTCATGGTTGCAAGGAATCAAACCGAAGATAATTCTAATATTCACGTCTTTTAATGCAGGTAATGCATTTGCCTTAGTGCTGTTTATGTCACCAATGTAAGTTTCTTCCACAATCCAAATTCAATTACACTATTACTTTTGCTGCACATCCCTATGATCAACTGATCAAATTTGGAAAATCTTCTTTCAACACATAACTTGGGGATAATTATGCAATTTCATTTAAATGTTCAGATATTAATTTGTCTTTCATCCATGTGCTTACACATCAGCTTTTTAGGGTTTGGTACTGATTAACATAATTAGGTCACATTTGGTATAATGAATGAAATCAGAGGCAATGGGATAGGTTTTAAAGGGCAAAAGTGGTTTCTCATCAGAATGTGCATTCCATTTTCATTCCTGTCATAGCTCAAAAAGAGCTAAACCATGGGAATGGGTATCCCTACCCTCACATAAAGAAATGCTCATTCTTATGGTTTAGCTCTTTTAAGTTATGATCAAAATCATAGTGGAATGTGGCATTCCGATGAAAACTACATTTTGACCTTTAGAGCCAAATGTAGCCTTATGCTTTGAAAACTTAACTATACTTCCCAATGAATCATTCTACCTTCTGTTAGCAGATGTAATTAGTCTCTCGTTTGAAGTTAAAATGCTGAGCCACATCAATTTTCCTTTGACTACTTTGCGTTGATTCGGCGTAGTCTAAAGTTTACCCAAGAAGAGAGAGAGGAGAGGGGATTGAAATGGGACAGTACCCTTTTAAGAATTCTTGTCACAGTTGACAGCAAAAGGGGAGAACAAACTTGTTGAGTTGCAAACAGTCTGTGGAAGGGAAGGCCCAATTTAAAAGCAAGCAGAAGAGCACAGAAAATGAGCCACTAATAACCACATAAAGCGAAGCAAACAAAAAGCTTAAGGGTAGAGACAGGGAGAGAGAGAGAGAGAGAGAGAGAGAGTGTTTTATAATGGTTTGGCACCAATTCGGTCCTATATTGTTCGCTTTGTATGTCATTGAGCTTACATTTGCATCATTTCTCAGATCTACATTTAGGAGAATCACCAATTTTGTATGTCATTGAGCTTAGAGTTATGTCATTTCTCAGGTCTACATTTAGGAGAATTGCCAGAAACCAGTCGAACGGAACAGTTCTCAGGATTGCCCTATGTATATGCCCTCTTGAACTGCTTGATATGCCTTTGGTACGGCATGCCCATTGTATCACCTGGTATTATTTTAGTTGCTACTGTGAACTCGATCGGAGTGGTTTTCCAATTAATCTACATAAGCATCTACATCACATATGCTGAGAAGGCAAAGAAGGTATCATTCTTTGTCTATCTTCACTTGTTCTGGTGTTTCTGATGGTTTTTTTTTCCCCCTGTTGTTTGGGGGGGGGGGGGGGGGGGGTGGGGGGGGGGGGTTGTGTTTCTTAGTCTATCATAAGTTCAAATATTGCCATTATTACCACGTTCATTGGGCTGAATTTGGTAATTTATTGAGAAAAGAACATCTTATGTTGACCAAAATGTTATTTTTACTGAATTTTTACATTTCTAATCTTGATAGATAGACAAAAGTATAGTGCATGATTACCCATATGCTGATTTTTCAGGAAAAAGATTACTGAACTCACCATATCCTCTTTTCTTTTTCTTTCTTTTTTTTTTTTATACCAATTTTGAAACATTATCAAATTGTGCCATCCCTGTCCAGCTCATTGAGTAAATTTGGGAATTTACTGGCAAAAATAACATTCCAAGTTAGCTATAAACTGTTATTTTTAATGATTTATTTTCCTCACAAATCTTGACAGGCAATTGAAAACACACTGCCTGATTTTTCTCAAAAATATTATCGAATTTGCAAATCCCTTTTTATAATTTTCTTTTTTCGAAAATTTTGATTTTTGTATAGATGAAGATGTCAGGATTGTTAGTGGCGGATGTGGCGCTATTTTCCATTGTAGTACTTGTGAGCATGAGATTGTTGGATCCTTCGCAGCGGCAGACATTTGTTGGATGTCTAAGTGTGGTTTCCCTCATATCCATGTTTGCTTCCCCTCTATCTATAATGGTGCGTTTGTTTATCCCAAATTTGGAAAGTTTCTTTTCTTTTTTCTCCCATTATTTCTTTAATACTTTCTAATTTATTTGAATGCCAGAATGTTGTGATCCAAACAAGGAGTGTGGAATTCATGCCGTTTTACCTTTCCTTGTCAACCTTCTTGATGAGTCTCTCATTCTTTGCATATGGAGTGTTCAAATATGATCCTTTCATTTACGTAAGTGTCTCTAAATCTTCTTAATTATATTTCATTGGCTTGCTCTATCCTTTATCATGTGTTTGATGCATGGAATTAGAGTATGAGTTTTGAATTAGATAGAGCCAAAGCTGCTTTTAACTTTTGAAAAATTACACTTAATCCCCGTGGTTTGACTGAGTTGTGCGGAACTTCTTGTGGTTAGAAATCAGTATTTAACCCATTTGTGCTTTTGTTGGAGTTGCATAAGTTACTTTTTTTTTTTTTTTTTTGTTAAAGCTGATGGTTTGTGCATCCCAAGTGTTGTAAGATGGCAAAAATCATCTTTAATGTCCTAGGTACCGACTATTACTGCCCGTTTGGTTAACGGGAATGAAATAGTTATTTGATAGAAATATAACATGTAATGAGTAATATTCCTAAAGACTATAAGTGAAATGGCTATCCTTAGGAGTCATGAGGGGAATAAACAAGTAATAGCTATTACTAATAATGTAATAGCCATTAATTGCTTATTCCACTCATGAACCTTTAAAAGGGATATTCCTCATATACTTGTCTCAGTGTTGAGCTCCTTAGAAGTATAAGTGAGGTTGTCCTTGTTGGAAGCTCATGCATTAATGTTTAGGACATATATAAGTATTGGCACACTTGCTAATGACATCCATGGTTCATGGTAACACACTCCACATTTCGAATTTGAGTAAAATGATGCCTTAGTGATGGTGCGTTATCATATTAAGCACAATTAGATCTTGTGAGGGCCAAAACACATGTTTAGAGGCAAAATTGGGCTTTGTGCCAATGGAAGAAGTTATAGAGGAGATCAAGGTCTTTAGGATAGCCAAAGGCCATAGAAGGCCGTATAGTTAACAATTGACCGTCTGTATGGTCCATATACTGGGATCCATTTTAGTGATGTGGCCCCTAGTTGGCACTTGATTAATCCTTGAGTGATGTGGCATGCCACCTAAGTTTTATGTCGATCATGGAGTAAAAAGATGGAGTCTTGATCAAGTCAAAATAAATCAGTGGTGGTTGGAGGATTCAATTTTGACTTTGATCGATCAAAATTGCATTATCAAATCTAGCAAAGAAAGTAACAAGATGATGATTTGAGTCAAACCTAATGTCTTAGGCTTTATGTAATAATGAAACATAAAAGTTGTCAAAAATGAAATAGTGAAAGTATTTTTTTACAAGAGGACGAATTTCATGTGTGAGTGGAGGACCAATTTAAATGCGTGAATCTAGTGATCCAATTCATAGAGGTTGGCGCTCATGGGTTTAGCGGAGTATGGTGTTCTTCATGGAGTTTCAATGACTTAACTTGTACTAGTTAGTAGTGCAAGGGAGAAGCGGCTAAACTTTCTCAAGCTTCCTTGGCACGATTCTTTTCACTCCCCTCTCGGCTATGAATGTTACGAGGATGAGTTTTATCAATTTATGTGTGTGGTGATCTGTGAGTTGTAAACATTGAATATATTGTGGTCCTGTGGGGTTGAAGTAATCAACTTAGAGAAAGGCCATCGATGAGTCTAGCTACTAGGGGGAAGTCCCAATTGAGCACCTAGTTGGTTATTGTGTAATTATGGTGTGCACCTTTAGTGAATTGCCGTGAAGGAGCAATGAGCTCTAACATGCCGTGGACATAGCTTCATTTTAAAATTGGACCACGTATATCGTTGTGTCATTTTTGGAAAGAAATTGGCTAAGGGGCTAGTGAAAAGGGGGTAAAAGTTTTAGTTGTCAATTCATTCACCTGACAACCAGGAAATCACAAAAAAATAAAAACTAGGAAAAATTCCCCCTCCCTCCTCATGTACATTCTTGGGAATAACAACTTGTTCTATTCTTGTTCTATTTCACCTTATGGAACTGGATGAACGGTAAGGTATTCCCTATGACTCAATGAAACCACAGGGGGTTGGAGTGCAATTTTTTCTTTTATTTTAAAATTGAATTATTCCCCAAAATGTTTGCTTTTTTAATCTTGGTTACAGTTTATAATAATTTGCATCCTATGGATTACAAATAAAATACACAATGAAACCCCACTATATCCATAGATTACAATAAATAAATGAAAAGAAAAGTTAATTATTTGTAGAAAAGATGATAAAAACCAGAAGAGTTGTTAACAAGTCCAGTTTGCTTTCTTCTACTGTGCTTGAGCTTTGGTTTTTAGGTTCTGGTCATGTTTTCAGGTACCAAATGGGATAGGGACAATTCTGGGGACCCTACAGTTGGCATTGTATGGCTACTACCACAGCTTTTCAAGGGAGGGCTCTAGTGAACCCTTAATGGGGACCTGTGCTAATGCTTGATGAATTAGGCTCCATCTGTTCTTAGGAAAAATACCAGTTTTCCCCACTTGGGGAAACATTTCAAGGGGAAGAAAATATTTCGATCGAAAATTATGCCCTGTGATTTTTGGACTGTTTTACGTAATATTTTTTTCTATTGCATTTCTCATAATGCCTATTTTGATTTTGATGACGGAGATTTTGAGATATTTGTTTCACGCACGTAAATAGCTTTCGGAATTGTGTGTGGCTGAAGATCTATTTAAAGACTATACACTGATTCAGAATTTTGTTTATTCTGCTGTGGACATTCTTCTGAATGGGAAATTTTCTTACGCTGGTTCAGTGGCAAAGTGAAAAACTCACACTTTGATCTACCAGAGTTGGAGTCTTTCATTGATTTTGATTCTGAAAATTTCATTAATTACGAAATAATATATAGAGATCGATACGAAAGGATGCTTCCTTAGTCCTAGTCTCTCTCTATATATGTTGACATTCAATTGTGCTGATCAACAAACTGCACTCTCACGTAAAGAATTAGGGATTGTTGGGTCCTTCCATAAATTTATCATGTTTAGGTTTTTGGCGGTGCCTCCATTTGGAATGAAATCCTACTCATTATTTTCGGAGTATTACTTTACTCCTCACAGCCCGTTGGGCAATCGGTTCCATGTTGAAGTATGGATGTTCCATTCTATAAAATCTCCTCTATGTGTGAAAATTCAGAGGTCTAAACTTCAAGAACTACAAGCACCAAACTCATTGAACATCACCCCGGATCATTTCATTCCCTTTTTTTAAAAAAAAAAAAAAAATCCCCAAATAATATGGAATTTTTTTTTCCCAAACTAGGCTTAAATATTAATTTTTTTTCAAAATAAGTTTTAGTCATGTAATTGCTAATTACGTGGCTGACTCTTGCATGTTAGTCATGCAATGGCCAATTGCCCGACCAACTCTTGAATGTTAGTGGCGCAACTCTCAATTGCCCGACTATTAGTCACACATTTAGCAATTGTGCAACTAACCTTTTGATTCCACTTCCCACATCCCTCATGAGTTACCTCCATCTTGCCATCCTTTTCGCCACTCCAATTCCACCCCCTGCATGTGTCATAACATTAGATGCTGAGCATAAATTTTTATATTAATCCATAACATACAGAATGTGTCATAACATTAGATGCTGAGCATAAATTTTTATATTAATCCATAACATACAGAAATTTAAACTTACAGATATTACCTCTCACCACGAGGAGGAGGTGGAAGTCTGGTGAAATCCTGATGGCCAGCACGTGGGATCCTCAAATTAGGTCGAAAATGGACAAGTCGCTTCCACGCCCACAACTGCAATGCAGATATTACTTTGATTAGTATTAACATATAAAAACCTTTAACGTAGCAAATAACGTCTATATACATAGCACACCTGGGGTAGGATGTTAGGCCCGCCAATTGTCCTCTCACCCAAGTGACATGCCATGCATAGAAATCTATATAATGATGCAAGGCAAGCTGCCCCCTAGCTGTAAGCTATAATGCTCAACAATTCTCCAAAAAGGATAAGAAATGTAGCTCGATTTCGGAGCTGAACTTGTCGGGAACAATGTACCACCCACATCATCATAATGTATGCATGAGCGTAACATACATATGTTTTGGCTAAAGCATCATCGGAGACCATCTATTGGAATAAGTAATATCTGTTACATCATTTGTTAGTCATAATAGCTATCCCTTGTCCATTCTTTTCATGGTCCGTGTGAGTAGTCATTTCATTTAGGGTAATACTACATGTACATCCTTTACATACTTTACATACTAAGAGTGGTTACATGGCGGAATTTGTGTGGCCCTATATTATTATTTAATCAAAACATCCTTAAAAGGAACCACACTAATTTTATCACATCACTCTTTTAGTGTGAAAGGTGTATAAGTAAAATTTTCATTTCACTAATATGAGCGCTAAAAATATTATTCTTGTATGTAATATGTTTATGAAATACCCATTCAATTCTAGCAAATGAAACGGCCTATTGAAAAGAAAAATCACAAAGTACTTGAATTACCCCTCGTGTGTTATGTAGCAAGTACAGAGGCACATGTTGCAACATGCACATTTTGGAAAGAAAAGAATTTCGGTGCAACTACATTGGTATCTCAAGTTGAGCCCCACACCACAGAAGATGCTCAGTATGATGAAGCACGGTAAAAGGGATGAATGAAGAGTTGGGTCAAAATGACACTTGGGATTTGGTGGATAGGTCACCCAACAAAATGTTATTGGGATAGAGTGAGTTTTTAGAAACAAGTTAAATGAAGAGGGGAAGGTGGTGAGGAACAAAGCAAGGCTTGTATGCAAAGGGTAGTCTCAATTTAAGGATATAGATGTGGATAAAACCTTTGCTCTCATTGCAAGGGTTGAGGCCATAAGAACGTTCCTTGTAGTGGCCATCCCAAGAGGGTACACTATCTTTCAAATGGATGTGAAATCTACATTCTTAAATTGAAATTTAAAGGAAGAAGTGTACATAGAGCAGCTTGATGGTTTTGTTCTAAGAGATAACGAACCTAAAGTGTGTAGCTTGAGAAAACACTTTATGGATTAAAGCAATTCCGAAGAGCTTGGTATTTGAGGTTGGAAACTTACTTGAAGAAGTTAGAGTTCAACAAGGGAAGCGCAGAAAACTTATATATTCAAAACATTAAGCAAGGTCAACTCATTATAGTGATCTATGCGGATGATATCATCTTTGGTGGAGACAAAGTGGCTTTATGTAAAGACTTTGCTTCAAAAATGCAAAATGAGTTTGAGATGCCGATGATTAAAAAGTTGTCCTACTTTCTTGGTTTGCAAGTCAGTCAAAAGAAGATTGGCCTGTTCATATCACAAATCCAATACACTAAAAAAGTCTTTAAGAAATTTCGTATGTCTGATAGCAAGCTAGTGTGTACTCCTTGTAAGCCAAACAAGGATGAAAATAGTCTAAGTGTGAGTCAGAAGGAATACAAAAATATTATTAGTAGTTTGTTGTATTTGACTGCCACAAGACCTGACATTGTGCAAGCAGTTTGCCAAGCATCTCGGTATCAATCTAATCCAAAGGAGTTACAATAGTGATAGTAAAGAGAATATTGAGATATATTCAAGGAAGTACGATTGCGGTACCCTAAGTCAGATGGGATAGAGTTAAAAAAGGGGTATACAAATGTAGATTGGGCAGGCAATATTGATGATAGAAAGTCTCTATTTGGAGGAGCTTTCTTCTTGGGTAGCAAATGTGTAGCATAGGCAAGCAAGAAACAGCGAAGTATAGCATTGAGTACTATAGAGGCCGAGTACATTGCATTTACACTAGAATGCACCCAGATTTTATGGATGGGGAATCAGTTTTTGAACTTGGTGGATCAAGTGTCACTCCCTATTTCTATCTTTTGTGATAATCAGAGTGCAATCAACATGTCCAAGAATTCAATTCAACATTCAAAGGCCAAATACATTGAGATCAGATATCACTTCATTAAACCTACAAAGTTGATAAAGGTGAAGCAAAGCTTCATTTGTGCCTACGAGGGATCAAGTGGCTGACATCTTTACCAAGCCATTTCCTCCTAGTGTGTTTGAAATGCATAAGTAGCAATTGGGAGTGCAATCAGCTCCCTCACCATGAGGTTGTAGTAAACCCCCTTCCCAATCTCACTTTTCAAATTGTTGATAAAGGGGGAGATGACCCACACGATAAACATTGTTGAGGAGCACCATAAAAGGGGGAATACAGCTTGAGGGGGAGCAAAATGTAATGTCCTCAGGGCTTATCAGAGATAGTTTTATGGGTGAATGTAAATAGTATGGGTCAATGCTCGGTATTGGGATCAGTGGGTTAGTGTTTGTGATTGATGGTGCAGAGAGCTCAGTGTTCATAGTGTTTGTGATTGAGGGTGCAGAGAGTTCAGTGTTCATAAACAGTGATGGGATCCATTAGAGCACAATGTTCATATGGAGTGTGTGTTATAACTTTGAGAGAAATCTTTTTAGAAGAGGATCCAAGGATGAGTTGTGATCCTTAGGGAGAAAGACCGTAAAAGGCCTTCAGTTAAGGGGGAGTCTTTGTATAAAAAAGATCCCAAGGTACCTCATGGCTCATGTCATTAGCTTTTCATATAAGTTACCAACAATTCCAAAGGGAGAGATTATTAAGTCCCTTGGATGTGCGAGTTAGGTTGTTATCTTTGGAACTTCATGCACTAATGTTTAAGACATACATCAGTATCGACACACTTAACTAAAGACATCCATAATACATCTCAACCCATTCCATACATGAAATTTGAGTTGAAGATTCAATATCAAATCTTGTAAGAGCTAAAACACATGTTTAAAGGTAGAATTGGCCTTAGCTCCAGTTGGAGAAGTTGCAGAGGAGGCCAAAGTTTTCGCGATAGGCAAAGCCATAAAAGTCTTTCTAGTTGACTATTGACTTTGACTATTGACCATTGATTGTCCGTACATTCCATACAGTGGGGGCTTATTTTGGTGATTTGGCACCTAGTCAGCACTTGGTTGACTCATTGGATGATGTAGCATGCCACCTAAGCTTAAGTTGGTTATGGGTCAAAGATAAAGTTTTGGTCAAGTCAAAATTGATTAATGGATAGTAGGACTTAATTTTTTTTTTTGGGTAAATAAAAACTTTATTAGCCAAAACCGTTCAAATACAAGGCAAAAGCCCAAAGAAACGAAAATACAGGATCAAAAGAAATAACAATACAAGATCAACATAAAAGTAGTAACACTACCAGATAACATAAAAGTAGTGACCCTGCCACACACCACTGAAGTGTCACACAACCACAAAGGTAGCATGGTACAAAGAAAAACAAATAGGTCAAGGCCACCGTAACAACCACATAGCTAGTTAAATACAGTTCCTGGAAGCTCCCAATTCCTTTGGCAAATCAGATTCACATCCGTTTGATCCATACCTATAATAGTGCAAGCTCTGCCTCGCATAATTTTGGTCAAATGCTTCATAACCGTTTGGATACTAACCACCCTATCTCTGAACACCGTGTCATCCTGTAGGTTCCAGATAATGTAACACAGGGCGATAAGGGATATGCTAACAATTACAGAATTAAGTTGATTCCCTTTCAAATTCGAGACTGCCGAGTGCAGATTGTTCTCCCAACTGGAGTTAGTCCATGCAAGGTTGCACTTCCTAGCCCACCAAGTCACCAACCTAGACGAGATAGCACAGTTGAAAAAAAGATGATCCATAGAATCACGACAATGCTTGTAAAGACCACACAAGGCCCCCTGGACTATCTGATGTCTAACCTGCTTATCCTATGTTTGAAGGCTCTGACTCACCGTAGTCCACAAAAAGAAGGACACCTTTGTCCCAAATGAAGGATGCCCACGGCTTCACATACCCCATTTTTGCGAATAAGCTCCTATGCACCAGCCACACAAAAAGCCCCCAAGGCATTCCCATTCCACAAAATTTTGTCACTCTGGCTGGGGTTGATGAGCGAAAAGTTGCCCAACATAGCACCAAGAAGCTCCAAACGTGAAGGCCAATGGCCTTGGAGCTGAAAGCAAGCCTGTTTCACACTCCACTACTTGCCAATATCAGATCTGAATATTACTCTATCCGTGACCAATTTATACAGTGGTCCTGCCCAATGCCAAGTATCAAAGCAAAACAGAGCAATATCACCATTACGAATCCTCCATGTAATCAATGACTGCATAAAATACCACAGACTAAGGATCTTTTTCCAAGCCCATGAGGCAAAAGTAGAGATCTTGGTAACCTAGAGGCTCTTAAGAAATTCGAGTGCACCCATTGGCACCAAAGTGCTTCCTTGTCAATGAATAGAATCCACAGGTGCTTGAGCATAAAGGCTTTGTTAAAGTCCTTTAGTTGTCTAATACCAAGCCCATCCTTAGACTTAGGTAGGCACACATCACGCCAAGCAATCTTGGCTCCTCCCATGGCCAAAGATGGCCCTTTCCAAAGGAACTGTCTAAGGATACGCTCAATCTTAGCTAGAATCGATTGAGGCAAAATTAAAATGGCAGCCCAGTAATTCTGAATAACAATCAGCACCGATTTGACTAGTTGGACATGGCCAGCAAAGGATAATAGCCGACAAGTCCAAGATTTTGCCCTAGTCGTAATGGAGTGGATCAGCCCAGTGCAACCAGCAGCTCTAATTCTCTTCGTAATAATGGGCACCCCTAAATAATGGATAGGAAAAGTCCCTTCAATAAAGCTATAACAGTTCAGAATATTATGCTAGACATTCTCATTTGCTCCACTGATGAAGATCTCACTTTTCTGGCCATTAGCTTGCAACCTAGGCCACGTATAGAATCTGTCCAAGGCTTGCTTCAGCAGAGTAACCGAACCAATCTCTCTTTCAAAAAAGAGAAACATGTCATCAACAAAAAATAGATGATTCAACTTAAGGGACATACATCTCCAATTTTACTTAAAGCCATCCAAAAAACCAACCAAGTCCAGGATCCTAGCAAACACTTCCATCACCAGTGTTAATGAATAGGGTGACATCGGGTCACCCTGCCTCAAGCCACGACCACTATTAAAGAACCCATTAAGCTCCCCATTAAGATAGATAGAAAGGGAAGTAGTCTGAACACAAGTGAGAATCCAGCTATTGACTTTCACGGGGAAACCAAAAGCTCTCAACACCTGGCCCAAGAACCCCCAATCAATAGAATCATAGGCCTTCTGAAAGTCCACTTTAATAGCACAATTGGGCAAATGGAGCTGCAAGTGGAATCCACTAAATAACACTTGTGTTAGAAAGATATTATCACCAATCCTCCTACCTTTAACAAAAGCAGTTTGGTTCTTTTCAACAAGGGAGGGAAGAAGAGTAACAATTCTATTGGCTAGGATCTTCGTAATGCACTTATACAAAGTGTTGTAACAAGCAATTAGTCTGAAGTCAAACATAGTTAAAGGGTTTTTCAGTCGTAGGGATCAGCATAATAATAGTGTTATTTACCTCCCTAAGAAGTTAGCCATTTTGAAAGAAGCCCAGGACTGCTTGGGTGACTTCCTCACCCACAACACTCCAACTTCTCTTAAAAAATTCAACATTGAATCCGTTGGGCCCAGGAACCTTTCCTTGCCAGGGAAAACAGGGTGTTTTTGACTTCTAATGTTGTGATAGGAGCACTCAAAGCTAAGGCTTGCTCCTTAGATAGACTGGTACGAGTGAAAGGCTTCAAGTCCTCCACAGAGGGAGGGACCTTGGCACCTTGGGAACCCAACAGCTTGCTAAAGAAATTAATGCAATGCTCTTTAATATCATGAGGGTTCTACAAGGTACGTGCTTCAGCATCTTCGATAGAGAGGATCCACCTCTACATATGCCTCTGATTAACAAACTGATGGAAGTATTAGTATTAAGATCCCTTTCTGAAAGCCACTCCACCCTCGATTTCTGCTTGTAGAATTTTTTCCCCTGAAGCCTTGGAGTAGAGAAGATCTTCAACTATTGCCTTTCTTGCTCAGCGAGGCTTTCATTGCTAGGATCATCCTCAAGACTATGCTGCAACCCATGAAGAACGGTTCTAGCCTGATCCACTTTAGCATAGATCAAGTGGAAGTGGTTCCCGTTGAGCTGCTTTAGAAGGCCTCTAAGAAGTTTCAGTTTCTTATACACTCTAAACTTAGAATATCCCTCCACCTGAAGGCTCTAAGCTTGCTGAACCAACTGATAAAAACCGGATGATCCATCGAAAAGTGAAAAAACTTAAATGGTTTTTTAAGATGGATCGGATCCGTAACTTCAATAACCATAGGGAAATGATCCGAGACTCCAGGAGCCTAGAACTGAGCATCAGTTCTTATTTCTTGAGATGTTGGAGGATTTAATTTGGACCTTGTTTGACCAATAAAGGACCGAATTGCATTATCATATCTAGCAACTAAATTAACCAGATAATGATTGGAAACAACGGGGGCTTATGCAATAAGGGAACATAAAAGTTGCCAAAAATGTTTGCAAGAGGAGAAATTCTTTGTATAAGTATAGAATCAATTTAAAAGTGTAAATGATCTAATAGCCCTAGATGAAATGGAGGGTGGAGATTACACTTTCATTAATTGTTGATAAGCTCCTATTGGCTAAAAGAAGAGATTTAAAGAGAAATGGCTAAAGTGGATGTCGTAGATAGTTCCATGGGAGAGAATTATAACAAAGGACAAAGCTTTTTGGCTTTCATCATTCCTCTTGAAAGAACACCAACTTATAGTGATTTTCACTTAATGCCACAAGATAAAAGTGATCGTCATCCTTATGTGAATCTAGTAAACCAATATTTGTAAGGATCAATGGAGGTTAGTGCTCATAGGTTTGGTGGAGTATGTTGTTATTCATGGACTTTCTAGTAACTTAGCTTGTTGGTCTCCTATCACTGAATATACAAGGTGAAGACTCAGTCTAATGGCAGTATTGAGGGCTACAAGGCATGATTGGTTGCTTCTGGCTTCTCTTAGGAGTATGGCATTGATTATCAGGAGACTTTTGCTCCAGTGGCGAAGATGTTTTGTTTGTGCTCTTTTCGCTGTGGCTTTCGCTCATGGCTGGCCACTTTATTAGCTTGACATGAAGAATGCCTTTTTTCACAATGATCTCTTTGAAGAGATCTATATGCAGCCACCATTAGGCTTTGCTCACG